>JAQQAF010000007.1:23328246-24528246 GCA_029747655.1 Ensete ventricosum | reverse complement strand
ATCTTAACAATGGCTTTAAAAGTGGAGCCAAAATTTAAATTTTGGGGATTTCCGAGGTGTTGACAGCCTCTACCCCTTGGAGACTATGTTTTGGCAGTAGTACTGCTAGCCTGGGTGGTATCATCACCTGACATAGTCTAGGAGACTATATTTGGGTGGTACCACCGCCTCACAGTTTCAAAGACTATGCCTCTTCGAAGATTATGTCTTCGAAGACCGTGTCTTACCTATACTTGAGCTTTCTAATAAGTTCAAATCAGCCCCAATTAAGGTGTAATGACCTCTTAATTTAGTAAAACTAACTCTCATCAATCCTGATTGACTCTCGACAAACCCTCGACGAAACCTCGGCAAGCTCTCGACCTTGACTCCGGCCCAATGATAGATTCTTCCATAATTATTTCACCTTTTCCTAGTCATAGTTAATCCTGCATCACTTATCACTAACACATAAGTTATAAACACACCAATTGGTTTCAGCATCAGAATTCAGGATTCAATAAGGAGAAGATACCAAAGAAGAAGAAAGCACTCAAGGTGACTCGGGATGAGTCAAATGCATCTGAAGATGAGAAGCAAACCAAATAAGATGAGGTGGCGAACTACGCTTTGATGGCTCACAACAAAGAGGTATGTGACTCGACTAAAACCTCCTTACCTTACAATCAATTACTTGATAATTTTCATGATTTGTTTAATGAAAAAAGGTTAGTAAGAAATATAAATTATTAAATATATATATAATAATAAATAAATGATTAAAGGATCATGCTTCTCTCTCTAGTAAATTTTAAAAATAAAAAAATGAGCATGATAATAGCACTAAATGTGAAGAATTAGAGTCACCTAAAAAGAAAAATATATTATTACAAGAAACTTATCCTTCTTATAGAAATATCTACAATCAAAAGCTAGGAGCAAAAAATTAATATCATGATAATGGATGCTCAAAGCATATGATCGAAAATCCAACACACTTCAAAAGCTCACTAGCTGAAATAATAGTAAAATAAAGGAAATATCATTTGAATTAAAATGATTGAATCCTAATGATTTTTGTGATAAAACTTATTTTTGGTTTTAAGCATTGAAAATCATGGTTTTGGCATTAAAAAAAAAAAAAACTTGAGCATGCTTGTATGAAATCAATCACATAAATTTAAACTAAAAGGGAATGCATTTCTTTAAACATTTTCTTTTCCTGGAACTTATCAAGTTTTTCCCCAAGAGATTGATGAATCTATTTTTGATATTTTAGAATATCTTCTATCTAAGAAAGGGATTTTTATGATTTGATAAATTTGAATAAGATTTTTCTAACAGAATCATAAACTTTCTTTTGATTTTTTGACTTGAGGTTTTTTATGGAATTAAAATCTTTTTTATCTTTTATGATTTCTTCTTACCATTTACTAAAGAATAAGACTTATAAAAAATAAACCATGATCTTGATAACTTGAGATTTCTTATGCATGAATCAAGATCTTTTATAATTTAAGCTCCTAAAATTCTTTTTGTTATTTACTAAAGAGGATGTTTGTCAAAATGAATAATGTCTTTTGGTATTCATGACTTGATCTTTCATGATCCTTGACATTAACATCATTTATGATTTGTATATAACTCCTTTGTGTTCATAACATGTGTACCCATCGAATCAAACTTATCTTTGATATCTTTCATGTGATGATTAAAACATTGATGTAAAGGGAAAAGATTTTGCACAATTATATTCTTTCATTCTTTTTAACAATAACAAAGGGGGAGAAAGACTCGCTAGCTTGCACATCATAAAGAAAAGCAAAAATTGCTAGCTTATATATTTCAAGAAGAAGCAAAAAATTTCTACATCTAAGATAAGCAAAAATTGCTAGCTTGCACATCTCAAGTGAAGCAAAAATCTACAAACTTGCACATCCCAAAAGAGGCAACAAAATTTGCTAGCTTGCACATTTCAAGAAGAAGCAAAATTTGCTAACTTGCATATATAAAAAAAATTGGTTGCTTGCATGTTTTAGTAACCTGCATGTTGCACTTTTCTCCTTTTTATTAATGACAAAGGGGGAGAAGTTATGATAATGATTTAATCATGTATGGTATGATGTACTTTAAGGGAGAGAAGTTATGATGATAATTTAAAATTTAAAACATGCATGGTATAATATACTTTAATATTTTGAAATTATTTGAAATTATGCATGCAATACTCATGATTTTATGATGCATGCTATGATGTTTCGATTGGAATTTGAAGGTTATCACTCTTTTTGAATTCAAGGATATTTTATTTCAATATGTTATATTAACAGGGGGAGTTTAGTTAAAGCTCCATCATCAATTGGTTGTCATCATAAAAAAGGAGGAGATTGTTGAATCTTAGATTTTGATGATGAAATCAATTGATGAAGATTATGATATAATCAGAATTTAAGTAACGCAGGACTAACTTCAATCATGGAAAGGTAAATCAATTAAAGCAAGAAGAATCATACGTTGGGCTGGAATGGAGCAAGTCAGAAGATTGAACGTCGGGCCAGAGGACTATGTCAACATGCTGGACGGACTTCATGCCGTAAGTTTGGGCATCAGACCAGAATGTTCGAGTATTGCACTAAGAAAATCAAATGTTGCGAAGGTTAACTTGCCAATGGATTGGAAGATCTGCCAAAGGAGAAGACCATCCACTAAAGATTGGACGAAGTGTCGGATGAACAATTGACATGCTGGACGATATATGATTTATGCTTTATAATTGATTGTCTTGATTGAAGTAGTTAAGATCTTAATTGAGTTAGTTTTGAGTGTAACTATGCTAACTCAATTTAAGAGACTATTGGGCTATAATTGGGGTTAATTTGGGCCTATTTGAAGGCCCATTTCAGCGACCTGAAGTTAGGTATGGTGGTGCCATCACCAGACCAAGCGATGGAACCGCTTGTGAGATAGAAAGTACAAAATATACTTTTCCAAGAAATTAGGAGGTAGTACCACCCAGGCCTATGGTACTATCGCTAAAGCCCATTCTCTGAGACTATTAGGCAGCGATGATACTACCCATTAATGACGATGGTACCGCTCATATCCCTATAAATTAGAAATTTAAATTTTGGCTCTAAGTTTTGAAGTCATTTGGGGTCTATAAATACCCCACTCATTCTTGCTTAAGGGAGCAAGAAAAAAGAACAAAAACTTATGTTTTGTAGTGAGAAAACCCTTTAGAAAGTTGAGTTCCCTTGATGAAATGCATAAAGTAGCACCATCACACAATACATGCACCAAACATGAAACCTTGCATGATATTTTACCATCACATAATTTTTGTTCTAAATATGAAATGCTAGATGATGTTAAAAAGGAAAATATCATGCTTAAACAAATATTAGAAAATTTTGAAATAAGAAATAAATCCCTAAATATGATCCTTGCCAATAAGGATCATATTAATAGAAGAAATTATATAGCTTTGTTGGTAACATTCAACAAAAGCCAATCATGTTTGTCCATCTTCTTGATTATGTTCTTCATCTTTGGAGCACCTCGACTTCTTACATTCATAGCAAAAAGTTTTGTCCATCTTTAGATTATTTTTAAGGTTTAAGTTCATTAATTTTTTTGATTCATTTGTCAAAAGTTCATGTCCAAGGTTCTCATCACTTGAGATTTCACTCGATAAGTCATATGTCATTCTTATGAACCTAAAAATGATACTATAATATGTTTTGAAATCAAGAAGTCACGAAACTTCAAAAATGAGTGTCCACAACTAAAGAAGAAGTTACCGACCTAAACAAAAAGAAAACATTCAAGGAACGTAGGAGGATGAATCAAGTGTTGAATATCAGATTTTGATGATGAAATCAATTAATGAAGTTATAATCTAATCAACATTTGAGAAAAGTGATATAGGGCTATCTTTGATCATGAAAAGGTAAAATGATTGAAGTAGGAAAATCATACGTTGGAAAAATAAAAAATTACGTCAAGATCGGATATTGCATGAGTCAACATGTCGCTGGATCGAGCAATATGCAATAGGAGAGCCTGATGCACTTAGAGTTCGGAGGAACCAATGACATACCAAATAATACAAGATTTATATTTTATAATCGTTTATGTCATGATCATCGTAGTTTAGGTCTTAATTGAGTTAGTTTGGTTTATGACCATGCTAACTCAATTAAGGGCCTATTGGGCCTTAATTGGGGCTAATTTGGACCTATTGGGAGGCTCATTCAGTGACCTAGAGTTGGGTCAGGCAATGGCATCGCCAGACTAGGCGGTGGTACCGCTAGAAGACACAGTCGTCTAGGCTGTGTTAGGCGATAGTACCACCCAGATTGGGCGATGGTACCATTAACAGTTATTGTTGTAGGCAGTGATACTGCCCAGGCTGGCGGTAGCACATGGCACATTGTTGAGAATGATTTTAAAAAATCTTCTAAACCAATGAATGAATGAAATGATTTTGAAAAGAAAGTTTTTTCATTAAATATAAAGGAAATGAATGTCTTATTTTGTGCACTTGAGAAGAATGAATTTTAATCGGGTTTCTTTTTGTGATTCGGCTTTTAATATTTGGTATACATTAAAAATCACACATGAAAGCACAATCAAATTAAGTAAATCAATGAATGAAATAACTTACAAAAATGAACAAGAAGAATACCTTCCAAAGAACAAGAATAATTTGACACTGAGAACCCAAGAATACATTCTAAAGAACATGAAGGAATTTGAATTAAAAAAAACATATGACTCTTTGAGTGAAATCTCGAGGGACAAGAACTTTGAACCTTTGATAAATAAATCGAATAAATTAATAAATAAAAATCATAAAAATAAACTTAAATTGAACAAAACCTCTTGCTATAAATGCAAGAAGCTGAGACGCTCCAAAGATAAAGAGCACAATCAAGAAGAAGTGGAGAATCTCATGCTTATGGCTATCAACAACGAGGTAAGTGAGTATTCAAATATTTTCTTTAATTATTGAATATGTTTCATAAACTTTATGATAAGTTTAGAAAAATTAGTAAGTCTTGTAAATTACTTAAGAAAGAGCCTGATTCTTTAGTTAGTAAATTTGAACAAAAGCATGATACATCATCATCACACAATTCTTGCTCTAAATGTGAAACGTTAGAATAAGTTTTTAAAAAAATCATATTAAAACAAACTTTTGAAAAATTTGAAATAGAAAATAAATCCCTAAATATGATCCTTGCAAATAAGGATCATGTTAATAGGAAAAAAAGGTATATACTTTATTGGCAACATTCAACAAAAGCTAACTATTTTGGTCAAATGACCCACTTTAAACTTACCACCAAAAATTAAATGCATCTTTTATGGTAAATTAGGATATAAAGCCTATAAATGTTTATTTAGAAAATATAGTCCACACAATTTAATTTGGATTCCTAAAGGAACTATAAACAACCTCAAGCCATTAGAAAAAATGGAAAAAATATTTCATGAGGGACCAAAACTCAAATGGGTACCTAAACCAAAACCTCCCATATTATAAAGTTACCTCCTAAAAAAGCAAGGAGCACTAAATAATGTTTTGAAAGTGAATGCTCAAAGCATATGATTTGAGATTTAACACTCCTTCAAGCTTACTAGCCTAAACAACAACAAGAAGACAAATTAATGGAATTAAAATTATTGACAATGAATCTTTTGATGGTTCATTGTTATACAATTAATCTTGATGATGCATAGCTAGAGGATACTAGTATAAAAATGAACTAGAATTAAAGAACCTTAGTTATTGTTAATATAAAAATAATAATATTTATATTAAAATTTACAAAAATGAGATTTTGATGATGATTGAATGTTATGTTCAAAATCATTGGCTTCGATATTTGTTGATTTAAAGGCTATTGTCGAATGACTTAAATAATATGGTGTTTCTGACTAAGTTAGCTTATAAATATCATTTTTGGATGATTGATTTAAATATTTGAATTGTTGTATGTTGAGATTGAACGTGTATTGTTAAATGATGGGTTATATATTGAAATTGAATATAGAATAAATAAAAAATTGAAAATAAGGTTGTCAACTCTTTGCACTATGTGTAAAGAGTTAGACTTATTTAAAATTTGGAATTATGATAGGTTGAATTTTTGAAGATATATTATTATTTTGATAAGTTATAGTAATGATTTTGATGATTTCTTCTAGGATGAAATTTGGTTTTCAGTCTTAAATGATAATTCATTGATTTGAAAATCATTCTTGAAACAAATCACATGAAACAACTAAAAATAGGATAATTCTTCATGAAAATATTTTTATCCTATCAAAAAGAGAAACAAATCACATGAAAATATTTTGGTCCCTCATGATACCATTATTGTTGAATCTCCTAAACTACAAAAATAATTTAATGATTCAAATATTATACTATTATTGACTAATTTTATGGAATGATTGATTTAAATATTACAATGATAGTTGTATGTTAAAATGGGTTATTGGATGATAGTTCTTGAATTGAAACTTGAAATAAATTTTTTTTTATATTTCTCATTTTAGTTCTTTTAAAATATATATATTTCAAATGCACATGATAAGTGCATAACAACTCTTTTCACTAAAGTCTAAAGAGTTACTCATTTAATAAAGAAACATCATTGTATTAAAAATAAACCAAAGATCTTGCTTGAAAATATCTTATTATAATATTCGTGATGGTTTCTTTTGAAAATTTTTCAATCTCTATCTTATTGAGATTTCAATAAGATATTGATGAATCTATTCATAATATTTCTAATCTCAATTTTGATAATTTGATAATTTAAACTTGATTAAGTTATTATCATGATCTTGACATCTTGAAAAATTGAAACTTGAAATCCTTATATAAATCAAGTTTGTTCAAAGAGAATTATATAAATCATAATTTGTCTCTTGGGACTATAATTTGAAAATATTCTTATTAACCATATTCTTGACAACTTGAAGTTTCAAATATATAAATCAAGATGTTTCATTTTTTCGTCCTTGTAATCTAATCATGATCTTGATATTTATAATTTGATATTTTTATGAAAGAAGACTCTTCTTTGATCTCTTAGGATTTCTAAAGCTTCGAATCTCTTCTTAGTCAAAATAAATCATGTATGTTGGCATTCATGATTTGATAAGAATAACTTTCATGACATGATTACTTATGACTTCCTTCTTAGTATAACTTATCACCAAAATGAATATTTCTTAAATTTATGATACGTTGAAGATTAAATGATATTTGTTTTATCATGAACATTCCATTGATTTCTTGACTTGACTTGACTTATCCTTTATGAGAATCATGTTTGATCTCTATGATTTCTTCTTTAATAAAAAAGAGATTTATGATATTGACAATTATAAGTTGAAACTTTTTATTAAGAACATTCTTCCATTTTATTAAGTAGAATTATCTAAATGAATTATATAATTTAAGATTTATCTTAAATGAATTAAAATTATTTAATCCCCTAAGACTCATTTTCATTATTTACAAAAAAAAATGAAGATAACATTTAATACTTATTATTTGATCTTTCATCTTTAATGACATGATCCCTCTATGCTTATAGTTGTAATTAAGAACATGGATCTAAAAGGAAAAATTATATCATCATATTCCTTGTTTTGACAATGACCAAAGAGGAAGATAAAATTATCAATAGGATTATAAGTAAATTGGATATGATGAATCTTATAACATTGAATGATAAACAATTTGTTTAGAAGAAAATTTAGAATTTTAAATTTTCTACATGTATGAGAAATGCAGGATTTACAAACTGAGCTTGTTTGACTATCATATTTTCTTTTGGTTTTCTTGACCTTTACAAATTGAACTTCTTACCAAAATTTAGATGAGATGATTTCAAATCTTCCGAATGCATAAAATAGTTGCACATTATGTGATTTATAAATTTTTCTCTACTCAAATCTTAGATGAATAAATAATTACAAAAGATAAATTTACATAAAATGTAACTTTTTGTCTATTTTTTAGTTGTTTAAAAATTTACATAAGATGAGTGCATTAGTGGATCTTGAATTTCTCAGATTTTTTAGCCCATCTTTAAAATAATTATTTCAGAATTTACATCTATAAGATTGAGGTTGAGAGCTAAGAATTCTAAACCATCAAAATGTATGATTTGCTTGATTTGCTACATAACATGAATTAAATTGCATGGGTAGTTCTTAACTCTTGAATTTCAGAATTTACTGGATTAAGCTTTATTTTTATAATGATGTTTTTCACTCCCCTTCCTTGTTTCTGCTTTCTTGTTTATAAAAAGTGAAGAAAATTTATATAAAGATGATCTTCAAAAAACATGATTTAAATTTTACTAGATTAAGCTCTATTTTGATTTCCTATTTATATTTTAAGATCACATAATTTAAATGCATGAGTAGCTCTTAATTCTTCTTGGATTTCTCGGATTTTTTAGCTTACTTTCGAAATGATTCTTATTAAAATAATCATAAGAAGGAGATTCAAATTTTTGTGATATTTTTAAAGATTATTCTTGTTTCATGAATCTTGATGAATGTTTACAAAAGAAGAATATCAAGAACTTTTATGATGCTTGATATGAGCCATTTTTTGTATCATTTCTCAAAAATTATTTTGATTCATAGATTTTTTTAATTATACTTTCAAGTGTATCCCTCCCTACTTAATATTTGTTCTTTTGGATACTAAATTTTTGAATCTTTGACACCACCCCTCCCCTTCATTTCTTTTTCCTTCTTATTCGCAAAAGGGAAAAGAAAACTTTTCATGAGAAAATCATATTTTACTAAGGAAGAGCAATTAAGTAATTAAACATTTAATCATATTTATTTTATACAAATTTAAAAATTTTGACACATGATGAGTTTACGTATCATTAAATTACTTACTCATTACTCCAGCACCTCTTTTTGATGATGATAAAAGGGGAGAAATAGCATATTGATGACACAAATATGAAAAATGATACATATATGATAAAGGGGAAGAAATAGCATAAAAAATAATACATATAACAAAGGGGGAGACAATCTTTTCTTGAAGAAGGAGATTTTTAAATTCATTATATTACCAATGCATGATTTTTGAAATTCTTGATATATTCTTGAAAATTTAATGATTCATGATTGGTTGATATAAATATCAAGGTATATCTTTTCAAGATTTGAATGGATGATATGATACTTAAATTCAAGAGTGTTTGGTTCTCTTGAATTTAAGTTTTTCCATTATTTGAATTATGTCATAGATTTAGGGGAAGGTTTAACTTCCGTCATCAATTAATTGTTATCATCAAAGAGGGCGAGATAGTTGAATCTTGGATTTTGATGATGAGATTAATTGATGGGTTGCTGATTTAACATGTGAGTTAGAGATGATTGATGTAGGATTAACTACGACAGAGAGAGAATTACAATAAGATTTTGGGCTAGAATTAAGTTGGAGCATCAGGCCGGAGTTTCGGATGATGCAGTGGGAACTCATCGAGAGACTCATCAGAAGCTTACCGAAGGTACCAGAAGCTTGCCGGGAGCTCACCGAAGGGATCGGAGGCTTACCGGGAGTTTGTTGGAAGCTTGTCGAAGGTATGGGAAGCTTACTGGGAGTTCGTCGGGAGCTTGCCAAGATGGCGTCGAGAGTTCACCGTAAGAAGACTAAGTGACTCACTGGAAGATTGTCGGAGGTTGACCGAAAAGCTTGCCGAGAGTTAGAA
Source organism: Ensete ventricosum (assembly GCA_029747655.1). Classification (NCBI taxonomy): domain Eukaryota; kingdom Viridiplantae; phylum Streptophyta; class Magnoliopsida; order Zingiberales; family Musaceae; genus Ensete; species Ensete ventricosum. The sequence continues at coordinate 24,518,500 of JAQQAF010000007.1, read as the reverse complement.
GGGTCTTGTTAGACTTGATGGTCACACTGATTATAATTGATTAGTTGTAGTTAGCATCAATTAAGGTTTGAGTCTTACTTTAGTTACATTTAGAAAGGAATTCAAATTAACTCAAGTGAGGGAAATCGGGTCCATATTTGGTATTGGATTGAGCTCAGGTTGAGCTCAATTGGTTGACCTGGAAAGGGGTCAATTTAAGGTACAAGTCAAGATTGAAAAAGTGGAGGGAATCACTTTTTTGAGATTCTCGACGGTTATACTACGGGTGGGCGGTAGGCGGTGGTTGTACCACCGAAGTCGGTAGTTGTACCATCGTCGCCCTATTTTCTATGCAGCTTTCGGTGGTTGTACCGCCCATACCTTGTTTTTTCAAATATGTTTAAATTTTTGGCTTCATTTCAAAAGCTAATTGGGGTCTATAAATACCCCAAGATTTCTTGTATTTAGCATAACACATTGGGCTAGAAATTCTGTGAAAAAATTATGTGCTAAAATTATAAGAAAAAGGAAAGGGGCAAGGGACTGAGGGAAAGAATTATAATTCTTGTAAAGTCTCCATTGTGAGTTTGTAAGGTTTCTCTCTAAGCCTGGGATAAGGTGTTGAATCTCGAATTTTGATGATGAAATCAATTGATGAGAGTTTAACCTAACTTATATGTTAGAGGAAGTAATGCATATCTAACTATGACGGAGGAATTAAGTTACAACCAGATGATGGGCCGGAATCAAGTTTGGGCATCGGGCCAAGGTTCAGACGATGTTATGGGAGCTTGCCGAGAGTTTGCTAGGAGTTCACGAAAGGAATCGGGAAGCTTGCTGAGAACACATCGGAAGATCACTGGAGGAAGACCGTAAGACTCACTGCAAGAATGTCGGAGGCTTCCGGATTAGCGGGAGTTAGGTCATTGTTTAGCTTGATGGTCCTTATGGTTATAATTAATGAGTCGTAGTTAAGGATGAGTTCTAATTGAGCTTAATTTGAAAGGAATCCAAATTAACTCAATGTAAGGTAATCGCGTCCACTAAGGGGATGGATTGAGCTTAAGTTGAGCTCAATCAGTTGACCTGAAAATTAGTCAATAGGAGGTATAAGTTGGGATTGAAAAAGTGAAGAGAATCACTTTTCTGGAAATCCTAGCGATTGCTACTTTCAATTGTTATTAATTAGAAAGACAAGAGTATCATCTTTCGATTATGTTTTAAATTATTTACTTATTCGCCTTCAAGTCCAAGAAATGCTTTCGATTTCGATTTTATTTGAACGAAAAGTTTTTCTTTAAGCGTGATTTTACACTTGCACTAATTCACACCCCTTCTTAGTGCTAATTCATCCTAACAATTGGTATTAGAGAAGGTACTTATTCATTGGATTAACACCCACTTGAGTAAATGGCTTTATTTGGCATGAATGAGGGACATTTCACTTCACATCATCCAATGTTCAATGGGATGGATTACACGTAAAGGAAAACAATGATGCATATTTGTCTAATTTCTATGGATCTTGATTTATGGCACATTGTAGAGAATGGATTTGAAAAATCTTCCAAACCAATAAACGAATTAAATGATTAGGAAAGGAAGAATCTTTCTTTGAATACAAAGGCTATGAATGCCTTATTTGGTTCTCTTGATAAAAATGAATTTAATCATGTTTCCATTTGTGAATCACACACGAAGGCACTAGTAGAGTTAAAGAATCTAAGATTAATATTTTAGTTCATAGTTACAAATAAAAGAATGAAACCAAGTGAGTCTATTGGAGACATGTACACCCGTTTTACGAATATCGTCAATGGCATTAAAGCGCTTGGAAAATATTTTTCAAATTTTAAACTTGTGAGTAAAATTTTAAGATCTCTACCCAAAAATAGGGATCCTAAAGTAACTGCTATACAAGAAGCCAAAGATTTAAATAACTTACCTCTTGAAGAACTTATTGGCTCGCTCATGACATATGAACTGAACTATAAAGCTCATGATGAGCTTGATGAACTCCTTCCAAAGAACAGGAAGAATGTAGCACTAAGAACTGCAAATGAGTCATCGAGTAAAATCGCGAGTGATGAAGACCATGATATTGCATTATTATTAAGAAAGCTTAAAAAGTTTATAATTATAATTTTATCGGATGTCTCAAAACTATAAAAATGAAAATGAATCGAAAAAGGATAATGTCATATGCTTTGAATGTAAAAAATTGGGATATTTTAAAAATGCATGTCCACAATTGAAGAAGAAGGCATCCCATAAGAAGAAAGTTCTTTCGGCAACTTGGGATGACTCAAACTCTTCGGATGAAGAAAACCTCCAAAGAAGAAGTTGCTAACTATGCTCTAATAGCGATCCAAGTTGAGGTTAAGTGATTCTTTAAGCATTTCCTTTACCGAGTTATTAAATATGTTTCATGAATTGTTTGATGAACTTAGAAAAATTAGTCAATCTTTTAAGTTACTTAAGAACGAACATGATTTGTTAGTTAATAGACTTGATGAAATGCATGATTCATTAGCATCACACAATCTTTATTCTAAATGTGAAATACTAGATAATGTTAAAAAAAAAAATATCATGCTAAAGCAAACCTTAGAAAAATTTGAAATAGGAAATAAATCCCTTAATATGATTTTTGCTAATAAGCTAATAAGGGTCATATTAATAAGAAATGGTATAGGCTTTGTTGGTAACACTCAACAAAAGCCAACCATTTTTGTTAAAGGATCTACCTTAAATTTACTACTAAAAATCAAATGTAATTTTTGTAGTAGGACATAAAGCCAACAAATGTCTATTTAGAAAATATAGTCCACACCAATTAGTTTGGATTCCCAAAAGAACAACAAACAACCAAAAAATATTAGAAAGGAAAGATAAAGTTTTGCATGAAGGACCCAATATAAAATGGGTACCTAAATTAAAATCATCTTTCTTGTAGGTTTGTCTTCAAACTAAAGCTAGGAGCACCAAATAATACCTTGATAGTGGATGCTCAAGGCACATGATCGGAGATCCAACTTATTTTTCTAAGCTCACTAGCTTAAGCGAAGGAATTGTCACCTTCAGAGACAATAACAAAAGTAAAATAATTAGAAAAGGAACCATAGGTAACACATCAAATCTTTTGATTGAAGATGTGTTGTTAGTTGATGGCTTAAAATATAATTTACTTAGCATTAGCCAATTATATGATAAAGATTACGTGATTAAATTTCAACATAATGCATACATAATTGAATTGCCACACAAAAACAAATATTTGATTGCCTTAAGAAACAACAATGTGTATACTATAGATATTGAAAAGTTTTGTGATGAAACTTGCTTTTCGGTCTTGAATGATGATGTTTGGATTTGGCATAAAAGACTAGGTCATGCTAGCACGAAACTTCTAAACCAAATTTCAACTAAAGACTTAGTAAGAGGATTACCTTGCCTAAAATTTATCAAAGATAAAGTATGTGATACTTGTCAATTAGGAAAATAAATAAAGAGTAGCTTTAAGCAAAAGTGATATATTTAAATAATTTGTAAAATTTTATAAATTATTTAAAATAAAAATGGATTTATGATTTCGTCAATATGTAGTGATCATGGTAGTGAATTTCAAAACAATGAGTTTCAAAATTTTTGTGAATCAAATAGGTACATCCATAATTTCTCTAATCCAAGAAATCCATAATAAAAATGGAGTAGTAGAAAGAAAAAATAGGAGTTTCCAAGAAATGGCTAGAACCATATTAAATGAACATAGCTTACCCAAATATTTTTGGGCCGAAGCCGTTAATACGACATGCTATGTTTTAAATAGGGTTCTTGTAAGACCGTTACTCACTAAAACTCCTTATGGATTGTGGAATGATAGAAAACCTAATATTTTTATTTTAAAATATATGGTTACAAATGTTTTATTTTGAATGAAAAGGATGTCTTAGGAAAATTTGATGCAAAATCCGATGAGGGCATTTTTCTTGGTTATTCTTTGATTTGAAAAGTCTATCGTGTTTTTAATAAAAGAACTTTAGTAATTGAAAAATCTATTAATATTATTTTTAATGAGTTTTTCGATCTTGGGAAACCTCACCGGGAGCATCACATGCACAGCGAAAATCAAAACAAAATAAGTTTCCTATGTAGACCAAATCGTCGTGCAAAGATTGGATCACAAGAAAGCCACAAAAACTGAAAAAATTACATCATGTGAGAGATTGTTTTACCTAAGGAGATCGTATATCCCTGTATTCTAGATTCGGATGAAGAGGATGAAGGAAGTCAAGTGTCTTCATCTCTAGCGGTATCCACACGATGGATCTCTGTAGCGGATCTCTTCCAATCTAATATTGCAACTCTTGTAGAGGGGGGGAGGAGAATAGGAGGGGGAGGCTAAGGCTGTAGCCTATCAACCATGAGTCTCCTCTCCTATTTATAGAGAGCCACCAAAAATCCTAGGGCTCCTGCCTTAGTGGGTATTGAATCTCCATTCAATTACCCACTAAACTTGCATTATTGGATCTCTATCCAATAATCTCCTTAGGCCTCCAATTGGGCCTCAACCAAAGAGTGTATCAGCATAGGGCCTCATCTAATAAGAATATGGGCTAATCAGATCTTCATCCAATCCTCTATTCGTTGAAGCATCCACCATATGTGTGTGACCCTCTAGGCCCGATACCGAGCTGGTCGTGAGTCACCCTATCAGAACTCCTTCTGATATAGTGAATTATTATCTTCATAATAATTCACTCGACTCATCGACTATGAACATACTAGGCTACTACGCCATAGCCCCTGGATGGTGGTACATGGGGATTAAATCTATCGGACTTGTCTGTCCATAATTACCGTGTATCTGTAATCCCTCATCCAACTAATATCTTAGAGACCACATATTAGACATGGTATTATTAGGTTACATACGGGATCAGTTTATTTTGCTCTAATCGGATTCTACCGGAGAACTCTTTCTCTCTCAATCCGAATTACCCTGGCCAGGGATTTGTCTGAGCAAGCACATACAAGATATTCCTCTCGCAATACCAAGAGTGGATGATCCTTTATTGACATTCATTTCCCTTCGTAAGGTTGGCTACCAATCCCGATAACCAACTGTATCAAATCTAGAACTTTCCAAACCTATAAGTCTGGCGTCAAAGAAAGGAGTACTCATACAAGGCATCCTTGGTGTCTCAAGTCAAAGGACCAGATACAACTGGGACTATGGAATCACTGTCTGACATTAGGTATCATCAACCATATAATATTTCATAAGCAGATCAATCATTGTACTCATTCTCTAATGAACACCTGTACTATATCCTTAGTGTCTCCACACAAGTGGCTATGAGACCAGCCGCCTTCATTATATGGACGGGTATATAGTACATCGATCTGTTCCGTTATCTTAATGTCCCTCTCGAGTAACCTATGATCGGGATTGTTTAGGATATGTATTTAAAGGTGAATCGATCTCATTATCGTGTTCTCATCACGATCTGATTCCATAGCACAAAACTAAGGACAATACAATATATATGCTATAGATAATATAATGTGAGAATATACCAATATTAATCATAAGCAAAAAGATCACACAGTGTGTCACACGTGTCATCACTCACGTGATTGGCTTGCAGGGCACCTATAACCAACAATCTCCCACTTGACCTAAAGCCAATCACCTATATGTCTGATCCCCATCAGACCCCAATGACACTCAAATACAATCTGAGGCAGCGGCTTCATTAGTAGATCTGTAATGTTATCTTCGGATGGAACTCCTTCCATTGCTATATCTTTATGGGTCATAATCACTCTAATCTTTGGAACCTCCTCAGAACAATTCTGATGAGACTTGGGTTCCCTTGCTAGAGCTATCGCCATGTCGCTGTCGCAATATATGGGAATCAGCTCCTCGCTGTTTGGTATGACTCCCATATCATGATGAACTTCTTCATTCATACCCCTTCTTTTGTTACTTCCGCTAGAGTAATGTATTTCACCTTTGTGGCCAAGTCAGCAGTAGTATCTTGCTTAGAACTCTTCCTACTTACTGCTCTTCCATTCAGGGTGAAAACATACCCTGAGTTCGCTTGTTATCATCATTGTCGGACTGAAAACTTGAGTCTGTGTAGCCCTCAACCTTGAGGCTACCTCCTCCATATACTAGTAAAAGATCCTTAGTCCTTCTCAAGTATTTAGGATACACTTTACTACCTTCCAGTGTTCTAAACCTGGATATGCCTAATACCTACTTGTGACACTCAGAGCATGTGTTATATCAGGCCTGGTATATAGCATAGCATGCATGATAGATTGTATCACTGAGGTATAAGGTATCTTATCTATGTATGCCCTTTCTTCAGGAGTCCTTGGGACATACTCCTAGAAAGTGATATTCCATATCTCATCGGTATGAGACATCTCTAGGAATTCTCCATGTCAAGCCTTTTGAAAATAGAGTCTATGTACCTAGACTGGGACAAGCCAAACATCCTCTTAGATCTATCTCTATAGATCCGGATCCCCAAAATATAGGATGCTTCCCCTAAGTCTTTCATGGGGAAGTTTCTGGATACCAAACTTTTACTGTGGAGAGCATTCATACATCATTCCCAATGATTAGGATGTCATCCACATACAATACCAAGAAGGTGATAGCACTCTCACTTACCTTCCTGTACACACAAGGCTCATTTTTATTCTTAACGAAGTCATAAGATCTGATCGTCTCATCAAATCTTATGTTCCAACTTCAGGCAGCTTACTTCAATCCATAAAAGGATCTAAGCAACCTGCACACTTTATTTGGACTTTCTTTGAATATGAATTCCTCTAGTTGTATCATATACACCTCCTCCTCGAGGTTGCCATTAAGGAATATATTTTCAAATCCATTTACCAGATCTCATAGTCATAGTGTGCTGCAATGGCCAAAAGAATTCTAATGGATTTAAGCATCGCTACAGGTGAAAAGGTTACATCATAGTCAACTCATTATCTTTGACGATACCCTTTAGCTACCAACCTTGCCTTATAGGTCTCTACATCTCCATCTACTCTGATCTTCTTCTTGAAGATCTACTTGCATCCGATGGGTACAATACCCTCAGGTGCATCGACAAGGTTCTAAACCTTGTTAGAGTACATGAAATTCATCTCAAAATTCATGGCTTCTCATCACTTCTCGGAGTCTATACTCATAATAGCCTCCTTGAATGTCTGAGGATCAACATCCTGAGAGTCCTCTCCATTGATATGTCCCATATATCTTTCAGGAGGGTGAGATACTGTTGGGAAACCTCAGCGGGTGCATCACATGTGTATCAAAAATTAAAACAAAAAATTGGTTTCCTACGTAGATCAAATCATCGTGCAAAAGATTGGGACTTGAGAAAAACACAAAAACTGATAAAATCATGAAGTGTGAGAGATTTTACCTAGAGAGATTGTATATCCCTATATTCCATATCTGGATAGAGAAGATGAAGGAGGTCAAGCGTCCTCCTCTCTAGCGGTATGCATACGATGGATCTTTGCAGCGAAACTCCTCAAATCTGATCTCGCAACTCTTGCACAGAGAGAGGGAGGAGAATAGGAGGTGGTGGCTAAACCTACAACCTATCAACCATGAGCCACCAAAACCCTAGGGCTCTTGCCTTAGTGGGTATTGGATCTTCATCCAATAACCCACTAATCTTGCATTATTGGATCTCTATCCAATAATCTCCTTAGGCCTCTAACTGGGCCTTAATCAAGGAGCTTATCAGCTTAGGGTCTCATCTAATGAGAATAGGGGCTAATTGGATCTCCATCCAATCCTCTGTCCGCTGAAGCATCCACCATATGTGTGTGACCCTCTAGGCCCAATATCGAGCTGGCCGTGAGTCACTCCCATCAGAACTTCTTCTGATATAGTGAATTATTATTCCCATAATAATTCACTGGACTTATCGACTATGGACGTACTAGGCCACTATGCCATAGTCCCCAGATGGTACGGGGGGATCAAATCCATCGAACTGTCTATCCACAATTACCGTGTATCTATAATCTCTCATCTAACTAATATCTCAAAGACCGTATATTGGATATGGTACTATCAGGCCACTTACAGAATCCTTCACAGTCTCACTCTAATTGAATTCTCTCGGAGAACTCTTTCTCTCTTAATCCGAACGACCCTAGCAGGGATTTGTCTGAGCAAGCACATATGGGATATTCCTCTCGTGATACTGAGAGTAGATGATCCTATATTGACACTCAATTACCTTCAAAAGGTTGGATACCAATCCCGATAACTAGTTGTACCAGATCTAGAACTTTCTAAACCTATAAATCTGGCGTCAAAGAAAAGAGTACACATATAAGGCATCCTTGATGTCTTAAGTCTAAGGACCAGATACACAATTGGGACTATGAAATTACTGTCTGACATTAGGTTTCATTAACCATACAATATTCCATAAGCAGATCAATCAATGAACTCATTCTCCAATGAGCACATGTACTATATCCTTAGTGTCTCCACATAAGTGACTATAAGACCAACTGCCTCCATCATATGGACGGATATATAGTACACCGGTCTGTCCGGTTATCTCAATGTCTCTCTCGAGTAACCTATAACCGGGATTATTTAGGATATGTGTTTAAAGATGAATCGATCTCATTATCGTGATCTCATAATGATCCAACTCCCATTGCATAGAACCAAGGAAATCATAATATTAATCATAAGTGCAAAGATCACACAGCGTGTCACACGTGCCATCACTCACGTGATTGGCTTGCAGGGCACCTGTAACCAGCAGATACTCTGCTAGACTTGCACAAAGTTGAAACTTGTGTGCTAGGTACATGAATAGACTCGGACTCTAGAATGATGTTTGAGCTAGGTTCTCCAACCTTGCTCAACTCTCTCTTACTCCCACTATTTCCACAAAGAATGTGTTCATTCTCAAGGAACACAACTCTCTTGGCAACAAAGACTTTTCGATCCTCGGGATGATAGATGTAATACCTCAAAGTCTCCTTAGCGTATCCCACGAACGTGCACCGATCCATCCTTGATTCCAACTTGTCGGGGTTGTGTCTTCTAACATGGGCAGGACAGTCCCAAATCTTAACCACATTAAGATTTAGCTTTTTTCCTTTCTATATCTCATATGGTATAGACACTACTGACTTTGATGAAACTCTATTCAGAAGGTGAGCTGCGGTCTCTAGGGCATATCCCTCATATGAGACAGGTAGGTCAGCGAAACTCAACATAGATCGCAACATGTCTAACAGTGTGCAATTCCTCTTTTCTAATACACCATTGAGCTAAGGTGTATAAGGAGGTGTCCACTATGATAGAATCTCATTGTCCTTAAGGAAATGGGTGACTCCGTACTCTCGATCTGATCGAAGAGTCTTAATGCTCTTTCCAATCTAGTTCAATTTCATTCTTATATTCCTTGAATTTCTTAAAGGTCTCGAACTTGTACTTCATCAAGTATACATGTTCATACCTAAAGAAATCATCAATGAATGTAATGAAGTATGAGTAACCACCTATAGCTTGAGTCGACATGGGACCACATACATCAGTATATATGAGTTCCAATAACTCAATGTCTCTCTCTCTCCAGTTCCACTAAAAGGAGAGTTGGTCATCTTCCCACGAAGGCAAGGTTCGCAAGTTGCATATGACTCATAGTCAAATGAATCTAAGTATCCATTTTTCAACAACTTTTGAATTCTTTCCTCATGTACATGACTTAATCTATAATGTCATAAGTATGCATTATTCACCTCATCTCTTTTTCTCTTAAACGTATTTATATTCATGATGTGTAGAGAAGTATCTAATACATATAAGTCATTTATAAGGGTCCCTCTAGTGATGATCTCATCATCCATAATTATTAAATAACTATTATTCTCAAGAACTAATTTATATCCACTAATTGTTAAACAAGAGATGAAAATGATGTTTTTGATAATGGAAGGGACAAAATAGCATGCATCTAATACAATAATAGCTCCATTGCTAATCTTGAGTTCCATTTCGCCACTAGCCAATCTCCTAGATCTTGCTAGAATCTGTAACAAATTACAGATATGATAAGTACTTCCGGTATCTAATACTCATGTGTTATCATGAAAATCTGACAAGTGAAGACTGATCATGAATATACTTGAAGCTTATCTAAACTTCTATTTCGCTTTCTCTGCAAGATAATCCTTATAGTTCCTCTTCCAATGCCTATCTTAGCCGTAGTGGAAGCACTATACTTTGTCCTTTATCGGGTATTTCTTGGTAACATTTGCCTTACCCGATCTTCCTTTGCCCTTGCCCTTCTTAATGATCTTACTAGCCTTCCTTTTCTTTTTGGTCTCATCAATATAGAGAACTGGCTTCTCCTTCTTGATGGCACTCTCAACTTCCCTCAACATATTAAGGAGCTTAGGGATCGTCACCTCAAACTTGTTCATGGTAAAATTCATGATGAAGTGAGAAAAAAAATCTGGTAGGGACTGAAGTATAAGATCAATGCATAGGTTATCCTCTAGGACTATTCCTAGACCTGTGAGTTTCTCGATATACTCTATCATCTTTATGATATGGTTCTTATCCGATGTCCCTTCTGTCATCCTGGCTTGGAAGAGTCTCTTAGACATCTCATATCTTTGAGTTCTTCCCTGTTTCTCAAACAACTGACGGAAATGAAGAATGATAGATTCTGCATTCATGCTCTCATATTGCCTCTGTAACTCAGGTGTCATGGAGGCCAACATATAATATTTTACCAATGTGGAATCATCTATATATTTCACATAGCGAGCGATCTCATCCTTGCTTGCCCCTTCTTCCGGTGTGGGCACAATTGTATCAAGGACGTACACGATTTTCTCCATTGGGAGAACAATTCTCAAATTACGAAGCCAATCCATGTAGTTTAGACCAGTAAGGCGGTTGGCATCAAGTATGCCACACAGGGGGTTTGTAAGTAACATGTTTCTGACAAACAAGATATATCATAAATAAATAACATACAAATTTTATAGAAAATACTAATTAAGATATGGACTTCTATCTTAATATACTTTCACTATTTTCCTAGCGAATCACGTGACACCCTTGACACATGAGACGGAAGTCTCCAGCAGACTCCTAGTAGGGATCGGGATATGATTGGCGTCTTAGTGCAATCTCGAGGGACTCGACTAATTACACTAAGCCCAAAAGGTAGGAAACTCTTGCCACAACTCCTTGTGATTCCCGTCATGTTTGGCCTTTGAATCATCATGGTCTCGAAGGACTCAACTAACCATGATATTCAGTTAAGTCATCACCATCGTTACAAGATGAGTCTGATTTGATGATATGTCATCGAGGGACTCGACCAAGTATACCATGTCCTTAGGTCACCAGTGACATCTCTATGTCATAAACAAGAATTTGATCACGTAGATAGGTGAGCCTCGAGAGACTCAACCAATGTCATGATTCAATTTCTTCCTAAAACGATGGAAGGCCACGTGGGTCAATCTTATTGTCTCACACTTACTGACTTAATATTAACATAGGAGGGGTTTTATTTCGTATCGATCTCCTAATATGTCGTGTCACACACATACCTATTTAATATATATCTACAATGTATGTAAATATATATATATATATATATATATATATATATATATATACATATATCTAGTAGGTGTATAACACATCACATATGCAAGCCATATCGGATGATCATGAGCCATCACTTAATATGATTAAGCTTGAACCAATGGGCCTAATCACTCATAATAGAATCTATATGTGCATCAGTACATCTCCATGTCTTATGATCGTTGATCTTGTCATCATCGCTTCCGTTGGATCCTCGAAGCATCACCATGCGCCGTGATCTCTTGCCATGGCATCGTAGGTCCCGTTATCACCTCTATGCTCCCGCTGTGCCTCTCCATGTAATTATAAATAATCACAAACAAGTAGGCCCGACAATAAACGAGAAAAACAGAGGCTCGTAGGCCCCAATAATAATAATAATAATAATCATAATTACACACATCACAACACATGGCTCATGATTATCCATCCATATCACACATCACATGTACATCATATCCTATGTAGTATTACTAGATATATAATAATTAATTAAACTATTTAAATAATTATTTTTTTGGAAATCAGAACATTCTTGAAATTTTCAGAATTGTCAAGAGTATTTTTATAATTCTAGAAAGGAGGACAGTCTTCGAAATTTACAGAATTATTGAGGGTGCTTTCGATATTCTAGGCATAGGATGAACCCTAGAATTTCTTAAATTCCAAGGGGAATAACCATCCTTTTCTCAAAAGGATGCCCTAGCCCTCCCCCTCTACCCTCATCTTGTGGTTGTCGTCGCTGCGCATGCGGTAGTGTTACGCGTCGCTAGCGACTGCCTCTGTCCGTGGCCGGGTGCTACAGCTGTAATATCCCTTATATAGGAATTATTAATTTATTTGCAAGGTAAGAAATCTGTTTTTGAGTGTTGTAAGACTTAGTTATAAAATTTGGGGATTTGTTTGTGAAAATTAAAGGACTTAATTGTAAATATTAAAAATATAAGGATTAAAGTATAAAATACACAAAACACCAAATTCCACCGTCTCAGCCTATATTCCTTGGAAACTTTGAGTCGATGGAAGAGTAGGAGAAAAATAAAAGAAAATAGAAGAAGAAGAAGAAGAAGGGAAAGAGAGGAGAAGAGAAGGAAGAGAAGATGCTGCGCCCCTCTGCTTCCGCACAGATGCGTCGGTTGAGGAGAAGGGAAAGAAGAAGAAACAAAGGAGAAGAGAAGGAGAAGAATAGGGGAGCAAGAAGGGGCTACAGTTAGGAAGAAGAGGAAAGAAAATGGAAGCTGCAGCTAGGGCTGCAGCTAGAAGAGAAGAAGAAGAAGAAGAGGGAAAAGAGAGGGAAGAAGAAGAAGAGAGGAAGGAGGCTACGGCAAGTGCTGCTACACGTCTGTTTCCTGCAGAGGAAACGGAGGCGGTGTAGTGCGTTAGGGAAGAGAAGGGAAGAAGAGGAGGAGAAGAGAAGAGGAAGGAAGAGGAAGAAGAGAATAAGGGAAAGAAGAGAAAGGGGTGGCTGTAGTTGTGGCTGTAGTTGTAGCAGTTGTGGCAAGGAAAGAAGAAGGGGAAAGAAGAAGAGGAAGGAAGAAGAAGAGAAAGGAAAGAAGCAAGGAAGAAAGGGGGCAGCGCTTTGCTTCCCACACGAGGAAACAGAGGAGGCTGTGTTGGGCTGCAGCTAGAAAGGAAGGGACAGAGAGGAAGAAGAGAAGAAGAGAAAGGGAAGAAGGGGTTGCAGTTGTGGCAGCTACGACTGAAAGAGAAGGGAAGGAGAGGAAGGAGAAGAGGGAGAAGAGAGGAAAGGAGGAAAAAGAGGGAGAAGGCTGCAGGTAGGGCTGCGGCTAGGAGAAAAGAAAGAATAGAATAATAGAAGGGGAAAAGAAGAGGAGGTTGTTGCTAGGGGAAAGAAGAAGGGAGAAGAAGAAGAAGAAAAAAAAAAGAAGGAAGAAGAGGAAGAGGGCTACGATTGCAGCAGTGGGAGAAAGAAGGAGAGAAGGAAGAGTGGTTGAGCAGGTGATTGTGCCCCGCATACGTTCTATATAAGCCTTATGTAATTGTGAAGGAAGAAAGAAGATAAGGAAATAGAGAAAAGAGAATGAAAGAAAGCAAAGAAAGAATAGAAAGAGAAGAATTTGGGCTTAATGATTTCGGATCAAAATCATTGAAACATAAGTTTTCAATCCTTTTTATTGCCATCTCAGTCCTTGCTTTCATCTTATGATAAATTATACATTTATAATATTGCAAGTGTTCTAATCCTTTCTTATTGTCATCCAGTCTTTGCTTGTATCTTGATATGATCAATTGAATTGTTATAACCTTGCAAGTTCTCAATGCTTTTGTATTGGTATCTCAATCTTTGTATTCATCTTGATATGATTTAATTGATTGTTAAACCATGCAATTTATATCTTTCCTGTTTGGATGTAAAGATTTGAGTCTAGTTTCGAGATTCTAACTTTTGTATGCTGAATTGTTTATAATTTCATGTTGGAAACTCCAATTTATATAAAATTTACTTCATGAGAAATTAGACTCGCATACCCTTCTGTCCATACCTATCTTGAGTAATTTGGAGCATAATTGATTATCTAAATATTTCATGCTATATGTCTCTTAAATTCTATTGAAATCATGTGTTCGTTGATCTTTGCCTATTCTTGTTTATTTTTTGGAAATGGATTCTTTTTCAATTGAGCTTTGAAATCTTAACTTTTATTTCTTGCCCATCCGAATGCTCTATGTGAAAGTTTATGTTTACATCTTATTATTTCATATTGACACATGTATTTTTTATTATTCCGTATGTGCTTCTGATATATGCCCATTTTATTGCACTTGTCCTTTTGTACTCTGGTGTTTGTGAGATATTATGGACCTTTGCTAGAAATGGTAAATGATATGTTATGCTTGGAGCCTGTGATGCTCTACTATGTTTGGTGGTCAGATGGACTATATTATGTTTGTGATTCCACTTCACCATCTATGTTTTTGATATATTATCGGATCATATTCTGTCTATGAATCCAATTAAAGCTCATCCTTCAATTGAGCCTTACAATATTACTTAAATTCTTATGCACTATTGTTCTTTATTTTTTTGACTATCTGAATACAAATGATGAATGTTTATATTGACATCGTATTGCTTCATATTAGCATATATATAATTTATTGTTCCATATGTGCTTCCGATATATGCCCATTTTATTGCACATGTCCTTTTATACTCTGGTGTTTGTGGGATATTTCTGGATCTTTGCCAGAAATGATAAATGATATTGTGTTCAGAGCTAGTTATACTCTTGCCAGCCCCATTGACTTCACTTAGACGTGGGTGGATGGAGCTCCCAGACATGGGAGACTTATGTTTGATTGTCATTCAATAATGGATGATTCATATTCTGTTTATGGTCTCACTTCACTATCTATGTCATTGATATGATATCCAGAGCATTACTTATGAGTTTATTTCTACGCTTTGAATAAGAATGAATGAATATTATGTCTGGTATGATATTGAGCTTCTATTCCTTAATTGTTCACTTGATAAGCTTTGAGATTAACCATTCACTATTGACATGCTTCACAATATGTTTACATCTTTGACATGCTCTAAAAAGTTTCCTTATTTCATTGTTATGTTCTGAAATGTTTCAATTGCTATTGATATATTTCAAAACATTTCACACTCTATTGATATGTTCTGAAATGTTCCATTGCCATTGATATGTTCTGAAATGTCCTATGTGCCTTGATATGCTTCGAAATATGTTTACGCCATTGATATGTTTTAATTACTCTGTATTCCGTTTGTTATGAACCAAATATGTTTTGAATGAAATGACATTTGAATTTATGTATCTAATGAGTTGATATCCATGAATTCTTGTATCTCTGCTTTGTATTTTGATACCAGCTTATTTGAAGCCATCCGCTCTTGTCTTGGATTTGTTAAACACTTGCTAAGCTTTCTAGCTCACTCCTTTGTTATCAAATCTTTCAGGTTAGCTTGACTCTCATTGAATGTTAAGATTGTGCTAAGGCAGTGGAGAGCTATACAGATTGTAGGCAAGTATTAACAGATGATATATCATAGTTGTTGTATATCTTGTACGTAATGATATGTGGTTAATGAAATTAATTGATGTATCATGTAAAAGTTTTAAATTACCTCTTACATTTGGAGTTATTTTAGAATGCTGAGTTTTGTCGATGATAAAGTGAATTTATGATAAATGGTTGGTTTGCTGATTGTATAGATTCCTTCATTAATGAATTATAAGTGTGGTTAATATCTATTAAGTTGGCTATGGGTTTCATAGATGTTTGAGTGATACGATATATGTTTATAAACTGTACAAATTTTATATATGTGAATTTTGAAGAATGAATGTTTTCTCAATGTCCTCAAATGTTTGATTGGATCCTGGATGGATTGAGATGATTACAAAATTATCAATTTATGACATGGTCACACCTCTCGAATGTGATATAATTCAGGGTGCGTGACAACAACCCCTGTGGGTTGGCGGCGTCGCCTCGTGCAGCCACCTAGTCCGCAGCTACGCCCACGGGCGCTGTGCTCGTAGGCGACCACCACTGCGGGTGGGCACCATATTGCAGGTCGCTTCTCCTGCTGGTGTTGCACTGCAGGAGGCTGCCCCTGCGGGTGGCTACCCTTGTAGGGGGCCTTGGTCATAGTCGACCGCCCCCTTGCAGGTGGCCAGGTCGTTGTCGGTCGCCCCTACAGGGGACCCAGCCATGGCCAGCCACGTTTATAGAGGGCCTAGCCATGGTCAGCCATCCTCTTTCCTTGCTGCCTTCGCTGCGAAAAATGCAGTAAGAATGCATAGAATGATTCTACGCGATTCAATCTCATCACATGTAGTTGAAAATCAATCTTTCGTACGAAAATCTTGGCTTTGATACTACTATTGAGAAACCTTAATGGGAGCATCACATGTGCAACGAAAATCAAAATAAAAATCGGTATCCCACGTCGATCAAATCATTGTGCAAAAGATTGGGGTCACGAGAAAATCATAAAAATTGAAAACTACATCATATGAGAGATTGTTTTACCTAGGGAGATCATATATCTCTGTATTCTAGATCCGGATGGAGAGGATGAAAGAAGTCAAGCATCTTCCTCTCAAGCGGTATCCACATGATGGATCTCTGCAGCGAATCTCCTCCAATCTAATATTGCAACTCTTACAGAGGGAGGGAGGAGAATAGGAGGGGGAGGCCAAGGCTGTAGCCTATCAACCATGAGTCTCCCCTCCTAATTATAGAGAGCCACCAAAAACACTAGGGCTCATGCCTTAGTGTGTAGTGGATCTTCATCCAATTATCCACTAATCTTCCATTATTGGATCTCTATCCAATAATCTCCTTAGGCCTCGAATTGGGCCTCTAGTAAGGAGCGCATCAGCATAGGGCCTCATCTAATGAGAATAGGGGCTAATTAGATCTACATCCAATTTTCTATTCGCTGAAGCATCCACTATATGTGTGTGACCCTCTAGGCCCGATACCGGGCTGGCTGTGAGTCGCTCCCATCAGAACTCCTTTTGATATATGACTCATCGATTATGGACGTACTAGGCCACTACGCCATAGTCCCTAGACAGTACAGGGGGATCGAATTAATCGGACCTATCTGTCAACAGTTACCGTGTATATATAATCTATCATCCAACTAATATCTTAGAGACCGTATATTAAACATGGTACTGTCAGGTCACATACGGAATCAGTTTATCTTACTCTAATCGAATTCTATCCGAGAACTCTTTCTCTCTCTATCCGAATGACCATAGCCAGGATTTGTCTGAGCAAACACATACGCGATATTTCTCTCGCAACACTGAGAGTGGATAATCCTTTATTGACACTCAATTGCCTTCGTAAGGTTGGCTACCAATCTCGATAACTAATTGTACTAGTTTTGGAACTTTCCAAAACTGTAAGTTTGACATCAAAGACAAGAGTACTCATACAAGGCATCCTTGGTGTCTTAAGTCAAAGGACCAAATATACAACTGGGACTATGAAATCGCTATATGACATTAGGTATCGTCAACCATACAGCATCCCATAAGTAGATCAATCAGTGAACTCATTCTCTAATGAGCACCTGTACTATATCCTTACTGTCTCTACACAAGTGGCTATGAGACCAGCCACATCCATCATATGGACGGGTATATAGTACACCGATATGTTCGGTTATCTCGATGTCCCTCTCAAGTAACTTATGATCAGGATTATTTATGATCTGTATTTAAAGATGAATCGGTCATATTATCATGTTCTCATCACGATCTGATTCTCATTGCACAAAACCATGGACATCACAATATATATATACAATAGATAATATAATGTGAGAATATACCAATATTAATCATAAGCAAAAAGATCACGCAGTGTGTCACATATGTCATCACTCACGTGATTGGCTTACAGGGCACCTATAACCAGCATGTTTGACCTTGACGAGGACGTCAAGTAAATGAGTTGGGGAGAGTGCAACACCCCTTAGTCCCACATTAAAAAAATAAAAACATATGAATGCCTTATAAGGGTTGATGAATATACTACTAGTAACTCTCGGCTCAAGCATTTTGGCAAGTGGTTGAGCTAAACTGAAAATTTTAAGATAGTTAGTGATAGAAGATAGAACCTCAAAAGGAGCTCTATAGATTTTGATCTTGGGGGGGGGGGGGGGTGGTAGCTACATCTTGAAATAGGGATTAAAACCCTAGCCTAAGGGGGTGCTTGTCTAAGTAGAATTACCCCTTTGCCCCTCCTATAGCCAACCTACCTTAATAGGAACAGGAGGTAGCTAAGTGGCCGACCAATCCAGTAAGGGGTGTGGCGGCTACTAATCCCTAAGGGCTAATCTAGACCCTAGCCATACTCCTTTATAAGATAGGAGTACCTATATTACAATCTAACAGAGTTTTTATTGACTAGTACTAAGATGATTAGGACTCAAACCTGTTGGAGTCCTTTCAAGTCCACCCTCTTCAGGTCAGCCTTGTCCTAAGGGTCCATAAACTCTGGAAACTAGATCTTCAACTCCTCATGTGACTCTTATGCTATCATTAACTGAACTTTGGCCTCCTCATCTACTGGAGTGTTAGTTTGAAGGATTTGGGCCGAGTCATCTTCTTTAAATTTCCATTTGAGGTGGGATACCTGGCGGATCAACTGTAATCTTGATCTGTTGCGCAAATTTGATCGCCAGGTTAGGGCCCTAATGTGATCCTCAATTTTGCAAGGCCCAAAGAATAGGGAGACCACTTTATTAAGGCTCGAGTTTCCTGCTGATTAGGCTGGAGGTGTAGAAAAACTCAATCTTTAATTTTTCATCCATTCTGAAGTTTATCGGGAGGCCGTTTCTTCTTTACATGTGCTGCTATATGGTTAGTCTTTAGTGATAGCCAATCTTTCTTCTGGAATAGTGACTGCCCTCTGGTATGGTTTAGGATGATGAGAGCCTAATCTAGCGTGAGCATGGATTACAATTCTTCTAGTTTTACTTATCTTTCGTGCCATGGACCTATATTTAGCCATATTTTAAATTTGGTAGTAATTAGTATCCCCTGTAAAAATCTCATGTGGAGTGTAGGGGAAGCCACAGTGTAAATTAGGAGTCAACCATCTTGCATAAGAATAGCCCCAATTCCAACTCCTGACGCATTAGCCTCAATGACAAAAGTGCGGTCGAAATCGGGTAACGCTAGGACCGACGTCATCGTCATGGCTGCCTGGAGTTGTTCAAAGGCTGCAGAGGCTTTATCTTACCACAAGAAGGAGTATTTCTTCAGTAAGGACATGAGTGGGGCACTGATCTTACCATAATCTTTCACAAAATTTTGGTAGTAGCCCGTGAGTCCAAGGAAACCACGTAGTGATTGTACGTTTGTAGGTCTCGGCCATCCTTGCATTGCCTCGATCTTTGTCGGGTCCACCGCCACTCCATCCTCTGATATAATGTGCCCAAGATACATCACTTTACGCTGTAAGAAGCCACACTTTGACAGAAACTCGTAGTGTTTGTTATGCTTGCGGAATGCAATTTTCAGAATATCTTCAGTGTATACCCGAATTTGATGGTATCCGGATCAGAGATCAAATTTAGTGAAGACTCGGGCTCCTTTTAATTCATCCAAGAGTTCATCTACGAATGGGATAGGATATTTATCCTTGGCATTTAGAGCCCGGTAGTCAATGCACATCCGCCACATACCATCTTTCTTGCGCATTAGCAACACCGGTGAGGAGTAAGGGCTGCAACTCGATCGAATCACCCCGGTGTCAAGCATCACTTTAACAATGTTCTCAATCTCATCCTTCTGCAAGTGAGGATAGTGGTACGGTTGCAAAATTTGCTAGAGGTTTGCCTGGCAAAATATGAATGCGGTGGTCATACGGCCGGTTAAGGAGGCAGCCCTCGCGGCTCCAAGAAAACATCCGCATGTGTATTTTTGATTTTCCGATGGATTTACATGGTTTCATTAATGGAAATTGTTTGATGTAGTGAGTAATAGACTCTGGTTGTTCGCCGTTCAAGAATTCTTGTTTAGGCAGTTCATATCATCCATACATAGTGTTTTGATATAAGATTTCAATTCTTTCATGTTTCAGCAGTAGCATATTGTTTCATAGAGCTAAGGTCCAAAATATGGAATCAAAAATGTTTCCACGACTCTACCACCCGGCCAATCCTGTTCCACTTAATCAAAAATGTTTCCACGACTCCAAGAAAACATCCGCAAATTCATTCGGGCAAAGGGCAAGCTTAGGATCTGAGTTTTGTACATTCTCCCCCGTAGATGGCTGCTGGATATGCATCAAGAATCCACCATATGCTTTGTGCAAAACTTTCTCCATTCATTGTGACGAAATGGTGGAAATTTGGCTCCCGCGCTTGCTCGTAATGTGACCTGTCTCCCTTTGTAATAAAATTTTGTGATTAATTTAGAAATTTTTTGGGAGATATCACTTAGTGCTGTGAGCCATTCGATCCCAAGTACGGCTTCATAATCATCGATCGGTAGGAGGAAGAAATCAACTACCACTTCCTGGTCTTGGAGGAGTAGTTTCACCCGCGGGCACCATTGGTCGTAATTAAAGATTCGGCCGTCGGTGACCTTTACGTCGAACTTATTGCAACTTTTGATTTGAAGCACCAAACGTGCAGCAACCTAACTATTGAGGAAGTTATTGGTGCTGCCGGTGTCAATGAGAATGGTGATGGGTTACTATTTTAGAAGTCCTTCAACTTTCATCATCTGCGGGTTGGAGTCGCCGGCCAATACGTGCACTATGTAGTCGACCAGTTGGGACTCGTCCTCCATGGCTTCTTCTTTAGGTTCAAGGGCTTCTTCAGATGTTTCATTGTCCTCATCCTTCACTGATTCAATCATGAGGAGCTGGCCCTTTTTGTAGCGATGTTTGTAGCTCCACGGTTCGTCGCAATGCCAACTCAACCCCTTGGCCGATCGTTCGTGAAGCTCGTCTCTTGTCAACTTTTTTAGTGCGAGGGCTTGGATGGCAGTAGAGGGGACAGTAGGCCTTGGCATGGTTGGTCGGGGAGCGACCCTTGTCTTTCGTACCTCGTGGTTCAATTATTCTTCCTGGATACGTGCGAAGGAAATCGCCGCCATAAGAGTGTATGGTTGTCACGCCTTCTCGGATCTCCGGCTTTAGGCTCTCGATAAAAGTACCTAAAAGTTGTTTCGCAGACCAATTCTCAGTTTGGTTAGATAAATGCTTAAACCTTGTTTGATATTCTTGTATTGTAGAGGTTTGACGAATCTTTGCCAATTGTCCATCGATGTTATCGAAATCGATTGGTTCGAAGCGGTTTAGTAGTCCTTCCTTGAATTACTGTCAAGAGAGTCCTCCATGGGTGTGCTCAAACCAATTAAACCACTGAATAACATCTCCCTCGAGGTGGATGACAGCAATCTCCACCCGTGTGACGTCGGCGGTTTAGTAGAACCGAAAATAGCGATCCGCGCACGAGATCCACTTGATCGGGTCTCCTTCTTCCCATATAGGGAAGTCAACCATCATGTGTGAATTATTAAGATCAGAGGTGATGTGGCCATGTTCTTGAGGATCATCTTGCCGATCTGAAGTTTCTCTGTGTTATGATTTTCTCGGGCTCGATGGTCGGCCAATGCTAAATTCGGCGAAAAGGGATCGCATCTTCTCTTCCATGCGGTTTTCAAAGGCTTCAAGCTTTGTATCAATAGCCTCCTCTGATGCTATAGTATATACCTCTAGATCTCTAATATTGAGATCTTTTTTCTGTTGTCGGGTTAGTGGCATGGGAATTTTGGAGAAAGGGGTGGCTGGTTGGAAGGTGAATTGGTTTGGATGGAAGTAGACTACGGTTTAGGGCAGATTTGGTAGGCTGTTTGGTTTCAGTTTAGGGTAGGGTTTTGAAGAGTTTTTGGTGACGACGGTAGGATTTTGAGATAGGAAAAGAGAGTCCAAAATCTCACAAAAAAACAACACTCAAATCTGATAGAATTCGGCGAAAAAAGTGTTGCAATGTGCTATCCTGCTAAACCAGTTTTACGTTGGAGAAACGATGACTTATTGACATAAATTCTAGAGGAAAGTTTAAGAAAATTATGCAGAAACCCTTGGTTCAGATGTTGTTAATACCAGTAAAAAGTTTGACAAAATTTCGGCAACATAACAGTAGGGAAATAGGGCAAAAGACGAAAGGCAGATTCCTTCATCGTAAAATTTCAGAACTGCGTGATGGTCAAAGACTGCACAAGAAAACCAGTTCCAGAAGGATTTTCTTTGAGAAATGAAATCCAGATTGAAGCCAACTTGATCTTGAGAATTGTGTAAAAATTTTGGCCAGAAAGGAGAAGGAATAAGCCGGTTTCAAGAGGCAAAAACATGGCTAAAATTTTTTGCAGCATTCCGCCTTCGTAACAACGATAACGTTTGCGACAAACAAAATTTGCAGCGGATAAAATTTGGAAAAAATCTTCAACGTGTAAAGTAAGGAATCTTGCAATATTGAAGAGGTGTGGATGATATAAAAAATATCAGATTTCTAGATCAAACGCAGGGGGCAGTGACAGATTGATTTGATATGCGGTTGGGGTGGAAGGTGGAGGCACGTGTCATAGCAATTGTGGGAATTGCTTGGGAAGGTGGAGGCGGCTGTGATGGCTACAGGGCAGCAAGATCGCTGCTTTGATACCAGATGATAGAACCCTAGAAGGAGTTCTATAGATTTTGATTATTTAGGGGGATCAACCCTTGGAACGCTATAGGGGTTCCTCCCTCCTAGACTCAGCACAAGGTTGAAATAAAATTGATAATTGCTTGATTCAACAGGGGGGTGGGGGGCAGCTACATCTTTAATTAGGGATCAAAACCCTAACCTAAGGGGGTGCTTGGCTAAGTAGAATAACCCCTTTGCCCCTCCTATAGCCAACCTGCCTTAATAGGAACAAGAGACAGCTAAGTCGCTCTATAGCCGACCTAAGCAGGGGAAAACCCTAGTCGACCAACCCAGTAAGGGGTGTGGCGGCTACTAAGCCATAAGGGCTAATCTAGACCCTAGCCATACTCTTTTATAAGATAGGAGTGGCTTTCTTACAATCTAACAGAGTTTTTATTGACTAGTACTAAGATGATTATGACTCAACCCTGCTGGAGTCCTATCAATTAGCTCATCAACCCGGGTCGTGATATTTGGTATCAGAATGATGCCACACATTAATTGAAACTGCAATTGAAGAGTGAACGGTGGGCTAGGTGATTTGGAAATTGACGGTTACTAATAAACGTTGTCTTTGTTTGAGCCCTAGACCAAGGATACCCCCATGCTCAAATCCTTTATAAGAAAAGAGTTAGGAAAGAATTCAATTGAGGTGTTATTTTGTTTGCAGAATTAGAAAACAAAAATGAGGCTCCTTTTAATGTGAGATACACACAAAATATCATCAAGTATAAAAGTCACAGTGTATAAATTAAGTGTTGTGGAACTAATATAAGTAATGAGAATTTTGTTACCGTCACGATGATTATGTTGTTATTGCCTCTATAGTCATTTTGGATAAATAAATTCTGAAGATCAAAGTTGATATAATGAGAAGTGGTAGAACCTACCATCCAATTAGTTGGAGGAGCAATTGAAGTAGTCATAATATTCGCTTGAGGCCAATTGGATGTAGCAGGAAGGTAAGGTCGAGATCGATAGACTTTAGAGGAGTGATCGATTTTATCACACAATTGATAAATGACTCTTTGTTAGTTTAGACTATTGAGACACCGGGGCTACTGATGGGTACTGAGGTTGCCACCCTGATTGTTCTTGAAGTTTGGATTGAATAATTAATGGGGATATGTTTGTGTGTTAATCATATGTCAAGGAGGCATTTTGGTTGATTCTGTGGTGATGTTCTTAGTATTTTGATGGCTCTTTCTCTTAGATTTTTAACTAACTTCAGTTGTGATGGTTGATCATAGCATCTTATCCTCAGGTTTCAAATATGTCTCATAGCCAATGAACTTATTGTAAAGTTCTTCGAATGACATCGGTGCATCGCATGCCCGAATTACTACTAGTAATTCTTTGTATTCATCTTCAAGGTCATTGAGAGTATGTACTATTACTTCTTCATCAGGGAGGGAATGACCTATCAAAGCCAACTCATCGATGATAACTTTTATATTCTGTACTTCCCTCTTATTTTGTTTTCATTGAAGTGGAGAGGAGACTGAGCATGCGAGTATAGGAGTGATTGGCTAATGTGGTTTGTAACTTGGAGCATGCTTCCACTGTGGTGCTATATAAAGATATTAGTGGGGTGATGGATCCAGTGATTGAGGCTTAAATTGCCTGGAGGATAAGACAATTTTGACGTAATCATAGTTTGTGAGCAGAATTTGGTACTAAATCGGGTTCTCCTAGTATTTGGATGCTTTCTGGTGAACCATTGACAGAGCTATCGATGTAGCCTATTAGGTCATATCCAAATAGAAGATTAGAGAATTGTGCTCACCAAGATGCATAGTTGCCATACTTGGATAATTTGAAAGGTATTAGAGTTGCAATATTGATAGAGATGAGTCATGTATGCTGAGAAGAACTAATTTTCCCTACAAGAATAATAATCAGAGCATCAAATGTAGATAATACAAATATTATGAGGATATGTATCAATTTGAGGGGTCTAGATGTGCGTTTGCAATAGTGGGGTTATGGTTATTGGGCTGAATCTAATTTTATTATCCACACGAAAAATTTGGTGTTGGAGGAAGCAGAACGCTGTAATTTCTACAGATCTTATGGTAGAAGATTTTAGCAATTAGTAGGCTGAATCAGATAGTTTTGCAGATATTGTGGAAGAAGATATGAGCAGTTCCAGGGCTGAATTAGATCTGCGATGGAAGTAATGCTGGAGGCAAGAGGTGAAGCTGGCTGTTTGTGTTTCACGGTGCAGCATAAAATATCTTTGCTCCTTGCGGTGAAGCCAACTATTGCTTAAGGGAGGAACTCTGTGGAGCTTCGCCGAAGGTGGAAGAGACAAGTAGGAACAGAATTGTGGTAGTTCTCAATGGTAGCAGATCAGCATACATATTGAACAACGAGAACCGATAGGGAACTTGTTGAGCTGGAATCTATTGACTGCCCACTTCTTGGGACTCGGTGCCACAAAAGGTGCCTCCTTGGGCTTGAAGGGGTTCTTCATGGGCTCCATAGTGTGAACGACGGTTTGTGATTGGTGATTGGTTGGTGGTACCTCAGTTTCCCACCCTCCTAGTAGTAAAGGAGGAGGAGGAGGGTCCGGCTACCACATAGAGAAGGAGGGAGAAGCCGAGGTGGACGAACGATGGTGGCGAGGCTGTGAAGTAGGCGAAGAGATGATAGGACCCTAGCAAGTTTAGGTCATAGTCAATCAAGTAGCATTTAATAAAACCTTGAGATATTATAATAAACCCCCACCTAGCCGCCTACTATCATAGAAAGTAGGTTAGCTAGGGTTTTGAGGGAAGGAGTTTAGGAGCCTTAGGGCTTCCTAGCCGCCGCCCACCTTATTGGGCAAGTCGACTAGGGTTTGAGGAGGGAGCATAAGAGGAGTTGTAGCCTCCTAGCCGCCTTCCCATTATTGGGCAAGTCGGCTAGGGTAGAGGGGTAAAATGAGAATTTGACTTGGGGGAGGAGTCTCTCTAGGGTAAGGGTTTGGAGTCCTATATAAAGCATGTAGATGCCACCACTTTTCATCAATCTAAGATTTCTTTATTCTCAGCCTTGTGGCCGACTACCTAGGAGGGAGGAGCCCCTATAGCATTCCAAAGTAGTTGGTGTCAGTGCAGCGATCTTGCTACCTTGTTGCCCTCTCAGCCGCCCACCATCATCTAAGCAATTTCCACAATTACAATTGTCAACGCCATCTCCACCGTAATCACCCTTGCTGTAGATCTATCCTCTGCTGTCGCTATCACAAATTGCATCAGGATCTAGTATTACTTCTACCATAAATATCTTATTGCTATTGCAATTCTATATTCAAAAAGCCAAAAAGAGTTTTCATCTGTCTCTTTGCTGCGAATACCTATCATCGTAAAGTCGCTATCTTTACGAATGTAAGAATGCTGTAAAAATTTTCAGCCACATACTTGTTGTCAAAAATCGATCTTATTGCCATCTTTTTCTGACGAAATATTTTACACACTTACTATATTGTCTCGACTTTCATCTAGATCAGATCCTTCATTGGAATTACTTCTGAAAATGTTCATATACTACTACAACTTTTTCATTGTAAACTGTTGAATTTTTCGACGAGAATTCTACTATGAAACTTTCGTTGATGTTCTTGCTGCATTGCTGCCGAGACTTTCTGCTATATTTTCGTTATCCTTACTGATATCGGGAAGGGAAAAAGAGGAATGAAATTTAGAAAGAAACGAGAAACCGGAAGATGATTTGTAGAAAATGAACAAACTCATAACAGAACTTGCATAAAAATAGATAAAAAGTTCACCACCAAGTTTAATGACGCAAGAGGATACAAAAAATTCATCACCTCAAGGAAATTAATCAAGGATACAAAACTAGATTAAAAGACTCACCACTCAAGGATGCATCCAAGAGATATAGAGTTTTAGAGACTCCAGAGAGCTTCTGCCAATACAAATCAGTTATCTAAAGTTCTTTCTAGCCCTAGAAAATTAAAATAAGTTCTAGTGCATGAAATATCCCTTTATGCATAAGGAACTATGACATTAAGTGCTTCACATCTATCAACTAACCCCTTTATGCATTCTTTGGTCATGAAGAAAGGCTCATGGGTTTATCATTTTTGAGTGGGCTGGGTTATAAACTATGAAATGTTGTAGTGGACTGTGGAGAATATCATAGGATCAGCAAGATGTATAAGTGTTGAAAAAGACTTGTCCTCAAGTCTTCATTTGTTCCATCACCATGATAAGGACTTAAATCAGCCACATTGAATGTTGATGATACCCCATAATCTTCAGGTAGATCAATCTCATAAGCATTCTCTCCAATTCTTTTAAACACTTTGAATGAACCATCAGCCTTTAGTTTCAACTTCCCAAATTTACTTGGTGGAAACCTCTCCTTCCTTAGATGAATCCAAACCAAATCACCCTCATTAAATCTCATATGTTTTCTGTGTTTGTTAGCTGCTCACATGTACCTTTCATTTTGCTTCTTAATGATTGCTTTAACATCGTCATGCAACTTCTTTATCTTTTTAGCCCTCTCATCAACATCTCCACTAAATTGCTTAATTGCAGAATCAGGGACTAAGTCTGAAGGACCAATAGGATTAGCACCATAAACAACCTCAAAATGGCTCTTACCAATGCTATGATACATGGAATGATTATAAGCAAACTCAATTTGTGGAAGAATGAGATCCTATTGCTTGATGTTCTTGCCAACATAGCTTCTAAGTTCCCCAAGCTTTTGTTCGTTACCTTTGTTTGCCCATCGATTTATGGATGATGAGAGCTGTTGAAGACGTACCCAGTTTCCTCCATAGAGTCCTCTAAAAATGGCTAAAAATTTTTGAATGTTGATCAGACACCATAGTTCTTGGAATGTCATGCAACCTAACGATCTCCTTGAAGTACAAATCAGCAACATGAGATGCATCATTTAATTTATTACAGGGAACAAAGTGAGAGATCTTTGAGGATCTGTTAACAACAACCATGATATAATCTTTGTTCCTTTGAGTTCTTGACAGTCCCAAGACAAAATCAAGACTCACATCCTCCCATGGAGCATTCGGCACTGACAATGGAGTGTACAAACCTAAATTTTGTCTTCTTATTTTTGCCAAGTGACACACTCTGCATTGCTTTATAATCTCTCAACATCTCTGAACATCTTAGGCCAGCAAAAATTTGATTAAATAAGAGTCAAAATTTTATCCCTACCAAAATGTCCTCCCAAAGTACCACTATGAGCTTCATCTAGAATTACATATCTTAAAGAACAAGATGGAACACATAAGACATTAGCTCGAAAAAGAAATCCATCAAAGATAGTAAATTGTTGAAAAGGACCTGATTTGCAATTCTGTCATATTGAGCTAAAATCCACACATCATCCTGATAGAGATCTTTGAATGTCTCAAATCCAATCACTTTAACTTCCATAACAGATAATAAATAATGTTTTCTACTCAATGCTCAGCAACTACATTAACACCAAATTTATGCTTGATTGTAAAGTTATAAGATTGCAGGAACTCCACCCAAGCTGCATGCCTCTTGTTTAGCTTGTGTTAGTGATTAATAAACTTCAATGCCTCATGATCAGAATATAAGACAAATGACTGGGCAAGAAGATATTGACTCTAATAAGATAAAGCTCGATAAATGACATATAACTTCTTATCATAGGTAGAATATTTTCTCCTTATGTCATTCAGCTTCTCACTAAAAAAGGCAATGGGCTTTGATTCTTGACTCAAAACATCACTAATTCCCACATTGGAATTATTCAACCTTAAACACTTTGTCAAAATTGGGTAGTACCAAAATAGGAGATTCGATTACCTTTCTTTTTAATAATTGAAAATTTTCATGAGCCTCATTAGTCCATTTGAATTTATCACCTTTCAGGCATTCAGTGATTGGAGCAACAATCAAGCTGAAACCCTTGATGAATCTTTTGTAAAAGGAAGTTAAACCATGAAAACTCCTCTACCTTACTTTTTTCTATCATGATTCCATCTTTTGAACCAACATATCCATGAAATACCACACTATGAGTAAAAAAGTCACACTTCTTCAGATTAGCATAAAGCTTTTGCTGCCTTAAGATAAGAAAAACCTTCTTAAGATGATATATATGTTCTTCCTCACTTTTGTTGTACACTAATATGTCATCAAAATAAACCACAACAAAAGTTTCAATGCATGCCTTAAGTATATGATTTATAAATCTCATGAAAGTACTAGGAGCATTAGATAACCCAAATGACATAACCAATCATTCATACAAGCTTTCTCTAGTTTTAAATATTATTTTCCACTCATCTCCAAGCCTCATTCTTATTTGGTGATAGCCACTCCTCAAATCAATTTTAGAGAAAATAGAAGCACTATACAATTGATCAAGTAAGTCATCTAACCTTGGAATGGGAAAATGATAGTAAATAGTGATTTTGTTGATGGCATGACTGTTCACACATATTCTTCAATAACCATCTTTTTTAGGCACCAACAAGGTTGGAAGAGCACATGGACTCATACTCTCCCAAATCAACCCCTTTTTCACCAACTCATCTACTTGCTTTTGAAGTTCTTCATGCTTCTTAGGACTCATTCTGTAAGCTGCCTTGTTAGGTAGAATAGCCCCCGGAATAAGGTCAATATGATGTTGGATGTCTCTTAATAGTGGAAGACCATGTGAAATCTTTTCTAGTATAATGTCTTAAAACTCCTCAAGGATTGGTTTTATGTTTGTCGGTGGCTCCTTGTGATATTCATTATCTTCTATGACTACTAGAGCCAAAATATGAATACCCCTTTCCAATTCACCCTTGCATTCACCATAATACATAAAAGCACTAACTTCCTTCTTTGGTGCATTGATTTCATAAGGCTGTAATGAAGCTAAAATAATCTTCTTTTCATTCACAATAAAAGAATAAGTATGTTTATAGCCATCATATAATACCCTCTCCTATTATAATACCAAGGTCTGCCTAACAATAAATGACAAGCATCCATAGGAGCAACATCACCCCATACTTCATATTTATAATACTTGCCAATAGAAAATAGAACTAAACATCTTTTAGTTATCTTCATGTAGTTTTATTTTTGTAGCCAGCATAATTGGTAAGGATGTGGATGAGGGATTGTGTCTAACTTTTGCTTCTGCACCATCTTACATTCTAAAAGCTGCCACTATCAATGGTCACCATGCACACCTTGTCATTAGAGGTACTATAATATCTCTCATTTCTGAAATATTTATAATAAAATATTTAAATTATTTATGAGGACTCATTTGTAAAATTAAAGGATTTATTTATTAATTCTCTTGATTAAATAATTTTATATTAAAAGTTGATTGCTAGTGACCTAAGTGTGAATCTTAAAAAAATATGAAATAAATTGTAAAAGATTCACATTAAGTTAAAAAAAAAGAAACATTGTGAGGATATGTGTCACTACTTTGTTTAAAGTAGTGCCACTTGTGCATGTGCATGGGTGACACATAAGTACATTGCATGTATGTTTGTCACCTATCAACACATATATTAGCTTAAGTAATTAACAATTAGAAAAAAAGGGGGTTTTTTGGCTGCAACGTGAACTTGAGGAGAAGAAGAAGAAGAAAGAAGAAGAAGAAGAAGAAGAAGAGAAGGAAAGAAGCAGAAATTTGGGAATTTTGAGATTATGATCTAATCCACACCTTTGGGACTAAAATATTGAAAGACAAGTATTTTATCTTTCTCCTACTGAAATTTATATTTTTATGAAGAAAATTCTGAACTAATCCGAAATCTTTTGTTGGCTGCCTAAGTATGAATCTGTAATATTATCAAGATTATGACCTATCTATCTTTTTCTTGCTGTAACATTTAGTACAAATGTCGGATTTAGACAAAACTTAGTTTTTCTAAATATAGATTCAAATATCTTTCCTTTGAACTTAAATTTGAAGAATTTGGAGTTCACTTGCTAGCCCAAACATTTACTGCAATTGAGTATACAAAATCTGTAAAACTGAATCTGTAGCTCATGACCTTTCATCACTATATTGCTTATATCTTCCTGTTATAGTTCCAGATTTATATAAAACTTAATTTGTTAGAAAATAAGCTTTTAGACCATTCTGTTGAACCTAAGATTGAAAGATTTAGAGTCCAAATGACTATCAAAACCCCCATATTGATGGACCATATGAATTCTGTAAAACAGAGACTGTGATTCTGGACCTTTGGTTGCAAAATCATCAATAACTCTTTGTAGAGATTTTCAATTTGTATGAAACTTATTTTGTATGAAACTAGATTGATTTATCTTTTCAACAACAAGTTTCTTAAGTAATTTAGAGTATGTTTGATTATCTAAATAACTTTATATTTTGCCTTTAGAATTCAGCCAGAATAGGGATTATATCAATTTTGCCTATACTTGCTTCTTCCATTTCAAAACTGAAATCTCTAATGCTCTTATCCTTGACTTCCTTACATATCAGAATATATTATGCATAATCAATGTTATATTCTATTATTCTATTTAGGTGCATGTATGATTTATTGTTTCACATGTGCTTCCAGTATATGTCAAATCTATTGCTCATGTCCTTTCATACTCCGGTGTTTGTGGGACAATGTGAACCTTTGTCAAAAATAGTAAAGAGAGTTATGCTTAGAGCCTGCATGCTCTGTCGGCTCCCTATGACTTCACTCAAACGTGAGTGGATGGAGCTACTAGACGTAGGAGACTTACGTTTGGTGGTCATTCAGCGATGGATGTTCCACATTATGTTTATGGTCTCACTTCGCCCTCTATGTACTTTATATGATATCCAAAGTATTTCTTTTGAGTTATTTGTGCACTTTGGATAAGAATAAAATGAATGTTATGTCTGAATGATATTTGAGCTTCTGTTCGTTACTTGTTCATTTGATATGCTTTTGAGAATATTCATACACCATTGATATACTTTCAAAAAATATCCTATACCTCCTTGATATGCTCCGAAATGTTTTGTATTCTCATTGATAGGCTCCAAAATATTTCGTTTGTCTTTGATATGCCTATGATATTTATCCAACATCAAATGTGATATACGAGCTTAAGTTTGATATTTGTTCCTTTGACATGTTCTGAAGTATTTCATGTATTATTAATATTCTCCTAAAACTTTAAATGTCATTGATATACACCAAAATGCTTTTGATTACCATATATGCTCCAATTATCTTCCTAAATTATTATGGATTTAAGTATGCTTCGAACGAGATGAACCTTGTGGTTGTGAATCTGATTTGATGCTATATGTGAAGACTTTTGTATTCGCTACCTTGCACTCTTATATCAGGTTCTATTTGAAAACACATTTCCTTGCTTTGAACCTGTTTGATACTTGTTGGGCTTCTTAGCTCACTCTGTTGCTATCTAATCTTCTTCAGGTTAGCTTAGCATTTATTGAAATACCTGATACGGGACTAAAGGAATGGGAAAGCAAGAAGTTCTTGGGGACTAAATGTTTATTTGTCAATATATTATCATTGTATGTGTACACCATGTGTCTAATGTAAAGTTGTAGACATATTTTGAAGTGGGGTTACTATGTAATAGTCTTAAGAGTAGCCCCTTATTTGGAATATCGAATGTTAAATTTTCTATATAACATATAAAGTGGTAGTATATGGTTGTTTTCTAAAGTCATATGGATTTTACCGCATTAGTGGACTTTACGAATATGGATTATATTTAGCTACATTAGTTTTGGATCGGTTTTATGATTCATTAAGAGAATATGAAGATATTATAATCTGCACAGGTTTCTTTAAAAGTGATTGAATGACTGCATATTATTCTTAGTATCCTCAAATGATTGTTTGGATCCTGGATGGATTATATTGCTGATAATATTATCAATTTTTAAGATAAAGTCACACCTCTCGAATGTGATAAAATTCGGGGGGCATGACAGAGATGGTATTAGAGCATGATTTGAGGATCAATAAGACATACTGATATATATATATCATATTGGGAATATGTGTTGAGATTTAATGATTTTTTTTTAGTGATTGACAAACAAAAAGATTTAAGAGAGGTCTAAGATCGGCGATAAGGAGTCAGATATCAGCTTTAAAACTTCCTTCATATGCTGATGTGGTAGAAAGAGCCTTAATAATAAAAGAGACTTGGAGAAGATATAGGAAATTGTGGGTAAGAACTACAAGGATAAGTTTACAAGCAAAAGTAAGAGAGTGAATGAATATGAAAATAGTAATAAGAGGATCAAGATGTTAGGATTAGAGAAGGGAATGCCACCTCAGAGAACTCAATCATGTGCAAAATATGGATATAATCATGAAACAAGTGTTTTCGGGCGACTTGAGCATATTTTGCTTGTGGAAAACTAAATCATAAAATAAAAGATTGTCCACTGAATAAGAAAAAGAGTCATTACCACCCAGAACGATAGCCCATGCTAGAGTTTATGCCATCACTGAACAGGATTCCTGGGCTTATAAATTAGTAGTTGAAGGTATTATTCATGTTTCTAATAAGAATGCAAAGGTTTTATTTGATCCCGGGTCTAATCTATCTTTTGTTTCACAAACTTTTGCTTGTCACTTGGGCATTCAACCTAAACCATTGGATTATGAGTTGTATGTAACTATTGTAGTTGGGGATACTTTGACATCAAATTTGCTTTATCCGTCTTGTTTGATTTTTATCGGAGAACATGAACTCCTTGTTTATTTAATCCTCCTAGAGATTCAGGGCTTTGATATTATACTTGGCATGGATTGGCTCTCTTCCTATCATGCTAGTATTGATTGCTATACAAAAATAATCACTTTTTGCATACCAGATCAGCCCATCTTCTATTTTAAGGGTATTAGGCATGACTCACTTCCTTGCCTAACATCGACGTTTCAAGCTCATTGATTTATGCAGAAGGGTTGTTCTTGCTATATATTATGTGTAAAGGAGAATTTAAATCAAGTAGCTCATCTAAATTAAATTTTGGTAGTCAGAGAGTTCCCTGATGTTTTTCAAATGACTTGCCTGGATTACCTCCAGATAGAGAGAGTGAATTTGCTATTGATATTGTCCTTGGAACAACACCAATATCCAAGCCTCCCTATAGAATGGCACCACTCGAGCTAGAAGAATTGAGAAAGCAACTACAATAACTATTAGATAAAGGTTTTATTCGACCCAGTGTTTCACTATGGGGTGCTCCAGTACTGCTAGTTAAGAAGAAGGACGGGACATGGAGGCTTTGTATTGATTATAGATAATTGAACCAAGTGATGATAAAAAATAAGTATCCTCTACCTAGAACTGATGATCTGTTTGATCAATTGCAGGGTGCATAAGTATTCTCCAAGATTGACTTGAGGTCAGGTTATTATCAATTGAATATCAAGAAAGAATATATCCCTAAAACTATTTTCAGAACTCGGTATGGTCACTATAAATTCGTAGTAATGCCTTTTGGTTTGATTAATGCCCCTACAGCTTTCATAGAATTAATGAATAGGATATTTCACCCACTCTTGGATAACTGTATTATCGTATTCATTGATGATATATTAGTGTATTCAAGGAATGACCTGGAGCATGAGGAGCACTTAAGAAATGTACTGTCAATACTAAGAGAAAAGAAGTTGTATGCAAAGTTCAGTAAATGTGAGTTTTGGTTAAATGAAGTTACCTTCTTAGGCCATGTGATTTCAGGTAAGGGCATCTCTGTTGATCCGAAGAAAGTCGAAGGAGTAGTTAAGTGGGAAGCACCAACAAATATAACTGAAGTTAGAAGTTTCTTGGGCATGACAGGTTATTATAGGAGATTCGTAGAGGGGTTTTCTTGAATTGATAACCCCCTCACCAAGTTAACTCGAAAGAATGTGAGATTTGAATGGGTTGATGAATGTGAACAAAGTTTTCAGGAGTTAAAAAGAAGATTGACTAGTGCTCCTATTCTCACAATTTCCAGTGGTAATGAAGGATTTGTAGTTTACACTGATACTTCAAGGAAGGGCCTTGGATGTATTGTGATGCAAGAAGGGAAAGTAATTGCTTATGCTTCTAGACAACTGAAGAGTTATGAACTAAATTATCCAACCCATGATTTGGAGTTAGCAGCAATTATTTTTACACTAAAGATTTGGAGACATTATTTATATGGGCGGACGTTTGAAATATTTACCGATCACAAGAGTCTAAAGTATATCTTCACTCAAAAGGAGTTAAATATAAGGCAACAAAGATTGATAAAACTTTTAAAAGATTATGATTGCACCATTCGATATCATCCGGGTAAAGCCAATGTTGTAGCTGATGCACTTAGTAGAAAATCTACAAATTTTATGGCTAGTTTGGTTGTGAAACAATGGGAATTATTGGAAGAAAATGGCGATGAGAAATCTATTAGGAATGAGCAAAACTCAATGATATTGATGGCCTCTATCCAAGTTTAATCTGATTTCATTCAACAAATTAAAGAGAGACAGCTACGAGATCCACGTTTAATCCACTTAAGGAAAGAAGTAGAAAACGGATCAATGCCTGGTTTTCGTGTTTTTGAGGATGGCCTTTTGAGAATGGGGAATAGAGTATGTGTTTCAGATAACCCAGATATCAAGGATCAAATCCTGAAGGAAGGTCATAGTTCCAAATTCACCTTACACCCGGGTAGCACAAAAATGTATAAAGATCTTAAAAGTCATTACTGGTGGGAAGGCATGAAAAAAGATATTGCAATATATGTATCAAAATATTTAACTTGCCAGCAAATCAAAGTTGAACAATAAAGACTTGGAGGTTTGTTACAACCTTTAGATATTCTTGAATGGAAATGGGAAAGTATCACCATGGATTTTGTTTCAGGTCTACCCAGAACCTCTAGAAAGCATGATGCTATATGGGTGATTATTGATAGATTTACCAAATTTGCACATTTCCTACCGATCAATATGACATATTCTATGGATAGACTTGTTGAATTATATATCGGTGAAATAGTAAGGCTTCATGGTGTTCCAAAGGAGATCATCTCTGATAGGGACTCCAAATTCCTTTCTAAATTATGGAGAAGATTACAGGAATCTATGGGCACTAAAGTCAAGTTTACCACTACTTATCACCCTCAAACCGATGGGCAATCAGAAAGAACAATTCAAACACTTGAGGATTTGCTTAGAGCATATATCATGGATTGAAAAGGTGAGTGGGATAAAGATATTACTCTTGTTGAGTTCACCTACAATAATAGTTACCAGTCTAGTATTCAGATAGCCCCTTATGAAGCTTTGTATGGGAAAAAGTGCAGAACGCCTATTTGTTAGGAGGAAGTTGGCGATAGGAAATTGTTATCACCTGATAAAGTGTAGGAGACTACCGAAAAGATTCTAGTTATAAGAGAAAGATTAAACACTGTTCAGAGTCGTCAAAAGAGCTATGCTAACAATAGAAGTCGAGAAATTGAGTTTCAAGCGGGGGATTTTGTATTCTTAAAGGTCTCTCCTTCCAAGGGCATGGTAAGATTTGGGAAGAAAAGAAAGTTAAGCCCTAGATTTATTGGACTATTTGAGGCCCTTGAGAGGATTGGTTCTATCACTTATAGGATTGTCTTGCCACCATCCTTAGGTTGTATCCATGACATATTTCATATTTCAATGCTCAGAAAGTATATGCATGACCCTTCTCACATCATTCAGTATGAGCCGATTGTAATCGATCACAACTTATCTTATATGGAAGAACCTATATAGATTATTGATAAGAAAGAAAAGATACTAAGGAATGGGGTCATTTCTCTAGTAAAAGTGATATGGATGCATCATTCTATGGATAAAACGACTAGGAACTAGAGGAAGAAATGAAGAAAACCTATCCTCATCTTTTCGTCGATGAAAGTATGATAAATTTAGAGGACAAAATTTTTATTTTAAGGGAGGGAGAGTATAATATCCCTTATTTCTGAAATATTTATAATAAAATATTTTAAATTATTTATGAGAACTCATTTATAAAATTAAAGGATTTGTTTATTAATTCTCTTGATTAAATAATTTTATATTAAAAATTGATTGCTATGGTCCTAAGTGTGAATCTTAAAAAAATATGAAATGAATTATAAAAGATTTATATTAAATTTAAAAAAAAAACATAGTGAGGACATGTGTCACTACCTTATTTAAAGTAGTGCCACTTATGCATATGCATGGGTGACACATAAGTACATTGCATGTATGTTTGTCACCTATCAATACATATGTTAGCTTAAATAATTAATAATTAGAGAAAAAAAGAGGGGTTTTTTTGGCTGCAACGTGAACTTGAGGAGAAGAAGAAGAACAAAAGGAAAGAAGAAGAAATTTGGGGATTTTGAGATTGTGATCTAATCCACACCTTTGGGACTAAAATATTCAAAGGCAAGTGTTCTTTCTATCTTTCTCCTACTGAAATTTATCTTTGTTTCTGCCTTGATTTTATGAAGAAAATTCTGAACTAATCTAAAATCTTATATTGGCTGCCTAAGTATAAATCTGTAATATTATTAAGATTATGACCTATCTGTCTTGTTCTTACTGTAACATTTAGTACAGACATTAGATTTGGACTAAACTTAGTTTCTTCAAAAATAGATTCAAATATTTTTCTTTTGAATCTTAGTTTGAAGAATTTGGAGTTCATTTATTTCAATTGAGTATACGAAATCTGTAAAATAAAATCTGTAGCTCATGACCTTTCAACACTATATTGATTATATTTTCCTGTTGGAGTTCCTGATTTATGTAAAACTTAATTTGTTATAAACTAAGCTTTCGGACCTTTCTGTTAAACCCATGATTGAAAGATTTGGAGTCCCAATGACTGTCCAAACCCCCATGTTGATGGACCATATGAATTCTGCAAAATAGAGATTATGATTCCGGACCTTTGGTTGCAAAATCATCAATAACTCTTTGTAGACACCTTCAATTTTTATGAAACTTATTCCGTATGAAACTAGATTGATTTATCTTTTCAACAACAAGTTTCTTGAGTAATTTAGAGTATGTTTGATCATCTAAATAACTTTATATTTTACTTTTAAAATTCAGCCAGAATAGGGATTGTATCAATTCTGCCTATACTTGCTTCTTCCATTTCAAAACTGAAATCTCTAATGCTCTTGTCCTTGACTTCCTTACATATCAGAATATGTTATGTATTAATTGATGTTATATTCTATTATTATGTTTAGGTGCATATATGATTTATTGTTTCGCATGTGCTTCCGTTATATGCCAAATTTATTGCTCATGTCCTTTGTACTCCGGTGTTTGTGGGACAATGTGAGTCTTTGCCAAAAATGGTAAAGGGAGTTATGTTTAGAGCCCGTGTGCTCTACTGGCCCCCTATGACTTCACTCAGACATGGGTGGATGGAGCTCCTAAACGTTGGAGAATTATGTTTGGTGGTTATTCAGTGATGGATGTTCCACATTATGTTTATGGGCTCACTTCACCCTCTATGTTTTTGATATGATATCCAAAGCATTGCTTTTGAGTTATTTGTGCGCTTTAGATAAGAATGAAATAAATGTTCTGTCTGAATGATATTTGAGCTTCTGTCTGTTACTTGTTCATTTGCTATGCTTTTGAGAATATTCATACACTATTGATATACTTTCAAAAAATATCCTATACCTCCTTGATATGCTTCGAAATATTTTATATTCTCATTAATAGGCTCTAAAATATTTCGTTTTCCATTGATATGCTACTTGACATACTTATGCCTATTATATTCATCCAACTTCAAATATGACATACGAGCTTAAGTTTGATATTTGTTCCATTGACATGTTCTGAAGTATTTCATGTATTATTGATATGCTCCTAAAACTTTAAATGTCATTGATATATACCAAGATGCTTTTGATTTCCATATATGCTCCAATTATCTTCCCAAATTGTTATGGATTTAAGTATGTTTCGAACGAGATGAACCTTGTGGTTGTGAATCTGATTTGTTGCTATATGTGAAAACTTTTGTATTCTTCAGGTTAGCTTGGCATTTATTGAAATACTTGATGCGGGACTAAAGGAATAGGAAAGCAAGAAGTTCTTGAGGACTAATTGTTTATTTGTTAATATATTATCATTGTATGTGGACAACTTGTGTCTAATGTAAAGTTGTAGACATATTTTGAAGTGGGGTTACCATGTAATGGTCTTAAGAGTACCCCCTTGTTTGGGATATCGAATGTTAAATTTTCTATATAACATATGAAGTGGTAGTATTTGGTTGTTTTCCAAAGTCATATGGATTTTACCGCATTAGTGGACTTTATGAATGTGGATTATATTTAGCTGCATTGGTTTTGGATCGGTTTTGTGATTCATTTAGAGAATGTGAAGAGATTATAATCTACACAGGTTTATATGAAAGTGATTGAATGACCGTATGTTATTCTTAGTATCCTCAAATGATTGTTTGGATCCTAGATGGATTACGTTGTTGATAATATTATCAATTTTTAAGATAAGGTCACACCTCTCGAATGTGATAAAATTTGGGGGGGGGGGGGGGGGGGGGGGCGGGCGTAAGATAAGGTCACACCTCTCGAATGTGATAAAAAATGATTAAATATATTTTTTCTCAACCAACTTTCATCCTCAGCCATATAAGATACTTTAAGCTACGTTGTAACACAATAGATAAACCATGATCAACATAAGTAACCTCTTCCTCATCATCATTAGATTTTTGTTCATCATTGGCTTCATTTCCTTCTTCGTCACTGTGTTCTTCAACTAATGTAACAATCATCCTATTTAGATAGTATTAAGCAATATGCCTAAAACCATGACACTTGAAGCATTTTTGGCTATTAGGTGTAGAAGAATTAGGTGGTAATTTACTGTCGGCTGATCCTTCACCCTTGTCTTGCCCCTTCTGTACTACTTTGCTTTGGGGAGTAGGCTTAAAATTTTCTCCTCTCGTATAGCTATCTTTCACCCCATATCGAGAATCCTTTCCAAACTTTTGTTGTTTCTCCACTTTTAAAGCCAACTTACTCGCATCATTCAAAGACCAATATGGTTAGAGTTGAACCACTTTGGCAATCTTATATTTCAGACCATCTAAGTATCTTGCAATGGTCTTTTCTTTTGGTTCTATAAGCTTTCCTCTTAACATAAGATTGTCAAACTCTATTGTGTACTCCTCAACACTAAGATTTTTTTGTTTAAAATCATAGATTTTCATAAAGATTTCTTGTTTGTAGTTAAGTAAGTATTCACTTTTTAGCTCCCTTTTTATTTTCTCTCATGTTATGATTTTACTCTTCCCCTCATGTTCTCTTTGTTTCTTCAGTTTTTTCCACTAAAAAGATGCATTTCTTTTGCATTTTAGTGCCACAAGCTTTACCTTTTTTTGTTCTAGTGGTTCATAAAAATCAAATATTCTTTCCACCATATTAAGCCAATCAATAAAGTCGTCAACATTGATTTTTCCTTCAAACTCTAGAATATCCAATCTTGGGTTGTATTTGTTCTGTCATTCATCTTGGTCTCTATGCCATAGCTAAAATCTTTGAAATCCCCTTAGGTAAGATGGCGTATCATCATCAGAACCATACATTTGGCTGACATTTTCATGCTGATTATTTTTGTTCCAAAGTTCTTCAATAATTTTATTTTTTTTCTTGTAGACTATGTAACAAACTTTGTAGCTGTAACTTCAAGGATTAAATGTCATCTTCATGGCCATTACCTTCTTCAACTATATCTTTTTTACTCCACCTTGTCATGATCTTTAGCATTCAGCTCTGATACCAAACTCATACCGGGAAGGGAGAAAGAGGAATGGAATTCGGAAAGAAACGAGAAATCAAAAAAATGATTTGCAGAAAATGAACAAACTCAGAAAAGAGCTTGTGTAAAAATGGATAAAAAGTTCACCACCAAGTTTAATGACGCAAGAGGATATAAAAAATTCACCACCTCAAGAAAATTAAACAAAGATATAGAACTAGATCAAAAGACTCATCACTCAAGGACGCATCTAAGAGATACAGAGTTTTAGAGATTCCATATAGCTTCTGCCAATACAAATCAATTATCTAAAGTTCTTTCTAGCCCTAAGATATCAAAATAAGTACTAGTGCATGAAACATCCCTTCATGCATAAAGAACTATGACATTAAGTACTTCACATCTACCAACTAACCCCTTTATGCATTCCTTGGTCATGAAAAAAGGCATCTTGAAATAGCTTTAACTTTGTCTAAGGAATATACTCATGAGTTGTCATTTATGAGTGGGCTAGGTTAAAAACACTGAAATGTTATAGTGGACCATGGGGAATACCATAGAATCAACAAGATGCATAAGTATTGATTGTAGCAAATTAGACTCTCTCATGTCACTTACTAACATTAACATCGAGTTCTTGCTACCAATTTTCCCCATAATGCATCACTTTATTGTTAGAACTTTCGTCGAGAAACTACTCTCTTTGATGAAAAATTATGCTTCTACAATTCAGCATCTATTCGTTGCACACACCACGGATCCTTGTCCAACCTGTTACTTCTACCAACAGCAAATCTAGGTCACCTTTTTAGCCTCTAGCCACTATCGTCATAGTCCCCAAAGCACCTCCAAACAACAGCCCAAACCACACCTTCAGCAGCAACCTATTAAGCCTAAAATCATAACCTTTATCCTCCGATCCACCACTTCTTTCGGCCCCCAAATCTCTCATCCAATAAATGCCCTTAACCTGACAGCAAAAGAAGAACCTTAACATTATAGATCTTGAGACATATGTCATGGCATCTGAAGAACTAATCGATGCCAAGTTGGAGGCCCTCGAGACATGTATGGAGGATAAATTACGCGTCCTATTACTTGAATTCAATTTGGGACGACCACCGAGCCCAAGGAGATCTCAACAAGAAGAAAATTCAAATCATAGAGAAGGCTTCCAGGGGAAAGGAGGACCTATGATGGACCCTCCCTATCTACACATAAGGGTGAACTTCCCTAGATGGGAAGAAGGAGACCCGATCGGGTGGATCTTACATGCAAAGCGATATCTTCACTACCACAAGACCCCGAACGTATCCATGGTGGACGTTGCTGCTATACACCTCGAAGGAGATGTTATACAATGGTATAATTAGTTCGAACATACTCATTGAGTCCCTACATAGAGGCAATTTAAAGACGGACTACTAATCTGCTTCGGACCAACCTAGTTTGGGAACATCGACGACTAACTTGCTAAGATCCATCAAACTTCTCCCATCCAAGAATACCATACGAAGTTCAAAAGATTATATAATCAAACAAGAGATTGGTCTAAAAAATAAATGTTATGGACTTTCATCGAAGGCTTGATACCGGAGATTCTAGAAGAAGTCAAGGCGCGACAACCATACGTATAGCAGCCATCTCTTTCGCGCGACTTCAAGAAGAATGATTGAACCAAGACGTCCGGAGGACTAGGGTCGCTCCTCGACTAGCAACACCAAGGCCTTCAACCACCCCTATTGCCAGCCGACTTTCTCATCTAAAAAAATTAATAGGAGAAGAACTTCGAGAATGATCTACGAAAAGTTTGTGTTGGCACTACGATGAGCCTTAGAGCCATGACCACCATTGCAAAAAAGGGAGACTCCTCGTGATCAAACCCGTTGAAGAGGAGGACCTTGAGCATGAAGAAGAGAACCTTGATCGTGAAGAGGAGGACATGGAAGAAGAGCCACAACCAGCCGATTGCATGATGCATGCATGCTCTCGTCGGCTATGCAAACCCGTAGATGATGAAAGTTGGGGCCTACTCAAACAGCAACCGATCACCGTCCTCATCAATATTAGGAGCACCAATAACTTCTTGAATAGCATGGTTGCTGCTCGGATGGCTCTTCACATTGAGGATTATAGCAAATTTGATGTTAAGGTCACCGACGGTCGGATCTTGAATGTGATTAAAGATGCCCACAGGTGAAATTATTGCTGCAAGATTAGGAAATAATTAATGGTTTTTTCCTCATCCCAGTTGATGATTATGAGGCTGTGCTTGGCATCGAGTGTCTGACGACACTAGGTGATGTTTTCTGGAATTTTTCAAAATTAATTATAAAATTTTACTACAAAGGGAAACAACTGATCTTACGCGGGAAGCGTAGAAGCAATGTGACAACGATTTCTACTCAACGGATGGA
Organism: Ensete ventricosum; assembly: GCA_029747655.1. Classification (NCBI taxonomy): domain Eukaryota; kingdom Viridiplantae; phylum Streptophyta; class Magnoliopsida; order Zingiberales; family Musaceae; genus Ensete; species Ensete ventricosum. The sequence continues at coordinate 24,475,415 of JAQQAF010000007.1, read as the reverse complement.
GAAAGTTTTATATAAAATAAATGGTGGCTTCCTGATGCAACTCCAGCAGTAACCTAAGGAGGAGCCAGCAAAAATTGAAGACCAAAACCTTCTCTAACTACTTGCTGAATTTTTTAACGTCTTCGTCGAACCGCACAGTCTACCTCCTACCATGCAACATGATCATCGGATTCCAATTTTCTTCCGGGCAAACCACCAGTGAACACTCGGTCGTACCATTATCCCCACCTCCAAAAGGATGAAATAGAAAAATTATGAAGGAGATGCTTGAAACATGGGTCATTCGGCCAAGTTGTAGCCCCTACTCTTCGTCGGTGCGTCGACTATCTAGCTCTCAACGGCATAATCATCAAAGACAAATACCCTATTCCAGTGGTGGAGGAACACCTTGATGAATTGAGGGGAGCTCGAGTCTTCACAAAGTTGGATCTCCAATCGGGATATCATCAAATTTGGGTATGCGAAGATGATGTACCAAAAACTAACTTCCGAACGCATAACAGCCACTACAAGTTTTCGGTAATTCCCTTTAGTCTCACCAATGCTCCCTCCACCTTCCAAAGCCTTATGAATGATATTTTCTGGAGTTTTCTTCGCAAGTTTGTGCTGGTATTCTTCGACGATATTATCATTTACAACCCTTCCCTTGAAAGTCATTTTCAGCACCTACGACCTGTTTTAACGATTCCTCGGGAGAATGTTCTTTTTATCAAAAAATCAAAGTGTAACTTTCTTCAACAGAAGGTGGAGTATCTTGAGCACCTTATATCAGAAGGAGTGGTGGTGGACCCTTCCAAAATAGAGGCAATGCAAAGCTGGTCAAAACCAAAGAACGTGAAATCACTACGCAATTTCCTTGGATTGATGGGCTACTACCGCAAGTTTGTCAAAGGTTATGAGGAGATCACTGCACCCCTCACCTCCTTATTGAAAAAATATGCTTTCCAGTGGTTGCAAAAAGCCTCCGCTGCCTTCGACAATCTCAAGGTAGCCATGACGACAATGCCCGTACTAGCGTTGCATGATTTCAACCGAACCTTTGTTAGCCGATGCATCCGGAATTGGGATTGGCGTCATTCTCATGCAAGAAGGCTGACCACTCACTTACACCAGCAAGGCATTGTCCCCCTCCCGTCTAAAAATATCTATTTACGATAAGGAGATGCTCGCAATTGTGCATGCAGTAACGAAGAGGAGACCTTACCTAATCGGCTAGCGCTTCCAAATAAAAACCGACCACAAGAGCCTTAAATATTTCTTGGAGTAGAAGATATCCTCCCCTGAATAGCAAATATGGGTAACAAAGCTTCTTGGGTATAATTATGAAATTACTTACATAAAGGGCATGGAAAATGTTATTGTAAATGCACTTTCACTACTACCCGAGTAAGTAGAGTTTTTGGCAAGCTCCCTTCCAACTAGTGATTTTCTCAGGGACATTAAGGAGGAATGGAAGAAGGATCTAGAGACCAGCAAGATCATCAAAAAATTGGAGGAGGAACCAAGCTCCATGGCCCATTACAGTTGGGATTCAAAGGACTTATGCTACAAGAGATGTATCGTGCTTGTACCCAACTCTCCTTGCATAAAAACCATCCTACAAGAGATGCACTCCACACCGTCAATAGGGCACTTCAGATTCCTTAGAACCTATAAAAGAATTAAGTAAATTTTTTATTGGAGAGGGATGAAAAATATTATTGCAGAATTTGTAGCACAGTGCAATGTTTGCCAATGACATAAAGGTGAAACAGTGGCAAGCCATGGAAAGTTGCAACCTCTACCAATACCAGACTCAATATGGATTGACATATCAATGGATTTTATCGAAGAGCTGCCCTCATCCCAAGAGAAAGGTACAATTCTCGTCGTGATCATCTTACAAAGTATGCCCATTTTGTGCTGTCTGAAATCCCTACATCGCCTCCAGCATTGCCTGATTTTTATGGAAAATATTGTAAAATTATATGGGATGCCAAGATTGATTGTAAGTGATTGGGATAGGGTCTTTACAAATAAATTTTGGACCGAGCTCTTTCAGTTGTAGGGCACCAAACTAAATATGAGCACGGCATACCACCTGCAGACCGATAGCCAAACTGAAGTGGTAAACAGGTGCTCAAAGACATACCTCAGATGTTTCACTAGTGACTGACCAAAGAAATAGGAGAAATGACTCCCTTGGGCTGAATGGTGGTACAATACGACATATCACTCTACTAATGTGCCCCATATGAAGCGGTGTATGGTCGACCAGCTCTTGTAATTCCAAAATATATAATTGGCTCAACCAAAGTAGATCAGGGCGATCGAGAGTTAATTGACAAAGAAAAGATATTACAGTGATAGAACCCCAGATGGAGCTCTATAGATTTTGATCTTTGAGGGGGATCAACCCTTGGAACACTATAGGGGTTCCTCCCTCCTAGTAGTCAGCCATATGGCTGAATTGTAGATTGATCTTGCTTGATAGAAAGAGGTGGAGGCTACATGCTTTTTTAGGGCTCCAAACCCTAGCCCTAGGGGGTGCTTCCTAAGTGAATTCTCCCTTTTGCCCCTCCTATAGCTACTATGCATAAATAAAGAGGGTAGTGGCCTAAGTGGCTGCACAAGCCATGCCCTTCTGCTAGAAACCCTAGCCGACCAACCCAATGAAGGGGGCGATTGCCAGGAAGCCCTAAGGCCCCAAAATAAACCCTAGTCACACTTCTTTATATGATAGAAGTGACTAGGTGGGGTTTTATTACAATCTCACAGGGTTCTTATTAATTATTTCTAGGGTGATTAGGACCCAACCCTGCTGGAGTCCTATCAAACTCGTCCTCTTAAAATCAGCCTTGTCCTCGAGGTTGAGATTCCATAAACTCAGGGAACCGGGTCTTCAGCTCCTCATCAGCTTGGGTGTCAGTTGAAAGAATTTGGGCTTAGTCGTCATCTTTAAATTTTCATCTGAGGTAGGACACTTGGAGGATCAACTGTAATCTTGATCTGGTGCACGAATCTGATCAACATGTTAGGGCCCCAATGTGATCCCCAATTTTGCAAGGTCCAAAGAAATAGGGAGACCAATTTCTTGAGGCTTGAATTTCGTGTTGGTGGAGCTGGAGATAAAAGGGGACTTGATCTTTCTCAAGAAACTTTCTTTTGCTATGGTGTTTGTCAGGGGAAAGTTTCTTCCTTGCATAGGCTGCCACGTGGTTTCTCTGTAATAGTAGTCGTGCCTTCTTTTGGAATGAGGGCTACCCTCGGATAAAATTTTTGGTGGTGTGAGCTTGATCCAAGTTTGAGGAGGGTAGGAGTGGTGATTTTTCGAGGCACATTTTCACTTCTTCGTGTTGTTGACCATCTTGCATGAGGATGGTGTCGATCTCAACTCTTGATATGTCAGCTCCAATTATGAACACATTGTCATATTCGGGTAATGCTAGCACTGATGTAGATAACATCATGGCTATAGGGGTCATATGGATGCCTTTCTCTTATTCCTTCTTACAATCGTGGGTCGTGGATCGGAGGTTATCATCAAGGAAGACTTCTAGCATCATGGTCCGCTCCTTGGTTAAGTTGTGGAAGTAGCCCAAGATGTGGGAACGCTGCATCAGAAACCATAGCTGGTTCAGCTGAATGTGGCACTTCAGGAAGAGCTTATCCCTACATATGAAGAGGTGAAGCTTTTGGAGATAAAGTGTCATTGCAAGGGAAGGTCATGGCCGAATGATCCGTGTCTCCCGCGTCTCTTGGATGATCCTTTTAGCTTCGGTCCTCTGAAGATGTGGATAGCAATATGACTGAATATGTGTCGGTGGTTCTCCTTTTAAAACCAGCATACGAGGGTCGTCCAGTCTGGTAGGAAGGAGTCAGCTTGGTTCGGCGGAGGTGCTTGAGATTTCAGCGAGCTTCTCCAAGCGCTGTGTCGAGATCATCTTTTCTTCATTCTCTCCTTTCCCACATAAGGTCACCTATTTTCTTTTGTCATTCATAGGGTGGTTGGAGCTTCTAGTGTCGGCGAGGATGGTGATGGGTTGATGCTTGATGAAGCCATCAACGTCCATTATCTGTGGTGAACTATGCAAGGTGCGGGTGATTGATTGTGGTTTTTCCTTCATATCCTTCTCCTCGGACTCGAGAGCCTTATCTTTGAGTTTGGGTTCTTTAGTGGGCTCAATCAACAAAGGTCTCTCTTTTTTACAATGTTGGTCTCTGCTCCATAGTTTATTACAATGCCAACATAGGCCCTTTGTCGATTGTCCCGAAGCACTTCTTTTGTTAACTTTTTCAGCTGAGGTAACCGACTAGTGGTAGATGTATTGAGAGTCTCTGTGCTGCTGGTCATGTGACAGCTTTGGTCCTCCGAGCATCTTGGTTCATCCTATCTTCGTGTAGTCGTATGAAGGAGATGACTGCCTTAAGTGTTTACGACTATCGTGCTTTAACTTCTTCTTGAATCTTTGGCTTTAAGCCCTCAATGAAAGTCCTCAATATCTATTTTTTAGACCAATCATGAGTTTGATTAGTTAACCATTCAAACCTGATCTAGTACTCTTGGATGGTGGAGGTTTGACGGATCTTTGCTAGTTGTTCATCAATATTTCCTAATCGATTGCTACTAGAGGTTTGTATGCCATTCATTGGGATATGGCTCTCATGCTCTGGGCATCTTGATTGAGGTGCTCTTCTTGAAGTGGTGCAAAAGTGATTTATGTCATCGAAGTGTAGAGTTGTTGTGTCTTATCTTTGCTTCTTATGTCCAATGGATTCTTTTTGTAATCTGAGTTTGCTTCATGTTGTGGTCTTCTTGGGCTCAACGATCGACCCAATCTAAACTCCTCGAAGAGAGCCCGTAATTTAGTATCCATACGTGTCTCAAAAGCCTCAAATTTGGCTTTGAATAAGCCCACTGATGTCATGACGTAAGGATCTCTAACCTGTCAAATAAACCGACTGAAGAGTGTAGCTACAATTTTCAAGTTGAATGCAACAAATGGCAGCAATGTCAGGGCTACGGTGGTGAAGTCTCCAAGTGGAGGATGGCAGCCAAGGGTAGCAGCGACGGTGGAGGAAGAAGATGGCAATAGCAATGTTAGTTGTGGTCCTTCAGTGATTCTGCAATGTTGATGCTGCAATGTCGTCGAGGCTGCAATTTTTTAGGTGGTTGATATCTGTTGGAAGATGGTAGCCAAGTGATCTGTGTTAGAAGGCAGCACTGATGATGGAGGAAGAAGAGGGCAGTAGCAATGTCGGCTGCGGTTACGCTATGACTTCATGGCTGCAACTGGCGTTGATTGCAGCAAGGTGCGGCTGCAATAGGAGGAAGATGGGCAGCGGTGTGCATGGTTGTTGTGGAGGAGGACAGCAGCAGTATGGAGTGAGAGATGGCTACTATTGTGTTCAATTTGTTGCTGGCCACGATCAAGATAGTTGGAAGCAAACGATTGTTGCGGGCTGCGATGTAAATAGATTACAGCGAAAGATCGCTACTAGTAGCTTTTTACCGCAAGGATCACTGCTGGCTACGATCAAGGAGGATGGCAACGAGAGGTTGTTGTTGGCAGTGTTGGGCAGTGAAAGATGTGTACTGCGGTTGAAGGGATAAGGGAGATTGGGTGGCTGAAATGTTGGTGGACCGAAGGCTACGATTTTTTGGTACGGTTTGTGGCTATTTTGGGTACGATTTGGGGCTGCGGTTTTGTGGAGTTTTGGCTGCGAATTGGTGTGGTTTTAGGGCTGTGATAGTAGTAGATGAAGGTTAGGAAAATATATTTTAGATCTGGGATAGATGGCAGCAAATGTAGGTGTATCGGTAAGAAAAGTTGGCTGAGAAGGTAAGTGGATCGATAAGGAAATAGGCTACGGTTAGGGCTTATTTGGGGGGGGGGGTGATTAAAATTAGTTTAGTTAGGGTTTTTTTAGAGGTAATAGTAGAGATTGAAGATGAAAAGGAGAGTCTCAAATTTGGAAAAGATGGTAGCGAGATCCGATAAAATTTTGACGAAAGATTGCTGCGGTATACGCTGTACTACCGAACAGAATTCCCGTCGAAGAAGTAACATTTTCTCGACATTAATTCCAGAAAAAATCTGAGAAATTTATTGATTATTTCAATATCAGAATCTCAGTTCAGATGGTGATAGTAGTGGTTATTTAGATTAAGCAAATTTCAGCAACGTAATGGTAGAAAAATAGGGTAAACGACATAAGGCAGATCCTTTATCGTAAAATCCCAATACTGCGTGATGACAAAAGAAGACACAATAAAACCAGTTCCAGAAGGAATTTTTTCCATAGATCAATCTTAGATGAAAGCTAAGTTGATCTATGAAATTGTACAAAAATTTTGGCCAAAAAGGATGAACAAAAGTTCAGTTTCAAGAGGCCGAAATATGGAAGGCAGATTCTTTGTTGTAAAATTCCAGCACTGTGCAACGAAGAATCCTAGAACTATAATTCCGGTTTCAGAAAGAGTTTTTCCTAGAGACCAATCTTAGATGAAAGCTAAGAATATCTATGAAATTGTGTAAAAGTTTTGGCCAAAAAGAATAAACAAAAGTTTGGTTTCAAGAGGCCAACAAGAGGAAGGCAGATTATTCATCGTAAAATTTCAGTACTCCACAATGAAGAATTACAGCGCTATAAGTCCGGGTCCAGAAAGAGTTCTTTCTAGAGATTGGTCTTAGATGAAAGCTAAGACAATCTATGAATTTGTGTAAAAGTTTCAACCAAATAGGATGATCAAAAGTTCAGGTTCAAGAGGCAACAATCGGTTGAAATATTTCTGCAGCTATTCCCCTTCGCAACAATGATAACGTTTGTGACGGTAGAATTTTGCAGCAAAGAAACTTTGGAAAAACTTCTCCCATGTATAAAATAAAGGAATAGCAGTAGCAAGAGGTGTGAGTTTTGGAGTTTTTACCAGATCTATGATGTTGACGCAGAGGACGATAGCAGATTGATGGATCTGTGGCTTGGTGGGTGACAGTGGATGAAGGCGACGTCAAAAGTAGTTGTGGGAATTGCTTGAAATATGGAGGCAACAAAGATGGCTACAAGGTAGTAGGAACACTGCTCTGATACCAGATGATAGAACCCCAGATGGAGCTCTATAGATTTTGATCTTTGAGGGGGATCAACCCTTGGAACGCTATAGGGGTTCCTCCCTCCTAGTAGTCATCCATATGACTTAATTGTAGATTGATCTTGCTTGATAGAAAGAGGTGGAGGCTATATACTTATATAGGGCTCTAAACCCTAGCCCTAGGGGCGGTGCTTCCTAAGTGAATTCTCCCTTTTGCCCCTCCTATAGCTACCATGCATAAATAAAGGGGGTGGCAGCCTAAGTGGCTGCACAAGCCATGCCCCTCTGCTAAAAACCCTAACCGACCAACCCAGTGAAGGGGGCGATGGCCAGGAAGCCCTAAGGCCCAAAAATAGACCCTAGCCACACTTCTTTATATGATTGAAGTGACTAGGTGATGTTCTATTATAATCTCACATGGTTCTTATTAATTACTTCCAAGGTGATTAGGACCCAACTCTGCTGGAGTCCTATCATACAGTTACTGAAGGATAACCTCTCAGCCGCAGAAGCTAAAATGAAACAACAAGCTGACACACATCGAAGTGAGAGAGAATTTTCTATGGGAAATTGGGTCTTTCTTCATCTCCAACCATATAAGCAAATGTCAATCAACACACGAGCATCCATGAAGTTATCTCCTTGCTTTTATAGATCCTACCAGATCATGGAATGCATTGGAGCTATGGCATATATATTAAATTTACCTGCTTTGCCAAGATCCATCTTGTCTTCCATGTATCCTGCATAAAACTCAAGCTGGGAGAGAATAAAACAGCCCAAAGTCAACTACCAAACACTATTGCTGATGGAGACATCCAAATCCAGCCACAAGCAATACTTGACCGTAGGATTGTGATGCGTCGTCGACGTCCCACTACTGAAGTGTTGGTACATTGGAGTAATTTACCTATGGAAGATGCTACGTGGGAATCATATGAAGACCTGAACATCAGGTTCCCAAAATTCATGGAACCTCAGCCTTAAGGACAAGGCTGATTTAAAAAGGGTAGGCCTGATAGGACCCTAGCAAGGTTGGGTCCTATTCAATCAAGTAGCATTTAATAAAACCCTGAGAAATTATAATAAACCCTCACCTAGTCGCCTACTATCATATAAAGCAAGTCTACAAGGTTTTGAGGGAAGGACTTTAGGAGCCTTAGGGCTTTCTCGTTGTCGCCCACCTTATTAGGCAGGTCGACTAAGGTTTGAGGATGGAGGATAAGAGGAGTTACGGCCTCCTAGCCGCCACCCCCTTATTGGGCAAGTCAGCTAGGGTAGAGGAGTAAAAAGGAAATTTGACTTAGGGAGGAGTCTCTCTAGGGTTAGGGTTTTGAGTCTTATATAAAGCATGTAGCTACCATCACTTTTCATCAATCTAAGATCTCTTTATTCTCAGCCTTGTGATCGACTACCTAGGAGGGAGGAGCCCCTATAGCGTGCCAAAAGAGTTGATCCTACTGGTTACAGGTGCCCTGCAAGCCAATCACGTGAGTGATGGCATGTGTGACACACTATGTGATCTTTTTACCGAAGATTATTACTGACATATTCTAGCATTATATTATCTGTTGTATAAATATATTGTGATGTCCTTGGTTCTGTGCAATGAGAATCAGATCGTGATGAGATCACGATAATGAGAATGAGTTCACTGATTGATTCGCTTATGGAATGTTGTACGGTTAATGATACCTAAAGTCAGACAATAATTTCATAGTCCTAGTTGTGTATCTAGTCCTTTGACTTGAGACACCAAAGATGCCTTGTATGAGTACTCCTTTCTCTAACGTCAGACTACAGGTTTGGAAAGTTTCAGATCTAGTATAGTTGGTTATCGAGATTGGTAGCTAACCTTATGAAGGCAATTGAGTATCAATAGATGATCATCCACTCTCGGTATCACGAGAGGAATATCCTGTATGTGTTTGCTCAGACAAATCCCTAGCCAGGGTCATTCAAATTGAGAGAGAAAGAGTTCTCCGGTAGAATCCAATTAGAGCAAGATAAACAGATTCCGTATATGACCTGACAATACCATGTCCAATATACGGTCTTTGGGATATTAGTTGGATGAGGGATTATAGATACACGGTAACTGTGGACAGACAAGTCTGATGGATTTAATCCCTCTGTACCGTTTGGGGACTATGGTGTAGTGGCCTAGTACGTCCATAGTCGATGAGTCGAGTGAATTATTATGGAGATAATAATTCACTATATCAGAAGGAGTTCTGATGGGAACGACTCGTGGCCAGCTCGGTATCAGGACTAGAGGGTCACACACATAAGGTGGATACTTCAGCGAATAGAGGATTAGATAAAGATCTAATTAGCCCCTATTATCATTAGATGAAACTCTATGCTGATGGGCTCCTTGCTTAAGGCCCAATTAGAGGCTAAGGGATAGAGATCCAATAATGCAATGTTAGTGGGTTATTGGATGAAGATTGAATACCCACTAAGGCAAGACCCTTAGGGTTTTTTTGGTGGCTCTCTATAAATAGGAGGGGAGACGCATGGTTGATAAGCTGCATCCTTGGCCTCCCCCTCCTATTCTCCTCCCTCCATTTGCGCAAGAGTTGCGAGATCAGATTAGAGGAGTTTCATTGCAGAGCTCCATCATATGGATACCGCAAGAGAGGAGGATGCTTGACCTTCTTCATCTTCTCCTCTCCGCAAGAGAGGAGGCTTTCTCGCGACCCAAATATTTTGCACAATGATTTGATCTACGTGGGAAACCAATTTCTTGTTTTGATTGTCGCTATGCATGTGATGCTCCTACTGAGGTTTCCCAACAGTAGTATCAGAGCCAAGGTTTTTGTACGAAAGATTGGTTTTAAACTGCGTGTGATGAGATTGAGTCGCATAGAATCAAGGCGCCCGTAAGGTGCCTACAACATATAGATGTCACCGGTATCCTGAGGACATGGTATGAATTGGTCGAGCAATTGAGAGCATATCCATCGAATCAGACTCATCTTGTAATGATAGTGATGACTAAACTAAACTTCATGGTTAGTTGAGCAATCGAGACCATGATAATTCGAAGGCCGAACATGACGGGAATTATAAGGAGTTATGATTGACAAGAGTTGTCTACCTTTCGGGCTTAGTGTAATTGGTCGAGTCCCTCGAGGTTACACTAAGATGCCGATTATCGTGCAAAAGATTGGGGTCACGAGAAAAATATAAAAATCGATAAAACCACGATATGTGAGAGATTAATTTTACCTAGGGAGATCGTATATCCCTGTATTCCAGATCCGGATGGAGAAGATGAAGGAGGTCAAGCATCCTCCTCTCTAGCGATATCCACACGATGGATCTCTACAGCGAAACTCCTCCAATCTAATCTCGCAACTCTTGCACATTGGGAGGGAGGAGAATAGGAGGTGGTGGCTAAAGCTGCAGCTTATCAACCATGAGTCTCCCCTCCTATTTATAGAGAGCCACCAAAGAACCCTATGGCTCCTGCCATAGTGGGTATTGGATCTTCATCCAATTACCTACTAACCTTGCATTATTTAATCTCTATCCATTATTCGATCTATATATATATATATATATATATATATATATATATATATATATATATATATATATATACACAATAGATAATATAATGTAAGAATATGTCAATATTAATCATAAGTGAAAAAGATCACACAGCATGTCACACGTGTCATCACTCACGTGATTGGCTTGTAGGGCACCTGCAACCAGCAATCTCCCACTTGACCAAAAACCAATCACTTATGTGTCTGATCCCCATCAGACCCCTGTGATGCTCAAATACAATCTGAGCCAGCGACTTCTTCAGTGGATCTACAATGTTATCTTCGGATGGAACTCTTTCCATTGAAATATCTTTTCGGGTCATGATCGCTCTAATCATATGGAACCTCCTCAGAACAATTCTATTGAGACCTGAGTTCCTTGGTTAGAGTTATCGCCCTGTCGCTGTCACAATATATGGGAGTCAGCTCCATGTTGTTTGGTATGACTCCTAAATCCTTAATAAACTTCTTCATCTACACCCCTTCCTTTGCTACTTTTGCTGCAGCAATGTATTCTGCCTCTATGGTCGAGTCAGTAGTAGTATCTTGCATGGAACTCTTCCAGCTTACTGCTCCTCCATTCAGGGTGAAAACAAACCCTGGATTCAACTTGTTATCATCAATGTCGGATTAAAAACTCGAGTCCATATAGCCCTCAACCTGGAGGCTACCTTCTTCATATATCAGTAAAAGATCATTAGTGCTTCTCAAGTACTTAAGGAAACACTTTACTGCCTTCCAATATTCTAAACCTGGATCTGCCTGATACCTACTTGTGACACTCAGAGCATGTACTACATTAGGCCTGGTACATAGTATCGCATACATGATAGACCCTATCGCTGAGGCATAAGGTATCTTATCCATATCTGCCCTTTCTTCAGGAGTCTTTGGATACATACTCCTAGAAAGTGATATTCCATGTCTCATCGATATGAGACCTCTCATAGAATTCTCCATGACAAACCTTTTGACAATGGAGTCTATGTACCTAGAGTGGGACAAGCCAAGCTTCCTTTTAAATCTATCTCTATAGATCTGGATCCCCAAAATATAGGATGTTTCACCTAAGTCTTTCATGGAGAAGTTTCTGGATAGCCAAGCCTTTACTGTGGAGAGCATTCCTACATCATTCCCAATTATTAGGATGTCATCCACATATAGCACCAAGAATGTGATAGTGCTTCCACTTACCTTCTTGTACACACAAGGCTCATCTTCGTTCTTAATGAAGTCATAAGATCTGATCACTTAATCAAATCTTATGTTCTAACTTCGGGAAGCTTGCTTCAATCTATAAATGGATCTAAGCAACCTGCACACTTTATCTGGACTCTCTTTGGATGCGAATCCCTCTGGCTGTATCGTATACACCTCCTCGAGGTTGCCATTGAGGAATGTCATTTTGACATCCATCTGTCAGATCTCATAGTCATAGTGTGCTGCAATGGCCAAAATAATTCTAATGAACTTAAGCATGGCTATAGGTGAAAAGGTTTCGTCATAATCAACTCCTTGTCTTTGACGATATCCTTTAGCTACGAGCCTTGCTTTATAGGTCTACCTTTTCATCCACTCCGATCTTCTTCTTGAAAATTCATTTGCAGTCGAAGGGTACAATACCCTCAGGTACATCCACAAGGTTCCAAACCTTGCTAGAGTACATGGAATCTATCTCAGAATTCATGGCTTCTTGTCACTTCCCGGAGTCTATACTAATAGCCTCCTCGTAGGTCTGAGGATCAATATCCTGAGAGTCATCTCCACTGATATGTCCCACATATCTTTTAGGAGAGTGAGATACTCTACTAGACCTACGCAAAGTTGGAACTTGTGTGTTAGGTACCTGAACAGACTCGGGCTCTGGAATGGTGCTAGGTTCTCCAACCTCACTCAATTCTATCTTGCTCCCACTGTTTCCACCAAGAATGTGTTTCTTCTCAAGGAACACAGCTTTCTTGGCAATAAAGACCTTTCGGTCCTCGGGATGATAGAAATAATACCCCAAAGTCTCCTTAGGGTATCCTACGAATATGCATCATTCCATCCTTGATTCCAACTTGTCGGGGTTGTATCTTCTAACGTGGGCAGGAGAGCCCCAAATCTTAACCACCTTAAGATCGGGCTTCTTTTCTTTCCATATCTCATATAGTGTAGACACTAACGACTTTGATGGAACTCTATTCAGAAGGTAAGCTGCGGTCTCTAGGGCGTACCCCCAGAACGAGATGGGTAGATCAGTGAAACTCATCATTGACCGCACCATGTCTAACAGCGTGCGATTCCTCCTTTCTGATACACCATTGAGTTGAGGTGTATAAGGAGGTGTCCATTGGGATAGAATCTCATTATCCCATTGCCCATCTTGAGGTCCATCTCGCCTCTAGCCAATCTCCTAAGTCAACGAATTGCTGATATGATAAGCCCGGTATCCAATACCTATGTGTTATCATCAAAATCTGACAAGTGGAGACTAATCATGAATATACCTGAAGCTTCTCCAAGCTTCTGTTTTGCCTTATCTACAAGGTAGTCCTTACAGTTCCTCTTCCAATGCCCATCTTGGCCGTAGTGGAAGCACTATCCTTTGTCCTTTGCCGGGTCTTTCTTGGCACCTTTGCCTTACTTGGTCTTTCTTTGCCCTTGCCTTCTTAAGGGTCTTGCTGGTCTTTCTTTTCCTTTTAGTCTCACCAATATAGATAACTGGCTTCTCCTTCTTGATGGCACTCTCAGCTTCCCTCAACATATTGAGGAGCTCAGAGAGAGTCACCTCAAAATTGCTCATGTTAAAATTCATGATGAAGTGAGAAAAGAAATTTGGTAGGGACTGAAGTATAAGATCAATGTACAGGTTATCTTGTAGGACTATTCCTAGACCTGTGAGTTTCTCGATCCACTCTATCATCTTTAGGACATGGTTCTCAACCGATGTCCCTTCTGTCATCCTGGCTTGGAAGAGTCTCTTAGATATCTCATAACTTTGAGTTCTTCCTTGTTTCTCAAATAGCTAGCGGAGATGAAGAATGATAGAATATGCATCCATGCTCTCATGTTGCCTTTGTAACTCAGGAGTCATGGAGGCCAACATATAATATTTTACCAATACATAATCATCTATATACTTCACATAGCGAGTGATCTCATCCTCGCTTGCACCTTCATCCGGCGTGGTTACAATTGTATCAAGGACGTATGCGATTTTCTCAGCCATGAGAATAATTCTCAAATTGCGAAGTCAATCTGTATAGTTTGGACTAGTGAGGCAGTTGGCATCCAGTATGTCACGTAGGGGGTTTGTGAGCAACATGTTTCTAAAAAATAAAAATAAATAACATGCAGACTTTGTAGAAAATACAAATTAAGATATTGACTTCAATCTTAATGTACTCCCACTATTTTCCAAGCGAATCACGCGACACCCTCGACGCGTGAGACGAAAGTCTCCGACAGACTCCTAGTGGGGATCAGGATCCAATTGGCGTCTTAGTGCAATCTTTAAGGACTCGACCAACTATACAAAACCCAAAAGGTAGACAACTCTTGTCAATCACAACTCCTTGTAATTCCCATCATGTTCGGCCTTCGAATCATCATGGTCTCGACTGCTCGACCAACCATGAAGTTAAGTTAAGTCATCACCATCGTTACAAGATGAGTTTGATTCGATGGATATGCTCTCGACTGCTCGACCAAGTCATACCATGTCCTCAGGTCACCCTTGCCCGCTGGCAGTCGCCTTGCCAAGGGGCGACCACCCCTGTGACTAGCGCCACCGCCCCTGCTGGCAACAAGGCTGGCCGTAGGCGGCAGCCCCTTGCGAGCGCCTTATCGTCGCCCCTGCAAGCGACTGTGCCCGTGGCCGATTGCCGCCCCTGCAAGCGGTTGTGCCCGTGGGCGGTTGTCGCCCCTGCAAGCGGTTGTGCCTACGGGCGGCTGCCGCCCCTGCGGGCTGGCCACAGTTGGACGTGCCCGCGGGCTGGCCACAATTGGACGTGCCCGCGGGCGGCTGCTGCCCCCTTGAGTGGTGCTTCTCCACGCAGGCGCCGCCCCTGCGGGCTGCTGCCCCAACGGGCGCCGCTGGCCTCCCTTTCGGGCTGGCCCTAGCCGCAGCCAGCCGCCGCCCCTTTGTATGGGGCCTTGGCTGCGGCCTGGCTGTGGGTGGCCGTCCTTGCATGGGGGCTGGCCATGGCTGGCCTCCCCTCCTCCTCGTTGCCTTGCAAGCGGCTGCCACCGCTGCGGGTTGGCCACCGCCAGACGTGCCTACGGGCGACAGCTGCCCCCGCAAGCGGTGCTTCTCCGCGCAGGCACCGCCCCTGCGGGCTGCTGCCCCAATGTGCGGCTATCGCCCCTTGCGGGCGCCGTTGGCCTCCCTTTCGGGTTGGCCCTAGAACGATTATACGCGATACATGCTCATCACACATAGTTTAAAGCCAATCTTTCGCACGAAAACCTTGGCTCTAATATCACTGTTGGGAAACCTTAGTGGGTGCATCATATGCACAGCGGAAATCAAAACAAAATATCGATTTCCCACGCAGATCAAATCGTCGTGCAAAAGATTGGGGTCATGAGAAAAATGTAAAAACTGATAAAACTACGATGTGTGAGAGATTGATTTTACCTAGGGAGATTGTATATCCCTGTATTCCAAATCCGAATGGAGAAGATGAAGGAGGTCAATCGTCCTCCTCTCTAGCGATATCCACACGATCGATCTCTACAACGAAACTCCTCCAATCTGATCTCGCAACTCTTGCATAGAGGGAGGGAGGAGAATAGGAAGCCACCAAAGTGGCTAAAGCTGCAGCCTATCAACTATGAGTCTCGCCTCTTATTTATAGAAAGCCACCAAAGAACCATAGGGCTCCTGCCTTAGTGGGTATTGGATCTCCATCCAATTACTTACTAACCTTACATTATTGGATCTCTATCTGATAATCTCCTTAGGCCTCTAATTTGGCCTTAATCAATGAGCCCATCAGATAGGGTCTCATCTAATGAGAATAGGGGCTAATTGGATCTCCATCCAATCCTCTATTCGTTGAAGCATCCACCATATGTGTGTGACCCTCTAGGCCCGATACTGAGCTGGCCGTGAGTTGCTCCCATCAGAACTCCTAATATAGTGAATTATTATCTCCATAACAATTCACTCGACTCATCCACTATGGACGTACTAGGCCACTACGCCATAGTCCCTAGACGGTACAAGGGGATCGAATCCATCGGACCTGTCAGTCTATAGTTACCGTGTATCTATAATCCCTCATCCAACTAATATCTTAGAGATCATATATTAAATATGGTACTGTCAGGTCACATACGGAATCCGTCATAGTCTCGCTCTAATCGGATTCTCCTAGAGAACTCTTTCTCTCCCAATCTGAATGACCTTGGCCAGGGATTTGTCTAAGCAAGCATATATGGGATATTCCTCTCATGATACCGAGAGTGGATTGTTCCTCTATTGACACTCAATTACCTTCGTAAGTTTGGCTACCAATCCCGATAACCAGTTGTACCAGATCTGAAACTTTTCAAACCTGTAACTCTGGCGTTAAAGAAATGAGTACTCATACAAGACATCCTTGGTATCTCAAGTCTAAGGACTAGAAACACAATTGGAACTATGAAATCGCTGTCTGATATTAGGTATCATTAACCATACAACATTCCATAAGTGGATCAATTAGTAAACTCATTCTCCAATGAGCACTTGTACTATATCCTTAGTGTCTCCACACAAGTGACTATGAGACCAGCCGCCTCCATCATATGGACGGGTATATAGTACACCGGTCTATCCGGTTATCTCGATGTCCCTCTTGAGTAACCTATGACCGAGATTATTTAGGATCTGTGTTTAAAGGTGAATCAATCTCATTATCGTGATCTCATCACGATCCGATTCTCATTACACAGAACCAAGGACATCACAATATATATATACAATAGATAATATAATGTGAGAATATGTCAATATTAATCATAAGCAAAAAGATCACACAGCATGTCACGCATGCCATCACTCACGTGATTGGCTTGCAAAGCACCTATAACCAGCAGATCTTATACTTCAGTCCCTACTTGATTCTTTTTCACAAGTTCATTATTAACTTTAATATGAACAAGTTTGAGGTGACTCTACGTGAGCTCCTCAATATGTTGAGGGAAGTTGAGAGCACAATCAAGAAGGAGAAGCTAGTTCTCTATATTGTGAGACCAAGAAGAAAAGGAATGCTAGTAAGACCCTTAAGAAGGGCAAGGGAAAAGGAAGACCGGGCAAGACAAAAGTTGCCAGGAAAGACCTGACAAAGGATAAAGGACAGTGCTTCCACTACAGCCAAGATGGGGATTGAAAGAGGAACTATAAGGATTACCTTGCAGATGAGGTGAAATAGAAGCTTAGAGAAACTTCAGGTATATTCATGATCAGTCTCCACTTGTCAGATTTTCATGATAACACATGGGTATTGGATACCGGGAGTGTTTATCATATATGTAATTCATTGTAGTTTCTGGCAAGACCTAGGAGATTGGCTAGAGGCGAGATGGAGCTCAAGATGAGCAATGGAGCAAGAGTTGTTACAGTTGATGTTGGGGAGGTCACCCTACATCTGCTTGATAGAGCTATTATTACATTAGATACGTGCTATTTTGTTCCCTCTATTATCAAAAATATTATTTTCATATTTTGTTTGACAGTCAGTGGATATAAATTATTTTTTAGAATAATAGTTGTTCAATAATTATGGATGATGAGATCATTACTAGAGGGACATTGATAAATGGCTTATATGTATTAGACACTTCTCTACACATCATGAATATAAATATGTCTAAGAGAAAAAGAGATGAGGTGAACAATACATACCTATGATATTATAGGCTAGGTCGTATACATGAGGTAATGATTCAAGCATTGCTGAAAGGTAGATACTTAGATCCATTTGACTATAAGTCATATGCAACTTACGAACCTTACCTTCGTGGGAAGATGACCAACTCTCCTTTTAGTGGAACTGGAGAGAGAGCCACTGAGTTATCAGAACTCATACATAGTGATGTATATGGTCCCATGTCGACTCAGGCTATATGGTTACTCATACTTCATTACATTCACTGATGATTTCTCTAGGTATGGACATGGGTACTTGATAAATTACAAGTTCGAGACCTTTAAGAAATTCAAGGAATATAAGACTGAGGTGGAGAACCAAATTGGAAAGAGTATTAAGACTATTCGATCAGATCGAGGATGAGAGTACTTGAGTACGGAGTTTCTCATTTCCTCAAGGACAATGAGATTCTATCCCATTGGACACCACCTTATACACCTCAGCTCAATAGTGTATCAGAAATGAGGAATCACACGCTGTTAGATATGGTGTCATCCATGATGAGTTTCGCTGACCTACCCGTCTCATTCTGGGGGTACGCCCTAGAGATTGCAGCTTACCTTCTGAACAGAGTTCCATCAAAGTCAGTAGTGTCTATACCATATGAGATATAGAAAGAAAATAAGTCTGATCTTAAGATGGTTAAGATTTGGGACAGTCCTTCCTACGTTAGAAGACATAACCCCGATAAGTTGGAATCAAGGACAGAACGGTGTACATTCGTGGGATACCCTAAGAAAACTTATGGGTATAATTTCTATTATCCCGAGGACCAAAAGATCTCTGTTGCCAAGAGAGCTATGCTCCTTGAGAAGGAACACATTCTTGGTAGAAACAGTGGAGGTAAGATAGAGTTGAACGAGGTTGGATAACCTAGCTCAAGCACCATTCCAGTGCCCTAGTCTGTTCAGATACTTAGCACACAAGTTCCAACTTTGTATAGGTCTACAAGAGTATCTCATCCTCCTGAAAGATATGTGGGACATATCATTGGAGAGGACTCTTAGGATGTTGATCCTTATACCTACGAGGCTATTATGAGTATAGACTCCGGAAAGTGGCAAGAAGTCATGAATTCTGAGATGGATTTCATGTACTCTAACAAGGTTTGGAACCTTGTGGATGCACCTAAGGGTATTGTACCCATCAGATGCAAATAATCTTCAAGAAGATTGGAGTAGATGGAAAGGTGGAGACCTATAAGGCAAAACTAGTAGCTAAAGGATATCATCAAAGGCAAGGAGTTGATTATAATGAAACTTTTTCACTTGTAGCCATGCTTAAATCTATTAAAATTCTTTTGATCGTTGTAGCACACTATAACTATGAGATCTAGCAGATGGATGTCAAAACGATATTCCTCAATGGTAACCTCGAGGAGGTATATATGATACAGCCAGAGGGATTCGTATCTAGAGAGAGTCCAGATAAAGTGTGCATGTTGCTTATGTTCATTTATAAACTAAAGCAAGCTTCCCGAAGTTGGAACATAAGATTTGATGAGACAATCAGATCTTATGACTTTGTTAAGAACGAAGATAAGTCTTGTGTGAATAGGAAGGTAATGGGAGTGCTATCACCTTCTTGATATTGTATGTGGATGACATCCTAATCATTGAGAATGATATAGGAATGCTCTCCATAGTAAAGACTTGGTTATCCAGAAACTTCTCAATTAAAGACTTAGAGGAAGCATCTTATATTTTGGTGATCTGGATCTATACAGATAAATCCAAGATGATGCTTGGCTTATCCCAATCCAGGTATATAGACTCTATTGTCAAAAGGTTTGGCATAGAGACTTTCAAACGATGTCTCATACCAATGAGACATGGAATATCACTTTCTATGAGTATACCCCAAAGATTACTAAAGAAATGGCAGACATGGATAAGATACTCTATGCCTTGGCGATAGGGTCTATCATGTATGCTATGTTATGTACCAGGCCTGATATAGCTTATGCTCTGAGTGTCACAAGCAGGTATCAGGCAGATCTAGGTTTAGAACACTGTAAGGCAATAAAGTATATCCTTAAGTACTTGAGATGGACTAAGAATCTTTTACTGGTATATAGAGAAGGTAGCCTCCAGGCTGAGGGCTACACAGACTCGAGTTTCCAGTCCAACATTTATGATAGCAAGTCCAACTCAAGGTATATTTTTCACCCTGAATGGAGGAGCAGTAAGCTGGAAGAGTTATAAGTAAGTTACTATTGCTGACTCGACCACAGAGGTGGAATATATTGTTGTAGCAGAAGCAACAAAAGAAAGGGTATGAATGAAGAAGTTCATCATGATATAAGAGTCGTACCAAGCAACATGGAGCTAATTCCTATATACAGCGACAGCGATATGGCGATAGCTATAGCAAGGGAACTTAGGTCTCATAAGAATTATTTTGAGGAGGTTCCACTTAATTAGAGAGATCATAGCCCATAAAGATATAGTAATGGAAAGAGTTCTATCCGAAAATAACATTATAGATCCATTGACGAAGTCACTGGCTCAGATTATATTTGAGCGTCATAGGGGTCTGATATAGATCAAACACAAAAGTGATTAGCTTTAGGTCAAGTGGGAGATTGTTAGTTACAGGTGCCCTACAAGCCAATCACGTGAGTGATGACATATGTGACACGCTACGTGATCGTTTTGCTTAAGATTCTTACTAACATATTCTCACATTTCGTGATGAGATCATGATAATGATATTGATTCACCTTTAAACACAAATCCTGAATAATCTCAATCATAGGTTACTCAAGAGGGACATCGAGATAATCGTACAGATCGGTGTACTATATACCTATCTATATGATGGAGGTGGCTGGTCTCAAAGACACTTATGTGGAGACACTAAGGATATAGTACAGGTGCTAATTGGAAAATGGGTTCATTGATTGATCCGCTTATGGAATGTTGTATGGTTGATGATACCTAATGTCATATAGTGATTCCATAGTCTCGGTTATGTATCTGGTCCTTTGACTTGAGACACCAAGGATGTCTTGTATGAGTACTCCTTTCTTTGACGCCAGACTTAAAGGTTTCGAAAGTTTCAGATCTGGTACAACTAGTTATCGGGATTGGTAGCCAACCTTACAAAGGTAATTGACTGTTAATAGAGAATCATCCACTCTCGATATCATGAGAGGAATATCACGTATATGCTTGCTCAGACAAATCCATGGCTAGGGTCATTCGGATTGAGAGAGAAAGAGTTCTCAGACAGAATCTGATTAGAGCAAGACAAACTGATTCCGCATGTGACCTGACAGTACTATGTCTAATATATAGTCTCTGGGATATTAGTTAGAAGATGGATTAAAGATACATGATATTATGGATATATAGGTCTGATGGATTTGATCCCCCTGTATCATTTGGGGACTATAGCGTAATGGCCTAGTACGTCCATAGTCGATGAGTCGAGTGAATTGTTATGAAGATAATAATTCACTATATCAGGAGTTCTATTGGGAACGACTCACAACCAACTCGGTATCGGGCCTAGAGGGTCACACATGTTTAAGCTTTCAATTTAGGGTTTAGGGTTTATCTCACACATGTTGAATTATTATGCATATTTCTTGTATTGAAGCTTTTGATTTATCTCAACTCTTAGAAATCAAAGTTTTTCACGATAAGTTCCTTTCTTCAAACGTTGCTTATCTTTCCAGTTTCCTTATTAACTTCATAACTTTCTTTTAATCACTCACTCGTTTCACTAAGAACGAAAAGTTTCAAATTTTCTATCTTGGTTTAATCGAAAAGATTTCATCTAAATCAAATATTTACATTTGTACTGATTCACACCCCCCCCCCCCCAGTGCCAATTGATCCTAACAATTTATATCAGAATCTCGATTTTTCTCATTTGGTTTAACACCCAAGAGAAATGGCTCTTATTGGCTTTTAAGAGGGCTTTTCTATCGTTCGTCCTCCCATATTCAATGGAACGGACTACACTTATTGGAGAACTCGGATGAGAGTTTTCATGCTTTCTTTAGACCTTGATTTATGGACTATTGTTGAAAATAGATTTAAAATTTTTTCTCTTCCAATGAATAATTGAGATAATTTAGAGAAGAAGACTTTCTCTTTAAACGCAAAGGCTATGAACATCTTGCTTTGTGCTCTTGATAAAAATGAATTTGATCGGGTTTCTTCTTTTGATTCGGCTTATGATATATGGCATGCATTAGAAATAACATATAAAAACACACTTAATATAAATAAATCATTAAATAAAAATAATTCTAACAATGAACAAGAAGAACACCTTCCTAAGAACCGGAAGGAATGTGAACCGAAGAGAACACATAACTCCTAGAGTAAAATCTCGAGTGATGAGGACCTTGAACTTTTGACAAATGAACCGAAAGAGTTAATGAACTTGAACCTTAAAAATAATCTAAAGATGGACAAAACCTCTTGCTATAAACGCAAGAAGCCAAGGAGCTCCAAATATCAAATGCTCAACCAAGAAGTGGAGAATCTTGCTTTAATGGCGATCGAAGATGAGGTTAGTGAACCTTTAAATATTTTATTTTTAGAATTATTAAATATATTTCATGATTTGTTTAATGAGTTTAAAAAACTTATCAAGTCTTTTAAGTTGCTTAAAGTTGATCATAATTTGTTAGTTAAAAGACTTGATGGAATGCATGATTCACTAGTATCACATAATACATGTTCTAAATGTGAGATACTAGATAATGTTAAAGAAGAGAATTACATGCTTAAAACAACACTAGAGAAATTTGAGATAGGGAATAAATGCCTAAATATGATCATTGCCAATAAGGGTTATATTAATAATAGAAATAGCATAGGCTTTGTTGAAAATGTTCAACAAAAGCAGTTATCTTTGTAAAGGACCTACATTAAATGTGCCACCAAGAATCAAGTGTAATTTTTGTGGCAAATTAGAACACAAGGCAAACAAATACCTTTTCGGAAAATATAGTCCATACCAACTTGTTTGGGTTCTAAAGAAAACTTAAACTATAAAAGAAAGATAAAGTTCTTTATGAAGGACCCAATGTAAAATTGGTGCCTAAAACAAATATATCTTTCTTATAGGTTTGTGTCAAAATTAAAGCTAGGAGCCCCAAATAATATTTTAGATGTCAAGATATATAACTTGAGATCTAACATTCTTTCAAGCTCACTAGCCTAAATATTAACAGGATTAATAATAAAAATAAATTTTCATTATGGTTAATCTTGATGATACATGACCATTGCATACTATAATTAGAACAAAGAAATGTTAGTTATCTTGAATAAAAATCATATGTATGAAATGAGATTTTGATGATGATTGAAAATAATTGATTTGGATGTAAAGATTATTATTAAATACTTTAAATATTGACTAAGTTTGTGGAATAATTATTTTAAATGTTACATTGATTGAAATGCCATGATGATGGAATGCTTATGTTGAATGTTAAAATATAGAAAATATATATGCTTTATTTTTAAGTAGTTTGAAAATGAGTTTGTCAACTTCTTGCACTATGTGTAAATAGTTAGACTCATTTAAATATTGAAATTGAGATAGGTTGAATTTTGATTGAAGATGTTTTATGAAACCATGATTTAATGATGCATAGTGATTATGCTTAATGAGTTTATATTTCAAAATTATGCATGATGATCTTTGTGATTTATAGCTTATTGAGCTTTACCATAATGAAAGCTCTTTTTCGATTTTAAATGAGGAGACATGTTTTTATTTGACTTAAAAGACAAAGGTATGATTGTATGAAATAAAGGGAATACATTTTTACTTGAAATTTTTTTATGTTATAAATCTTTTAAAAAGATATTAATGAATTGATTATGTTATCTTTTATAAATTTCTTAAACTATGAAAGTGATTTTGATGATTTGATGATTTGAACTTAGATAAGTTATTATCATGATTTTTGGCAAGTTTAGAAAATGAAACTTGAAAATCTTCTTAAAACCATATTTTTGAAAACTTGAAGTTTCATATATATAAATCAAGATATTGATATCTATAATATGATATATTTATGACTCTTCATTGATATCTTAAGATTCTATTTTATTATCTAAGAGGAGATTTATTAAATTAAATCATGTCTTTTGGTATTCATGAATGTTTTTGATATTAATATCTTTCTTGACATGATTTATTTCAAAACTCATGAATGACATAACTTATCACCAAAATTAGTATTTTATAAATTTATAATAAGTTAAAAATTAAAAAAGATTTATATTATCATGAATATTTTCTTAATTTCTTGACTTGACTTATATGTTATGGGAATCACATTATTGATCTCTATGATTTTCTTCTTTTTAATAAAAAGAAGATTTATGATCTTAACATTTTTATCAAAATCATTCTTCTTTTTTATGAATTGAGATTATCCCTTAAGACTCATTTTTATTATTATAAAAAAGGGGAAAGAAACTTATTAAATGGAATCATGTCTTTTGATTTTCAAAATTTTGATTTTATCTTTAATGACATCATCTCCTTATACTTTTGGGAGTATTTTGAACATGGATATAAAGAAGTTATGCAATCATATTCTTTCTTTACAATAACAAAAAGTGAGAGATAAAATTATCGATATGTTTAGAAGCAAATTGGATATGATAACATTGAATGAAAATCAATTTGCTTTGAAGAAAATATAGAATAGTAAATTTTCTAAATACATGCGAATGCGAGCTTGATTTACTATTTTCCTTTGGATTTCTTGGACTTTATAAATTGGGCTTCTTATCAAAATTTGCATGCAAAATCAATAATTTGCTTGATTTGCTACATTGCTTGAAATTTGCATAAGACAAATTAAAACACATGAGTAGCTCTTGATTTTTTAGATTTTGGTATAAAATTTTCATCTTTAAAATTGAGTATTTTTGTAATATGATATTTTTTATTTCTCTACGTTGATTCTATCTTCTTGCTCACACAAAGTAGAAAAAGAAAATCACTAACATTTCAAGAGATCGATAAGACTATCAATATCATTTTGAATCTCTTGAAAGTGATTTTGATAATTTTGAATGAGTTATTTACCTATAATGTAATTTTGAATTATTGAAATTATAACTTGAAATCTTTTATAATTCAAATCTCTTATGTCTTCTCATATTATTTAAAAAGACATTTTTGCATAAATCATGATCTTGACAACTTGAGAATTATTATGCATGAAACAAGATATTCTATGATTTGTTTCTTGATATTCATAATTTATTTTTACAAATTGAATATCTCATCACCATGTTAATTGTTCTTGATATATTTCATATGATAATTGGTATATTTTTTGATATATTTATTGAAAAATGATGTAATGAGAAAAGCTTTGCACTATTGTAATCATTTTTTACAATGACAAAGGGGGAGCAAAACTTGTTAGCTTGTAAAATTGCTAGCTTGAACAATATAAAAGAAGCAAAAATTTGCTAGCTTGCACTTCCCAAAAGAGAAGAAGAAACTCACTAGCTTGCATATTCTAAAGTGATGAAAAATTTACTAACTTGCTAAGCTTTCATATCTCACAAAATTGCCAATTGCACATCTCTTTTTTGTTGATAACAAAAGGGGAGAAGATATGATAATATGAAATCATGATAATGTATATTGAGTTTAAAAATATACATGATGATTTGAAATAATACTCATGATTTTAATGATATAATGTGATTAATATCAATTTCAAATTAGATTTTTGAGCTCATCGTAATATTCTTTTTAAAATTTATTAAGAGCTCTTCCCAATGATAAAATGATTCAACAACACCTCCCTTATTTTTCTCCTTATTAAAGGGGAAGAAAATTTTATAATGCATATACTAAGGAGGAGTAATGTCATCATGTGCTTTGAAATTATTAGCTATATTTTACTTTTTTGTTGATGACAAAGGGTGAGAAATATATATTAATGGCACATGATATTAATTAATGAATACATTGATAACACATTACCTTATTGAAAAATATGGATATCTTGATTGGATATGAATTGATATATCTTAGATATGGATATGAGTGCATAAGTCTAATTATGATTTGATGACTTGATGGAATTCATGATTTGATTAATTTATGCAAGTTCGTATTAAAATTTACATAAAATATTGATAACTTGAATTTAAGATTGTGTGCTTCTCTTAAATTTAAGTGATATGGATTTAGGGGGAGTTAGGATTAACTCCTATCATCAATTGATTGTCATCATCAAAAAGGTGGAGATTATTGAATCTCGAATTTTGATGATAAAATCAATTGATGGATTATTAATCTAACAGGATTGTTATAATTGATTGATACTGGATTAATTACGACATAAGAATTATTACAATCAGGATTGGCCAAGGTCAAGTCTATGCATTGAGTTGATACAGTTGGGAACTTGTCAGGAGTGCGTCGGGAGCTTGCCGAGGGTATCGGGAGCTTGCCAGGATGGCGTAAGGGAGTTCGCCAGAAGAAGACCGAGACTCGCTAGAAGATTGTTAGGGGTAGCCGAAAAGCTTGCTGGGAGTTGGGATGGTCTTATAATGGATGTTTTAGTAATTATGATTTTATTTAATTAAGTCATAATTAGCATCTAAACTAACTATGATAGGAGCAATGGAGTTACAACCAGATGATGGGCCAAGATGAAGCTTAGGCATCGAGCCGAGTTCGGACGATACGGTGGGATTTCGCTAGAAGATTCGTCGAAGGGATCGGGAAGCTCTCTGGGAACATGCCAGGAGATCACCGGGAGAAGACCGGAAGACTTACCGCAAGTATGCCGGAGGCTACAGGATTGGCAGAAGTTAGGTCTTATTTAAGCATAATTGGTCATTAAGTGTTGTATTCATTGAGTCGTAGTTAGGGTTTGAGTCCTAATTGAGTTAGATTTAGAAGGAATCCAAATCAACTCAATGAGGCAACCGGGTCCACTATAGAGTTTGGTTAAGCTCAGTTAGTTGGCCAAGGGAGTGATTAACTGATGGTTCAACCCAAAATTCGAAAAGTGGAGCGAACCACTTTTGCAAAAATTTCGGCGGGTAAACCGCCGGTGAGCGGTGGGTGTACCACCACTGCCTAGGTTTTTGGGCGGCTAACGATAGCTGACCCGCCTAGGCTGGGCGGTTGAACCGCTGGTACCGAGGAATCTAGGTACTTTGAGCAGTTGACTCGCCTAGGGCCGACAGGTAAACCGCCCGTACCCTGGTGTTCGGGCAGGTTGGTAGGTAAACAGCCCGTACCCAGATTTTTCGAATACATTTGATTCTTGGCTCCAAAAATCTGAAGCAACTTAGGGCCTATAAATACTCCAAGTATTCTTCCATTCCATACAACACTTCTAAGGTAAAATTTCTATGAAAAACTTATGTGAAGTGTAAGAAAAAGAAAACGGATAAAGGATAGAGCTTAAAGTTGTAAATCTTATCTCCCTTGTAAGCTCAAGTGTAAGGGTTTGGTCTTCACCCAAAGAAGATCGGTAGTGGACGCCGATGTGCCTCAAGAAAGGGGACTCGGGAGTGGACGTAGGCCTTTGGCACCAAACCACTATAAAAATTGTGAGTGGTTCTTTGCTTTCATTGCTTTCATATTTCTTGTATTGAAGCTTCTAATTTATCTCAACTTTTAGAAAGCAAAGTTTTTCACGATAAGTTCCATTCTTCAAACGTTGCTTATCTTTCTTGTTTCCTTATTAACTTGGCAACTTTTTTTTAATCACTCACTCATTTCACTAAGAACGAAAAGATTTGGATTTCCTATCTTGGTTTAATCGAAAAGATTTCATTTATTTCCTATCTTGGTTGAATCTCCCCTCTTAGTACCAACTGATCCTAACAACACACATATGGTGGATGCTTCAGCGAATACAGGATTGGATGGAGATCCAATTAGCCCCTATTCTCATTAGATGAAACCCAATGCTGATAGGCTCCTTGCTTAAGACCCAATTAGAGGCCTAAGGAGATTATTGTATAGAGATCCAATAATGCAAGGTTCGTGGGTTATTGGATGAAGATTAATACCCACTAAAGCAAGACCCTTGCGGTATTTTTGGTGACTCTCTATAAATAGGAAGGGAGATTCATGGTTGATAGGCTGCATCCTTGGCCTCCTCCTATTCTCCTCCCTCCCTCGCGCAAGAGTTGCGAGATCAGATTAGAGGAGTTTCGCTGCAGAGGAGAACGTTTGACCTCCTTCATCCTCTCCATCCGGATCTAGAAATACAGGGATATACAATCTCCCTATGTAATCAATCTATCAAATGATGCGATTTTATCAGTTTTTGTGACTTTCTGGCGACCCCAATCTTTTGCACGACGATTTGATCTACGTGAAAAACTGATTTTTTGTTTTGATTTTCGTTGCACATGTGATGCTCCCGTTGAGGTTTCCCAACAGATCCCCTTCAAGCGAGCAAAATGCGATAGAATTCTACGGGGTTCTATCAAGGGATGAGGGGCTACCAGTGATGGAGGGAAGGGCACCACGACCACTGTGGGGTGCGGAGGTGCGATTCTTATCCAACATGACGGTGCCGCCGAGCTTTAGCATCTCCACCTACGGTTCGAGGGGCAGTGGCAGTGGTCCCTTCCTTGCTCGATCACCAACAAGTGGGATTGGGCACTCAAGGCAGAGTGTACTTCGCAAGCAACATTGTGATGGCCTTGTCGTCGCCAGCTTTCTATGATGAGAAGCTATCGTTGGACAATGAACACAAGAGGTACTCTCTCTCTCTCTCTTTCTCTCTCTCTCTCTCTCTCTCGTTTTCTCTACGTCGAGATATGAATGCAGGAACAAGTCACTGCACATGATAGGTTGAATTTTGATTGAAGATGTTTTATGAAACCATGATTTAATGATGCATCGTGATTATGCTTAATGAGTTTATATTTCAAAATTACGCATGATGATCTTTGTGATTTATAGCTTATTGATCTTTGCCATAATGAAAGCTCTTTTTCGGTTTTAAATGAGGATACATGTTTTTATTTGACTTAAAAGACAAAGACATGCTTGTATGAAATAAAGGGAATATATTTTTACTTGAAAATTTATTTATCTTATAAATATTTTAAAAAGAGATTAATGAATCGATTATGTTATCTTTTATAAATCTCTTAAACTATGAAAGTGATTTTTATGATTTGATGATTTGAACTTGGATAAGTTATTATCATGATTTTTGGCAAGTTTAGAAAATGAAACTTGAAAATCTTCTTATAAACTATATTTTTGAAAACTTGAAGTTGAAAACTTGAAGATAAATCAAGATGTTGATATCTATAATATGATATATTTATGACTCTTCATTGATCTCTTAAGATTTTATTTTATTATCTTTTGGTATTCATGAATATCTTTTGATATTAATATCTTTTTTGACATGATTTATTTTAAAACTCATGAATGACATAACTTATCACCAAAATTAGTATTTTTTAAATTTGTGATAAGTTGAAAATTGAAAGAGATTTATATTATCATGAATATTTTCTTAATTTATTGACTTGACTTATACGTTATGAGAATCACGTTATTGATCTCTATAATTTTTTCATTTTTAATAAAAAGGAGATTTATGATCTTAACAATAATAATTAAATTTTTTATCAAGATCATTCTTCTTTTTTATGAATTCAGATTATCCCCTAAGACTCATTTTCATTATTTACAAAAAAGGGGAAAGAAACTTATTGAATAAACTTATTAAATGGAATCATGTCTTTTGATATTCAAAAATTTGATTTTATCTTTAATGACATCATCTCCTTATACTTTTGGGAGTATTTTGAACATGGATGTAAAGAAGTTATGCAATCATATTTCTTTCTTTACAATAACAAAAAGTGGGAGATAAAATTATCAATATGTTTAGAAGCAAATTGGATATGATAACATTGAATGAAAATCAATTTGCTTAGAAGAAAATGTAGAGTAGTAAATTTTCTAAATACATGCGAAATGCGAGCTTGATTTACTATTTTCCTTTGGATTTCTTGGACTTTATAAATTGGACTTCTTATCAAAATTTGCATGCAAAATCAATAATTTGCTTGATTTGCTACCTTGCTTGAAATTTGCATAAGACAAATTAAAATACATTAGTAGCTCTTGATTTTTTAGATTTCGGTATAAAATTTACATCTTTAAAATTGAGTATTTTTGTAATATGATATTTTTCATTTCTCTATGTTGATTTTACCTTCTTGCTCACACAAAGTAGAGAAAGAGAATCACTAGCATTTCAAGAGATCGATAAGACTATCAATATCATTTTGAATCTCTTGAAATTGATTTTGATGATTTTGAATGAGTTATTTACCTATATCGTGATTTTGAATTATTGAAATTATAAATTAAAATCTTTTATAAATCAAATCTCTTATGTCTTCTCGTATTATTTAAAAATAGATTTTTGCATAAATCATGATCTTGACAACTTGAGAATTATTATACATGAATCAAGATATTCTATGATTTGTTTCTTGGTATTTATAATTTATTTTCATAAATTGAATATCTCATCACCATGTTAATTGTTCTTGATATATTTCATACGATGATTGGTATATTTTTTGATATATTTATTAAAAAATGATTTAATGGGAAAAGCTTTGTACTATTGTAACCATCCCCTCTTTTTGACAATGACAATGGGGGAGCAAAACTTGTTAGCTTGTAAAATTGCTAGCTTGAACAATGTAAAGGAAGCAAAAAATTTGATAGCTTGCACTTCCCAAAGAGAAGAAGGAAGTCACTAGCTTGCATGTTTTAAAGTGATGAAAAATTTACTAAATTTCTAACCCTTCATATCTCACAAAGTTACTAATTGCACTTCTCTTTCTTGTTGATAACAAAAGGGGAGAAGATATGATAATGTGAAATCATGATAATGTATACTGAGTTTGAAAATATACATGATGATTTGGATTAATACTCATGATTTTAATGATATAATGTGATTAAAATCAGTTTCAATTTAGATTTTGAGCTAATCTTAATATTATTTTAAAATTTATTAAGAGCTCTTCCCAATGATGAAATGATTCAACAACACCTCCCTTATTTCTCTCCTTATTAAAGGGAAAAAAAAATTTATAATGCATATACTAAGGGGGAGTAATGTCATCATGTGCTTTGAAATTATTAGCTATATTTCACATTTTTGTTGATGACAAAAGGAGAGAAATATATATTGATGATACATTATATTAATTAATGAATACACTGACACATTAAAAATATGGATATCTTGATTGGATATGAATTTATATATATTAGATATGAATATGAGTGCATAATTCTAATTATGATTTGATGACTTGATGGAATTCATGATTTGATTACTTTATGCAAATTCGTATTAAAATTTATATAGAATGTTGATAGCTTGAATTTAATATTATGTGCTTCTCTTAAATTTAAGTGATATGGATTTAGGGGGAGTTAAGATTAACTCTTCTCATCAATTGATTGTCATCATAAAAAAAGGGAGATTATTGAATCTCAAATTTTGATGATGAAATCAATTGATTAATTATTGATCTAACAGAATTGTTAGAATTGATTGATGTAGGATTAATTACGATAAAATAATTATTACAATCAGGATTGGCCAAGGTCAAGTCTATACATCGAGTTGATACAGTTGAGAACTTGCTAGGAGTGCATCGAGAGCTCGCCGAGGGTATCAGGAGCTTGCCAGAATGGCGCAAGGGAATTTGCTAAAAGAAGACCGAGACTCGCCGGAAGATTGTCGGGGGTAGCCAAAAAGCTTGTCGGGAGTTGGGATGGTCTTCGTATGGATATTTTGATAATTATGATTATATTTAATTAAGTCATAATTAGCATTATGCTAGACTAACTATGATAGGAGCAATGGAGTTACAACCAGATGATGGGCCAAGATGAAGCTTTGGCATCGAGCAGAGTTCAGACGATGCAGTGGGATTTCGCTAGGAGATTAGCCGAAGGGACCGGGAAGCTCGCTGGAAACACACCAGAAGATCACTGGGAGAAGACCGGAAGATTTGCTGCAAGTATGCTAGAGGCGAAAGTTAGGTCTTATTCAAGCTTAATTAATTATTAAATATTATATTCATTGAGTCGTAGTTAGGGTTTGAGTCCTAACTGAGTTGGGTTTGGAAGGAATCCAAATCAACTCAATGAGGCAACCGAGTCCACTATAGAGTTTGGTTGAGCTCAATTAGTTGACAAAGGGAGTGGTTAACTGATGGTTCAAGCCGGAATTTGAAAAGTGGAGGGAACCACTTTTGCGAAAATTTTGACGGGTAAACCGTCCATGAGCGGTGGGTGTGCGACCACCGCCCAGGTTTTTGGGCGGCTGACGGTGGCTGACCCGCCTAGGCTGGGCGGTTGAACCGCTTGTACCCAAGAATCTGGGTACTTTGAGCGGTTGACTCGTCTAGGGCCGTCGGGTAAACCTCCCATACCCTGGTGTTCGGGCAACTGAGCCGCCCAGGTCGGCAGGTAAACTGCTCGTACCCAGATTTTTCGGATATGTTTGATTTTTTGCTTTAAAAATCTGAAGCAACTTAGGGCCTATAAATACCCCAAGTATTCTTGCATTCCATACAACACTCTAAGGGAAAAATTCTATGAAAAACTTGTGTGAAGTGTAAGAAAAAGATAAGGGGTAAAGGAGAGAGCTTAATATTGTAAATCTTATCTTCCTTATAAGCTCAAGTGTAAGGGTTTGGTCTTCACTCAAAGAAGATCGGTAGTGGACGCCGGTGTGCCTCAAGAACGAGGACTTAGGAGTGGACGTAGGCTTTTGGCACCAAACCACTATAAAAATTATGAGTGGTTCTTTGCTTTCATTGCTTACATATTTCTTGTATTGAAGCTTCTAATTTATCTCAACTCTTAGAAAGCAAAGTTTTTCACGATAAGTCCCTTTCTTCAAACGTTGCTTATCTTTCCAATTTCCTTATTAGCTTAGCAACTTTCTTTTAATCACTCACTCATTTCACTAAGAACGAAAAGCTTTGAATTTTTTATCTTGGTTTAATAAAAAAGATTTCATCTAAATCGAATATTTACACTTGCACTAGTTCAAACCCCCCCCCCCCCACCCACCCCTCTCTTAGTGCCAATTGATCCTAACAACACACATATGGTGGATGCTTCAGCGAATAGAGGATTGGATGGAGATCCAATTAGCCCATATTCTCATTAGATGAAACATAATGCTGATGGGCTCCTTGCATAAGGCCCAATTAGAGGCTTAAGGAGATTATTGGATAGAGATATAATAATACAAGGTTAGTGAGTTATTAGATGGAGATTAATACCCACTAAGGTAAGACTTTGGTGGCTCTCTATAAATAGGAGGTGAGACTCATGGTTGATAGGCTGCATCATTGGCCTCCTCCTCCTATTCTCCTCTCTCCCTCATAAGAGTTACGAGATCAAATTAGAGGAGTTTCGCTGTAGAGGATGACGCTTGACCTCCTTCATCCTCTCCATCCGGATCTAGAAATACAGGGATATATAATCTTCCTATGTAATCAATCTATAACAGGGATATATAATCTTTTGCACGACGATTTGATCTGCGTGGAAAACTGATTTTTTGTTTTGATTTTCATTGCACATGTGATGCTCCCGCTGAGGTTTCCCAACAGATTCCCTTCAAGCGAGCAAAATGTGATAGAATTCTGTGGGGTTCTATCAAGGGACGAGGGGCTACAAGTGATGGAGGGAAGGGCACCGCGACCACTGTGGGGTGCGGAGGTGTGATTCTTATCCAACATGACGGTGCTGCCGAGCTTTAGCATCTCCACCTACGGTTAGAGGGGCAGTGGCAGTGGTCCCTTCCTAGCTCGATCACCAACAAGTGGGATTGGGCACTCAAGGCAAAGAGAGTACTTCGTAAGCAACACTGTGATGGGCTACGGCGAGTGAGTGACAAAGCAATGGCAGGCAGAACTAGTTGTAGACAGGGCCAAGATTGAAGAGGATGATGGCCTTCTCGTCGCCAGGTCCAACGAAAAGAGGAGGTACTCTCTCTCTCTCTACTCTCTCTCTCTCTCTCTCGTTTTCTCTACGTCGAGATATGAATGCAGGAACAAGTCACTGCCTCGGGTCTCAATGGCTCCTCTGCTTCATGGTCGTCACTCCGCTATGATACCATGATGATTAAATCATATTGAAAAAAGATTAAATATTTCATTAACAAAAGCCTTACTTATACTGGTTGGAGGAGGAGATTTCCTGTATTAAAATTAGGTATAATTATCTTCTAAGTCTTATCTTCAAATAATTAGAAATCATATCTTCTATCACTCTCATCTTAACTTCCTCCCTCCTCCCTGCTTCACCCTCAGCAGTTCTTTGAGAGCCACCGTAGGTGTCTCTCGTGCGGTGCCTCAACTCTACAGCAATCACAGCCGTGCATCGCCGGCGGTCCTCCCTAAGAACAAAGCCAAGCCAACCTCAAATGCGTGTAACACAAGCCACAACCACGTGCAACTCTCCCTCTCCATCAAGCAATCTCTTCAGTGGAATTCAACCCTATGATGAGCAGACCCTTCAGAACAAGTAATCCTCAAGCTGTTGCTTGATTCAAAGATCAACAGGTGCGCCTCTCTCATCAAAATCCCTGAAACCGAGGATCCAATGTATAGTATATATGAAGTATTAGTTCCGCTGTCTTGCTTGCATCATTCATGAATCAAACATTCCATGCGAATTAAGCAAAACCACTCCAAAATCTAAGCCATCCCTCACGGGAGGCGTAAGGCCGAAGACTAAAGCTGATAACCATATGTTCATGTGGATATATATATATATGCACGCTTTTGGATAAGGCTTACTCATTCCTCTTCTCTTTACATTCATAACCAGTAGCCGAAGAAGAGATCGATATGGCCTGCTTCTCATCCTTCGTCCTGCTTCAACTCCTCATCGGCGCAGCGACGGTTTGCATTGCCTCCGCTCGGAACGCGACCACCGAGGGTGCTGTCGTTAAGTCGCCCCGCGTTAGCCCGGCAACCGCGGTGGCGGAGTTCGTGGCGTCGCACAACGCGGCGAGGAGGGAGGTGGGCGTGCCGCCGCTAACGTGGGATGCGAAGCTGGCGAGGTTCGCTAAGGCGTACGCCAACCAGCGGCGGGAAAACTGCGAGCTGGTGCACTCCTCGGGGTACACCTACGGGGAGAACATCTTCTGGGGGCAGGGGCGGCGGTGGGCAATCCCGGACGCGGTGGGCAAGTGGGTGGAGGAGAAGCAGTGGTATCATCACAACACCAACTCTTGCTCCGGCCCTGAGTGTACCCACTACACCCAGATCGTGTGGCGCACCACGCAGCGCCTCGGCTGCGCCAAGATCATTTGCAACAGCGGCGACACCTTCATCGTCTGCGAGTACTACCCGCCCGGAAACTATGTCGGCGCCCGGCCATACTAAACACCTATTCCTATATGTAGTACTACTACCACTACTGTTGTTATCATCATTATAATTTGAGATTGTTGATGATTGTACATAGCATATAGCCCTCCACAAGCTTAAATAAAGACCTCAAGTTTTATGTATGCAATATATGAATCTTTATTTGTTAGTAAATTTCCTGTTTATGATAATATAATAATTTATAATAGACTTATTTTTATTTTTTTATGCCTGATCTCCTTTGAATAGCTATATAATCATGAACTTGGACAGTTAAATAAAACCCTCAAATGAAAATCCACGATGAGAATCTATATTGGCATTTTAGAATTCCAATTAACGATTGTGGACATGTACAGATGGATATATTTATGTATTTATTTTCCTTTTCTCATGTTTAAATTATGTCATTAACTAAGCACATCTTCATACATAATACACGTCCTACAATATGGTGATGGCATAAGATTGAATCATAGAGACTCCAAACCCCACCCATCTTCACACATAATACACGTCGTCAAACTTGAGGTCAACGATTTTTTTGAGTGAGAAGCCTGTAATACCTAATAATCTGTGGGCAGTTCCGCTTTGGGGAGCATAATTATCCACTCAACGTATCAATAGAAACCAATTAAAACTTGATTACTATTCCAACACTAAGTTTAGTAGCCAAGAACCTCTGCTTCGGTGGGTGGCCTTGATAATTTTACTGCACTAGAAAGGACTAGGCTATGATAAGATTGCTTCTTGGGTGAAAAAGGAAAGAAGATATTGTTTGAGAAACAAGACATTATTTTCCATACGAATTATTACTTGCTGTGGCCGCCATCACGGCCACAATCGATCATTGATAAATGCTGGCAAACTACGCGTAGACAGACTATGATTTCACTTGAATCCATGCATCCAGTTGGCAATCGACGTACGCTGGCAAGACATCCGGGAGGCAGCAGTGGCTGTTTCACCAACTCGGCCTCTCCTTGCCATGTTTGCTGCATCTGCAACATGAGAAACCATCATAAATAGGTAAAAGCTGCTGCCATCATGTAGCTAATATTCTTTTGGGAGAACCAGAAACTGTCACCTCAGCGTGAGCGTCTCCTGCAAAAAATTCTTGCAAGGTAGACCCCAAGAGGAATCTCAGGAACCGGGATGAGCTTTCCAAGGACTGCCAAAGGCCAACTGAAAAAAAGCAAAAAAAAAAAAAGCACCGGAAGGAGCCAAACCCATTCTTATTATTTCCGGATAGATCAACAGTACTAATCGAATGGCGACCAACATGGCAAAATCCAAATCGACTTAGTTTATGAAGGAGCATCACACAGTACCTTACGAGAGCAATTGCAACCGAAACCAGCCACAGCTTCCAATCGAGCCTGACGGTCGACGTGAACTTCCCAAGGAACTCGACAATCAGAACCTGCATCAAGGAGAAGTGCAGTGCAGTTGGTAAATGATAAGCAGTACTGGAAGGTTGGCTTCCAGTCCCCTGACAAAGAGAGTCCACTACAAGTCTTCTTACCTGAAGGAGGAAGGTGGTTCCTATTATCGCCATAAAGAGGGGGCTCTTGGTCACACCTTGGAGTATATTTATCTCATCCGGTTTGCGGGCATTGAATTCATTGAATATCTGTTGCATGCCATTCAGAATACAACGGACGAGAGCAAAAATCCGAATCAGAATTCGTTTGAGAAATAAAAGCAGTTGATTATATAAGTTAATCTTAGAAAAAATTAATAACCAAGTAATAATACAAATAACTCAAACAAGGCGATAACGAATAGTCATAAGCAGCACCAATGGTCAGCAAAAAGCTGACATCAGTTGCTCATAAATGTTGTTTCAGCTTGTAAGCTAAACAAACTTACTTGGCAGAATACAAATGTATTGAAAACAAAGGTATTCTTCACTTTTTCAGCATGTTCCAAAGTTTCATGCTTCAAGTGAAGTATACTCCTTCCTCCAAAGTTGAAAATGAGCAAGATTGCCACTTGATATAAAGCCTGCAGCTCATAAGAAAGGTGTATGGAGAAGATGGGGGTAAGGTGGGGTGCAAAGAACAATGTTGTTATAAGACATACCTGTACGAACAAATTTCTCCACATAATATTTGTAATCAGAGGTTCCCTACGAATAATGACAAAGCAAAATATATATCATTTAAAATAACTCTACATACAAAGAAAAAGGAATGGTACAATAACGATTCACATGATGGACTTACAGGCTAACAAAAATTCCAGATGCCAATGCAGATTAACAAACATTAGCCGGTGATATTTCAACTAATTACTCGTCATCTAGAAAACAAATGTCGGCATACATCAGTAATCAGTTTGCAACACACGTCAGCATTAGAGCCCTCTAGAGCCAAGAACGCACGGCGCGCTTCCATCACCACCTTAATTTGGTTGTTTATGAAGGGGTAAGAAATCTATATGGACAAACTAGAGGACATGAAATCCTCAAGAATTGGCTAGACCATGAAAGAGGAAAAATGATGATTCATATCCCCTAGATATTTTGGTGACCACAGGCCAAGGAATCATATACTCTCATGTCTACTAGTAGTGAAAAAAATCACAATTAAAAGGTCTGGATTTGTCTTTTCAAAATATTGATCTATGATGTGGAATGTGAAGAAAAGGCTATGTTATTCATCAAATACCATCCATATGTGGACTAAAAACCAACAAAAGGAAATTGCAGATTCCATTTCAGGGACAATCAGGTGAGCAGGTAGCTAGCTTGACAACTTCGTCAGGAAGACCAAAATAAATAATATGAAAGTCATTCAATAAGTTAATCACTTACTCAAATTGATAATGCCAAGAACAGTGAACATATTGATAGACCAGTAATGATCTCAACAAGGTTCAAAAACTGCGGTGCTTGCATCAGTTCCAGCATTTGCAAAGAATTGGAAGAACAATGATTGGTGTTATGAATGAAGCAGAATAGCAAAAGTAACTTCAAGGTAGCTGTTGATGATTGGTGTATTGGAGTTCACAAACCAACCCAGATGATTCTTGATGCATTGACTAAATTTCTCAAGAATCTGATGTGCATTACATTCTAAAATCATTTTTGTGTATTTTCATTTAGTTTTCACTTGAAATGGAAAGCACATAAGCAACAACAAATTCTGACATCCAGGAGAAATGTCTAGATAAAGAACACTGCGATGTTTAATGACACTAATCATGAATAAATGAAGGAAAAAAAAAACGTTTTAATAACATGTAACAAGTACATTGACATTGCAAAAATGCTAATAAAGTAAGATTGATTCTGACCTGCGGCCAACAGGAGATCGTTTCATAAGTTTGTCAGTCGGTGGTTCTGTTGCTAGTGCTAATGCTCCAAGAGTGTCCATAATTAGGTTGACCCAGAGAAGCTGTTGTACACAATAATGAGTTAAATTTTGGGCATTTGAAAAGAACTAACAGGTTTCCTTTGCCATAATAGTTTCTCATATTCAAAGTGATTAAAGAATCCATTAGCAAGACCCGATAACAACCTGAATTGATCAATGTGGTTATTTCATACCTCTAAAAGCAAAAGAATCTGTTTACATATAGATTTGATTTCCTTTGACCATGTCAAACAAGAATGATTGGATAATCATAAGCATTTGTAGCTGGCAAGTATTAAGTTAGTGTTGGCCTTATATAATCCTAAAGTTAGGAAACTAGGTAAGGAAATTTGTAATTAACCTGAACGGCATTTAGAGGCACGTCTCCAGATGAAACTGCAGCCACCACATTTATAACAAGTGCTGCAACATTGACAGTTAGCTGGAATTGAATAAACTTCTGAATGTTTGCATATACAGCACGGCCCCACCGGACAACCTAAAAAAAATAATATATATATATGGACTTCAACATACTGAACCAAAAGTCCCAAATTAATCGCAAAAATTAATGTCTCAAGAATTCAGGGTAACCTTTACAACAGATGCAAAGTTGTCATCTAATATTATGATGTCTGAGCTCTCTTTTGCAACTTCTGTCCCCTCAATTCCCATTGAAAGGCCTATATCTGCCTAAAGAAGAAAATGAAAAGCTTGTATGATATATCTACATGGTAATTTTATATTTAACATATTGGGTGTAAGAAAAAGTAAACTGCAAGCAGATCTCACACCTCATGTAGTGCTGGAGCATCATTAGTGCCGTCCCCAGTAACTGCAACCACATGTCCTTTTCTCCGTAATGCTTGGACAAGTAGAAGTTTGTCAGTTGGTGAGGATCTTCCCATTACCTGCAAAGAACTTACAGACTTTAACATATAGATTTGATTATAATCACCAGAAATCCAGAATAACTACATGTGCACTAAATCTGGAGATAAGAAGGTTGACCTGTATGAAGTAAGCATGCGTGCAGAAAATACATAGATTGCACAAGCAAAACTTATCTATATTATATTGTGTTTCCTTCCATTTGAGATAGGAAATGCAAAAATGATACTCTACTAATCTTCAGATATGGACAATATTATTATTATCACAGATAAAAATGAGTTACATATGTGCAGTTAGATATGGGAGGATAGGGTCATAATCCACACAATTTATGACTGTACAATGACATGTAAAGATCTTGGTGACAAAAGACTGACAAATGCAAAAGCAGGATTTATTCTAAGATCCATAACATGTTAGTTATCTTCTATCTGTAAACTGACAGTCTCCAAATGCTCACAGCACAGAATCTTGCTTTTTAAAGTTGTATTTTAAATGGTGGATAGAAATGTCTGAAATGATAACACTTTATGTTTTTAAGGTTTCACATGGTTTTTAACACCAATCTAATACTGATTTTGGTAACCTATCGAACTGACACGATAGTGATGATATCCTGGGTGCTATATCAATTTATATTATATACCACTCATTATCATTAAATAAAATAATAAAAAAACTTTTTGATATTTAAAACCTTGTATGTGTAAATAATAAAGTATAAATACTGGATGGTATGCTAAAGTCTAATTGGTATTTATAAGCTTGGTTTCACATTTTTATTTTCCTAGGCCATGCTTAGAAATTTCAAGCCAAAACCAAATCACTTAAACACCTCACATCTTTTTTAAGACATTCAGTGCAAGTAACATTCACTCAGGAGTATTTGGAAAAGAGTTCAAGAGACTAAATTGTTATCAAGCATCATGGAATTCTTGTAACGGCATAGCAGGTGAACAAGATTATTGTATCTTAAAGCATGGTAGGTATTCTGATTGCACAACAAAATACAGAGGGATATAGGTGGATAATATCAGGATCCAGATATCTTTTCCAATTTCTTTCCAAACTAAAACATCAGAAAGCTTCAAAACATATGAATGGAAAATGGGAAATAACAGGTCAAACAATAAAAAGGATCATACTAATAAATTCTATATGCACCACTTCTTAACATACAATGTCATGATCGGTTAACAAGGACACTCGTATTTTAATATATTTTTTCAAATATCTGTATTGATGTCATATTTTGTCAACACTAGAAGTCTGATTATGAGCAATAGTCATAACTTAAACTTGATCACATACTTTACAAATATCTGCGGATTGGATGTCATTTACAATTTAGAAATTGAATTTTTTTTACATTTTTAAAAGTATATTTCTTGATATTTGACAAACTTTATCACCAATTAGAATGGATCTGATTGAGGGTTGATCATTTAGCTTTTGATGCATTATTTACTTATAAGGATCCAGTTTTGTAACTTTTGTTAAATTCTTGCATCCTGTCAGGGTATAATGACCTAAGGGATTCTCCATACATGCATATATTTCTGATTAAGAGAAAAATGCACATATACTATGACCAATAGAGGAACAGATTAAGTCTAGAATTTGAAATGTAATTTATGTTGTGTAATAATTGTGCAAAAATCAGCATAATTATAGACCAAGAAGTAGTTCAGCCAAAAGAAATTTAGATCAAGTTCCATAAATCCAAAATTTTTGTGATGAAAAAGTAAAGAGCAAGAGTTTTTTTGTCTTTTTTACTTAACTCAAAGTTCTAGCCAAATTCAAACTATTAGATCTAAAGTAACATCTAAACCAAATTAAGATATTGGACATAAAGTAAAGCTATTAAAGAGTTAAAGCCTTTCTCAATCAAATTTTAAGAGGAGATTATGTCCTGACTATAAAAAGTCTAAAGGAGTATGTTTATTGTCACTTATGAAGGTGCTTATCAATCAAAAAAACTCAATGTCCTTTTTAGCAGATAACACTTGCAGGTTTTCAACATTTATAAGTCAGCATTTCAAACACATCAAACTACTTACTAAACTTAGTAAATAGACATACAGAAATTTTCTCCGCAATTGCTTCTCTTGCTGTTTCAGAAAGGGCACGGAATGCTCTGCCCTCTATAATGGTTGGCTCAGTAAGATTTGCACTGGTATCAAGTATTCCACACTCCAAAGCGATGGCCTTAGCTGTCTGAATATTATCACCGGTGACCATGCGTACCTATTAATCAAGAGATAATGGGCATAGCATCAAAAGCTGATAATGATACAATATAAATGCAAATCAAGAAAACCAGTAAGATCTACAATCTCCAAATTTGAGGAGTGCAATTGTTAAAAAGGCTAGAGAAGTAGACTTCAATTCATGAATGGTGAATGTGACATAAAAGATCCAAACTATTTGGAATTGGTTTATATGGACTCACCATTGAGATCTTTGTTGAGGAATATCCCTAGTTATAACCAAAATGAAATGATTTATTAAGATTAGCCATATTTATGTTCTTCAATTTTCCAAATTGACAGGTGGGCACAACCAATTAGTACTGCAACATTGTGATGAATTATTCTTCTACAAAAAGTGTGATAAAAGATCCCAACCAGAAATTTCTAGAATATGTACTGTATATACAATTTATGCATCATATTGGAAGGGATACCTTGACACCGGCAGTGGTGCATAACTTTACAGCATCTTTTACACCTGGACGGCAAGGATCCTACATGCCCAAACATATTGTTAAGCAAATTTGTAGAGAAATATACAAAAGAGATCAGCAATATCGAGCTACCAAATCAGTGCAGAGAGAACCTAGAATAAAAATTCTGGTGTTCTTTTTAAAGAATAATAACAAATTAATTGAAACAAGGAAGAATGTGCTATTTCAGATTAGATCCAGGCCCAGTACTGCTACTCAATTTTAACCTCTGATAATAAGGAATAATTTATTATATGCCATGGACATTCATTCAAGTGAACCACAAAATGAAGCATAATCATGTGCTAGTAGCATGCAGCTTGACTATGACTACAAACTCCTATCATTCACGAGAGGACAAGCACAGTTCAACTGAAGATACCACATCACTGGTTCCACTTTAGCGCTCATCATCTCATCTTCCATAAGGATCTTT
Organism: Ensete ventricosum; assembly: GCA_029747655.1. Taxonomy (NCBI): domain Eukaryota; kingdom Viridiplantae; phylum Streptophyta; class Magnoliopsida; order Zingiberales; family Musaceae; genus Ensete; species Ensete ventricosum. The sequence goes on along the minus strand of JAQQAF010000007.1, from coordinate 24,433,038 downwards.
ATCTAAGTAGAGTAGAGGTCATGAGAAAATAAAGTGTACTTCTATGAAAAGAGTTTGGATGGGCAGAAACACCCTCCTGGTAGACAAACCATCACCCTGCTGAAACTGTCATAAGTAGTGCTCATCAAGACAACAATGCTAAAGAAAACATGATTTAGAACTCTTACTATGATAAGCTTTAAATGGGAATGCCTGATAGAAAGTGATAATTCTAACTGTCCTCAGGTAATAAAATTACTTGTCATGTAATTATTGACCTACGACATTCCCAAGACGGTATTATATACCTCTACATAACTACCATCATCTTTTTGACATGGATCTGCATCAACATTCATGGTTTTAAATTTGTAAATGCCATGACAAGCCAGTGCTAGGAACTTATGAGGCAGTGTGTCCCACAGCACTAGACCTACTAATGAGAAGGATCTGAACATGACAATGCCCATTAGCTGGTAAGGTATTTGTCCAGTTTGGCATGGATATATATGTTATAATTTAATATAAAGTTGAAAACAACCACAGTGTTGTCAAACCAGGGTGGATGAAAGATGCTTAGATCAAGAAGTCAAATGGTGCTGGCTACTTCAATACGTCAAGCAATATACATAACAGCAAATCATTCTTAATGAACACCAGTGTCCAATGTTCTATTTTGACTTCAATATCAGGAAAAGAGAAACTTATCTCATCCTTCTCTAATTTACTTTGGCAGAATATTGACTAAAATACATACCATGAGATGTCATCTATAGACAGAAAATAGTTGACCAAGAAATAAACTACCTACTTGGAGAATTAAGAGATTTTCGAAAACACATTATGGCAAAAATTTCAGTTGAGTGTTAGATTTATCTTTCTCTCATCCGTATGTTTTAATTGACACACACTGCTGTGCTCCTTGTATATTTATGTCTTGTATATTTCAACTGGTCTCCACAGAAGTCAATGACAATTCAATTGCTATTTCATGCTTAAAATATAAATCCCAACAGAAAAATTAATTCGGGAAGCTACACTTAGCAAGGGACTGGACATATTCGATAGGAAATTGAGCAAAGTAGGCAACAAAAATGATATATAATAAGCATTACTATTTTTATTCAAAACAGTTCCATGATAATATACCAAGTCTTTTTTCCAATCTATATATGCCATGGATTTGCTTTGAAAAGTAACCATAAATTAAAACCTCTAGAGAATGATGATTAGTCTCACTGCATTTTATTATATTTATTTTGGTTTTTTTACACATCTATAAATGTGCATTTTACCAACAGTCTGGGGTATTGTATCAATGCCTTTAATGAGTTTAAATATTCAACTTTCTTGTCCAATTGTTTACCTTTAACATATAATTAAACTTGGCTTTATTACAGCAGCTTTGTTGGAAAGCTTCGTCTCTTTCTTGACATATTCTGTCAATTTGTACATTAGAGGCCAAAAGAGATACTTTCAACTCTGGATGTTGTTGCAGACTCTCAGAATTGAAGTTTAATTGTATAGTGATATAGCTTATTTATACCAGTCTGATAGCCAACCAGTACATTAACCAGATAATGTCTCACCCAAGGTTTGATTTACTAGTCCGTACCAGTATACCGACATATTATCAGTACCGGTATGGTACCATATCGGGTGGTATATACAATGCATACCGCTCGATATTAAAATATAATATAATATAATATTAAAATATTTAAAAAATAAAAGAAAAGGACGACGTCGCCTCGATTGTTCTCCCCGTGCGGGGAGACGCGTCTCCTCGTGCGGGAGAAAAAGTGGCCGCGGGCACGGGCGACTCGCGGGCGGTGACGACATGCATTCTCCGCTTCGTTTTTTCTTATTTTTCTCTTCTTCTTCCCTTTTTCTTCCTCAATCGACCACCGACGTGTCACGAACGGACGTCACTCAACCGCAACATCTTCGCTTCGTGAACCGTTCGTTGTTTTTTCTTACTTGTACATATATTTGGCAGCTTGTTTTGCCTTGAGTTTATGTGTTTTTACCTAAGAAATGTGAGCGAAAGTAGTGTAGAAGGCTGCAGAACGGTCGTTCGCTGCACAGAGCCAAAACAGCCCAAAACAGCCCAAAGCAGCCCTGCTTTTGGGTCTTTTTCGTGTGCCACGGCAACCTTTCTGAGCGGTGCGAAATGTCAGCCATTTCAGCACCTTGGAACCCCCCGGGTGGCACCGGGCTGGATGGGGCTCCGGGTATATGTCGGGCGTAGGCGTTCATCAGCAATTGAACTTGTCTTGCGTCCGATACCTTGGGAACCGTCGTTTGCGGACTTGCGACCGTTCCTGCAACCCTCCAAAGTCCTATTTCGCTCTCTCTCTCTTTTCTCAGCTGCACTCAAAGTATTCGACAAATTGCTTGTATAGCTTTCCGCTTTGCGAGACGCTGGGACGTGTCCGTCGCTCGCTTCTAAACTAATCAACTTCTTCTTTGCAGGTCCTATGACACCTTAAGAGGTTGTAAGAGGGTTGACCCTGTGCGGACAGATAACGCTTTGGGCGTTCCATGACTTAGGCAATCCCAGCTAAATCCAGAACAGTGGGCAAGGTTGCTTCACGACTTAGGCAATTTCAGCGAAGTCTTCGGGAGGGCCGCAAGGGTGCCGCACGACTTAGGCAAATTTAGCTAAGCCCGTGACAGTGAGTCTTCGGGAGGGCCGCATGGGTGCCGCACGACTTAGGCAAATTCAGCTAAGCCCGTGACAGACGGTCGAAATCGATCGCCGACGGTCGATTTTTGGCGGAACCGTCCAGTAGCAGGCGATCCGCGTACCGATAACCTGACGGACCGGTATGTACCGCCCGTACCGGATGGTACAGGTCTAAATTACAAACTTTGGTCTCACCTTCTCTTTTGCTTCCCTATCCTCCTCCTCGCTCATGTTGTAAGCCTCCTCCTCCCCTTTCTTTCTTACTCTCTGCATGGCTTACACCATATTGGTGTGGCTATAGACCATGATTTTAGTTCATGTTGTATGGTACAAGCATCATAAGGGCAGTATTGCTGGCCGGTATTAGTCTTGGACCATAATTTGATCCATGTTTGGAAATTGGAACTAATTGATAATGGACAACTAGTTACCAGAAAAATAATTAATGGACTGCCAAGGGTTAAATTTATTTATTTTTTCTACTATAAAATGTTATGACAAGGAAGGACTCAACAATCAAAACCATAGTTCTAATGTATAAGAACGATCACTAACTAAATTATAAAGATTAGAGCAAGACATGATTAAAAAACATACACAGTAATAATTAAGGGAAGAAACTTAAGCAATCATCCATGAAAATATCAAAATTATTTCTCAAAACAAACCTTTATTCCCACTATAGCAAGTAGAACAAGTTCGTCCTCGGGCAACTCCCACTTGTCCCTTTTGTCCTCATGTGGAATTTTATCTAGATCATATAACCTGTATGCAAATGCAACACAACGTAGGCTAAGTGCTGCCATGTCTTCAATTGAATTTTTAAACTCATTCACCTGAAAGAACTTGATATGTTAGAAACATAATTGATAATAAGGTCAATGAAATAAAAGGAGCTTTTCCTAGTTTGAACTCATTGGATTAAAGTCAATGAAATTAAAGGAGCTTTTCCTTGTCTGAAGTCATTGGATGAATAGAACCATCAGCATCAAACCAGCTCGTACAAGCAGCTAAGATTAGTTCTGCAGCCCCTTTCCAGTGCACATGAATCTTGGAGTCCGCCTACAATTATAAAGAAAGAGAAAAAAAACATACAAGGAAATAGAATCAATAAATTCAAGCACATAGGATTAGATGAATCTGAAAATTTAAACAATATGATAATATGGAAACCATATATAGAGACAATCTGCAAAGAAACCAAATGGAAGAATAACAGTTGCTATCAAAAAGTAAAAAAAAATATTATTGTCAAGAGATGAAAATTCTAGCACAGCTCAAATGAGCAACAATTTGTCAGATATGAACATTGTACTAGTATCACTGGTCAAATTTAAGTGTGGGCTTAATTAGCAGAAATGGAGATATAGGAGATAACAAGTTATTAACTAGTTTACTGAGTTGAACTAAGTGAAGGATTTTTAGCCACTGACTTCAAGCTGCAGGAATTCCAAGAAGAGTCTGCTTGAAACTCTATTGGATCTGTCTTTCTATTTCTGCTTGGTTTTCTTCCATCTTACATTGTCAGACTAATCACTATTATGTCTGCTGATGCTGCTTTGATTGTACCTCCCATATCTTCTTAAAAATGTTCTTTTCCTCTTATCGGTTTGACAACTTCTCAGCTCTAAAACAGCCTTCTCCTTCAATTACCTTTCCACCGGGAAACAGGTTGATTGGTTGCTAGAAGGATCTCATCTTGGAAGAGATTTTGTCAAAAGAATTCGAAGTTTGATGGCCAAAACATTGTGGTTCCTATGGTTAAAAAGAAATAGTGCCAAGTTTTGCAACAATCTCTCCAGCCATTCCTTCCTAACTTGCAAGCCTCTAGCCTCACCAATGACTTCAGCCCTGATCCTTTTTGAATGCTAACATCCCCAGAATGGAGTCTTGCATAACTATGACTTTACTTGAATGTAATGGCTCTTTTGATAATAGTATTGTCATAATACTACTTATGCAGGTATAGGTTATATCTTTAAAGATGGGATGGATTTACCCTTGCAGCTGGATATGTACCATGTCAACCTAACCACCCTAGTGCAGTTGAAGGCTTGGATTTATTGGAGGGACTTTAAACCAAGGATTCGCAGGTGGCGATGGCGCGCGGGCGGCGAGGGCTGCGACGGCGCACGGGCGGCGAGGGTGGCGACGGCGCGCGAGCGAGGACGGCTCGGGGTAACTTTTCTTCTTCGCTTCTTCTTCTTCTTTCTTCTTTTCCTCTTCTTCTTCTTCTTCTTCCCTTTCGATTCTCCTCAATCGACCGCCGACGATCGATTTTTCTCTCAATCAACCGCCGACGATCGTCTTTTGGCAATACTACCCGGTAGCGGCCGGTCCGCGTACCGGTTAGCTGCCTGACCGGTACATATCGGGCGGTATGGGACCTTACCGCTTGGTAAGGAAAACCTTGCTTTAAACCTTGCTGAACATGTAGGATGGCACAATCTATTGGTAAGATAGAATGCTGCCAACATTATAGGCATGTGCTTAATGAATAAGCTCTGGCTTCCTAGATTCTTCATGCTATCATTTTGGGTATCCAAGCTGCAGCTTCTAAATTTTCTGTTAACAGTTTTTCTTATTTTAACAATCTCTCGGTGTTGATTCCCACAAACTTGTAGAGCTTGGGACTTGGGAGAATCCATCATACTTCTTTTTGTTGGAAGTTGAACATGATTTCTCCTCGAGCGTTTTATGATATTACCAGTGTAGTAAATAGTAAATATATCTTCTTGATTTGTTTTTGTTTTTATAAAAAAAATTAAAGAAGAATCTCTCAAGTTTTCATCAGCCCATTTCTCACCATACCATTATACAAATCTTTCTAGAATAGATCACATCATTGGGTTATCAAGCCTTAAGCAAACTTTTATAGAAAGTGCACTCTTCCTATTCATGAAAAGGCACCACTAGTTTATTTTGAGAAAAAAAGAACAATTTAACATGGCATGAACCTAGAGAAATCAAATGTAATCTGCACTAGAGAATTCGATTATTTGGCATTCCAGGAGATAACACCTCTCCAGAGATAATTACTTCAAGTGAATCAAATATGCAGAAACTTTGCTAATTTACTTACAAAATTGTTGTATCAGCATAGCTACACAGTAATAGAAGCTGTCGTCCATATCAAAGAGGTTCGCCACATCAATTCTGGATTGCATGGTTTAAGGTCTTTTAAGTACAAAATGAAGAAATTGGACCTTTTTTGTGACCTTTACTGATCTTGCAGGTAATATAATGATTCGGAGAAAAAGGGCCCTTGCTATTCTCAAGCTCGTACAGAAACAATCAACGATAGATACTACATTTTAGTCAAACAGATTTTACCTAGCCTGAATTTTTAGCATCATGAAATCTTTCTCTTATCCCGTTATGTGATATTCCAGCACAAAATTAGTATGAATAACAAATATATTAGTTCTCACTGGTTTAACAGTTCTCAAGCATTAATCAATCAGATGGTATCAACATATGGTGGTATCATATAAGACCTCGATTAGTTTCACATTAAAATTGACTAAGAGTAAGATTGACTTATAAGGATATGATGAGTAAACTATTGTCAACTAAAATTTAAGCATTTTGAGCTAGTGGTTTGGGTCAACGATGATAAATCAATTATCCTATTAGATTGGATCGTGACAATTAATATCAAAGTTGATCTAATATTGGAACATTATCAGAGGTTCAAGTAGGAAAATATTACTGGTGGAAAGAACTAAATGATACATCATGATATGCAGTCATCATTGAGCTAAATCTTATATGCACCATGCTAAAATTTGATAAGAATATTAATAATTATATTTGACTACTATACTTTATAAAAGACAAATAGACATAAATTCCATGAGAACTAAAGAATAATATAAATTACTAATCATAGTCAACATAGAAAATATTCTATAAAATTTAATTACCACCTTTATTGCAACCCCACCACGCTTTTTCTCTGAGTTGAAAGGAACTACGTGAAGAATTGATGCTGCTGCCCGCACAACATCAAATTTCATTCCTAGCTATAAAGATGTGGTTCCATTCATGATTTGAAGTTGATAAAAGAGAACAAACAGGGAAAAGGCAATAATTATATAATTTTTTACCTTGATTCCCCAAGAAATAATGGCCTTTTCTGTAGGTGAACCGGAGACCTCTGCAGGTCCATCCTATTGCAAGGGGGATACAGTAGTAAGTAGTTGAACATGGCCCGCAACAGTAATGCCATTAATAGAACAATAAATTATGGTAAATTAGAAACCGCAAAGTCAAATAAAAAATACAATATGATTGGGCAATGAAATCTCTTGGTTGCCTGGCATGAATACTTAGCATTAGACTAGTCAATTAAAAATCTTACAAACAGGTCAAATATGGATATTTATGTAGCATATAACAACAAAGAGTATCTGGTGTTGTTTGAAACCAACCATACTAACACATAAAGAGGTACATCATGTTTTTGCTTCTTATTACAGTGTTAACTTTTGCAGCAATTGATTAAGCATGAAAGGAAGGATTTCAATGAAGATTTTAACTTCCTGCAACTTTTTGTACACAATGAATTGGGTTAGAAAATTTACTTATTCTTGATTAGAGAATATTTTGAAGGACATTTCCATCCTTTCCATTACACTTGTAAGTACATGAATATAAATTACAATGAGAAATAGGACAACTCACTTCTGGCGCAAACACATTGCCAGTTGTATTCTGGGCGATGCCTTCAATCAGCAGGTGAGATGCAGCATCGGTCAATATATCACAATTGTCTGGAGAACTTAATTTCATCCCTCCAACATTTGCCTCCACAACAGTCATCTATAACATTACCGTAAACCTTTCAGCGCCAAAGACATAAGAAATTTTAATTTGTTTTTCCTTTTTTTTATAAACTTTTATCACATGACTGTACATTGAACAGTTATGCTTTAGACTGTTCAAGTAATTAAGAGCGGTACATGATACGCATATATTCAGATCAAGATTTTTTTTACCGAGCGGTAAGACCTGTACCGTCCGGTACATACCGGTCCGGCGGCTAATCAGTATGCGGACCGGCCACTATCGGGTGGTACCGCTAAGATCGGCCGTCGACGGTTGATTTCCGCCGTCGATGGTCGATTTCCGTCGTCTGCGGTCGATTTAAGGAGAAATCGACCGTCGACGATCGATTGAGGAATAAAAAGGAAAGAAGAAGAGGAAAAGAAGAAGAAGAAGAAGAGGAGAAGTACCTCGCGCCGCGCTAGCAGCGACTCCGCCCGGGAGTCGCCCGCGAGCCGTCGCCGCCCGCGCTGCCCAAGCGCCATCGCCGCCCGCGGGTCGCCAGCGAGCCGTTGCCGCCCGCAAGTGATTTTTCTCCCCACGCGGGAGAGAGTTCAAGGCGACGTCGCCCCTTTTTATTTTTTTAATATATTTTAATATTATATTATAAAAATATTATAATATATTTAATATACCGGGCGATACGCAATGTGCATACCGCCCGGTACCGGTATCATATCGGTACCGACAAAATGTCGGCACACCGGTACAGACCGATATGTCAATCCTTGACTCAGATAATATAAGTTTGCAACCTGATTGAGTGTCAAAGTTCCAGTTTTGTCACTGCATATTGTTGTTGCTGATCCCATCGTTTCACAAGCTGAAAGCCTCCTCACCTGTGATTCAACCATTTTATATGATTTAGTTCTTTTATAATCTTGGAACGTTTGATTGATTCATGAGAGATGCATACCAAGGCCTTGTCTGCCATCATCTTCCTCATTGAGTATGCAAGACTGATGAAGATAAAGAAAATTAATCCAAAGAATCGACAGAGACACAGAGTATCAGATAAAATATATATTACACAGAACAGCATCTAATATTCTTACGTCAAGGTAACAGCCAATGGAAGTCCTTCTGGAACTGCAACAACTACTATGGTTACCTAGTTAAAGTCGGTTGAGAATAAGCCACCTTACTGAAAAGTTCTACAGACTTAGAAGACTATTGATACATACAGCAATAGTCAGGATTTTAACAGCACCATCAATGGCAGCCTTTGCACTTGTATGCCCCTTTATGAATTGAGAAGTTCCATCAGGGTTTTTGGTGTGGCCAGTAAAGTATCTGAAATTTGCATGAAAAATAGTTTTGAAATATATACGAGTCATTGTTTACACAATTGCACATACTGACCTAGCCCAAAGGACACTGAGAACTGCAGCAGCAACTGTCAATCCAACTGTACCAATTAAAGTGGCAACACCATTCAATCGTACCTTTAGCAGTGAAAACCACCCATGTAAAACACAAAAAAACATGTTTCTAGTTTCAGAAAAAAATCACAGCAACACAAACCTGCAGAGGAGTTTCTTCACCATTATCCTCTGAAATATTAGCCATCAACAGACCCCATTCAGTATTAGTTCCAACAGCAGTCACCTGGGATGATTAGAAAAGACATATAAGATTAGGTTAGTCACATCACGTGCTGCATAAAAAAAGTTTTGAAAGAAGGAAAAACAAAGTGACCAAAGTAAACACATTCATATATGATTCTCGGAATAAAGTATTCAAATTTCTGAGTTTTAAGACAACATTAAGCATTATCGGATAGATTTAGTAATTGCATTATCATTCTGCTTCGGTATTTGTGTCCTGGGAATTCAACTTGGGCATGCAGATCAAATTCCATCGATGAGCAACAAGAATTGTCTTGAACATTTTTTGGACAATCTCTTCCTGGATTTAGAATTAAAACATGCATCAAATACCATTAGTAAGCAACCTAAATTGAGGCCAGTGTGTGAACATTTTCTGAACAGGCTCACTGCTTCGAGAACAAAAGATGCACATAAGTTCAAGTAGGGAAAAGCTTGAGCTGAGATATCTGCTAGTGTCAACACGTCATCCTTCTGAACGTTTATTACTGTTGGTCAGAAACCCAAATAGCAACCAGTGTTTGACAATTTTCTGTTTGTTCATAAACTCAACGTGTTTAATTATGAGTGCTCCTTATTTTTGGCTAGCAATAGTAATGTCAAATGGGTTTTACAAGCAAGGCTCGTCATCTCGTACCGTATTGATATACCGAGCTTAGCTCGATGCAGTACAGTATGTGTGTACAAAGCGTACTGCTCTATCATGGACAAAGATATAAACAGGATATTCGATGTAATGCTCATGTATATCTGTGTCTTTCGGCTTTTATTTTAAGGTTTACCTTATCAGTGGTAAGACCCCATACCGCCCAGTACGTACCAGTCCGGCAGCTGACCAGTACGCAAACCACCAGCTACCGGGAGGTACCAACAAAATCGATCGTCGACGGTCGATTAAGGGAGAAAAAGAAAAGAAGAAGAAGAAGAAGAGGAAAAGAAGAAAGAAGAAGAAGACGAGAAGAAGAAAGAAGAGGATCATACCTCCTTTCCCTGCGCCATCCTCGCCCGCATGTCGTCCCCGCCCATGCGTCGTCCTCGCCCGCGGGTCGCCCGAGTCGTCCTCGCCCGCGAGCAATTCTTCTCCCGCGCGGGGAGAAAGATCAAACGACGTCGCCAATATTTTTCTTTTTTATATATTAATATTTAAATATATTATATTATATTTTAATATATCGGGTAGTATATACTGTGCATACTGTCTGATATCGTGTACCATATCGTACCGAGATAATCTCGATACACCAGTATGAACCGGTATAGCAAACCTTGTTTTACTCATGCTTTGTACAGCATGTAGCGGGCTAACAGTAGGCTTGGCAGGCCTCGTTTGGTTGGCTTTTATAGTCATTTTCGATTTATAAATGAGAGTTGTGTCATGTGAACACTTCTAGAGTAATGAACCATGACCGTTTGTTATGCGACCGTTTAGAGCTTTTTCTGAAATGGTTGCTTGTGGATCCCAAGTAAAATGTTTTCTCTAACCCGTTTTCTCTTTTGTAGGTTTTAAGGGACCATAAGAGGTTTTAGGGAGGCAGACATTTGCGGACGGATAATGCAAGGGTGTCGCACAACTTAGGCAAAACCAGTTGAGGGACCTAGCTGGGCTGCGTGGAGGGTAGCAAGCATATGCGACCGTTTGGGGAGAAATGGACATTGAGATATATGGAGTCGCTCAAAGGAGCGAGCATCCAAGATTGGCATTCAGAGGAATGCCTCACCCTTTGTAAGAGAGGCACCACGAGGACAAGCAAGCTAGGACGAAGGGGTAGTGCACAAAGGTTGGGATGGCTGAGTTCGAGCTATGGTTAGACGTTGGCAACTAAACTTGATGGTGCTCAAGGCAAGCGGAGCGCTTGATAATAGATGAGACCGTACAAAGTGAGATGGGTTGCATAGCGATCGAAAGAGTTATGCAAAGCTCACAGAGGTGAGGGGAATTGCTAACTCAAAGAATTTGATACTCATGCAAGGGCTTATATACTAACGATAGAGTGTCTGTGGCCATCCCAAGGTGACCAAAACTTGAAGCCATAAAGCATTGAAAATTTCTCTTCGACATGAGAAGGATACATCCATAGGAGGCTGAAGTGTGCAACAAGTTTAGCATGTTGCTAGGCCTTGAGAGGCGCAGCGGGAGTTGTGTCAGTAAAGAGTCACAATCTAGCAAGTGCGTTTGCAGAGGCAGAACAATGCACAGTTTGTTCAGTACGGTAAAGTAGTCTAAGAGGATGGTGGTCTCCAAAACTTTCAAAGGGAAGGATGCGAAAAGGAAAGTTGCTCCAATAGAATAGATATCTAGGAGGGATAAGTCCTAATTCTCCAAAGGGAGAATCATGTGCAATGGACCGCACATGTTGAGGAGTACCTCATGACAACAACTCCATAAAGCTCAACAGACCGAGCGAGCAGCGATGAGTCGTCGATGGTCTCACATGATATAATGCATTGTGAGATCAAGTTGGAGAGCAACCCAAGGCAACACCAAACAGAGGCACACTTAGAGCCGATGTAGAAATCGGGATCAACAAAGGGTTGACCCGTGGGATGGTGCCACGAGGGCCACCATCAACTCAAGGCAAATCGAGGGGTGGAATAACTTGGGTGAAACTTATTGAAGTACCTAAGTCGCATGAAGGGAGTCAACATATAAGATAGAACATGGAACGACGGCACGAAGCTTTCTTTAGATAGAGGTCAAGGACATGAACAGTTCGAGGCAAGAGTAGGATCATGTCGTTTGATGGGTTCTTTATTCTGATAGAGCAAACTCATCCTCATAGCGGCAAGGATGAGAAGGGAGCTTCGAGGCACATACACCTTATCTCAGAGAAGCATTTGACGGAGGAACTAAGGCAACTCAACTTATGAAGGTGAAGTAGGGACCATAAGGCCTTAGCACGAAACAAAAGGACGTAAAAGTGGGTAATCTTGAATAATATGCTACAGTGCTGTGGAGATTGTGATGGTGGGGGATAGAGGCCTAGGATCCAAACAATGATACATCAATTTTAATGGAGTAAGTGGATTTCGAGAGCTACTAGGCAACAAACTATCTTAGAGCTATGCTTTGTGCCAGTGTGATGTAAGATTGGGTGGATGAAGGTCGATTGCCAAAGGAACGAACCAAATTGGAGGTGGCAGAGGCCCTATGATATGCTGAAAAAGGCCACACACATAGAGAGATCGTAGTCCAAGTTTATCACATAAAAATCCGAATACAATAGAAATATCACCAAGATGCGACATGGTGTAGTGGATCGTGGTGGAATAGTTTGAGACAATATAACACATGCGGGAGAGGTCCCGTGAGGGACTTGATCATGTAGAGATTTGATCACGAGCTACTAGGAGCTCCACTTCGGTGAACAACACGATGACAAGAAGGGCTATTGATTCAAGGAGTGAATGTTATGGTACCACAAAGGCAGGTCTTCCGTGCATGTATCGAATTCTGCATCGGATGAAAGCCTTGGTCATCAATATATGGGGGTTGTGTACCATCGAGGGAGAAGTTTGAGTGCAAGTACCAATGAGTCACATGGGGGGGCTTGATCATACAGGGGTATGATCGGAGCAGTTGGAGAGTTGGACTACTCAAGTGCTTATATTTGCTTAAGAGAACCTAGCAAGTAAGAGGACAAGGTCAAGTATGTGAATGTTGCTACCAAGGAAGCTAAGGTGAACAAAATCAACGGGAGCCTTGCAACAATGGCAAAGGCTACGCATGAGAGTTGCAGTTCATCTTTTCATCGACCAAGGGGAACTGCTTGGAGAACACAGAAGTGTTGAAGCAGAGGAGTCGAAAGGGGCGAGGAAGCGACAACAAATCAGAAGGACTCAGCTACCCAAAAGCCAAGCATTGGTTAGAATGAAGGTGGACTTGAAGGAGTGCCACAGTGCCGCAGAAGCGGATCTACCGATTGCGAATAAAGGGACGCAAATGCGAGGCAACAGATAGTAGTGTCATGGGCGTGCCAGCGCCATGGTACTGCAAAGGCGAGACTTCCATGGAGTTAGCGATCTCTTGCTCTCATGGAGGGAGAGCGTTGGTCGTGAAAGAGTCCGAAAATGTAGAGAATACAATAGCAAACTACAAGTACCAAGACAAGGCTGAAAGTCAAAGGCTAGGGAACTTCATAAGACCAGTGTCAATGAGCTTCTCATCAAGATAGTCGAAGGTGGAGGACTCCAGGTGACGCAAGAGTGCTCGACCAAGGAGCGCAATAGATAGTACGTGGTGCTATACCTTTTCTGCTCAGAGGAGTAGGAAACAAAGATGATAGAGAAGATGGTACAATCCCAGAGGCGACCAAAACTATCAGAGACTTGCTCTAAGTTAGGATGAAATTTTGCTCTTTTCGGGCAAAACTTCTTGTATTTCGAAAGTTCGATGACAGTGAGAAGGTGAATCACAGTAGATAACTTAATACAAGGAGTGCAAACACTTCAAGTGCTTCAGAAGTGTGAACAAAGAGCAGACGAAGGCTAGTAACCAGCTCGATGCATGAAGTACAATCTCAAGGAGGCGAGCGAAGTCAAGGAACCTTTACATTATCAACTCTTAAGAGAATGGGCGAAACCGAGTATCCCAATTGTCTTATTTATCTAGCAGAGGAGATCTGCATAAGTTCAAAGACCCATCAAAGAAACCTAATTGAAGGCAATAGTTGTCAAATCCTCACTAATGGTGATCGATACTACTGAAAGTAGATTGTTCGCTTCATTTCCCATTAGAATGCCAATAAAAAGCGAAAGTGATGCAAAAGTGACAACCAAGTGAAAAAAAAAATTGATGGGTAAATTTTGTGGAGGAAATACCTCAAAAACTTCAAAGTCTACGAGACGATGATCGTTCAAGCTCCAACAAGCATCCACTCAGTTTAAGCGACATGAGACGATTGAGATACTGATGTATAACAAGGTCTTTTGCTTCATCAGAAGGATCCATAAAAACTAACAAGGATCAACACAACTCAACTGACCCCACATCAAAGTCAATCATTGACGAGTTGAAGCAGCATGGTAGATCAAAGTTCAACTACTCAACAACAGCGATGAAGAGCAGCTGGGAGCCAAGTGACATGTTGTAGCTAGAGCATAAGATTAAAGACTCAAAAAAAAGCGATGAGATGCAACGTTAGCAACGGCTTCAACGAGGATGTCAAACGAATAAGTGGGGGAGAATGTCATAGACAAAGATATAAACAGGATGTTCGATGTAATGCTCATGTATGTCTGCGTCTTTCAGTTTTTGTTCATGCTTTGTATAGCATGTAGCGGGCTAGCAGTAGACTTGGCAACCATAGTTTGGTTAGCTTTTGTAGTCTTTTTTAGCTTGTAAAAGAGAGTTGTATCATGTGGACACTTGTGGAGATTTCAATTTGTAATGGACCATGACCCTTTGTTGTGTGACCGTTCAGAACTTGTGAATTCATAGTTGTAATTTGTATTGGCTATAAAATATTTTTTGAAATGATTGTTTGTGGATTCTGAGTGGAACGCTTTCACTAACTCGTCTTCTCTTTTGTAGGTCCTAAGGGACCATAGGAGGTTTCGGGAAGGCTGACCCTTTGTGGATGGATACGCAAGAGTGTCGCAAAACTTAGACAAAACTAGCTAAGCCTGTGACAACTCGACGTGTGTGTGTGTATGTATGTATGTATGTATATATATATATATATATATATATATATAATAAAGTTAAAATATAATAAAAAAAATGGCGACGTCGCCTCATTCCTTCTCCCCACGCGGGGAGACGTTTCTTCTCCCCGAGAAGCCCGCACAAGGAGAAGAAACACCCCCACGAAGCCTCGATGAGAAGCCCATGCGGGGAGAAGAAACATCATTTTTTCCAAAGTTTAACTTACCAGTCCGTACCGGCATATTGTCGGTACTGGTACGGACTGGTACTGGGCGGTATGCACAATGCGTACCACACGGTATTAAAATAAAATATATATTTTTATAATATAATATAATATTAAAGATATTAAAAATTAAAAAAAAAGAACAGGGGGCGACGTCGCCTTGATCTTTCTCCCCGTGCGGGGAGATGCTCCGTCTCCTCGCGCGGGAGAAAAAGCGATCGCGGGCGGTGATGACGCGCAGGCGACCCGCGGGCGGTGACGGCAAACGGGCGAGGACGGCACGCGGGCGAGGTATTCTTTCTTCTCCTCTTCTTTTTTTTCTTTTCCTCTTCTTCTTCCCTTTTTCTTCCTCAATCGACCACCGATGGTCGATTTCTCTCTCAATCGACCGCCGACTGTCGATTTCTTCTTCAATCGACCGCCGACGGTCGAAATCGACCACCGATGGTCGATTTTTGGCGGAACTGCCCGATAGCGGGCGGTCCGCGTATCGATAACCTGGCGGACCGGTATGTACCGCCCGATACGGGTGGTACAGGTCAAAATTACAAACCTTGGTTTCTTCCCCCCGTAAAGCCTCAGTGACGTCACCAAGGCTTCGCACCCTCGTTTCTTCTCCTCACGTGGGGAGAAGAAACGTTGTTTTCTTCTCCCCATGATCATTGAAGTTTATTCTCCCCACAAAGCCTCGTTGAGGGTTCTTCTCCCTACGGGCGATAGATCGGGATCGTCAAGGGAGAGCGGCGCCAGATCTCCAAGTTCTCCCTTTTCTTCTCCCTCAGGTGATATCGCCCGACGGCAGGCGGCGACCATCGAAATCGATCATTACCTGTCAATTTTGTGCAGTAATAGGGTGGAAATAACCTTAATCGATGGTATTGCCTAGTAGCAGGCGGTCAGCGTACCAGTCTGCTTGCGAACCTGTACGTACCACCCGTTATGGGCGATGGCCATCGGTATTGCAGACCTTGCTTACAAGTAATATAAGTTCATTATTATTAGCATTTGTATTGCTATGATGTATGACATATTCTACTTACCGAGCGGTAAGGCGCCATACCGGGCGGTACGTACCAGTCCGTTAGTTGATCGGTATGCGAACTGCCCGCTACCGGGCGATACCGCCGAAATCGATCGTCGACGGTCGATTGAGGGAGAAGGAGAAGAAGAGGAGAAACATACCTTCACCAATTCCCCGAGTTGTCAGTCACCCATCGTCCGCGGGTCGTCCACGGGATTCATGGCCCGCAGGCGCAGAATCACCGACGGCCGATTCCTTCTCCCGTGTGGGGAGAAGGATCGAGGCGACGTCGCCAACTTTTTATTTGTTTAATATATTATATAATATAATATTATATTATAATGTACTAGGTGGTATGCACTATGCATACCGCTCGGTACTAGGTACCATACCGTACCAAGATAATCTCGATACGCCGGTACAGATCAGTATGGCAAACCTTGATCATACTATTGTCATTTGGATCTTACAAGTAACATTTAGTAATGCAATTAGAAAATGAACTATAATTATAATATGGCTAATAACTTCATATAATAAGCATATGCAACTCCAATTCAAAATAGAAAATAGTCAAATACTTTAACAATGAATATGGAAAAATGCTTTTCACACCCTATTTATTAAACATTGATCATAAACACTGTCAAATTGCCCCTTAATTCCATTCCCATCCGTTTGCCTCAAATAGTGCAAACCATTTATCATTCAATTTTTGTTATTTTGTGAGAGTTAGAGAAAGGGGGTAAGATAAGGACTCTTTAATATGTAAAATTACATAATTGAAAGAAATGTTAAACCATGGATTGAATAGTTTAATGGGTATGCCATGTGAAAATTGCATAGAGGCTCTAATGGATTTAGCAATTAGACTGCCGGTAAAGACTCATGAACATTTAAATGTATTTACAAAAAATTACAGGCTCCACCACTACTCATGAACATTTAAAATGCATTTATGATAATATTGTGTTCCTGTATGAATGCTTTCTTGTAGGAATTTGACTTACAAAAAAGTTTCTTAATGTAAGTGCAGTAATGGAGAAGCCAAGATTGTGAAAGTTAAACTTTAGTAGATGTCATACTTCAAAGAAAGAAGCAAACAAAATCTTCTATGAGACATCCAGAAAATTTCCAGTCAACATACCTTACTCATGTTGAAGAAAATTTCCATAAAAAGAATTTTAAAGGAACATATCAGAACCAAACTTCATATTGCCAAAAAATGCTACATGTTGAAGGAGCCTCATGCACTAATATCGAAAGTAGAATCTGAAGAATTATCAGCATAATAAAACACTCTAATATCATAATCAGATTCTCAATTTAGGCATACAGCATATTTTGACAATAAAATACAAAGTGGAATCTGAAGAACTATCAGCATATTAAAATGCTCACCAACATGGTGCCAAAGCCATCAGCAACCTTGCAACCAGACAACAAAAATGGTGCCCTTTGGTCCTTGTGAACCTGAGGAAGAAAATCATATGTTCAGATATGATTTATCAAGTAAATCAGTAAGAAAAAGAAAAAAAATGAAAACTCACAATTTTGGTTTCCCCGGTCATGCTAGATTCATCTATAGCAAGAGAATGGCCATCAATTAGAATACCATCAGCTGGAACCTATAAAGCACATACAAGTAATTAGATCATTTTACACAATCAAGGTTTCAATAAGTTGAACTGTACCTGATCCCCAATTTTAAGAGGAACAATGTCACCAACCACTATATCAAATATTGAAATTTCCATCCTTCTACCACCTCTTGTTACCTAAAAAAATACAGAATTTAATGAGTTTGATGTAACAAGACACGATATTCAAGTATATGAATAAGAAGTCATTCCAGAAAAGAAAATTCAGAAGGAAACATTTCTGTAAGCTAGTACATACCTCCAAGTGAATATTTCGCTTCTCCTCATTCAGACACTGGAACTGGAGGGATTGTCTATAGTCGCTGATGGCTAAAAAGAAGATGAAATCAAGTGAATTGAAGAACCTTAGTAGCACTCGTCCAGGATACCAAAACCAAAACTCACATGCAAAAAAAAAAAAGAAGCCTGACTATAAAAACTTACAGAAATGTTTGTGAATGCCATTTTATGATAAATAATATTTGTTCAAAACTTCAAATCAAGGTTCGTAATCTCATACCGTACCGACATATCGATCAGCTATTGATACGGTATGTATCGAGCTGTACCGAGCGTACCGGTCCTCTATTAGATCGGTATATACTGAGCGTACCAAGCGATAAGATACGGTATTGCAAACTTTGGTTCAAATAATATAAATTTCTAACCTCACAATGCACGCAGACATGCTGTAACACTCCAATTACTCCCACATCGAAAGTGGGTAAGATTAAGATTAACTTATAAGGATCTAATGAGTGTACTATTATCAACTTCAACTTAAGCATTTTAACCAGTGATTTAGGCTAAACAAAGTTGATAGACCAATTAGCTCATCAGGCCTGAGTTGTGACATTTTGTATCAAAGTCGACTTGGTATTTGGGCATGGTGAGAGAGCTCGAGTGGGAAAGGACTACCAATGGATGGAGTCAGAGGACATGTCACAACGTGGAGCCACCACTGGGCTACCGTTCACATGCACCATGCTAGGGTTCGGGACTACCCATGGATGCAGTAAGAGGACTCATCACAGCGTAGTGCCACCATTGGGCTACGCTTCACATGCACCATGCTAGGGTTTGATTTGGGCTATGTTGGACCTTAACGAGGACGTCAAGCTCTTGAGTGGGGGAGATTGTAATGCCTCAATTAGTCCCACATCGAAAATAGGTAAGATTAAGATCAAAGTTTGACTTACCAATCCGTTACAGTGTACCAACATATTGTCGATACCAGTACGGTACCAATACCAGGCGGTATGCATAGTGCATACCAACCGATATTAAAATATAATATAATATTATATAATAAAAATATTAAAATATTTAAAAAAAAGGAAAAGGGACGACATCGCCTCGATCTTTCTCCTCGCGCGGGGAGACGCTCCGTCTCCTCGCACAGGAGACAAAGCAGCCGCGGGCACGGGCGACCCGCGGACAACGACGGTGCGCGAGCGAGGTATTCTTTCTTCTGCTCTTCTTTTTTTCTTCTTTTCCTCTTATTCTTCCCTTTTTCTTCCTCAATCGACCGCCGACGGTCGATTTCTACCTCAATCAACCGCCGACAATCGATTTCTTCTTCAATCGGCCATCGACGGCCGAAATCGATCGCCGACGATCGATTTTTGGGAAAATCGCCCGGTAGCGGGCGGTCTGCGTACCAATAACATGACAGACCGTACCGTCCGTACCGAGCGGTACATGTCAAAATTACAAACCTTGATTAAGATTTCCTTATAAGGATCTGATGAGCGTACTACTATCAACTTCAACTTAAGTATTTTAGTCAGTGGTTTGAATAAAATGAAATTGATAGGCCAGCTAGCCCATCAGGCTCGGGTCGCGTGACATATGCAAATTCTTAGAAGTATTGATCTAACATATCGTAACTAAGTATTTGACAAAGAGCAAGAATTTGTGAATGAATCAGCATCCATATTCCAAAGCTTAATTATGCAACTAAAATGTTGTCCGAATTGCAACTGTTTTTTTTGTCAATGGATAGATCGTCATCATGTTAAACACCCTTAATCGTAGGTATAGATAGATGCAGAAGTTTGCATCTGGAAAAGGTTGTATGTTGGACACCCTTAGCATGTATAGGTAGCAACAGAGAGAAAAAAATCTAAATACCTAGGAGATACTGCTATTCAAGTAAAACTTGCTACAATAAAAATATGAATCTACTATGGACATAATCCTCTATACAATCGACAGAACAAATATTTTCCACAGCTTTTATGAGCAAGAGAAATCCAATTAAGTGGACTGACAACTGATCCCAATAGACACCCACAAATGAGGAAAAAGAAAAAAAGAAGTTTCCTGGTATTGGGAGGAGAAAAGAAGCTTTTGTTGCATCACTTACTGAATTATTAACTGCAGTTGAACATTATTCTCCTCTCTATTAGCTATGATAACATTTCACTGCCTTTTTATTGAAACATCATCTTCAATTTGGATCTGACCTAAATCACTTCTGACTGCTCAGTACCCTCCCAAAATCAGAGGTTGAGAAAATGTAGTCGGCAAGAAAGGAAATAAAATACAAGCAGGAAACCTGAAAAGCTATTAACAACAAATTTAACAAGCAGACTCTAACTGCAAATTTCTTTAATTGGCTTGACAATTTGACCATACTGTGGCTTCATAAGAAAATCTCATAAACTATCAACTATAGAAATAATAGGTCCACAAAATCTTAATCCAACAATAAACAATCATTGTGAATCAAGTATGTTTTTTAATTTTTTGTAGTACCAAAATCCATATTTCTCTGTCTTGTAGCTAGGAAGAAGTCATCTCCATTACACTTTTACTGATCTTACAATGAGAAGAACCAATCGTACTGCATTCAGAGTTCAAAATCAAATCTAAGCTACTTTAGGTATCTATTATAGATAACAACCAATTTTTTTTTGTTTGAAAGGTGATGCAATAAATAACTATAAAAGAGTGAACATGAAAGGAGGGTGAAACCGTGGTACCAGTACTGGGTGGTATATACTGTGCATACCGCCCGATATATTAAAATATATTTAAATATTATATAATATAATATTAAAAATATTAAAATATATTAAGAAAAAGATAAAAAAGGAGCGATGTCACGTCGATCTTTCTCCCCGCGCGGGAGAAAAATCGTCCGCGGGCGGCGATGGCGTGCGGGCGAGGACGGCTCGCGGGCTACCCACGGGCGAGGACGGCACGAGGTATTCTTCTTCTCCTCTTCTTCTTCTTTCTTCTTTTCCTCTTCTTCTTCTTCTTCCCTTTTTCTCCCTCAATCGATCGCCAACGGCCGAAATCGACCTGGTGGACCGTATGTACCACCTGGTACGGACTGTACAGGTCGGTATGGAAAACCTTGACTCCATATATTCTAAAGACTCTTGACCAGACACCTATTACACTAACAAAGAACATGTCTAGTTGAGAAATGAACTAAATAAACACTACACTTAATTTATTCTACTATCACTTCTCCTTCTCTAATAATAATCTTCAGTATTGTCCCATCAAGACTGACTTGTATGTAGTCATATTTATTCACAAGAATAACTCATGACCCAATCAAATAGAATTAATCATAAAAAATCGACTAATATTCAACCAATCTTTTTTTTTTACTCGATTAAGGACTAATTTAACTGAATATGGATTAAATCTGATTTCCATCGCAGAAGTAAAACTATTTTCTTGAAAATCTCAATCACATACAGAGTTGAGTAATATCAAATTGATTATCCTCCAGAAAAGACCTTTCTTATAGTTGGCTCTTTCACATTGTGGACTTGAAAAATATTGGTATTAGAAAGCTATAAGCATATCTCAGCCATGCATGATGGCACTCTACAGAAACTTTCAGACATAGAATGAATAAGATATATTATGCTCAATCTATGCTGGACTTTAAATGTTATCATCGTCATCATTTCTAACACTCGTGACAGTTTGAATTTTAGCCCATGATTTCAACTTTGTTTAAGACAAAGAAACATCACACCCAGAAAGAAAATCATCACCACCCTTCCTGTTTTAGGAAAAGAAAAGAGACACTTTCTGATCACATGCTCTGTGATTATAAAACTTTTTTCTTATTATCTTATACTCAAGTCCATTTGCAGTGGCAGCATCCTGATTGCTGTTCTTAGGATGGGACATGTACAAACATACTTCCTTTATCTTGTATAGTCCTCCAAGTTGCAAGTACCCTCCATAATCATGAAGTCAAAAAATATTAGAATAAAAAAACAGAAGTAACTAATATTAGAATAAAAATATTAATCACAGAAGTAACTAATAACAACTTCAAAGGGGCACACTCTTACTGCAAGTTGTTTTATCAGAGGTTCAATTCACTCAAGTAGTATATGCAATAGAATTAGATATTCATATATGAATATAAGATCTAGATATCATACCTGTAACAAGTACAACAAGAATTACAGCAAAAGCAATGCTTCCACCGTCGTACCATCCTTCACTTAGGCCCTAAGTAGTATATAGTAGTAAATCATTAAAAGAAAATTACCAGGCATTCTAAAACCAATATGTTATGGATAGATATATCTAGCTGATCAATCATGCAACATCCAAAGAAATCTAAAGAATGCATAAAGATTCCAAAAGGTTTGGAGTCTCATCAAAAGCAGAGACTTTCAGAACTCTCATATGCAGCTGGCCATTTATAATATGGGAACACAAATATATGTACATACCTATGCAACAAATTCATGCACTGTTTTGATGCATTTTTCATACAGAAAATGCAGAAACATAAGTATGTGGAGTCTTTGTAAACCATATTAATTAAAAGAGGGGGAAGGGAAGAAAAAGAAGAGAAGAGAAGATAAGAGAGGAGGAAAAGAAGAAGTCAAATTACATGAAAAACCTTTCAATTTTGGGTGGTATTGCAAGTTGGTCCTGAAACTAAAAGAACAAGCCAAAGATGAGTTAGTGTGATAGTCATTATTTTCTTCACATACCTTTAAAAAATACACATGATGTCCACATGACATTTACATGTCATAAAAATCATAAACTGACTATAGAAAACCTTAGTTCCCGTGTTTGATCCCAAAACCATCAAATTTTAGATTTTAATTTTTCCTATTGACTTGATCATTGACTAACATTTCATGTAGATGACTTTATGTCAACTGCATTGTCACAAATGGGTATTGGGCATATTGAGGGATCCAAGTAGAAAATGGTTTGATGGGTATACTTAACATCATAATATGAGTCACCATTGGGCTGAGTCTCACGTATACTTAACATGGTTCACAACAAATTATAGTTGCCCTCATGTAATCCCACATCAAAAGTGGGAAAATAATTTAAATAGGTTGTAATGGTTGACGGGTACAATAATTAAGCAAGGAATGATGTTTTTAGTTAGACCAGTAACAAATTTATGGTACATATGGGTCCGAGCGTCCACTGGTACGTGGATTGCACCTGGTCCGATCCACCGTATAAAAGGAAAACTTCTAACCCTAATCACTTCCACTTCTCAAGCATGTCGCCTCTACTTCTTACGCAACTATGACCTCCACTTCTCACCATGACTTCTCACCGCAATCGACATTTTCATGCAACTGTGATTTCTCACCCCAACTGACCTTTGCTTCTCATGTAGGCTGCTAGGTCACCGCACATTGAAACCTCTCACTGTATATTGCTGCCATGCGTGACATTTGCCCTAATTGCTTCTCTGGTATGCCTCTTCTCCTCTTCCTTTTTCTCCAGCTTCTACCTTCTTTTTCTCCACTATCTCCTCTTCTTCCTTCTTCCTCCTCTTCCTCTACCTGCCCTTCCTCTTCTCTTTGTCCTTCCTCTCCAAAACACTAGCACGTACCAATGTACCAACACATCATATACAAATATGGACTAGTATGTACCGGTCAAACTAAATCACTAAAACGGATCCAGTACTTGAAATGATGATCCTTAATAATAAGTATCTTGGACCATATGGTTTTGTTTATAAAGTTAATAGGTCAATTAGGTCATGATAAGACCAATGAGTGATTCATCGAGTTAGAACAAGTTCAAAAGTTATCCTTGATGTCGTGACATTATCACCAACTAATATAGGACAACCAAAGATGTTGTAGATATGACAACTTATAACATTTGAAGACCACTTAACTAATAAAAATATAATGAATTATGCATATATCTAGGTCAATTAACATTCTATCAAAATAAAAAAAGTTGTGTATAACTATTATGTAGTCTTTACTTCAGGGTTTTGAATACCAGTCTGTACCAACATATTGAGCTCTACTTGATACGGTACGTACCAGTATGTAGCTTCGGTATGCCCTAGCGTATCGATAATACACCTTAAAACCTTAAAAATACCTTCACCTACCACGCTAAGGCAGATAGACCAGTACGCCTCGGTAACAGTCGAAATCATGGGTGGTACCGGTCGACAAAGTCTGTAATACCAAATGGTACCCGCCTATAGTGGGCGGTAAATACCAGTCTGCCTGTAGATCGACACACGGATCGCCCGCTATCGATTAGGGTTGTTTCCATCCTGTTACCACCCAAAATCGGTTGATAACAATCGATTTTGATTGTCGTCGCCTGCTACCAAGCTATATCAGCCGAGGGAGAAGGAAGAAAAGGGAGAACCTAGAGATCTGGCGCAACTCTCCCTTGACAATCCCGATCCATCGCCGCCCTCCCTCGCTGGCTGCCGCTGATGAGATGTCGCCTCCTCCTCGTTTAAGGCAACTAGGCCTCAGCGTCGTCGACGACTTCTCCTTATCCACACGGGGAGAAGAAGCCTCGGCAACTCATCCATGCAGGGAGAAGAAAATGAGGTTACTTCTCCCCACGAGGGGAGAATAAATAAGGCGACGTCGCTCAGGCATACCGCTTGGTATACTTGTATTGTATCGTACCGAGCTGAGCTCAATACGCTGGTATGACATGAAATGATGAACCTTGTCGATCGATACGCCTCGATACTAATCAAAACACTAATACTACTCGATAGAGGGCGATCCGTGTACCGGTAACCTCTCAGACCGATAACTACTGCCGGTATCAAGCAGTACACAACAAAATTGAGAACCTTGCTTTACTGAAGCATGGACTTAGCAAATTATATATGTATCATTTGAAAAAATTGGTTTGATATTTTATAGTTTAATATTCTTGCTTGGAAATGACCTTTTAAACAATACACATTGGCAGCTAAAAACTAAAAAAGAGACAAAGAGCAATGATGGTGGCGAGATAAAAGTCATTATAATGTTCTCCATCCTTAAGCTAGTATTAGGGATGGGAAAAAGAATATTTTCTAAATTGAGTTATGGAGATAGGCCCTAAAAATCAAAAGCTTTGATTTAAGTATGACTAAGAATAAATATATGTCATGTAATTTTAGTAATACTACAAGGAAAACTAGGTATCTTGGCTTTGTTATTCAACATGATGAAAGATTGATGGAGATATTATATACAGAATAAAAACTAGTTGGCTAAAATCTAAAAATAAATGGCTCCATGTGTCCTTTTCGATAGAACAGTTTTACAAGATAGTAAAGATATTCATGATTTATAAATGTGAGTGTTGGGTGATTAATATGCATCATATACAAAGAAATTTGTAGCTGAATGAGAATGTTAAAGTGGATCTATGGAGTTGCTAGGAAGACAAAAATATTTCCATTTCTATACAACTAGTCTTAACTTAGGTAGAGAATAATATGAGGAAGAATTACCTAAGATGACATAGACATGTTCTAAAGAGACACATAGAAATGCACGAGTGAAGGCTTTAATTAAAACTATAAATATGGATATAAATCTTTTAATTTAACTAAAGATATTTATTAAAAAGATCAAATGTCAGAAAAAAAATAATGTAGTTCATCCCAAATAATTAAAGCATTATAGTTTGTGGTTGTTGTTGATAATGATCAGATAAAGGTCCTCATGGATTATACGAGAGATATGGATCACTTGGGAGCAGCATTCATACAGGAGAGTAGTAACTCATTAGATAAAAGGTCATCTGGGAAGAAATGTACAGACTGAAAACTCGTGCATGAAGTGGTAAATAATTTTACATATTTACTATTAGAACTTCATGTTAAATAAATTTAACAGACAAGTGAAAGACTTAGGTATTACACTAAGTATCACATTGGGTCTACAAATAATTGTTCTATTAATCAAACTAAGCAAAATAGCAATTGAATCAGAAAAAAGTGTCTGTTTCTAAAAGCTTTATGATTGGATTGATTATAGAATTCCACAAACTTAGCAGGCCTGACAATCAGATTAGTGAAACTTGTATTTTGATAACAACAATTTATTATGCTTGTGGCAGTATCTATTGGAAAGAGATTATATGGACATCTTACTTCTGTTTTTATGCCCAGTACCAATGAAATAACAGCAGCAACCATCAATATGATGAGTGTCAAATCTTGGCAAGCCTCCCACAGGAACACCTACAAGAGGCAGATGTAGAAAAT
Organism: Ensete ventricosum; assembly: GCA_029747655.1. Lineage (NCBI taxonomy): Eukaryota > Viridiplantae > Streptophyta > Magnoliopsida > Zingiberales > Musaceae > Ensete > Ensete ventricosum. Next base: position 24,406,902 of record JAQQAF010000007.1, on the reverse strand, counting down.
GAAGTTCATCTGTCAGGAATTGTAAACAAGAAGTATCATATAGGATGGGTGCAGAAACAACAATGCATACACAAGCATAGTAACTCATACCAAAAACTTCCTCCCTTTCTTTTGTGGATATGTATTTGCTCCAAATATGCTTCTTCTATGCAACAACTCAGATTCATCTCCGATGATACCCTTCTCAATGTTGGATTTTAACATACGTGATAATCCCTTGACCTAATCGCCAAGATAACCACGTAAACAACATAGGAAGGAGATTAACAATAATGCATTTAAATCTCAAACTACTTGCCCCTCCATATTCTTGCAGCCTGACGAAGTCATGTTCCCTGGTTAATGTGGTAAGCTTGTCCACACTGATTGGAAAACCATCTTTGGGAATTACTGGTTTCTCTCCAAAAGCATCTATGTTTTAGGACCAAAAGATATTGACGCAAGAAAGATATAAGACCACATAGCAACACAAACATCAGTCATAATAAATTAAGCAATGAAATAAGAGATCTCTGAAACAAGATACTAAAGAAATAATAGTCGACATAATTTAATTTACACATTTCGTGACATTAAAATACATGATTATCAAGTACAATCGAGCTATCAGAACATTAAGCAGAAATGCATATAGCAAGATGCTAAAGTACCCGGTGCCTCTCTTTCCCCAGCTTCTTTGAAGAGAAATGCAGCCTGGAAAAGAAAAAAACTGACGAACAAGCAAAATCCTAAGAATATAAAAGACATGCGATTGAGGATTATACCCGTATAACTTGCGCATGAGTCCTTATTTTCCTCCTTAGGTCTTCCTTCTCTTTCTCCTTTTTTAGGTCAAGCGTATACCTAAATCGACGTGATGCGTTCAACACAAGTGCTGCTTGCTGTCAAAAGAGCAAATAATTATGTTAGCTGCTATATTGCATTCATCTATTTCGTTGGGAATTTCATAATGCATAACGTTGTTTTATAATTATCGTTTTTTGTTGGTCACAATCATCATCATGTTTTTCAGCACTATCCTCTTTACTTTCTTTAATCATTATTTTCTTGCTTTTATATAACACATTAGTAACTCATTAAAATTTAGATTTTTTTTGATCTTTTTGTCATCATATATCATACTTTCAACATTTCACAACTTTATGTTTGTTATATATATATACACACACATATATATACATATATATACATATATATACATATATATACATATACATACATATATATACATATACATACATATATATATATATATATATATATACATATATATATACATATATATAATCTAAAATATAATTTAATTTTTAAATATATTGAACATGTAAACCAACCAAATTTGGAATCCCATCCAAGTTTGGCAACCATACTTGTCCTTCCAATAATATTTAAGTGTACATAAGAAGAAATTTTTTTGTTTAAATCATTTTAAAAATATTATATAAGATCGGTTTGCCATGAACTATTTTTAGAGTGCAAATAAAGTAAAATTACACCATATTTACAAATAATGTAAATGAACTAATTTGACCTTTGCTTTATTAGTTCATCTACAAAAGATCTTCAAATTGTGTATCTCCACTAAAAACATATAATGATAATAAATTAGATAAAGTTTCAAATTTCTGCCTTACACAAACATTAAAAAAATCAAGTTTTCTCGTGTGAATGGTCTGAAATACATGAAATCCTACTTGTAGTTTTATACACTGAGAGTGTATAAAAGCTTGCCTAGATGGTATGAAACCTTGTCTATACACTGAGAGTGTATAAAAGGTTGTGTAGATGGTCTCAAGCTCAAGGAATCTAATTATAACATGATCATGATAAATAATAATAATGTAAGTAATCAACTCTAGCATTTTCTCTACTTGTTCAGATACAAATAATATTGAGATCATATATCTCTCTCTGAAACCAGATGATGGTTAAGTTTGAAGCTACCTTAGATCCAAATTATTACATTCTAGCACTTATATTAGCAGGAAATACATCATTTTTTGCAGAAAATGGACATAAAATCTAGTCCAAATGGTTTAAAGTCCAATTATCACATGAGTATCGAATGAATATAGAAGGTTTAACATTTAATCCAAATAATACAATTACATTGTTTTCAATTTTATTTGGGTCTATTTATTCGGTTCAAGAAAAATGATTTCAGCTTAAAATTAGTTATTGATGAGTGTCAAGTGATTTTACCAGAAGTTTTAGCTTGTTCTTACAATCTAATATTTTAAAATGGAAATATGATATAAATATGTCAAAAAAACAATTTAAATTAATGATCCTTGTAAGAATTAATAAATGTAATTTAAACTAGTTTAAATTAAAGATCATTTTGTTTTTTAAAATAATGTATCTAGTATTTTGAGTGCATATATGAAGTAAAATATTATCAAAAAAATGATCTAAATTCTAAAGTCATGTGTCATCCTAATTATTTTAATATTTTCCAATTTTAGATCAAAACTTTGACTTTGAAGACTTGGTAGTTTTTGAGTTGGTCTGGTTCTTAAATATATGGAACTAGTTTTGATTGAATTGAATCAAATTTCTGAGTGGCAAAATTGAAAGTTGCAAAATTGGCCAAAAAAAAGGAAAATATTTGTTAGGCAATTTACTCAGAACACTTGATCTGCAATTAGTTTATTGTTCTTTGAAGCCATAGAAAATTTGGGAAAGTTCTATTATCTGTGCCTTGTGTCAATTTCAAGCTTTTTGGTCTTCCCTTGCCTCATTGTAATTTCTACATCATTTCAGCGAAATGAAATTAAAATAGTTTCAAAATTCATAAATAGCTTATGTTTACCTACAAATTTTAGTATAATCCCTATAATTAACAACCATAAACATATTAAAATCTTTTGCATATAATGTTGAATCTTGGATTTTTATGATGAAATCAATTGATGAATTTATGATATAACCCAGGTATTGAGAAAAGTGATGCAGGATTAATTACGATCATGAAAACACAAAAACAATTAAAGAAGAATCGAACGTTGGACCAGAGTCAAAGATCGGGCATTGGGCCAAAAGAATCGGGGGATATGCCGAAGGTTCGGACGATGCAGCAGATGTTTGTCGAGAGTTCGCCAGAAGATCACCGGGAGTTTGCCTAGAGTTCATCGGAAGTTCACCGAAAGTTCGGATGAACAATTGACGTGCCGGACAACTGGAATTGCTTGCATTGTAATTGTTTTAGCCTTAACTATCGTAGTTAGGGTTTCAATTTGAGTTAGTTTTGAGAGAACCTGCCAACTCAATTAAGGGCCTATTGGGCCTTGATTAAACCTTAATTAAGGTTGATTTGAACCCATTAGGAGGCTCATTTCATTGAAAGAGATATAGCCAAGTCAAGAGATGGTACAGCTCAAGTACGAAAAGTACTAAGAAATACTTTTCTAGGAATCTTGGGCTGTGGTACCGTCGGCTACCGACAGTAATACCATCTATTCTGGGCGGGTGTACCACCTATGCCCAGAAATCTGGGCTTTGTTCTTGCTTGGGTCTATAAGTGCATCCAAAGACGAGAAGCAAACAAGTGAAGATGAGGATCACAACAGTAAGTGACTCAAGCAAATCTTGTTTATCTTATAATGAATTACTTGATAATTTTCATAAATTATTTGATGAAAAATATTAGTAAAAAATACAAATTATTCAAAAAATAATAATTAATTATATATATGACTGAAACTTGATGATTTTGTTGTACTAAATCTTTTGATTAAAGATAGTTAATGCTTAAATGATTATGATTTTCATGATAAATCATGCCTTTCGATTTTAAACATGATGCATGGTTTTGACATTAAAAAAAACTTGGGCATGCTTATATGAAATCAATCGCACGAATTAAAATAACTAAAAAGAGGAAAGTATTTTCTTGAAAATTTCTCAATCTCTATCTAACCGAGTTTTTAATAAGAGATTAATGAATCTATTCATTGTATTTTTGAATCTCTTGAACTATAAAAGTGAATTTGATTATTTGAATTTGAATGAGATTTTTTTTAAAACAGAAACATGAACTTTCCTTTGATTTTTTGACTTGATGTATCTTCTATAGGAATCAAATTTTTTTAACTTCTATAATTTCTTTGTTTTACCATTTACTAAAGAGGAGAATTATGATCTTGATAATTATAGCTTTAGATTTTTATATAAATCAAGATCATTCGCTATGACTCTTTCATTTTATTAAAGAGAATTATCCAAATGAATCATGATTTGTCTTTTAATTTCTCGGAATTATAACGTGAGATTTTCTATGAATCATGATCTTGATGACTTGAGATTTCTTATATATGAATCGAGATCTTTTATTTGTTCTCCTATGTCTCTTTCTTGCTATTTACTATAGAGAAGTTTTTATCCTAATCATGATTTTAAATTCTCGATATTTATAACTTGAGAATTGTTTTTATGAATCAAGATCTCTCACTATTTATTCTAATATAATTCTCTCATTTTATTAAAGAGAATAATTGTCCAAATAAATCATAATGTTTCCTTGATTATTTGTTCAACTTAAGATGATGTGCTTTGATGTTTGGAACATTGTATACATAAATTGATGTTATTTTCTTTATGTTCTGATACTCTCTTATATTTATGGTTGCATACCTTATGTTATGATTAGAGCATTGTTATAAAAAGAAAAATTATACAATTATATTCTTCCCTTCTTTTTGACAATGACAAAGGGGGGAGAAAGTCTTGTTAGCTCGAGAATCTTAAAGAAAAAGCAAAATTGCTAGCTTGTACATTGTAAAGAAAGCAAAAATTGCTAGCATCACAATAAAAGCTAAAATGCTAGCTTGCACATCTCAAGATAACCAAAAGTGAGTGCACATCTAAAGAGAAGTGCTAGTTTGTCCATTTCAGGAAGCAAAAATTTTTATTAACTTCATATCTCAAAAACTTACTAGCTTGCATATTCTAAAAGTGATGTAAAACTTGTTAAAATTCTTACTTACATGGTTTAAATATTTGTTAAACGTTTCCCCTCTTTTGTTGATGATATAGGGGGAGAAATGATGAATGTATGGTATCATAAAGTAATAAATAGTATTATTCCCAAAATGGTTAAAAATTTAATGTTTTAGTATCATGTATGTTATGCCCATAGTGATGTTTATTTGCTTTTCGTATCATACATGAAGTAATTGTGCAAGTTATACTTTGATGATTTGAAACTATGATGATGCAATGTATGAAATTTTGATATGACATATTGCATATGATTACTATGATCAAAATTGTTTCACTTAAATTTAAAGATTATTATTCCTTTTAAGTTTGACTTATCTCAATATAGCACATAGATAGGAGGAGTTAAGGTTAACTATGTCATTAATTGGTTGTCATAATCAATTGTTCAATTGATGAATTTATGATATAACACATGTGTTGACAATAGTGATGTAAAATTAACTACGATCGTGAAAAGGTAAAAATGATTAAAGAAGAATCAAACATTGGACCATAGTCAAAGATCGAGCATCGGGCCGAAAGAATCGGGGATACGCTAAAGGTTCGGACGATGTGACGGAAGTTCACTAGGAGTTTGCCGAGAGTTCACCGAAAGTTCGAATGAATAATTGACGTGTCGAACAACTGGGATTGCTTGCATTATAATTGTTTTAGCCTTAAGTATCGTAGTTAGGGTTTCAATTTGAGTTAATTTTGGGAGAAATCTTATTAACTCAATTAAGGGCCCATTGGACCTTGATTAAGCCTTAATTAAGATTGGTTTGAGCCCACTAGAAGGCTCATTTTGTTGACTTGGAAGGAGGTATAGCTAGGTCAAGAGATGGTACAGCTCAGCTGCTCAGGTATGAAAAGTATTGAAAAGTACTTTTTTGGGAATCTTGGGTGGTGGTACCGTCGGTTGTCGGTGGTAGTACCACTTATTCTGAGCGACGGTACTGTCGGAGCCAGCGAAGAACTGCCCGTACACTGAAATCTCGGGATGTTTGATTTTATGGCTCTAATTTGTGAAGCCAATTAGGGTCTATAAATATCTCATGTATTCTTGCTTAGGATATAGCATGAAAGTAAAATAAAAACTTGAGAAAACACTATTGTAATTCTTTGAGAGTTCTCTTCCCCTTCTCTAAGTGTGAATTCTGTTTAAGGAGGGTTGAAAGAATTGTAAATGTTGTCTCCTAAACCTGTGAAAAGGAGAATAGAGTTATAAGAGGGTGAATGATCTTCACCCATTGAAATAAGATCAATAGTGGAAGTCGATAACCTCAACAGAGGAGGAATCGAGAGTGGAGTAGATCACGACGACCGAACCACTATAAAATTGGTGTGTCTTCTTTCTTTGCTATTTAATTACTTTGTAAATTACTATAATTATTTTCAAGTTTAAACGCTTTTCCATTACAGGCTTTTTCAAACGAATCTTCAAATTGATGAAAGTTTTTCAAAGTTCGAACAATTGATGTGTCGGACAACTGGGATTGCTTACATTATAATTGTTTTAGCCTTAACTATCATAGTTAGGGTTTCAATTTGAGTCAATTTTGGGAGAAATCCTATTAACTCAATTAAGGACCCATTGGACCTTGATTAAACCTTAATTAAGGTTGATTTGAGCCCACTAGGAGGCTCATTTTGTTGACTTGGAAGGAGGTATAGCTAGGTCAAGAGATGATACAGCTCAGTTGCTCAGGTATGAAAAGTAGTGAAAAGTACCTTTTTAAAAATCTTGGGTGGTGGTACCATCGGCTGTCGGTGGTAGTACCACTTATTCCGAGCAGTGGTACCCCCCGAGCCCAGAAACCTGGGCTCTATTCGGTAGTGGTACTATCGGAGCCAGCAGTGGTACCTCCCCGTACTCCAAAATCTTAGGATATTTGATTTTCTGGCTCCAATTTGTGAAGCCAATTAGGGTCTATAAATATCTCAGGTATTCTTGCTTAGGATAACATGAAAGTAAAACAAAAACTTGAGAAAACACTATTGTAATTCTTTGATAGTTCTCTTCCTCTTCCCTAAGTGTGAATTTTATTTAAGGGAGGGCTGAAAGAATTGTAAAGGTTGTCTCCTAAACCTGTGAAAAGAATAATAGAGCTATAAAAGGGTGGTTGATCTTCATCCATTGAAAGAAGATCAATAGTGAAAGTCAATGACCTTAACGGAGGAGGAATCGAGAGTAGAGTAGATCACGATGACCGAACCACTATAAAATTAGTGTGCCTTCTTTCTTTGCTATTTAATCACTTTGTAAATTACTCTACTTGCTCATTACAGTCCTATAATCGTTTTCAAGTTTAAACCCTTTTCCATTACGGGCTTTTTCGAATAAGTCTTCAAATCCCCCCTCTTCTTAATGCTGATTTCGATCCTAAACATATAGATGCCATTAACATCCATCTAAAAAAGTCTAGGCCAGCAAGTACTAATGGTTACCAATAGCTAGTGTGAATCAAGAGATATGTTATAGATATTCAAAAGTAGAATTGGAGAATAATATTTTAGATGTGAAAAAATTAAGAGATATAATTATAGTCTTAAATTTTATCTAAGCAGAAGATACTTCCAGTGTCATAAATGCATATGTCCCTCAAGTTGAACTAATAATCAAAAATTAAAATTTGATGATCAAATCAAGGTTTGCAATGTCGTATCATATCGCTTGATACACTCGGTACGTACTAGTCCGATAAAGGACCAATACACTTGGTACAGTTTGGTACCTTAGTGTATTATGTGTAGGTATGCTCGATTTAGTTTGGTACATATCGTACCATCAGTTGATCAATATATTAGTACGATAGGAGATTACGAATCTTGGATCAAACCAAAAAACTATTTTGGTAAAGCTTAGATAATATTACTTAGGAGATACTAATAAAATAAAAAAATTATAACTAGAGAAGATTTGAAGGGATGACCCTTCAAAGGGGATGCATGGGGCTTTGGTTATGGGATGAGAAATGAAGATAGTGGTATAATCTTGGATTTTAGAACGTCGTATGATGTTATTGTTAAATCTCATATTTTGATAATGAAATCAATTGATGGATTATTGATCTAACACGATTGTTAGAGTTGATTGATGTAGGATTAATTATGATAGAATGATTATTACAATCAGGGTTGGCCAAGGTTAAGTCCATGCATCGAGTCGATGCATTTGGGAACTCGCCAGGAGTGTGTCAGAAGCTTGCTGAGGGTATTGGGAGTTTGCCAGGATGGCGTAAGAGAGTTCGCCAAAAGATGACCGAGACTCGCCGAAAGATTATCGGGGGTAGCCGAAAAGCTTGCCGGGAGTCGGGATGGTCTTATAATGGATATTTTGGTAATTATGATAGTATTTAATTAAGTCATAATTAGCATGGTATAGGTCTAACTATGGCAGGATCAATGAAGTTACAACCAGATGATGGGCCAAGATAAAACCTAGGCATCGGGCCGAGTTCGGACGATGCGGTGAGATCTCGTCGGAAGTTCGCTAGGAGATTCGCCGAAGGAATCGGGAAGCTCGTTGGGAACGCGAAGGGAGATCGCTAGAAAGAAGACTGGAGGACTTGTCGCAAGATTACCGGAGGTTGCCGGAGTGTGCGGGAGTTAGGTCTTAATTAGGCTTAATTGGTTATTAAGTGTTGTAATCATTAAGTCGTAGTTAGAAGTTAGAGTCCTAATTGAGTTGGATTTGGAAGGAATCCAAATCAACTCAATGAGACAACCGAATCCACTACTGGGTTTGGTTGAGCTCAATCAATTGACCAAAGAGCTGATCAACGTAAAAGTCAAGCTGAAATTCAAAAAGTGGAGGGAACCACTTTTGCGGAAATTCCGGCAGGTAAACCGCCCAGATGGCGATTGGATCGTCCATACCACAGATTACGGGCGGTGACCAATGGATGACGGCGGGTAAACCGCCTGTACCTGAATTTTTTGGATACGGTTAGATTTTGGCTCCGGTTTTGAAGCCAATTTGGGGCCTATAAATATCCCAAGTTTTCTTACATTTAGGATAATATTTTTGGGGATTATATTCTAAGAAAATATTGTGTAAGAATTATAAGAAAAAGAAAAGGGGTAAGGGAGAGAGCTTAGAGTTATAAATCTAAGCTCTCTTGTAAGCTCAAGTGTAAGAGTTTGATCTTTACCCAAAGAAGATTGATAGTGGATGTCGATATGCCTCAAGAAGGAGGACTCGGAAGTGGACGTAGGTCGTTGGCGCCGAACCACTATAAAATTATAAGTGTTTCATACTTGCATTGCTTGAATGTTATTGAATTAATGTTTCCAACTTAACTAAACTCCTTGAAAGCAAGACGATAAGTTCTTTTCCTCAAACATGATTACCTTTCCGACTTATTTAACAACTTACTTTTAATCACTTATTTTATTAAAAATGAAAAGCTTCGGATTTTCGATTCTATCTTATTCAAAAAGCTTTTGCTTTAGAAATAAAAATTTTAGCTTGCACTAATTCACCCCCTCCCCCCCCCTCTTAGTGCTAATTGATCCTAACAATTGGTATCGGAGCAAGATTATTACTCTTTGGATTAACACCCACCTGAGTAAATGACTTGTTTTGGCATGAATGATGGACATTCCATTTCACGTTCACCCATGTTCAATGGGACGGACACATTGGAAAACACGGATGCATATTTTCCTCATCTCTTTGGACTTTAATTTATGGAATATAGTTGAGAGTGGATTTGAAAAGTCTTCTCTTCCAATGAATAATTGAAATGATTTGGAGAAGAAGACTTTCTCTTTAAACGCAAAGGCTATGAATGTCTTGTTTTGTGCTCTTGATATGAATGAGTTTAATCGTGTTTCCACTTGTGATGGATATTAACTTGTGTTGATGATTTATATTATTTTTGAACCTAAAAATCATATATGAAATTATCATTATTTAAAAGAAAATTTTCTTGATAACATGATATAATCATTCAATATAGAAAAATCATTGGATTTTGGTTAAAAAATATCTTATAGTAATGACTCCACTTAAAAATGATTTACTCATTTGAATTTATCTTATCATACCCTTGATTGATAATGCATAGCTAGAGCATGCTAAGACTAGAACTAAAAGAACCCAAGTTATTATTAATAAAAAATTACTCATGTTGAAATTTACAAAAATAAGATTTTGATGATGATTGAAAATTTGGTTTAAATGTAAAAACTATTGTTAAATGATTCAAATATTGATAAAGTTTATGAAATGATTGATTTAAATGTTACATTGATTGAAATGCTATGATTGATTTGAATGATAGAATTTTAACATAGAATAATATAGAAAAGGGAGAGAAAGATAATTAATCTTAAATGTCATTGTATTCTTGAAAATAAATTTTAAGAGAAGGATAATTCTTCTTGAAAGAATATTTCTATCCTATGAATCCTTCAACAAGAGATAAAATGATACTATTGTTGAATCTCTTTAGCTATTTTCTTTTGGAAAACAATCTATGATGACTTTATTGAAATTTTCCGAAAAGTGATTTTTGATGATGATTTTGGATATGTTTTCAAATGATTTTGTTTTAAGAATCAAGATCCTTCTTACTTTGTCTACTAAGATTTCAAAAGCTTTAAAATTTCATCTAGAAAGAAATGTGTCAAAATAAATCATGTTCTTGGCATTTATGATTTGATAATAATATTCTTTATGACATGATTACTTATGACTTTCTTCTTAGTATAACTTATCACCAAAATTAGTATTTCTTAATATTGTGATAAGTTAACATTTAAAAGAGATTTGGATTATCATGAATATTCTCTTAACTTCTTGACTTGACTTATATGTTATGGGAATCACATTATTGATCTTTTTTATTTTCTTTAAAAGGAGATTTATGATCTTAACAATAATAATTAAAAAATTTATCAAGATCATTCTTCTTTTCTATTAAAAAGATTTATCTTGGATAAATTAAGATTATCCCCTAAGACTCATTTGTAATATTTACAAAAGAGGGGAAAGAAAACTTATTAAACGAAATCATGTCTTTTAGATTTAAATTTTTAATGACATGATATCTCTTATACTTTTTAACATAAATTGAACATGGATGAAAAGAAATTATGCAATCATATTTCTCTCTTAACAATAACAAAAGTAAGATATAAAATTTTTAATATGATTAGAAGCAAACATTGAATGATGAATAAGTGTTCAGAAAAAAATTAGAACTTTCTAAATGCATACAAAATACTTGATTTACAATTTGAACTTGATCTACCATCATGCCTTCTTATGAAATTATTGATGCTTTTTATCCAAATTACATAAGATGATTTTAAATGTATGAGTAGCTCTTAAACTTTTGAATCTCCTTGAATATCTTGAAGTTTTGAGCTTAATTTCAAAATTCACATCTATAAAATTTACATCTTTAAAATTGAATATTTTTCTGATATGATATTTTTTATTTCTCTACCTTGATTCTACCTTCTTATTCACACAGTAGAGAAAGAAAATCACTAGCATTTCAAGAGACTAATAAGTCTATTAATTACATTTTGAATCTCTTGAAAGTGATTTTAATTATTTTAAAATTAAATGATATTATAATTTTGATTTCTTAGAATTATAACTTGAAATCTTTTATGAATCAAAATCTTTTGTTATATTTTTTGTATTATTTAAAAGAAGATTTTTATACAAATCATGAACTTGACAACTTAAGATTTCTTATGGATGAATCAAAAGATTTTATTATTTCTCCTACAAATTTGTCTCTTGATATTCACAATTTATCTTCATGAATTGTACATCTCATCAGTATGTTAATCTTTCATGATATATTTCATGTGATGATATTAAAAAATGATGAAATGGAAAAAGTTTTGTACTATTGCAAATCATCCCCTCTTTTTGAAAATGACAAAGGGGGAGCAAAATTTGTTAGCTTGTAAAATTATAAGCTTAAACAATGCAAATGAATCAAAAATTTGCTAGCTTACACTTCCCAAAAGAGAAGAAAAAACTTACTATATTTATTTATTATATTTTCTTGAAATTTACATGAGAAAAATGTGTTGAGCTCATATTCGAATTTTATATATCTACAAGATTGAGGTTGAGACATAGAAATGCTAAATCATGAAAATATATAAATTGCTAATATAGATTTCATGAGATTAAGCTTTTTGTGAAAACAATTTTGAAAACTTTCTCCATGATTTGATATCTTATTGTTTTCAAAAAATGCATGAAGATGTGCCACATTTAAAATTTACAAGAGATGATTTTATATATCAAGAGATGATTTTATATATCAAGAGATGACTTTTGCTATATTTGAAATACATAATTAGTCTTCAAATCTCTTGAACTTTTGAGCTCATCTAAGTATTACTTTTAAAATTTATTAAGAGTTCTTTTCTATGATGAAATGATTCAACAACACCACCCTTATTGATAACATATGACATTGAAAAATATTCATTGATAACACTTGATGATATAACTTGGATATTTTACAATTCATGATTTAATGACTTAATGCAAATTTATGTTGAAATTTACATAGAATGTTGATAACTTGAATTTAAGAGTGTGTGCTTCTCTTAAATTTAAGTAGTATGGTTTTAGGGAGAGTTAGGATTAACTCCTGCCATCAATTGATTGCCATCATAAAAAAGGAGAAGATTGTTGAATCTTAGATTTGGATGATGAAATCAATTGATGAATTATTGATCTAACAGGATTGTTAGAGTTGATTGATGTAGGATTAATTACGATAGAAGGATTATTACAATCAGGATTCGCTAGGAGTCCATGCATCGAGTCGATGCGTTTGGGAACTCGCCAGGAGTGTGTTGGAAGCTCGACGAGGGTATCGGGAGTTTGCCAGGATGGCGCATGGGAGTTTGCCAAAAGAAGATCGAGACTAGTCGGAAGATTGTCGGGGGTAGCCGAAAAGCTTGTCGGGAGTCGAGATGATCTTGTAATGGATATTTTGGTAATTATGATTATATTTAATTAAGTCATAATTAGCATTATGCAGGTCTAACTATGGTAGGATCAATGAAGTTAAACCAGATGATGGGCTAAGATAAAGCCTAGGCATCGGGCAGAGTTTGGACAATGCGGTGGGATCTCACCAAAAGTTCGCTAGGAGATTCGTCGAAAGAATCGGGAAGCTCGCTGAGAACACGAAAGGAGATCGCCGGAAAGAAGACCGGAGGACTTGCCGCAAGATTGTCGGAGTACACAAGAGTTAGATCTTAATTAGGCTTAATTAGTCATTAAGTGTTGTAATCATTGAGTCATAGTTAGAAGTTAGATTCCTAATTGAGTTAGATTTAGAAGAAATCCAAATCAACTCAATGAGGCAACCGGATCCACTACTGAGTTTGGTTAAGCTCAGGTTGAGCTCAATCAGTTAACCAAAGAGCTGGTCAACATAAAAGTCCAGCTGGAATTTGAAAAATAGAGGGAACCACTGAAAATTTCGATGGGTAAACCATCGGTGAGCGGCGGTTGGACCGCCCGTACCACAAAATCCGGACGACAGCCAGCAGGTGTCAACGAGTAAACCGCCCAAATAGCAGTTAGACCGCCCTTACCACAGATTACGGGCAACGACCAACGCCTGACGGTGGGTAAACCATGGGTAAATTGGTTCCGATTTTGAAGCCAATTTGGGGCCTATAAATACCCCAAGTTTTCTTATATTTAGGATAACACTTTTGAGAGATTATATTCTGAGAAAATATTGTGTAAGAATTGTAAGAAAAAGAAAAGGGGTAAGGGAGAGAGCTTAGAGTTGTAATCTAGTCTCCCTTGTAAGCTCAAGTGTAAGAGTTTGATCTTCACCAAAAGAAGATTGGTAGCAGGTGTGCCTCAAGAAGGAGAATTCGAAAGTGGATGTAGGCCGTTGGCGCCGAACCACTATAAAATTGTAAGTGTTTCATACTTACATTACTTGAATGTTGTTGAATTGATGCTTCCAACTTAACTAAACTCCTTGAAAGCAAGACGATAAGTTATTTTCCTCAAACGTGATTATCTTTTCGACTTCTTTAACAACTTACTTTTAATCACTTACTTATTTTATTAGAAACGAAAAGCTTCGGATTTCCTATTCTATCTTATTCGAAAAACTTTTGCCTTAGAAAGAAAAATTTTAGTTTGCACTAATTCAAAAGTTTCATCTAAATTTAGTAGGACTCGGTTGTGAAACTTTAAAGATATAGAATTCTTAAGAATATGATGAAATGGGAGGTGACTTAAAATTTAGATGAAAATAATATTAATATTATTTGGAATATGATGATTAATAATAGCAGAAGTTTAGCAAATAAGATGTGAAACTAAAGAAGAGGTAAAGTTTCAAAAGCTAGTTGGTGGCGAGAAAGTGTAGAAAGACATTATTACTAAAAGATCATGCTTTAAATATTAGTAAAATATAAAATAAAAAGAATTATATAAAACAGAGACTAAAAGAGCAATTAGTATGATAAGATATAAAGTTTATGATAATTTTTATTATAAACTAGGTACAAAAAGATAGAGAAAAAGATATATATTGAATTGCTAAATTTAGACAACAAAAAAAGCACAAGGATTTAAATAATATCAGATGGATTAAATATGAAGATCAAAGAAAACTTATTATCGATAATGAATTTAAGGAAAGATGGATTATTTAATAAATATTCCACACATGACTTAGCTTTAGCGATAAATAATAATGATAGATTTAATAATCATATATTCATAAATTAACGCTAGTGTGAAGTAAAAAAAATACCTTAAAAAAGATGAAAACAATTAGGAGTGTGCAACATGATGGTATCTTTATTAAGGTTTGGAAAAGTTTAGAAAACTAATTAATAGTTTGACTAACTAGCTTATTTAACAAAATTATAAGATTTAAAAAGATGCCTAATAAATAGAGAAAATTTCTTAGTACCAATTTACAAAAAAGAGAGTGACATACAAAGCTATTCTAATTATAGAAAAATTAAAATTATAAGTCATGCTATGGATGAAAGAGCAGTATTTTACACATGCAACCGAAGATTCAAATCATAGAGTTCGATGACGTACTGGTCAAATTTATACATTGAAAGGAAAGACAATGGATGATTTTCAGCAGATATGACAAAACCTACATGGCGTAAACATATAGCAAAGCATGGTTTGCCTTACCAATCTGTACTAATGTATCGACCAATTATCAGTACGATACATACCAAACGATACTAATTCATATCGAGTGTATTGACATATAGTACATTGGGGCATACCGATATACCGCCCATACTGGTCCCATATTAAACCAGTACATACTGAGCGGTATCGAGTGGTATGACAAACCTTAGAGCGAAGCTCATCATCTTCATGGCTGTCATAGTATGAAAAATCTTACGACTAATATACGATAATAATTGATCATACTTCTCTGAAACAATAGTACGTTGATCGATCATATAATACAGAGCAGTAGATAGGTAGTGTGAGTAGAAATCCTAACATTCTCCCTACTTCACACTAATATATACTACATTTTTCCTTGCCTTAAGAGCCTCCTGGGACATATGTGGTTCACCACATTGATGCACCAATAGCATACGATATCTCAGTATACTATGTCATGGAATCAATTTCAGAATTAAATCCAACAAATATTTCAAATTGATATACAGATACATAAGATTGAGGACCTCGATCCATTGCTTGTATAGTCTCGTCGTTCTTTTTAGTGATAGAATTAAGCATATTCATCGAATAAATACTTAATTTATTTAAATCTTAAAGTTTAAATTATTTAATAAATAATCTAATAATTCAAATAATTTCTTGGTGGATAATTCAATATTAATGGAAGAATCTAAAATGTACCATAAAACTACTCCTCAAAGTCTGAAAAAGATATGTGTTACTAATCTTTCCCTAATTTTTCTATTTTTAGGTATTTTTGAGCTATTTTTTATTATTTTGAACGTACCAACACATGATACGTCAATATGCCTCGGTACATATCATACCGACGACTAGTACGAATCGATAAGACTAATATGATCTTTAAGTAAAAAATCTTAGTATCTTAAATCAATTAATCAATAGGATGGAATTATAAACAATATTCATAGAGTAAAAATAGAATTTTTAAGACAGCAAGCCTTTTGTGATCAACCAATATCTATGAAATTAAAAAAAATGAAAGATTACATTACTAAAATAAGAATGTTGATGTATGTGTCTAGAGTTATAAAAAAGCTAAAAATATTTATTCATAAATAATTAGATATCACTTAAATAGAGAATAAAATGAGAGAGAATCACTTCAAATAATATCCACATATGTTTAGGAGACCCATGCATGAGATAGTTAGAAGATATGAAATGATTATCATTAATGATATAATGAGAGATAGAGGGAGACCTAAAAAAATTTAATAAAAAAATTAAATAAAAATTTAAATCTTCTTAACTAAACATTTAACTTTTTATAAATTTCAATAACATCAAAAGATCCATAGAGTTGATCCCAAGTAGATGGGAGTTAATATTGAAAAATAGTTTACATGCATTGGCAAATTTTAATGCAGCACCTATCTTTCTTCAAGAAATAGTAGGACTCCCTTTGACGTTGATCCATATTTTGGCCATTGCTAGTTAAGAAATATTCTAGAATTTTAAAATACCTAAAACATCCTTAACACTTAACCATCATAGCTATTTTATACAGAATTTTTCAATGAAGTATTAATATCAATCGTACTGTCCATATCCTTTCTTTAAGGATTAACCGACAAAGATTCACAAGTTTTTGAATGCTTAACTTATATTTAAATGGACAAATGCAACTCACTCACAAAGTGATGTAATTGGAGAAAAAACTTGCTAGAATAGTTGGACACCTACTGAAAGAATTTGATGTATAGTATAAGATTCGGACAAGGGCTTAGTTTAAGGAAGCATATGATGTAAAAGATGCATGGATTACTTTCTAGATCACCCTCACCCAAAAGAGAGAGAGAGAAATTGTTAGGACCCTATCTGAGTCAAGTCCTAGTTGATCGAGTCGAGTCTTTAGATTGGGTCTTGTTGGCCAACCTAGACCTGACATTAGGTCCGCTAGGAGAATATTTGAGTCTATTATAATAAATTAGTCCAAATCTTAGTAGGATTAGGATTTGACTGAACTAGAGTCTAGTTAGGAGTCGAAGTTGGATACGGGTTGGAGTGAACTAAGTCAAGCTTGTAACCAACCCAATTGACTACCCACTTTGATAAGGGGAAGAGCTCCATTCAATTAGGACTCTCTCAAGGGTTGATTAGGAGTTGAAGTCTTAGTTTACTTAGAGTAGGAGTGCTTTTTAGAGTTAGAGTTAAAGTTGTTAGAAGTAGGAGTTGCTTCTTAGAGTTGGAGTTAGTTGTTAGAAGTAGGAGTCTTGAGTAGGAGTTCTATTAGGAGTTAGGATTTAGAAGCTCTATAAATAGCCTTGTAATTAGTCACTTTTCATTTTCAATAGATCAATTATTTTTCAGCCATTATGCATAAAACCAAGAAGGGAAGAACTCCTATAGAGTTTCATAGAGACCGATCCCCTATAGAGATCACTCCAAGCTTAGAATCTACAAGGATTCTAATAGAAATAAATTACACATGCTAGATGCTAAAGTGTAGAATCATAAACAAAGTATAACCTATAGTTAAATCTAAACCAAGTAACAAATATGTACATATTTCTTGACATATGTGAGATTTTTGTTAACATAACATAAAGAGGGTGACAAAATTTGTATAAATTTAGCAAACGAAACATGCAAAAAATGGCAGTAGATGAGTGACAAGTAAAAGCCATGGAGGACACCAAGCAGAAGTACAACTCTAGGTGACATGTAATAAATATGTATCCAAGTGAATACTGAAGAGTGGTGATCAAGAAAATCTATGATGTGTCATCCATTATTTCTCCTTGTGTTATCTATAGTAACATGTAAGCCAGTCAGTCTTATATATAAGAAGGATGATCAAATTTATTTGACGAGAAAGACCATGTTGTTTATGTTGTTTACTCAATGTTCTGATAGGACCCTAGTAGGGTTGGGTCCTATTCATCTTAGTAGGGTCAATAAAATTATGTGAAATGTAATAAAACCTCCCACTAAATCACTTTTATCCTATAGATAAGAGTGATTAGGATTTATTTGGGTCTTAGGGCTTAGTAGCTATCACTCCTTTTATTGGGCTGGTTGGCTAGGATTTTCACCTGCTAAAATCGACTATGCAGCCAACCAAGCTGTCGCCTACCCCTATTAAAGTAGGTCAGCTATAGGAGGGGTAAGGGGTAAATTCACTTAGGAAGCACCCCCCTAGGGCTAGGGTTTTGAGCCTTATATAAGCTATAGCCTCCACCTCTTTTTAATAAAGCAATATCAATCTACAATTTAGCCATATGGCTAACTACTATGAGGGAGGAAACCCCATAGCGTTCCAAGGGTTAATCCCCCTCAAAGATAAAAATCTATAGAGCTCCTTCTGAGATTCTATAATTTGGTATCAGAGCAGCATTCCTGCTGCCTCTGCTGCCATCTATGCCACCTTCACCCTTCCAAGCAATTCTCACAATTGCTCCAACACGCGCCTCCACCTTCCATCTAAGCGATAAATCAAATCAATCTGATGTTGCCCCCCTGCGTTTGAGTTGAAGATCTGGTATATTTTCATCACCTACAACTATTTACTGCTGCTATTCCTTTGCCTTACATGTTGGAGAAGTTTTCTCATATTTTCCTTGCTGCAAAATTCTACTATCACAAACATGAACATCGTTACGGAGGGAAAACACTATAGAAAAATTTCAGCTGATTGTTGCTTCTCGAAATCGAATTAACAGTGCTGCAATTCTTCGTCAAGCATTGTTGAAATTTTATGACGAAGAATCTGCCTTCCATCGTTTCATATATTTTTTTACCGTTATGCTGCCAAAATTTCGTCAATCTTATTTGCTAATATTACCCACATTTGAACCAAGGTTTGGCTGTCAAAATTCTGCATATTTTGCTCGAATTCTCTTCTGGGATTTACGTCGAGAACTCGCTGCTTCTTCGATGCAAATTATGTTCGGCAGAACAGCACATACGCAACGATCTTTCATCGAATTCTATCAGACCTTCACTGCTATCTCTTCTAAATCTGAAACCATCTTTCTCATCTTCAATCCCTACTATCACCACCCAAAAAACCTATCAAACCGCAGCCAAAAACTAATCCCAATCAGCCCCAAAAATAGCCCTAACCGCATCCTACTTCCTTACCGATCCACCTACCTTTTCAGCCAACCTTCCTTACTGATCCACCTACCTTTTCAGTCACCCATGCTCTGAAACTTCTCATCCCAATCAGCCCCAAAAATAGCCCTAACCGTAGGCTACTGTCTTATTGATACACCTACCTTTTCAACCAACCTTCCTTACTGATCCACCTACCTTTTAGCCAACTTCCTTACCGATCCACCTACATTTTCAGCCAACCTTCCTTACCAAACCACCTACATTTTCAGCCACCCTTGCTTTGAACCTCTCATCCTAATCAGCCCCTAAAATAGCCTAAAACCGTAGCCTTCTATGACCAGCACCTATTTGCAACATACCCCCACTGATCCCTATCAAACCTTTATTTCCATCTATCCCAGATCCAAAATCTCTTTTCTTAATCTTCATCCACTGCTATCATAGTCCTAAAACTATACCAAATCGTAGCCAAAACTCCATAAAATTGTAGCCCCAAACCGCAACCAAAACAACCACAAAACCAGCCCAAAAAACTATAGCCTTCGGTCCACCAACCTTTCAGCCACCCAATCCCCCTTATCCCTTCAACAATAGCACGCATCTCACGCTGCATAATGCTACTAGCAACGATCTCTCATTGCCATTCTCCTTGATCACAACCAACAGCGATCCCTTGCGGCACAAGTGCTACCAGCAGTGATCTTTCGCTACTATATGTTTTCATCGCATTCGTAGCAATCTCTCGCTGCCATCTACCTTGATCGTAACCGGCAGCAACTTTATCATGTCCAGCAGCGATCCCTCGCTGCACAACGCTACCAACAATGACCACTCGTTGCCATCCTCCTTGATTGCAACCAGTAGCGATCCTTTGCAGCAAAAAACTGCCAGCAACGATCTTTCTTTGTAATCTGTCTATATCAAAGCCCACAGCATTCTTTCGTTGCTAATTGTCTTGATCGCGGCCAGCAATGAATTGAACACGACCAATAGCGGTCTTTCGCTTTATACCATCGCTGCCCTCCTCTGCAACAACCATGCACTCCGCTACCCCGTCTTCCTCCTATTGTAGCCGCACCCTTGCTACAACCACGCCACCTACAACCACGAAGTCACAGCACAACTGCAGCCGATGTCACTGCTGCCCTCTTCTTCCTCCGCCATCGTTACCGCCTTCCGACTCAGATCTCTCGGCTACCATCTCCCAACAGATATTAGCCACCTAAAAAATCGCAGCCTCGATAATCTTGCAGCATCATCGCAGAACCGCAACCGAAGTTACTGCTACCATCTTCTTCCTCCACCATTGCTGCTACCTTTGGCGACCATCCTCTACCAGCAACCACTTGGAGACTTCACCATCGTAGCCCCAACAATTTTTACAACAATATCACAATAGCACTTTCTCATCGTTTTGCTGCCATTGCTACATTCAACCTGAAGATTGCAGCTATACTCTTCAACTGATTTATTTGATAGGAGATCTTTATGTCATGAAATTGGTGGGCTTATTCGAAGCCAAATTGGAGGCTTTGAGATGCATATGGATGCTAAATTACGTGCCCTCTTCTAGGAGTTTAGATTGGGCCGATCACCAAGCCTAATAAGATCACAACGTGGTGCAAATTCAGATTATAGAAAGAACCCATCGAAGACAAGAAGCGAGGATAAAACATGGTAGCCCTACACCTCGATGACATCGATCTCCTTTACACAACTTCAAGAAGGGCACCTCAATCAAGATGCTCAAAGCATGAGAGCCACATCCTAACCAAAAGAATATAAACTTTCAACACCAATCAATTATAAGAACCTTGACGAAGAACTAGCGATGATCTGTCAAACCTCCACCATCCAAGAGTACCAAACCAGGTTTGAAATGTTATCTAATCAAACTTATGATTAATTTGAAAAATAGATATCGAGGACTTTCATTGAGGGCTTGAAGCGAGAGATTCGAGAAGAAGTTAAAGCGCGATAGCCATACACACTTAAGGCAGTCATCTCCTTCGTGCGACATCAAGAGGAGCGATTGAACTATGAAGCCCGGAGGACTAGGGTCGCTCCCCGACTAGCAGCACCAAAGCTTTCACCTCCTCCTACTGTCAATCGACCCCCCTCAGCCGAAGAAATTAACAAGGGAAGACCCTCTTGACAGATTGGTAAAGGGCCTATGTGGGCGTTGTAATAAACTGTAGAGTCGAGGCCACCATTGTAAAAAAGAGAGACCTCTGTTGATTGAGCCCACTGAAGCACCCAAACTTAAAGATACAGCTCTCGAGTCTGAGGAGAAGGATATGAAGGAAAAACTGCAGTCAACAAGCACACCTTTCATGCTTCACCATAGATAATGGACGTTGATGGCTTCATCAAGCATCAGCCCGTCACTATCCTCGCCGACACCAGGAGCTCCAACGACCTTATGAATGGCAAAAGAAAATAGGTGACCTTATGTGGGAAAGGAGAGAACGAAGAAACGATGATCTCGACACAGTGCTTGGAGAAGCTCGCTGAAATCTAAAGCACCTCCGTCGAACCGAGCTGACTCTTTCCTACCAGACTACACGACCCCCGTATGCTGGTCTTACAAGGGGAACCACCAGCACATATTCGACCATATTGCTGTCCATATCTTCAGAGGACCAAAGCTAAAAGGATCATCCAAGAGACTCAGGAGACATGGATCATTCGGCCATGACCTTCCCTTGCAATGACACTTTATCTCTAAAAGCTTTGCCTCTTTGTCTGTAGAGATAAGCTCTTCCTGAAGTACGCTCTTCCTGAAGTACTACATTCAGCTGACCCAACTATAGTTTCTGATGTAGCACTCCCACATCTTGGGCTACTTCCACGACTTCCCCAAGGAGTGGACCATGATGCTAGAAGTCTTCCCTGATGATGACCTCCGATCAATGGCCCACGATCACAAGAAGGAACAAGAGGAAGGCATCCACACAACCTCTATAGCCACGATGCCATCTACATCAATGCTAGCATTACCCGAATATAGCAATGTGTTTGTAATTGGAGTAGATATATTAGGAGTTAGGGTCGGCACCATCCTCATGCAAGATGGTCAACAGCACGAAGAAGTGAAAATGAGCCCAAAAAAATCACAACTACCGACATCAGACTCGGATCAAGCTCACACCACCAGAGATTTTATCAAAGGGCAGCCCTCATTCCAAAAGAAGGCTCGACTACTATTGCAAAGCAACCATATGTCAGCACATGCAAAGAAGAAACGACATCCCGACAAACTTCAAAATAGACAAAAATTTGAAGATCGAGTTTTCCTACACCTCTAGCCCGATCAACAGGAAACTCGAGCCGTAAGAAAGTGATCTTATTTCTTTGGGCCTTGTAATATTGTGGATCACATTGGAGCCCTAACCTGGAGATCATATCCACGCACCAAATCAAGATTATAGTTAATCCTCCGGTATCCCACCTCAAATGAAAATTTAAGGAAGATGACTCAGTCCAAATCCTTCCAACTAACACCCAAGATGATGAGGAGGGCAAAGTTTAGTTGATAATTGCATGGAAATCATACGAGGAGCTGAAGACCCGGTTCCCAGGGTTCATGGACCCTCAGCCTTGAGGACAAGGCTGATTCAAAGAAGACGAGCTTAATAGGACCCTAATAGGGTTAGGTCCTATTCACCTTAGTAGAGTCAATAAAACTATGTGAAATGTAATAAAACCCTCTACCAAGTCACTTTTATCATATAGAGGAGAGTGACTAAGGTTTATTTGGGCTTTAGGGCTTAGTAGTTGTCGCCTTCTTTACTGGGCTGGTCGGCTAGGGTTTCCACCTGCTAGAGTCGACTATGTAGCCAACCAAGCCGTCGCCTACCCCTATTAAGGTAGGTCGGCTATAGGAGGGGCAAGATTATAAATTTACTTAGGAAGCACCCCCTAGGGCTAGGGTTTTGAATCCTATATAAGCTATAGTTTCTACCTCTTTTTAATCAAGAAAGATCAATCTATAATTCAGCCATATAATCGACTACTAGGAATAAGAAATTCCTATAACGTTTCAAGGGTTGATCCCCTCAAAGATCAAAATATATAGAACTCTTTATGAGATTCTATCATGTTATTACAATCAAAAGTAACTAAAACATTCCCTTTTATGCCCATTCCACTTTAGATAACCCAGATGAATGTGTTTCTCTTATTACATGACCGATGTGGCACTGGCTCAGCACTATCTAAAGAATTCTCGGAATTTGTATCCAAGATCATGTGATTGCAAGAAACTTTTTTAAGACTCAAATGTCCCCTATAAGACTGATGGAACCAAGATATTAGGCAAAGCATTCAAGATCTCGAAATTACCATGTTCATGCTAAAAAGTAACATTTCATTCTATGCACATCCGCCTTGAGACAACCCCAGGTAAATGTGTCTCCAAGATTAGTACCCACTATCTAATGCAGCACATTGATACACCAAATGGGGAACCGTGTTCAAGGATACTGCGACGTTGAAATCAACAACAACACAAATTAAAAGTAGGTTTCCGGCGTTGCCAGCTTGCAGCGATCAACATCCATATATTGGATGAAAGCAATAGAAGACAAGGAAACCAATCTGCACACCCAAGACAATCAGATCCCTGATTGCTCAGGGCACCAATACAACCCCCACTCACTTGTGCATCTCTTCCACTGCAAGAATGGAGAAGGCAATCAAAAAAACACGAAACCCACCCTCGATCCCTGTGCATCCCACCCATTCCAAGATTGGCGAAGCAATCAATAAACACGAATCACACATGGAAACCACCC
The DNA here is from genome assembly GCA_029747655.1 of Ensete ventricosum. Lineage (NCBI taxonomy): Eukaryota > Viridiplantae > Streptophyta > Magnoliopsida > Zingiberales > Musaceae > Ensete > Ensete ventricosum. The sequence continues at coordinate 24,382,851 of JAQQAF010000007.1, read as the reverse complement.
CCCACCCCCCGCCATCCGTGTACGTCAAGCAGGCGCAAATAGTCAACAAACGAGAAACCACATGAAGCCCAGACATCGCCCGTCGAAGCAACATACATTGCACCGAGCCACATCAAGCCAAGACGGAAACTAGAAAGAAAACACAAAAACGAGGAGGAGAGAATGCAACATATCATCGTAACGTCATTCAACATAAACACATCCATCAATCAATCGGTGAGGAGACGGACGTACCCTCCACCGGTGGAGCCGCTCGACGGGGGCGTTCTTGGCGGGGATATCGAATGCGTCGTCCTCGCAGGTGATCTCGCCGTCATCTCCGAGGGCCGCCGCAGCCGCCGCCGCGTCGGCGAGGCCGCACTCCTCATCGCGCTGCCGCGCGTAGCGCTCCGGCGACCGCGTGTCCATTTGCCGGCTACTGCGGGACACGTGACGCGCGATGTGACTCGAGATCTGGGCCGCCCAAGGAGCATCAGACGGCCTAAGGCAAACAACAAAGTGAGATAGAGAGAGAGAGAGAGAGAAAGACGGGTGCGTAAGATCAAGAATGCTGGTGGCACGACGTCGATGTTAAAGTAGCTCACCTGGGGCTAGTGGGGGAGAGAGGACGGCGGCGACGCGGTGAAAGAGCGGAGAAGATCTTACTTTCTTCCTCGCTCTCTCTAATTCTTCTTCTCTTTTACCTTCCTCTCTCTCTCTTCGCTTTCACTCTGACGAGATCATCGGCGGAGAGCAAAATACGAAGCGATAGCGAAGGGAGAGAAGTTTCGCGGCAGCTTCGGGTTCAACTATTTATGGAAAACATTGGGTGACAAGATTTGCACGATTCGACGGTTAATTAGCCTTCCTTCTGTTAGACTCAATAGACGCATAGATAAACGTATGTGGGAATATGAACCACCGTCCGATTTTCTCTGATCATCGCCACCGGCGCAGCGAACGGCGTGTTCTCAGCGTTCGCGATTAACGACAACACTCTTTTTCCTATTATTCTTGGTCAGGATGTGCTCCGGTTCGTGCCTCTAGACATGAAGCACTAATTCGTGCCAACAATTCGTGGCACCAAGCACTTAACCCGATAAACAAATGTTTCCATCTTTGTATTATCTCAATCAATCTAATTTGAATAAAAAGGTAAACATAAAATAACTAATTCAATCAAATCAGAAATACAATATAAATTAGAAATTTGGAGCACTAGTCAATCAAAATTTAACCAGTCTTTGTCGCTGTCAAACAAACCTCCAATAATCCAATAATCACAAATCTAAGTCCATAGTAAGCCGCCAATCATCACAAGAAATTAGGCGACGGCTCTCGGCTCCTCCTCCTCCTCCTACGGCTATGACTGCTCCTCTTCTGCGATGGCTCCTCCTCCTCTTTTGGCGACTCCGTGCTGCTTTTTCAATCCTCATCCCCTCCTCCTATTTTCTCGGTGGCGACCGTGGCCTCTATGACACCATCGATAATACCTGCTTCCACGGTTGACACATCATCTCTTCATCGACAAGATCCATTGATTTACCAGCAGCAAGCCCTCTCTCCCTCGGCTGATGCGTCCGTCGGTGAGGCTTCATTCACCGTCGTTCTACTTCCCGTAAGATTTAAGGGGCTGTTGTTGCAGATCCCACCTTTTCCCTCTGCATCTCTCTAGGCCTCCTTATTGTCTATCTCTGCTTTGTTCTGGATGCCACTGCAATCTATCAGTCGCCAGCACTCATTTCAACAGTGTCTCTTGCCAACAGTCGAAGTCTGGCTCCTCTCGCCACGCAGCGTCTACCAGGGCCATTGTGCATCAACACCACCAATGCCCAGATTGGCCCTTCCCCTGCTATTGCTGCACCAACCGGTGCCATTAACATCACAATCCTTGTCGCCCTCCTTAGGGTCAACGGATCCTACAACAAAAAGGACACTGCCACCGCTCCTTATAGTCTGGGTTGTGTAGTTGTGATCCACTACTGTTGCGACCTATCCTCAAACCTCCTCCTTCCTCTATACGGGAGCAAGCGTAGCTACCTCTTTTTGCCCTGCATCACCTTTTTCGTCGTTTGTCTTATCGTGATCCCTTGAGCCCTCCTTCGACTCTCTCCAGTTCTGCCAGTGCCAGTACCGATCTGAGCCACCTCGGCTCTGATGAGATTGACCCTGGCTGCGCTGTTGTCTTGCTGCTCTTCTTCCTGAGGTCAGGAATTCCTCTAACGTCCACCAACCATCGTGCAGCGTCAACATAACCTTCTCCTCCGCGTCACTATATATTCCACGGACAATTGGCAACCGGCTGAGGAGCGAATGTTATCGTCAAACATACATCTCACAGATCGACAAATTGATAATGACTATGACTGCAGTTCCCTCCCCGATCTCCTCCTCTACTATAATTACCTCCTTCTCTTCTGATTGTAGGAGGCAAACGCCGTCGAGAAGACTTTCTACATTGTAGCCCATCGCAGCAATCGTCGCTACCTGGGGATTCTTCTCATAACTCACAAATCGATGATGATTGAGATTGTAGTTTCCTCCCCGATATCCTCCTATGCTGTAGTTTCCTCCTCCTCTCCTAGATTGCAGGAGGCGAATGCCATCAAGAACCCTCTCTTCACTATAGCTTGTCACAACAATCATCATTATCTGGGAATTCTCGACTACTAAGCTTGGTCGAAGCTGATCGTACCTATCATAATTCATTTTTTGCTTGACTCGACGGATAAATCTCGCCAGTGCTGTTGCCAATTACCTCCGCTTAGGTGCTGCCATTTTTCTCTCCTATGCCCTGGCGCAGCAGCCCTTCATCCAGACGGAACACCGGACGAATTACCTTCCACTGGTGCCACAGCAGGAATATCCTCTCCTTTAGCAGCCACAAGCACATTCTCGGTACACCAACAAGATCTCTATAGCAGAACCATTCTTGCCAGTGACCGAATGAGACAACAGTTATTGTTCCAGCTCTATCTCTTGGAACATATCGTCTTCCTCGATCTCTTCATTGCTTCCCATCACTCAACGATAGCATCCGGCTATGACAACGAAGGATACCTCTCCTAGCAGCATGTTTTACCAGTACAAATTAAAGTTGCAGTCCAATTAAAAGCCTCTTATCGCTGATTGCCAGAGCCTTAAAGCCTTTCTCCTTGATGTCTTCCTCATCTACCTTTAACTCGTCAACTTTTTATCTGTAGGGAACCCTAGTGCCGCTTCTCATGAGAATCTTATTTTCATCAATGCTGCATCTCTCATCCCTTTAAATTATCCAAAGGCGGCAACTATGCACCCTGACGTAGGTAGTTTTCTAATATTTTATTTGGCTATGGTTTACTAGGTGATGTTGATGGCTCCCTGTTAGAACCCTAGCAGATTCTAAGCTTGGGGGTGATCACTATAGGGGATCAGCCTTCTTGGAACTCTATAAGGGTTCCCTCCTCCAAATTGCTGCTTAAAGGTTACAAAAAATACTCTTCTATTCATGATAAAAAATGGAGGATTACAAGGCTATTTATAGATCTTCTAACCCTAATTCCTAAGAGACCTCCTACTTTCAATCAACTCATAAGGCAACTCCTAATGTATCTCTAAGTCTAACTTCCAACCAGCCCATCTAGGGGTGACCGGTTGTTTATTATTTCCTATTTCTAGTCTAACTTATCCCTTCCTCAACCAACCCCTCTTTAACTAGGATAAAGGGTGGCTAATTAGGGTAACATGCATCCTACTATTTTCTTAAAACATCTTCCTCCCACCTAATCCTAACTTAGCCGGCCTCCTTACTTCTTTATTAGGGTTCGACTAGATAGGATTTATTTGAATGCACTTCAAATTTATATATTTGTCCTATTTAATGAAACTAAATTAGGACTCCCCTAGCTAGAGTCCTAACAGACCCGGTTGCCCTCTTCAAATCAGCCTTGTCCTCAAGGTTGGTGCTTCATGAATTTTGGAAATTTGATTTTTAAATTATCATTGTTCTCCCAAGTGGCATCATTGTTAGCACTTCAATAGAGGGTCACTGTCGTTGTGTCACGATCCTTCGGTAAATAATGGCACTCGGCTGAGTCTGGAGCTCTCCTATGATAGTCATATTAGGTAAATATCTTTGAATTATCTCGTTTTATCCTAATTTGAGCTTCAAGCACGACATATAAAAGATTGGATGGATTCAGAAGTCGACGGGTAAGTCCAATTTGTATGCTACTGTCCTGATGCGCTCCACAATCTAGTAGGGTCCATAGAACCAAGGTGAAAGCTTCATGGATGCACTGGTTTGGATCGATATTTGCTTGTATGGTTGGAGTTGTAGAAATACCCAATCTCCCACTGTAAATTCTCTTTCGCCTTTGTGTTGATCATATTGCTATTTCATTCTTGCTTGAACTATAGTGAAATTGTCTTTTAATAGCTTCAACATTTTGTCTTTATCCTGTAGTTCTCTATCTACTTGTTCTACTTTAGAGGTGCCAAATACATATTTTGGGATTACAGGATGAGGTCGACCATACATAGACTCATAGGGTGTAATTTTTATGGATGAACGAGAAGTTCTGTTATACCACCACTCGGCCCAAGGGAGCCACTTTATCCACTCTTTTGGTCGATCACTAGTGAAGCATCTGAGGTATGTCTTTAAACATCTGTTCACCACTTCAGTCTAGCCGTCGGTTTATGGGTGATATGCTATGCTCATCTTCAATTTAGTGCTCTGCATCTGGAATAATTCTATCCAGAATTTGCTCATGAAGACCTTATCATGATCACTTACAATATATCTCAGCATCTCATACAACTTTATAATATTTTCCATAAAGATTCGGGCAATGCTAGAAGCAGTGTAGGGATCACGAACTACACAAAAGTGAGCATACTTTGTAAGGCGATCAACAACAACAAGAATAGTACCTTTTCCTTGTGATGAGGGCAGCCCTTCGATGAAGTCCATTGATATATCGGTCTATATTGAGTCCGAGATAGGTAAAGGTTGTCGCTTTCTGGGGCTTGCCACTGTTTCACCTTTATGTCGTTGGCATACATCACATCGTGCCATAAATTTAGCAATAATATTTTCCATCCCTTCTCAATAAAAATTCTACTTAATTCTCTTATAGGTTCTAAGGAACCCGAAATGCCTATCCGCGGGTATAGAATGCATCTCTTGAAGGATGGTTTTTATGCAACTAGAATTTGGCACAAGCACAATGCGTACCTTATAGCATAGGTCTTTTGAGTCCCAACTGTAATAAGCCGTGAAACTTGGTTCTTCCTCCAATTTCTTTATGATCTTACTGGTTCCTGGATTATCTTTCCATTCTCTCCTAATGTCCTCAAGGAAGTTGTTGGTCGAAAGTGAAATGGTAAAAAATTCAACTTGCTCGGGTAGTCGTGAAAGCGAATCTGCGACAATATTTTCTTTCCCCTTTTTATAAATTGTTTCATAATCATAGCCAAGAAGCTTTGTTACCCATTTTTTCTACTCGGGGGTAGATATCTTCTGCTCCAAGAAATATTTCAGGCTCTTATGGTCGGTCTTGATTTGGAAGCATCGGCCGATTAAGTACTATTTCCATTTAGCCACCGTATGTACAATCGCAAGCATCTCCTTCTCGTAAATAGTTATCTTGAGGTGGGAAGGAGATAAAGCCTTACTTGTATATGCTAGGGGGTGGCTATCTTGCATTAACACAGCGCCTATTCCCACTCTGGAGGCATCGACTTTAATAACAAAAGTCTTATCGAAGTCAGGTAGTGCTAGCACGGGCACTGTCGTCATTGCGGTCTTAAGTTTGTCGAAGGCAATGGAGGATCTATCCGACCATTGGAAAGCATCTTTTTTCAGCAAGGAAGTGAGAGGTGAACTTATCTTCCCATAGTCTTTCACGAACTTGCGGTAGTAGCCTGTTAAGCTAAGAAAGCCGTCAGCGATTTTATGTTCCTTAAGGTCAGCCAGTTATGCATTGGTTCAATTTTGGAAGGGTCCACTGCCACTCCTTCCTCTGATATGATATGCCCAAGATACTCCACCTTCCGTTGAAGAAAGCTACACTTTAATTTTTTGACAAAAAGAACATGCTCTCGAAGTATTGTCAAAACAAGTTGTAAGTTCTCAAAATGACTTTCAGTAGAAGGGCTGTAAATAAGGATGTCATAAAAAAAAACCAGCACAAACTTACGAAGATAATTTTGGAAGATATCATTCGTAAGGTTCTGAAAGGTGGAGGGAGCATTAGTGAGACCAAAGGGCATTACCAGAAATTCGTAGTGGCCATTATGTATCTGAAAGGTAGTTTTCAGTATGTCTTCTTCGCACAATCGTATATGATGATATCCGGATCGAAGGTCCAACTTTATGAAGATTCATGCTCTTTTAATTCATCAAGCAATTCATCTACTACTGGAATAGGGTACTTGTCCTTGACAGTTATACTGTTGAGATCTCTGTAGTCGATGCACATTCACCATGTTCCCGTCCTTCTTTCATACAAGGAGTACCGGTGAAGAGTAGGGGCTGTAACCCGACCGAATGACTCCTGTTTTGAGCATCTTCTTTATAATCCTTTCTATTTCGTCCTTCTGTAGATGAGGGTATTGATTTGGCGGAGTGTTTGCTGGAGCTTTGCCCGAAAGAATTAGTATTCGATGATCATGCTGGCGGTTAGGAGGTAGACAGTGCGGTTCATCAAATACATCTGAAAATTCAGCAAGCGTAGATTTAGGTCTTCAACTTCGATTGCCTCCCCCTTGGATTGTTGCTCAAGTTGTACTAAGAAGCCGCTACATATTTTGTGCAAGACTTTCTCCATTCATCGTGTGCAAATTGTTGATATGTCGCTCCCCTGTTTACCGTACAGTACAATTTGTTTTCCCTGGTTGCAAAACTTCGTGATTAATTTTGAAAAATTCTAAGAAACATCACCTAATGTTGTCAGCCATTCGATGCCAAGCATAGCTTCATAATCATCAAGAGGGAGGAGAAAAAAATTTGTGATTATTTCTTTATCCTGCAGCAAAAGCTTCACCCACGGGCACCGACGATCACACTTCAGAATTCGTCCGTCAGTGACTTTAACATCAAACTTGCTGCAATCTTCAATAGGCAAGGCCATCCGGATAGCAACCTTGTTGTTCATAAAATTATTAGTGCTTCCAGTATCAATGAGAATGGTAATTAGTTGTTGCTTTAGAAATCCTCCAACTTTCATCGTTTGCGGGTTCGCGTAGCCGGCAAGAGCATGCATTGTAAAATCATCCGCTCTTCTTCATCTATGACCTCTTCCTCATGCTCCTGGACCTCATCCTCCACATCTTCAAGAGGTTCAATCAATAGGAGATGGCCCTTTTTGCAGCGATAATCGCGACTCCACGATTTGTCGCAATGCCAACAAAGCCCCTTTGCTGATCGATCACGTAGTTTTTCTCTTGTCAACTTTTTTGGCAGCGAAGAATGACTGGGAATAGAAGGAGGCTTGTATGCCATGGGCCTAGGAGTGGTTCTCATCCTCCAGGAATCTTGGTTGAGCCGCTCTTCTTGTATTCGGGCGAAGGAAATTGCAACAGCTACGGTACGGGGCTGTCGCGCTTTAACCGTAGGTACCTAGCAATTGTCGATCAATTCAATCACGAGCAAGGTAGGATAGCTTCTCAAACCTGGTTTGGTACTCTTGAAATGTAGAGGTTTTTCAAATTTTTACGAGTTGATCATCAATATTTTCGTACTCCGTAGGTTCGAAGTGGTTCAGTAGTGCATTTTTAAATTGATTCCATGTCGGAGCCCCATGATAATATTTCAGCCAATTGTACCATTGGATTACATCACCTTCAAGGTAGATGACAGTGATTTCCTCCATAGCATCGTTTGACGTTTGGTAGTAGTGGAAGTAACGTTCGGCGTGCAAAATCCACCCCGTCGGGTCTCCTTCCCAATGTGGGAAGTCCACCCTCATGCGTGGCTGAAGCATGTCCAAAGGTTGTCCCTCCTTCTTTGGAGGTCTCTTTGAACTCTCTTCTCAGTGGGATTTGGTTGGACTCGGCGGGTGTCCAATTTTGAACTTCGCGAACAAAGCACGCAATTTGTCCTCCAAATGCGATTCAAGCCGAGATTCCAATGCTTCAAACTTGGCATCCATTGGATCTTAGGAAGCCATGGTGTATGCCTATAGATAAGATATTTCCTTGTATTTTTTCTGTTGATGGGTCAATGGCATGGGTGGTGGAAGATTCGGACAATCGATTGGTGATAGAAGGGTTCAGCTGTAATGGGTTTCTATTTTGGGCTGTGATTTTTAGCGGTGTTAGGGTTATGAAAATAGGTTATGACAGCTGTGTTTTAAGGCTAGAGAGATGCCCTAAAGATGTCTTAGGTGGCAGCACCAAGATGGTTGGGTTTTGGTGGGTTAAGAAGAAGAAGAAAGACAAAGGTGCAACATCATATTTTATGTCAAAAAAATTTCAATAGTGAAGACAAAATTTTTTTCCAAAAATTTCCAATGAAAATTTGAGTGAAACTCAAGGGGGATCTACTGATAAGGAAGAGGTAATACCGATAAAAATTTTGTGGAAAGAATTAACAGCAATAGGTCTGGCAAAAGTGCAATCGAAGAAGTACGGTAGCATATTTTTATGTCTAAAGTCCAACAGTTTGGACGTAAAAGATCAATAGGTTATCTTGATAATTTTTTGATGAGACTAAAGGGAGATCCAATGATAGGAAGTTCTAAAACTGTGGTAAAAGTTTCATAGAGATTTGATCAGTAAAAACACAACAGCAAATTAAACAGTTAAGGGTGTGCAGTTGGAATTATGTAGTTTAACTTTCGTCGTAAAGATGAAAACTTTGCGATGAAAACTTTGCGATGAAAAGTTTGTGCAGCAAATAGAAACAATTTTTTTTGTATTTTTTGAATAGGGATAACTAAACTATAGCAACATTAAGGTAGGAAACTAGAACCTGTTACAATTCATGGGGAGATCAAAGGATGATCTGCGGTAGTGGAGATAATGGTGGAATTTGCTGATGATCTTCAAACAATTGTGGGAATTGCTTTGGACGGCTATAGGAGGTTGATGGATGGCTGTGGAAGGGTAGCGAGATGCCAATAACGATGCTCTGATATCAAGTGTTAGAACCATAGTAGATTCTGAACTTGGGGGTGATCATTATAGGGGATCGACCTCCTTGGAACTCTATAGGGGTTCCCTCCACCAAATTGCTGCTCAAAGGTTGCAGAAAATACTCTTCTATTCATGATAAAAAGTGAAGGATTACAAGGCTATTTATAGACCTTCTAACCATAATTCTTAAGAGGTCTCCTTCAAGACTCATACTTTCAATCAACTCCTAAGGCAACTCCTAATGCATATCTAAGTCTAACTTCCAACCGGCCCATCTAGGGATGGTCGGTTGCTTATTGTTTCCTATTTCTACTCTAACTTATCCCCTCCTCAACCAATCCCTCTTTAACTAGGATAAGGGGTGGCTAATTAGGGAATATGTATCCTACTTTTTTCTTAAAACATCTTCCTCCCATCTAATCCTAACCTAGCCGGCCTCCTTACTTATTTATTAAGGGTCAGTTAGATATGATTTACATGAATGCCCTTAGGATTTACATATTTGCCCTCTTTAATGAAACTAAATTAGGACTCCCCTAGCTAGAGTCCTAACACTCCCTTAGTTGCCTACCAGCAATGATTCACATTCCAGGTGACCCGAGTCTAGTACCAAATCCAGCTCACACACTTTGGTTACGCCAAGATCGCCTCATTCTCCAAGCCATTCAAGTATCTATTACCGGATCCATCGCCCCGCTCATCTCCTCCTGTGCTACTACTACGGAGGCCTGGAACAAACTATAAACTACCTTAGCAAATCGCTTGCGTACTCACATGCTCGGGCTCCTTTCCAATCTCATGAAATCAAAGCAAGAGGAAAGTTCTGTTACTGACTATCTACAACGTATAAAAATTATTACAATGACTTGGCTTTGATAGGTCACTCCCTCAGTGATGAGGAAATCCTCGTCCACACACTTAATGGACTAAGTGATGAGTTCAAGGAATTGGCAACGACACTTCAAGCTCATAACTTTCCAATCTTATTCAAAGAACTTTATGACAAGCTAACCGACTATAAGGCATATTTGAAGCATGACGATAGGTTGCTAGGACCTCCCATCATAGCCTAGTTCAACCACAAGTCCCAAAGGGAAAGCAACAAATATAGCAAGAATGCTAAAAAAGATGTGGCCAAATTTCCTCTTGACACTATGGGAACCAATCAATCCTTCCCTCCTCTACATCCTCCATACTTCAACCATCATCAAGGTGGTCCCTTCCAGCCTTACCGTCCTACTTATGTGACTCGCAACAAGTCATCTGTCAGTTGTGTGACAAAGTCGGTCACTCTGCAAAAGTTTGTCAGCCTCGACCTTGACTTCCTACTTCGTTAAGTTGGCTCAGGCAAATGTTATGACTACTCTGACTGATAGTCAATCAAATTGGATCATGGACTCTGGTTCTTCCCATAATATCACTTATGATCTTCAGAACCTAACAATCCACAACAATTATGGAGGAAATGAAGACATCGTCATCAGTGATGGTAATGGTATTCCTATCACTCACACTGGTTCTACAACGCTTAAATCACATTCCACTTCTTTCACTCTCGATGATGTTCTATGTACACCCCACATTAAACGAAATCTTATGATCATCTCTCAATTCTGTAATAAAATCATACTTTTATTGAATTCTTTTATGATTATTTTATTGTTAAGGATTTGAGCATGGGGGCAACCTTGGTCTGAGGCCAGAATAAAGATAATATTTACGAATGGCCGTCAGCCTTGCATCTCACTTAGCCTACTGCTTGCTAACTCTTCAATTGCTACTCCGATCAATGTGTGGCATCGACGTCTCAATCATCCCTCGCCTTTTATCCAACAAAAAATACTTTCTCGCTACTCTCTTCTTGCTTTTAAATCACATAGTTTTATTACTCACTATGATGCTTGTCTTAGCAATAAGAGTCATCAAGTACCTTTTGAAAAATCCTCTATGTCATGCTCTAAACTGTTTGAAGTTATTTATAACGATGTTTGGGGTCCTGCCTCCATCATTTCTTTCGACAAGTTCAGATTTTATGTTGTCTTTGTAGACTATTTTACCAAGTACACATGGTTATATCCTCTTCGTCATAAGTCTGAAGTTCCTGCAGTCTTCTCCAACTTTAGGAACTTCGTCGAGAACTACTTTTAGACTACAAGTAAAACAGTCTATTCTGATGGCGGAGGTGAATATCAAGCCCTCACATCCTGTTTGTCTGCTTGTAGCATTTAACATCTCAAGTCACCTCCATATACTCCTTAACTGGTTAGCTCTACCGAACGTAAATATAGACATATAGTTGAAACTGGTTTAACACTCCTCCTTCAAGCCTCCTTGCCACCAATCTTTTGGTTAGTAGCCTTTCAAACGACAGTCTATCTTATTAATTGGATGCCAACTCACATCCTATAATATCAATCACCTTTTGAAAAATTATTTCATAAATGTCCTAATATGCAAACATTAAAAGTATTTGGTTGTTTTTGTTATCCGTGGATATGTCCCTCTGTGTCCCATAAGATGCAATCTAGATCTCGACCTTGTATTTTCATTGGGTTCTCTCTTGAACATGATACCTTCTGGTGCTATGACCCTTATACTAATAAAGTCTTTGTTTCATGACATGTCACCTTTGTGGAGTCTTCTTTCTCTTTCATGATCACAAGCCACCTGTCATACCTTTGGATTACTGTAATACACCTTCATCCACATCAACTGAACCTTCAAATACATCTCCTTCGGATCTACACTCTCTTGTTACCTCGATTATGTAGCTTCTTCCTCCATCTTCCAATTCTCCACAGGTTCCTCTTGTTCCTAAACCATTGCCTCTAGCACCACAACCTTTGCCTTCACCTCGATAAGAAACTTTTGTCATCTCTCAGCCCAACTTAACCTGTGATGACCCACAACCTTTGCCACCTATCATTATCATAGCCCCCAAGCATCCCATGCAAACAAGTTCCAAGAGTGGTGTCTTTAAACTAAGACAAGTTCTTGATTTACATACTAGCTCCAACTCTTCACCCGACTTTGCTAAACCAACATCATTTAATTTACTCAGGCCCAAAAATCTCCATATTGGCGTAAAGCAATGTGCGAGGAATTTGATGTTCTTCTTCATAGCTCTACATGGACTCTTATTCCTTCTTACCCCACACAAAATATCATCGGGTGCAAGTGGGTTTTTTGAATTAAGTTGAATCTTGTGTTAGAGTCAATTGGCACTAAGAGGGGGTGGAGGGGGTTTAAATTAGTGCAAGTGTAAAATCACATTTAAAGAAAAATTTCTCGTTTAAATAAAATCAGAATCGAAAGTGTTTCTTGACTTAAAGGCGAATAAGTAAACGATTTAAAAGACAATCGAAAGATGATGCTCTTGCCTTTCTAATTAAGAATAATTGAAAGTAGCAAATAAGACAAGTAAAGAGCACTCACAATTTTATAGTGGTTCAGCCCCAATCTTGGCCTACGTCCACTTCGTCGAGGCCCACTGGTGTCCACTATCGATCTTCTTCGGGTGATGACCAAACCCTTATAGCCTTTCAACTTACAAGGGAGACTTTTTACAAGAATTACAACACTTTGCTCACTCCCTTCCCCCTTTTCTTTTTCTTACACCCTTTTAGCACATACTTTTTTTGATAGATTTTTTGCCCAATGACTTGTGTGAATGCTTGTGCTAAATGCAAGAAAACTTGGGGTTTTTATAGACTCTAATTGGCTTCAGAAGAATGGAGCCAAAATTCAAACGCACCCAGAAAAATCGGCTACGAGTGGTACAACCACCGACGCTAACGGTACAACCGCCAAAAGCTACCCTGAAACAAGATATGGGTGGTACAACTGCTAACTTAGGAGGTACAACCATCGCCTACTACCTGGACTCCTGAGCGACGGTGGTACAACCACCGCTCACCGACAGTACAACCATTAGGATTTCCAAAAAATGATTCCCTTCGCTTTTCCAATCCCGACTTGTACCTCCTGTTAACTAATTTTTAGGTTAACTAATTGAGCTCAACTCGAGCTTAATCCATCCCCTTAGTAGACCCGGTTGCCTTATATTGAGTTGATTTGGATTCCTTCTAAATCAAACTCAATTAGGATTCAATCCCTAACTATGACTCACATATTACAACCATAAAGACTATCAAGCTAAACAATGACCTAACTCCCGCCAATCAGGCAGCCTTTGACATTCTTGCTGTGAGTCTTAAGGTCTTCCTCTAGTGATCTTTCGGCGTGTTCCCAGTGAGCTTCCCGATTCCTTCGGTGAACTCCTAGCAAACTCAAGCGAGCTCCCACAGCATCGTCCGAACATTGGCATGATGCCCAAACTTGATTCTGGCCCAATCATATGGTTGTAACTCCTTTTCTCCATCGTAGTTAAACCTGTATTACTTTCTCTAATATAAAAGTTAGATTAATCACTTATCAATTTATTTCATTATCAAACTCTAAGATTCAATAATCTCCATCTTTTTTATGATGATAATCAATTGATGACGGGAGTTAAACCTTACTCCCCCTCAATCTATGCCATAATAAAGAAAACTTAAATTCAAGAGAACCACCCACTCCTGAATTCAAGTATCATGATTTGTCAAGTAATTAATATTTCAAGGATGCAGTATCAATTTCAAATATCAACTCATGAAATTTTTTTGAAGTATATAACATCAATTTCTGTTAGGATCAATCGACACTAAGAGGTGGTGGGGAGGGAGGGGGGGGGGGGGAGGGGGTGAATTAGTGCTAATGTAAATATTAGTTTTAGAATAAATCTTTTTAATTAAACCAAAATATGAAATTTGAAGCTTTTAGTCTTTAGTAAAACGAAAGAGTGTTTGAACTAAAGTTGCTAAGTTGATAAGTAAACCCGAAAGATAAGCAACGTGAAAATTTTACTTTAAAAGAGTGAGTTAAATTGGAAGCATCAATACAAGAATATGTAAGCAATTGAAAGCAAAAAATACTCATAATTTTTATAGTGGTTCGGCGCCAACGGCCTACATCCACTCCCGAGTCCTCCTTCTTGAGGCACATTGGTGTCCACTACCGATCTTCTTTGGGTAAAGAATAAACCCTTACACTTAAGCTTACAAGGGAGACACGATTTACAATGCTGAGCTCTCTCCCTTACCCTTTTTCTTTTTCTTACACTTCACACAAGTTTCTCACATAATTTTCCCCCCAGAAGTGTTATCTAGAATGCAAGAATACTTGGGGTATTTATAGGCTCCACGTAGCTTCAGATTTTGGAGCCAAAAATCAAATATATTCAAAAAATCCAGGTACGGGCGGTTCAAACCGCCCAGCCTGGGTCAGTTGCCCGAAAGCCCGGGCGGCGACGGTACACCCGCCGCTCGCCGGTGGTTTACCCATTGGAATTTTCGCAAAAGTGGTTCCCTCCACTTTTCAAATTTCAGCTTGAACCATCAGTTAACCACTCCCTTGGTCAACTAATTGAGCTCAACCAAATCCTATAGTGGACTTGGTTGCCTCATTGAGTTGATTTGGATGTCTTCCAAATCTAACTCAGTTAGGACTCAAACCCTAACTACGACTTAATGAATACAACACTTAATGATCAATTAAGCTTAAATAAGACCTAATTCTTGCCTAATCCGACAGCCTCCGGCATTCTTGCGGTGAGTCCTATGGTCTTCTTCCGGCGATCTCTCGATGTGTTCCCACCCGAACTTCCCGATCCCTTCGGTGAATCTCCTAGCGAACTCCTAGCAGATCCCACAACATCGTCAAAACCCGGCCTGATGCCCAAGCTTGATCTTGGCCCATCATCTGGTTGTAACTCAATTGCTCCTGTCATAGTTAGTTTAACACATGCTAATTATGACTTAATTAAATACAATCATAATTGCCAAAACATCCATTACAAGATAATCCCAACTCCCGGCAAGCTTTTCGGCTACCTCCGACAATCTTCCGACGAGTCTCAGTATTCTTCTGGTGAACTCTCTTGCGCCATCCTGGCAAGCTCCCGACACCCTTGGCGAGCTCCTGATACACTCCTGGCAAGTTCCCAACCGCGTCAACTCGATGCATGGACATGACCTTGGTCAATCCTAATTGTAAGAATCCTTCTATCGTAATTAATCCTACATCAATCAACTCTAACAATCTTGTTAGATCAATAATCCATCAATTGATTTCATCATCAAAATTTGAGATTTAATAATTTCTCCCTTTTTGATGATGACAATCAATTGATGAGAGGAGTTAATCCTAACTACCCCTAAATCCATACCACTTAAATTTAAGAGAAGCACACATTAGTAAATTTAAGTTATCAACATTCTATACAAATTTCAATATGAATTTGAATAAAGTAATCAAATCATGAATTCCATCAAGTCATCAAATCATAATTAGAATTATGCACTCATATCCATATCCAAGATATATCAATTCATATCCATATTTTTCAACAAGATCATGTGTCATCAATGTATTCATTAATTAATATCATGTGTCATCAATATATATTTCTCCCCCTTTGTCATTAACAAAAAGGTGAAATATATCTAATAATTTCAAAGCACATGATGACATTACTCCCCCTTAGTATATGCAATATAAATTTTTTTTCCCTTTAATAAGGAAAGAAATAAGGGAGGAGTTGTTGAATCATTTCATCATTCGGAAGAGCTTTTAATAAATTTTAAAAAGAATATTAAGATGAGCTCAAAAATCAAGTTGATTTGATTTTAATCACATCATATCATTAAAATCATGAGTAGTATTCCAAATCATCATGTTTATTTTCATACTTAATATACATTGTCATGATTTTACATTATCATATCTTCTCTCCCTTTGTTATCAATAAAAAAGAGAAGTGCAATTAGCAATTTTATGAGATATGAAAGCTTAGCAATTTAGTCAATTTTTCATTACTTTAGAACATACAAGCTAGTGAGTTCCTTCTTCTCTTTTGGGAAGTGCAAGCTAGCAAATTTTTGCTTCCTTTACATTGTTCAAGCTAGTAATTTTACAAGCTAACAAGTTTTGCTCCCCCTTTATCATTGTCAAAAAAAGGGGATGGTTGTAAGGGGATGGTTACAATAGTGCAAAACGTTTCCCATTACATCATTTTTTAATAAATATATCAAGAAATATACCAATCATCACATAAAATATATCAAGAACAATTAACATGGTGATGAGATATTCAATTTATGAAAATAAATTATGAATATCAAGAAACAAATCATAGAATATCTTGATTCATGCATAATAATTATCAAATTGTCAAGATCATGATTTATGCAAAAATCTTATTTTAAATAATATGAGAAAATATAAGAAATATGATTTATAAAAGATTTCAAGTTATAATTCCAATAAATCAAAATCACGATATAGGTAAAGAACTCATTCACAATCATCAAAATCACTTTCAAGAGATTCAAAATGATATTGATAGTCTTATCGATCTCTTGAAATGCTAGTGATTTTCTTTCTCTACTTTGTGTAAGCAAGAAGGTAGAATCAAGGTAGTGAAATAAAAATATTATATTACAAAAATACTCAATTTTAAAGATGTAAATTTTATACCAAAATCTAAAAAATCAAGAGCTACTCATGTATTTTAATTTGTCTGATGCAAATTTAAAGCAAGGTAACAAATCAAGCAAATTATTGATTTAACATGCAAATTTTAATAAGAAGTCTAATTTATAAAGTCCAAGAAATCCGAAGGAAAGTAGTAAATCAAGCTCACATTTCGCATGTATTTAGAAAATTTACTATTCTACATTTTCTTCTAAGTAAATTGATTTACATTCAATGTTATCATATCCAATTTGCTTCTAGACACATTGATAATTTTATCTCCCACTTTTTGTTATTGTAAAGAAAAAAATATGATTGCATAACTTCTTTACATCCATGTTCAAAATACTCCCAAAAGTATAAGGAGATCATGTCATGAAAGATAAAATCCAATTTTTGAATATCAAAAGACATGATTCCATTCAATAAGTTTTTTTTCCTTTTTTTGTAAATAATGAAAATGAGTCTTAGGGGATAATCTCAATTCATCCAAAAATAAAAAAGAAGAATGATCTTGATAAATTTTTTAATTATTATTGTTAAGATCATAAATATCCTTTTATTAAAAAGGAGAAAATTATAGAGATCAATAACGTGATTCCCTTAACGTAAAAGTCAAGTCAAGAATTAAGGGAATATTCATGATAATACAAATCTCTTTCAATTTTTAACTTATCATAAATTTAAGAAATACTACTTTTGGTAATAAGTTATGTCATTCATGAGTTTTAAAATAAATCATGTCAAGATAGATATTGATATCAAAAGATATCCATGAATATTAAAGTCATGATTTAATTTTATAAATCGCCTCTTAGATGATAAAATAGAACCATAAGAGAACAAAGAAGAGTCTTCATCTCAAATTATAAATATCAAGATCATAAGTTACTTTTAAGGAAGAAAAAGTAGAAGATCTTGATTTATATATATGAAACTTCAAGTTTTAAAGAATATGGTTCATTAAGAAGATTTTGAAGTTTCATTTTCTAAACTTACAAAAATCATGACAATAATTTATTCAAGTTCATCAAATCATCAAGCATGATTTTATTGAACATAAAACTTCTTCAATCAAAATCAAAATATTAATAAGGTTGGATAGATTCAAACATATCCATTCTTTAGTCATTCAAAATCATCATCAAAAATCACTTTTTGGAAAAATTCGATGAAGGCATCATAGATTGTTTTTCAATAGCTAGAGTTCTCTAATCCATTTTGTAGTTCAAGAGATTCAACAATAATAGTATTATTTTATTTCTTGTTGAAGGATTAAGAAGATAAAAATTATTTCAAGAATAATTGTCCTTTTTTTGAAATTTATTTCAAGAATGCAATGTCATTTAAAGTTAAAAATGAAATTTCATTATGATCATTGCAATAAAATATTTTCAAACAAACGATTCGATTTATTTTAAAATCAATGATTTTTGTATGTTGGAAGATTCTATCATGTTAGCAAGAAGTTTTTCTTTTAAAGAAAGATGATTTCATATATGATTTTTAGGTTAAAAAATAACACAAATCATCAACACAAGTTAATACACATCAATCAAAATCTTTCTTTCATACATATGACTCTTATTTAAGTTAACAAAAATTTCTTCTTTCTAATTCTAGCATGCTCTAGCTATGCAAAGATTATCCATCTTTGAGAGCAATCAAGATTAATTATAACAAAGAATCATCCTTAAGATTCATTACCAATAATTTTATTTTTAATATTTTTTTGTTATTTACTTAGGCTAGTGAGCTTTTAAAGAGTATTAGATCTCAAGTCATGTGCCTTGAATATCTACTTTCAAAACATTACTTAGTGCTCCTAGCCTTGTTAGGATGCAACTTTATATTATGTAAGATTTTGATTTAGGTACCTATTTGAGTTTGGGTCCTTCATGATATGTTCTTCCTATTTTCTCTAATGGTTTAAGGTTGTTTATGGTTTCTTTATGAACCCAAATTAATTTATACGGACTATAGTTTTTAAATGGACATTTGTTTGCTTTATGTCCTAATTTTTCATAAGAATTACATTTAACTTTTGATGGTAAATGTAAGGTAGGGCCTTTAATGAAAATGATTGTCTTTTGTTGACTATTACCAACAAAGCCTATGCCATTTTTTCTATTAATATGACCCTTATTTGCAAGGATCATATTTAGGGATTTGTTCCCTATTTCAAATTTTTTAATGTGGTTTTTAAGCATGAAATTCTCTTCTTTAATGTTGTCTAGCATTTCACATTTAGAACTAGGATTATGTGATGCTAATAACTCATGCATTTCATCAACTTTACCAACTAACAAATCATGTTCATGTTTAACCAATTTAAAAGATTTACTAAATTTTCTAAATTCATCAAACAAATCATGAAGCATATTTAATAATTCAGAAAAAGAATTGCTTAATGAATTACCAACCTTATAATTGATGGCCATAAGAGAAAGGTTCTCCACTTCTTGGTTGTGCATTTGATCTTTGGAGCTCCTTGGCTTCTTGCGTTCATAGCAAGAGGTTTTGTCCATCTTTAGATTATTTTTAAGGTTCAAGTTCATTAATTTTTTCGAATCATTTGTCAAAAGTTCATGGTCCTCATCACTCGAGATTTCACTCGAGGAGTCATATGTTCTCAGTTCAAATTCCTTCATGTTCTTTGGAAGATGTTCTTCAAGTTCATTTTTGTAAGACATTTCATTCATTAATTTTAATTATGCTTTCATGTGTGATTTTCAAAATATGCCAAATATCGAAAGCCGAATCACAAGCGAAAATATGATTAAACTCATTCTTATCAAGAGCACAAAGCAAGGCATTCATAGCCTTTGCGTTTAAAGAGAAAGTCTTATTCTCCAAATCATTCCAATTATTCATTGGAATATAAGACTTTTCAAATCCATTTTCAACAATAGTCGATAAATCAAGGTCTAAAGAAAGCAAAAAAACTCTCATCCGAGTTTTCCAATAAGTGTAGTCCGTCCCATTGAATATGGGAGGATGAACGATATAAAAGCCCTTTTGAAAGCCAATAAGAGCCATTTCTCTTAGGTGTTAAACCAAATGAGAAATACCGAGGCTCTGATGCCAATTGTTAGGATCAATCGACACTAGGGGGGGGGGGGGGAATGAAGTAGTGCTAATGTAAATATTCATTTTAGAAGAAATCTTTTCGATTAAACCAAAATATGAAATCCGAAGCTTTTAATTTTTAGTAAAATGAATGATTGTTTGAATGAAAGTTGCTAAGTTGATAAGTAAACTCGAAAGATAAGCAACGTGAAAACTTTACTTTCAAAGAGTGAGTTAAATCAGAAGCGTCAATACAAGAATATGTAAGCAATTGAAAGCAAAGAAACACTCATAATTTTTATAGTGGTTCGGCGACAACGGCCTATGTCCACTCCCTAGTCCTCCTTCTTGAGGTACACCGGTGTCTATTACTGATCTTCTTTGGGTGAAGAACAAACCCTTACACTTGAGCTTACAAGGGAGACAAAATTTACAACTCTAAGCTCTCTCCCTTACCCATTTTCTTTTTCTTACACTTCACACAAGTTTTTCATACAATTTTTCCCCCAAAAGTGTTATCTAGAATGCAAGAATACTTGGGGTCTTTATAGGCTCCAAGTAGCTTTAGATTTTTGGAGCCAAAGATCAAACGTATCTGAAAAATTTGGGTACGGGCTGTTCACCCGCCGACCTGGGTGGTTTGTCTATCGAAAGTGCTCAGATTCCTAGGTACGGGTTGTTCAGCCGCCCAGCCTAGGCGGGTTAGCTGCCGTCAGCCGCTCGAACAGTCGCTCACCGACGGTTTACCCGTCGAAATTTTCGCAAAAGTGGTTCCCTCTACTTTTGAATTCCGGCTTGAACCATCAGTTGACCACTTCCTTGGTCAACTAATTGAGCTCAACCTGAGCTCAACCAAATCCTATAGTGGACTCGGTTGCCTCATTGAGTTGATTTAGATTCCTTCTAAATCTAACTCAATTAGGACTCAAACCCTAACTATGACTTAATGAATACAACACTTAATGACCAATTAAGCTTAAATATGACCTAACTCCAGTCTAATCTGGTATCCTCCAGCATTCTTGCGGCGAGTCCTATGGTCTTCTTCCGGTGATCTCCCAGAGTGTTCCTAGCGAGCTTCCCGATCCCTTCGGTGAATCTCCTAGCGAACTCCCAACGAGATCCCATCGCATCATCCGAACCCGGCTCGATGCCCAAGCTTGATCTTTTCCCATCATCTGGTTGTAACTCCATTGCTCCTGTCATAGTTAGTCCAGCACGATGCTAATTATAACTTAATTAAATATAATCATAATTACCAAAACATCCATTACAAGACCATCCCAACTCCCGACAAGCTTTTCAGCTACTCTCGACAATCTTCCAGCGAGTCTCGGTCTTCTTTTGACGAACTCCCTTGCGCCATCCTGGCAAGCTTTCGATAACCTCGGCGAGCTCCCGATGCACTCCTGGCAAGTTCCCAACCGCATCAACTTGATGCATGGACTTGACCTTGGCCAATCTTGATTGTAATAATCCTTCTGTCGTAGTTAATTCTGCATCAATCAACTCTAACAATCCTGTTAGATCAATAATTCATCAATTGATTTCATTATCAAAATCCGAGATTCAATAATTTCAAATATCAAATCATCAACTCATGAAATTTTTTTAAAGTATATAAAATCAATTTTAAATATCAAATCATGAACTCATGAAAAATTTTCATAGTATATAACATCAATTTCAAATAATATGTATCAGTCAGTCATTTAAAAATCTCTCCTTAAGTCATTAATCATTTATTCACTTTATTTATCAACAAACAAAAAGAAATGCCCATGTAAAATTTTTTGCATATGTCATCAATATCTATTTCTCCCCCTTTGTCATCAACAAAAAAATAAAATTTAGAACTAATAATTTCAAGCCACATCTGTCATTGCTCTCCCTTAGTAAAATAGGATATGAGCCATAAAAGATTTTCTCTTCTTTGTGAGTAATAAAAAAAAAGAAACAAGGGACGAGTGTGAAAATATTACATCATTAAAAAGAGCTCTCAATCATATAAAAGTAAATTTTAAAAAGAATATTTCGAGGATGAGCTAAAAAATCCATGAAATCTAGGAAGATTCAAAAATTTAAGAGCTACTCATGCATTTAAAATCATCTCATGTAAATTTCAAGCAAACAAAGCAATAAATCCAAAAAATAGTAAATCATCATCTTCATGTAAATTTTCTTCCCTCTTTGTAAACAAGAAGAAAGAAATATAGAAGGGGATTTGAAAAACATCATCACAAAAATAAATTTCAAAATCCAAAGTTAGAAATTATTCATGCAATTTTATACATTTCAAATAAATCATGTATTCTTATGGTTTAGCATTCCCGACTCTCTTATAATAAAATCAAATTGCTCTTCATTTAATGATTTTATAAAAATATTTACTAATTGATGCTTAGTGTCTGTAAATTCTAAAGAAATGTCTTGATTATTTACATGATCCATAATAAAATGATGTCTAATATCAATATGCTTAGTTCTTGAGTGTTAAATGTGATTTTTGGTTAAGCATATTGTACTTATATTATCACATTTTATAGGGATATTTTTTAGATTAATTCTATAATCTTTTAATGTGTTTTTCATCCAAATGACTTGAGCACAACAAGCACTAGCTACAATATATTCAGCTTCAGTAGTAGATAAAGCAATCGAATTTTATTTCTTGGAAGATCAAGAAATAAGTTCATAGCCTAAAAATTGACATGTCCCAGTAGTATTTTTTCTATATATCCTACATCATTTAAAATCGGTATCTGCATAAGCAAGTAAATCAAACTTTTTACATTTTGGAACCATAATCCTAAGTTAGAAGTTCCTTTTAAATATCTAAATATTTTTTTAACTGCTTAAGGTAAGAAAGCTTAGGATTAGATTGAAATCTTACAAACAGTCCAACACTAAACGTGATATATGGTCTAGTAGTAGCTAAGTATAACAAACTACCTATCATTCCTCTATAGGTTTCTTGATTAAAATTTTCTCCTTCATTGTCTAAGTCTAACTTTATAGATGTGCTCATGAAAGTGTTTATGGCCTTAGCATTTTTCGTACCAAAACGTTTCAGCAAGTCCAAGGTGTATTTAGTTTGACTAATAAAGATACCATCATGTAGTTGTTTTATTTGTAATCCTATGAAAAATGTTAACTCACATATTAAACTCATTTCAAATTCTTAGCTCACATACTTTAACAAAGATTCACACAAAGATTCATTTGTAGAACCAAAAATGATATCATTAACATAAATTTGAATAACAAAAAAATTATTTTCAAAATGCTTAAAAAATAATGTTGTATCAACCCCTTTCAAAAAATTATTTGAAATAAGGAAAGAACTAAGTCTTTCATACCGAGCCCGAGGGATATGTTTTAATCCATAAAGAGATTTAGAAAGTTTGAAAACATGATTCGGAAGAAGACTATTTTCAAAACCAGGGGGTTTTGAAAACATATACTTTTCAGAAATGAAACCATTAAGAAAATCACTTTTAACATCCATTTGAAATAACATAAAATCTTTAAAATATACAAAGGAAAGGAGCATTCTTATGGCTTCAAGTTTAGCCACAGGAGCGAAGGTTTCTTCATAATCAATTCCTTCTTCTTGGTTGAAACCCTTTGCCACTAATATAGCCTTATTTTTAACCACGATACCATTTTCATCTTGCTTGGTTCTAAAGACCCATTTAGTACCAATCACTAAATGATTATTAGGTCTAGGAACAAGCTCCCATACCTTATTTATCTCAAATTGATTTAACTCTTCATACATTGCAATAACCCAATAGTCTCTCTTAGGGCTTCATCAATGCATTTTGGTTCAATTTGAGAAAGAAATGTGGTAATAGCACAAAATTTTAAAAGAAGAATGAGTTTGAACACCTCTTGATGTATCTCCTATTATAAGCTCCTTAGGATGAGCATTTATATACTTCCATTCATTGGGTAAGAATTTAAAAGCAGATTCATCTAAGTTGCTTTTAGGAGAGTTATCATTTAAATTCAAAGTGCCAAAATCAAATTCATCATCAAAAACAAATTTCTTAGGTTCAAAAATTTCATTGAAAATAAAATGAATATGTTCTTCAATTACTAAAGTTCTTTTATTGAATACACGATAAGCTTTTGAAATAGAAGAACAACCTAGAAAATTTTCTTCATCGGATTTTGCATTAAATTTTCCTAAGGCATCATTTTCATTCAAAATAAAACATTTGCAACCAAATATTTTAAAATAAGAAATTGGGTGTTTTACCATTTCATAATTCATAAGAAGTTTTAGTGAGTAATGGTCATATAAGAACTTTATTTAAAACATAGCATGTCATATTAATGGCTTTGGCCCAAAAATATTTGGGTAGGCTACATTTATTTAACATGGTTCTAACCATTTCTTATAAACTCCTATTTTTTCTTTCTACTACTCCATTATGTTATAGATTTCTTGGAGTAGATAAATTATAGATGTACCCATTTGATTCATAAAATTTTTGAAAGTAATTGTCTTGAAATTCACCACCATGATCACTACATATTGATGAAATCATAAATCCTTTTTTATTTTGAATAATTTTATAAAATTTAAATGTATCTTTTGTGTGTCAAGAAATAAGTCCAAGTATATCTACTATAATAATATACTATAACGAATGCATATTTGCTTCCACCTAAAGTTGTAATGTCAATTGGTCTAAATAAATCTATATGGATCAATTGAAGTGGCCTAGAGATGCTTATTTGTTTTCCTAATTGACAAGTATCACATACTTTATCTTTGATAAATTTTAGTCTACGTAATCCTCTTACTAAATCTTTAGTTGAAATTTGGTTTAGAAGTTTCATGCTAGCATGACCTAGTCTTTTATGTCAAATCCAAGCATCATAATTTAAAGTCGAAAAATAAGTTTCATCACAAAACTTTTCAATATCTATGGTATACACATTGTTGTTTCTTAAGGCAATCAAAGATTTATTTTTTTATGGTAATTCAATCATACTTTATCTTTGATAAATTTTAGTCTAGGTAATCCTCTTACTAAATCTTTAGTTGAAATTTGGTTTAGAAGTTTCATTCTAGCATGACCTAGTTTTTTACGTCAAATCTAAGCATCATCATTTAAAGTCGAAAAGCAAGTTTCATCACAAAACTTTTCAATATCTATGGTATACACATTGTTGTTTCTTAAGGCAATCAAAGATTTATTTTTATATGGTAATTCAATTTTGCATGCATTAGATTAAAATTTAACCCCATAACTTTTATCACATAATTGGCTAATACTAAGCAAATTGTGTTTCAATCCATCAACTAACAACATATGGTTCCTTTTCAATGATTTTACCCTTGTTGTTGTCTCCGAAGGTGACAACTCTTTCACTTAAACTAGTGAGCATAGAAAAATAAGTTAGATCTCTGGTCATGTGCCTTGAGCATCCACTATCAAAGTACCATTTGGTGCTCTTAGTTTTAGTTTAGAGACAAACCTACAAAAAAGATAATTTTAATTTAGGTACCCATTTTACATTGGGTCCTTCATGAAGAACTTTATCTTTCTTTTCTAATAGTTTTTGGCTGTTTGTATTTCCTTTGGGAACCCAAACTAATTTGTAAGGGCTATAATTTCTAAATAAACATTTGTTGGCCTTATGTCCTAATTTTCCATAAAAATTATATTTTATTTTTTATGATAAATTTAAGGTAGGTCCCTTAACAAAAATGGTTGGCTTTTGCTGAATGTTACCAATAAAGCTTATACCCTTTCTTCTATTAGCTTGACCCTTATTCGCAAGGATCATATTAAGGGATTTATTTCATATTTTAAATATTTCTAAGGTTTGATTTAGCATGATATTTTCTTCTTTAACATTATCTAGTATTTCACATTTAGAACAAGGATTGTGTGATACTAATGAATCATGCATTTTATCAAGTCTACTAACTAACAAATCATGTTCATTCTTAAGCAACTTATAAGATTTACTAATTTTTCTAAATTCATCAAACAATTCATGAAACATATTTAATAACTCGGTGAAGGAAATGCTTAAAGAATCACTAACCACATCTTGGATTGCCATTAGAGCATAGTTAGCAACTTCTTCTTTGGAGTGGTATTCTTCATTCGAAGAGCTTGAGTCATCCCAAGTTGCCGAAAGAGCTTTCTTCTTATGGGATGCCTTCTTCTTCAATTGTGGACATTTATTTTTGAAATGTCTCGGTTTTTTACATTCAAAGTATATGATATTATCCTTTTTCGATTCATTTTTATTTTTATAGTTTTTATTCTTTTTTATAAACTTTTTAAACTTTCTTGATAATAGTGCAATATCATAGTCCTTATCACTCGAGGTTTCACTCGAGGAGTCATTTGTAGTTCTTAGTGCTACATCCTTCCTGTTCCTTGGAAGGGGTTCATCAAGCTTATCATGAGCTTTACAGTTCTGTTCATATGTCATGAGTGAGCCAATTATTGAGAAACCTCAGTAGGTGCATAATATGCGCAGCGGAAATCAAAATAAAAAAACTGATTTCCCACACAGAACAAATTATCGTGCAAAAGATTGGGGTCGCGAGAAAAACATAAAACCAAAAAAAATCGCATCGTGTGATAGACTGATTTTGTTGTGTATCTATCAAACCCGTCTATCCAAAGTTACCTATAATCCCTCATCCAACTAATATCCTAGAGACCGTATATTAGACATAGTACTATCAGGTCACATACGAAATTAGTTTTTCTTGCTCTAATCAGATTCTACTAGAGAACACTTTTTCTTTCAATCTGAATGACCCTAGCCAGGGATTTGTCTGAGCAAACACATGAGATATTCCTCTCATGATACCGAGAGTGGATGATCCTCTATTGACACTCAATTGCCTTTGTAAGGTTGTGTATCAATCTCGATAACTAGTTGTACCAGATCTGAAACTTTCCAAACCTGTAAGTCCGGCATCAAAGAAAGGAGTACTCATACAAGGCATTCTTGGTGTCAAGTCAAAGGACTAGATACACAACTAAGACTATAGAATCACTGTCTGACATTTGGTATCATCAACCATACAACATTCCATAAACGGATCAATCAGTGAACTCATTCTCCAATTAGCACCTATACTATATCCTTAGTGTCTCTACACAAGTGACTATGAGACCAGCTGCCTCCATCATATGGGCGAGTATATAGTACACTGATATGTCCGGTTATCTCGATGTCCCTCTCGAGTAACCTATGATCGGGATTATTTAGGATCCATGTTTAAAGGTGAATCAATCTCATTATCATGATCTCATCATGATCCGATTCCCATTGCACAGAACCAAGGACATCACAATATATATGCTACATATAATATAATGTGAGAATATACCAATATTAATCATAAGCAAAAAGATCACACAATGTGTCATACGTTCCATCACTCACGTGATTGACTTGTAGGGCACCTGTAACCAGCAATCTCCCACTTGACCTAAAGCCAATTACCTATGTGTCTGATCCCCATCAGACCCCTGTGATGCTCAAACACAATTTGAGCCAACGACTTTGTTAGTGGATCTGCAATATTATCTTCGGATGAAACTCTTTTCATTGCTATATCTTTATGGGTTATAATCACTCTAATCTACTAAAACCTCTTCAGAATAATTCTGATGAGACCTGGGTTCCCTTGTTAGAGTTATCGCCCTGTTGTTATCACAATATATGGGAATCAACTCCACGCTGCTTGGTATGACTCCCATATCATGAAGAACTTCTTCATCTGTACCCCTTCTTTTACTGCTTCTACTGCAACAATGTATTTCGCCTCTATGGTCAAGTAAGCAGTAGTATCTTGCTTGGAACTCTTCCATCTTACTGCTCCTCCATTCAGGGAGAAAACATACCCTGAGTTTGACTTGCTATCATTAATGTCAGACTAAAAACTTGAGTCTGTGTAGCCCTTAGCCTGGAGGCTACCTCCTCTATATATCAGTAAAAGATCCTTAGTTCTTCTCAAGTACTTAAGGATACACTTTACTACTTTCCAGTGTTCTAAACCTAGATCTGCCTGATACTTGCTCGTAACACTCAGAGCATGTGCTATATTAAGCCTGGTACATAACATAACATATATGATAGAACCTATAGCTAAGGCATAGGGTATCTTATCCATATTTGCCCTTTCTTTAGGAGTCTTTAGGGACATACTCCTAGAAAGTGAAATTCCATGTCTTATCGGTATAAGACCTCTCTTGAAATTCTCCATACCAAATCTTTTGACAATAGAGTCTTTGTACATAGATTGGGACAAGCCAAGCATCCTCTTAGATCTATCTCTATAGATCCGGATCCCCAAAATATAGGATGCTTCCCCTAAATCCTTCATGAAGAAGTTTCTAGATAGCCAAGTCTTTACTATGGAGAGCATTCCTACATCATTCCCAATGATTAGGATGTCATCCACATATAATACCAAGAAGGTGATAGCACTCTCACGTACCTTTATGTACACACAAGGTTTATCTTCGTTCTAAACAAAGTAATAAGATATGATCATCTCATCAAATCTTATGTTCCAACTTCGAGAAGCTTGCTTTAGTCCATAAATGGACTTGAGCAACCTGCATTTATCTGGACTCTCTCTGGATACGAATCTCTCTGGTTGTATCATATACACATCCTCCTTGAGGTTGCCATTGAGGAATACCATTTTGACATCTATCTGCCAGATCTCAGAGTCATAGTATGCTGCAATGGCCAAAAGAATTCTAATGGACTTAAACATGGCTACAGGTAAAAAGGTTTTGTCATAGTCAACTCCTTGTCTTTGACGATATCCTTTAGCTACTAGCCTTGTCTTATAGGTCTCTACCTTTCCATCTACTCTGATCTTCTTTTTGAAGATCCACTTATAGTCGATGGGTACGATATTCTCAGGTGCATCCACAAGGTTCTAAACCTTGTTAGAGTACATGAAATCCATCTCAGAATTCATGGCTTCTTGCCACTTCCCGTAAGTCTGAGGATCAATATCATGTGAGTCCTCTCCACTGATATATCCCACATATCTTTCAGGAGGGTGAGATACTCTGCTAGACCTACGCAAAGTTGGAATTTGTGTGTTAGGTACCTGAATAGACTCGGGCTCTGGAATGGTGCTTGAGCTAGGTTCTCCAACCTTGCTCAATTCTATCTCACTCCCACTATTTCCACCAAGAATGTGTTCCTTCTCAAGGAACACAACTCTCTTTGCAAAAAACACCTTTCGATCCTCGGGATGATATAAATAATACCCCAAAGTCTCCTTACGGTATCCCACGAACGTGCACCATTCTGTCCTTGATTCCAACTTGTCAGGGTTGTATCTTCTAACATGGGCAAGACAGCCCCAAATCTTAACTACATTAAGATCGGACTTCTTTCCTTTCCATATCTTATATGGTGTAGACACTATCGATTTTGATGGAACTCTGTTCAAAAGGTAAACTATGGTCTCTAGGGCGTATCCCAAGAATGAGATGGGTAGGTCAGTGAAACTCATCATGGATCGCACCATGTCTAACAGCGTGCGATTCCTCCTTTCTGATACACCATTGAGCTGAGGTGTATAAGGTGGTGTCCACTAGGATAGAATCCCATTGTCCTTGAGGAAATGGGTGAACTCCGTACTCAAGTACTCTCCTCCTCAATCTGATCGAAGAGTCTTAATACTCTTTTCAATTCGGTTCTCGACTTCATTATAATATTTCCTGAATTTCTTAAAGGCCTCAGATTTGTACTTCATTAAGTACACGTGTCTATACCTAGAGAAATCATCAGTGAATGTAATGAAGTATGAGTATCCACCAATAGCCTGAGTCGACATGAGACTACATACATCACTATGTATGAGTTCCAATAACTTAGTGGCTCTCTCTCCAGTTCCACTAATAGGATAGTTGGTCATCTTCCCACGAAGGTAATGTTCGTAAGTTGTATATGACTCATAGTCAAATAGATCTAAGTATCCATCTTTCAACAACTTTTGAATTATTTCCTCTTATATATGACCTAGCCTACAATGTCATAGGTATGCATTATTCACCTCATCTCTTTTCCTCTTAGATATATTTATATTAATGATGTGTGGAGAAGTGTCTAGCACATATAAGCCATTTATAAGGGTCCCTCTAGTGATGATCTCATCATCGATAATTATTGAACAACTATTATTCTAAAAAACTAATTTATATCCACTAATTATCAAGCAAGAGATGGAAATGATATTTTTTGATAATAGAGGGAACAAAATAGCATGCTTCCAATGCAATAATAGCTCCACTAGGAAGATGTAGGGTGACCTCCCCAACAGCAACTGTAGCAACTCTTGCTCCATTGCCCATCTTGAGGTCCATCTCACCTCTAGCCAATCTCCTAGGTCTTGTTAGAAAATATAATAAATTATAGATATGATAAACACTCCCGATATCCAATACCCATGTGTTATGAAAATCTGATAAGTGGAGACTGATCATGAATATACCTGAAGCTTCTCCAAGCTTCTGTTTCACCTTATCTGTAAGGTAATCCTTATAGTTCATCTTCCAATGCCCGTCTTGACCATAGTGGAAACACTATCCTTTATCCTTTGTTGGGTATTTCTTGGCAACCTTTGTCTTACTTGGTCTTTCTTTGCCCTTGCCCTTCTTAAGGGTCTTGCTAGCCTTCCTTTTACTATTGGTCTCATCAATATAGAGAACTGACTTCTCTTTCATGATGGTGCTCTCAGCTTCCCTCAACATATTGAGGAGCTCAGGTAGAGTCACCTCAAAATTGTTCATATTAAAGTTAATAATGAACTGTGTAAATGATTCTGGTAGGGACTGAAGTATAAGATCAACATATAGGTTATCCTTCAGGACTATCTTTATACTTCACAAAGCGAGCAATCTCATCCTCGCTTATCCTTTCCTTTGGCATGAGCACAATTGTATTAAGGACATATAAAATTTTCTCTTTCGTGAGAATAATTATCAAATTACGGAGCTTTTGGACCAATGAGGCGGTTGACATCAAGTATGCCATATAGGGGTTTTGCAAGTGACAAACAAGATATAGCATAAATAAATAACATGTAGACTTTGTAGAAAATACTAATTAAGATATGGACTTCTATCTTAATGTACTCCCACTATTTTCCTAGAAAATCATGCGACACCCTCGACATGTGAGACGAAAGTCTCCAGTAGACTCATAGTGGGGATTGAGATCCAATTGGCGTCTTAATGCAACATCAAGGGACTCGACCAATTACATTAAGCCTAAAAGGTAGACAACTCTTGTCAATCACAACTCATTGTGATTCCCGTCATGTTCGGCCTCTGAATCATCATGGTCTCGACTGCTCGACCAACCATGAAGTTAAGTCATCACCATTATTACAAGATGAGTCTGATTCGATGGATATGCTCTCGATTGCTCGACCAAGTCATACCATGTCCTCAGGTCACTGGTGACATCTATATGTCATAGGCAAGAACTCGATCACGTAGATAAGTGAGACTCGAGTAACTCGACCAACTCAACATATGTCGTGATTCAATTTCTTCCTATAACGATGGAAGGCCATGTGGGTCAATCTTATTGCCTCACGCTTATGGACTTAATATTATCGTAGGAGGGGATTTCAATTTGTATCTGTCTCCTAATATGTCGTGTTACACATATATATATTTAATATATATCTACATCGCATGTAAATATATATACATATATTTAGTAGGTGTATAACACATCACATACGCAAGCCACACCAGATGATCATGAGCCATCACCTAATATGATTAAGCCCGAGCCAATGGGCCTAATCATTCACAATAGGATATATGTATGCATCGGTGCCTTTCCATGCCCTGTGATTGTTGATCTCGTCATCATCGGTTCCGTCGGATCGTCGCATCACCATGCGGCATGATCTCCCGCCACGGCATCGTGGGTCTTGCTGTCACCTCCACGCTCTCGCTGTGCCTCTCCATGTAATTACAAATAATCACAAGCACACAGACCCGACAATAAATGAGAAAAACAAAAGCTCGTAGGCCCCAATAATAATAATAATAATAATAATCATAATTACACACATCACAACACATGGCTCATGATCATCCATCCCAACATATATCACATGTACATCACATCATATGTAGGATTACTAGATATATATAATAATTAATTAAACTATTTAATTAATTATTATTCTAGAAATCAGGACATGCTCAAAATTTTTAGAATTATCAAGGGTATTTTCATAGTTCTGGATGAGAGGATAGTCAATAAAATTTCTAGAATTATTGAGGGTATTTTTAAAATTCTGGAAGGGAGGATAGTCCTAAAAATTTTCATAATTATTGAGGGCATTTCGAGAATTCTGTAAAGTAGGACATAATTAGAATTTCTCAAATTCTGAGGGGTATAATCATCTTTTTCTCAAAAAGATGCCCTAGCCCTCTTTTCCTTCACTGCGCCACCGTCGCCTCCTTTGTGGTGGCGGTGACGGCCCCTTGCGGCCGGCAACTGCCCTGCCAAGGGGCGGCCACCCTTGCGGCTGCCGCCCTTGCTGGCGGTAGGGCTGGCCGCTATCGGCTGACCTTTTGTGGGCTGGCCCCTGGTGGCCGCCCCTTGCGGCATGGCCGCGGGCGGCACAATCGCCCTTTTCTAGCGGTTGCCCCCGCAGCCTTGGCTGCAGCTGGCTGCCCCTGCAAGGGGTGTGGCTGTGATCGGCCGCCCTTGCAGAGGGCCTGGCCATGGCCGGTCGCCCCCTTTCCTTATTGCTTTTGCTGCGAAAACACAGCAAGAACGTGTAGAACAGTTCTACGCAATGTAATGTCATCACACGCAGTTTAAAACTAATCTTTCGCACAAAAACCTTAACTTTGATACCACTATTGGGAAACCTCAACGGGTGCAGTGGAAATCAAAACAAAAAAATTAGTTTTTCACGTAGATCAAATCGTCATGCAAAAGATTGGGGTCGCGAGAAAAACACAAAATCAAAAAAATCGCATCATGTGATAAATTGATTTTACCTAGGGAGATCGTATATCTCTGTATTTCCAGATCTGGATAGAGAGTATGAAGGAGGTCAAGCGTCCTCCTATCTAGCGGTATCCACATGATGGATCTCTGCAGCAAAACTCCTCCAATCTAATCTCGTAATTCTTGCCCAAAGGGAGGAAGGAGAATAGGAGGGGAGGCCAAAGCTGTAGCCTATCAACTATGAGTCACCTCTCATATTTATAGAGGGCCACCAAAAATCCTAGGGTTCCTGCCATAGTAGGTATTGAATCTCTATCCAACAACCCACTAATCTTACATTATTAGATTTTTATCCAATAATCTCCTTAGGCCTCTAATTGGGTCTTAAGCAAGGAGCCTATCAGCATAGGGTCTCATCTAATGAGAATGTGGGCTAGTTGGATCTCCATCCAATCCTCTATTCGCTAAAGCATCCACCATATATGTGTGACCCTCTAGGCCCGATACCGAGCTAGCCGTGAGTCACTCCCATCAGAACTCCTTCTGATATAGTGAATTATTATCCCCATAATAATTCACTCGGCTCATCGACTATGGACGTTCTAGGCCATTACGCCATAGTCCCGAGACGGTACAGGGGGATCAAATCCATCAGACCTATCTGTCTATAGTTACCGTGTATCTATAATCTCTCATCCAACTAATATCCCAGAGACCGTAAATTAGACATGGTACTGTCAAGTCACATACAAAATCATGTTTGTCTTGCTATAATCTGATTCTATTGCAGAACTCTTTCTCTCTCAATTCGAATGACCCTGGCCAGAGATTTGTCTGATCAAACATATATGAGATATTCCTCTCGTGATACCGAGAGTAGATAATTCTCTATTGACACTCAATTGCCTTCGTAAGGTTGGCTACTAATCCCGATAACTAATTGTACCATATCTGAAACTTTCTAAACTTGTAAGTCTGACGTCAAAGAAAGGAGTACTTACATAAGGTATCCTTGATGTCTCAAGTCAAAGAACCAGATACACAACTGGGACTATGGAATCGTTGTCTAACATTTGATATCATCAACCATACAGCATTCCATAAGCGGATTAATCAATAAATTTATTTTCTAATGAGCACCTATACTATATCTTTAGTGTCTCCACACAAGTGACTTTGAGACCAGCCGCCTCCATCATATGGACGAGTATATAGTACACTGGTCTGTCTGGTTATCTCGATGTCTCTCTCGAGTAACTTATGACCGAGATTATTTAAGATTTATGTTTAAAGATGAATCGATCTTATTATCATGATCTCATCACGATCCGATTCCCATTACACAGAACCAAAGACATCACAATATATATGCTATAGATAATATAATGTAAGAATATGTCAATATTAATCATAAGTAAAAAGATTGCACAGTGTGTCACATGTGCCATCAGTCACGTAATTGGCTTGCAGGGCACCTATAACCAACAATAAGTTCTTCAAGAGGTAAGTTGTTTAAATCTTTAGCTTTTTGTATATCAATTACTTTAGGATCTCAATTTTGAGGTAGATATCTTAAAATTTTACTCACAAGTTCAAAATTTGAAAAATATTTTTCAAGCGTTTTAAGGCCATTGATGACATCTGTGTAACGGGTGTACATGTCTCCAATGGACTTGATTTCATTTTAAACAATTCATTACTATGAACTAAAATGTTAATTTTAGATTCTTTAACTCTACTAGTGACTTTGTTTGTGATTTCTAGTGTATGCCAAATATCATAAGCGGATTCATAAATGGAAACATGATTAAATTTATTTTTATCAAGGGTACAAAATAAGGTATTCAGAGCCTTTGCATTCAAAGAAAAATTCTTCCTTTCCAATCATTCCATTCGTTCATCAGTTTGGAAGATTTTTCAAATCCATTCTCTACAATGTGCCATAACTTAAAATCCATAGAAATGAGAAAAATACGCATCCTTATTTTCCAATACATGTAATTCATCCTATTGAATATGGGAGGATGTGAAATGGAATATCCCTCGTTCATGCCAAATAAAGCTATTTACTCAAGTGGGTGCTAATCTAATGAGTAATTACCTTGCTCTGATACCAATTGTTAGGATCAATTGAATTAGAGCAAGTGTAAAAATCATATTTTAAAGAAAAACTTTTCATTTAATAAAATCAGAATCAGAAGCATTTATTAGACTTGAAGGCGAATAAGTAAATGATTGAAAATACAATTGAAAGATGATGCTCTTGCTTTTCTAATTAAGAATAGTTTAAAGTATCAAATAAGATAAGCAAAGAGCACTCACAATTTTATTGTGGTTCGACCCTAAACTGGGTATGAGCGATACAATCGCCAGCGCTGACGATACAACCGTCGAAAGCTACCCAGAAAACAAGGTATGGGCAGTACAATCGCCAACCAGGGTGGTCCAATCGTCGCCTACTGCTCGGATTCCTGAGCACTGATGGTATAACCATCGACCGGGGCGGTACAACCACCGCCTGCTGCTAGGATTTTTGAAAAAGTGATTCCCTTCATTTTTCCAATCTCGACTTGTACCTCCTATTGACTAATTTTTAGGTCAACTAATTGAGCTTAACTTGAGCTCAATGCATCCCCTTGGTGGATTTGGTTCCTTTACATTGAGCTGATTTGGATTCCTTCCAAATCAAACTCAATTAGGACTCAATCCCTAACTACGACTCACTAATTACATCCATAAGGATCATCAAGCTAAACAATGGCCTAACTCCCACTAATCAGGCAGCCTCCGACATTCTTGCGACGAGTCTTATGGTCTTCCTCTGACGATCTCCAGGCGTGTTCCTAGTGAGCTTCCTGATTCCTTCGGCAAACTCCTAGAGAACTCCCAGCAAGCTCCTATAGCATCATCCGAACCTTGGCCTGATGCCCAAACTTGATTCTAGCCCAATCATCTAGTTGTAACTCTTTTTCTCCATCATAGTTAAACCTGCATTACTTCCTCTAATGCACAAGTTAGATTAAACACTTCTCAATTGATTTCATCATCAAAATATGAGATTCAACACCTTGATAGTTCGATTGCTCGATATAAAGCTCATCTCGTGGCCAAGGGATTTCATCAGAGACCCAGTGTTGACTTCATAGAAACATTCAGTTCTGTTGTCAAACCTATCATAATCCAACTTATCCTGAGTCTAGTAGTCTCTAAAGGCTGGTGCTTATGATAATTAGATGTTAACAATGCCTTTTAATAGGGGACTCTAACTGAAGACGTCTTTATGGAGCAACCTCTTGACTTTATACATCCTTAGTATCACGACATGTCTGTAATCTCCAAAATGTTATTTATGGACTCAGTTAGGCTCCACGAGCCTGATATACTAAACTTGGCCTATTTTTGTCTTCTATTGGTTTCATCAACGTGAAGTCTGATGTCTCACTATTTCTACGATAATAACATGGTGGCACCATCTACCTTTTAGTCTATGTAGATAACATTATTGTCATAGGTGATAATCCTATGAAGGTTTAGACATTTATCAAGAAATTGACAGATTGATTTTCTCTCAAAAATCTTATCGACCTGAGCTATTTTCTGGGCGTGGAAGCTACATTTACGTCTTTTGGACTTTTTCTCTCACAGAGAAAATACATTTAAGATTTGTTATTTAAAACAAATATGTAGGACATGAAAGTGGTTACCATTCCCTTATCTACTTGTGAGTCACTCAAATTATGTGATGATAGTCCTACTACAGACCCTACTTAGTACTGGTAGGTCGTTGGTTCCTTCAGTATCTAGCTCTTACCATCCAGATGTCTTCTTCAACAAAATACAATTGCTCGATCTACAATTGAAACTAAATATCATGCCATCGCCACTACTGCTATTGAACTCAATTGGATTATGAATCTACTCAAGGAGCTTCACATCGCCTCCACCTTTACGCCTACCATTTATTGTGATAATGTCGGTGCTTCTTACCTCTGTGCCAACCCAGTATTCCACTCCATATCAACTTCCATTTCGTGCGAGATCAAGTTGTTAGCCACAAGCTCCATATTTCTCATGTACATTCGGCTCATCAACTATCCGACTAACACACGAAGCCTCTTGTTCATAAACTCTTTTCTTTGCATCGATCCAAGAGCGACGTCCTTGACAGGAGCTTGATCTTACAGGGGCATGTTAATAGATTATATTTCCTTAACTGAACGAGAAGATCTTGTTGATCAATTGAGAAAAATTTTCCTTCTCAAATATGTATAAATAGGTGTGGAAACAATAGATCAAATGAGCTTTCCTTTTCACTTCCTATTTTATCAAAAGGGACCTAAAACATGCAACTACTAAGTAATTTCTTTGAGCAACACTTTCAAAAATGGTTTAAGGTTTATTTTATGGGATCTTATATAAAAATAATGTAATCTTATTAAAAATGATTAAGGTCGATTTTTTCCCATATGGTTTTGACCATAGATCACTTAAGCCCTTATAGTTTACTCGTATCTAAAATAACCCCTATAATTTAAAAAATGTATCATATATGTTCCTCTTAGTAGGTCTGAGTTAATAGACGTTAAAGTCTACTTATGTGACATGCTAACTTATAATAAATTATTAATATAATGATATATATAATTTAAGTTAAAAAATGATTAAGATCTATTTTAGCTCTTGTGGTTTTGGTCATGGACCTCTTAAGCCCTTATGGTTTACTCGTGTCTAAAATAACCCGTATATTTAAAAAACATAGTATATAAGACCCTCTTGTCAAGTCTAAATTAATAGACGTTGGCGTCTGCTTACATGACATGGTAACTCATAATAAATCATTAATATAATGATACATATAATTGAAGTTTTAAAAAGAGATAAAGTCCATCTTATTGAGGAAGAGGAAGTGGTGAGGTCGTAGCGATGGATAAAGACGGAGAGACAGAGGTAGGAGCGGTCGTGTTAGGACCCTAGCTTAGATGGGTCCTAAGCTCAATAAGTCAAGGAGTTAATAAAATCTTGAGTCATATAATATCCCCCTAATCTTGCCATCATCCCCTTTGATTGAGGAGTTAGCTAGGGTTTTGGGGGAAGGAGTCTTGGAGCCTCAGGGCTTCCTAGCTGTCGCCCACCTTATTGGGCAAGACGGCTAGGGTTTGAGGAGGGAGCATAAGAGGAGATTGCAACCCTCCAACCATCACCCCTTTATTGGGTAAGTCGGCTAGGGTAGAGGGGTAATAAAGGGATTTGGATTTGTAGAGGAGTCTCCCTAGGGTTAGGGTTTGGGGTTCTATATAAGCATGTAGCCTCCACCACTTTTTATTTAAGCAATAGATCGATTTTCATTCAGCCATCTGGCTGACTACAAGGAGGGTGGAACCCCTATAACGTTCCAAGGGTTGATCCCTCTCAAAGATCAATCTATATAGAATTCTTCTGGGGTTCTATCATCTGGTATTAGAGTAATGATCTTGTTGCCTTTGTTGCCATCTTTGTCGCCCACCATAAGCAATTCCCATAATTGCTCTTGATGTCGCCGTCTCCACCATCACCTCTTGTTGTAGATCAAATCAATTTGCTACTGCCACCACCAATTGTATCATAAATCTTGTGTTTCCCTATCACCAATACTTTTTGCTGCTACAATTTTTCATCTACAAAATACCGAAAAGAAGTTTTGATCTATCCCTTGTTGCAAATTCCTTTCATCATAAAAGTTATCATCTTTGCGAATAAAGGATTGCTGCAAAAATTTTCAGCCCCAAAGCCTTACCAAACCGCAGCCCAAAACCACATCCAAGACAGCCTAACAAGCCTAAACCGTGGCCTACATCCACCGATCCCTATCAAACCTATTGTTGCCTTCAACAGCAGATCTGGACCATCTTCCCAACCTCCATCCATTGCCATCACAACCATAAAACACCACCAAATAGCAACCCAAACTGCATCGTAAACAGTAACCTATTATCCCCTCAACTGTAGCAAGTATTATTACTACACAACGCTTCTAGCAGCAATCTCTCACTGCCTTCTGCCTTGATCGCGACCAACATCGATTTGATCATGACCAACAGCGATCTCTCGCTGCACAACATTACCAGCAGCGATCTCTCACTACCATCCTCCTTGATTGCAGCCAACAACGATCTCTTACGGCAGAAACGCTGCCAGTAGCGATCTTTCACTGCCATTTACCTTGATCGCGACAAGCAACAAATTGATCATGACCAGCAGCGATCTCTCACTACTCAATGCTGCTAATAGCAATCTTTCACTGCCATCTGCCTTGCTTACAACCAACAGCGATCCCTTGCTGCATAAGTTACCCATAGTAGTCTCTCGCTCCACACCACTACTACCCTCCTCTACAACAATCATGCACTCTGCTGCCCCTTCTTCCCTCTATTGCAGTTGCACCTTTGCTGCAACCGCCTCTACCACAACCACCTGCAAACAACCACAATCTCTACTTGCAGCCCATGCGGTTACACTACATCCGATGTTGCTGCTGCCCTCTTCTTCCTCCACCATTGTTGTTGCTTTATGATCCAGATTCCCTTGGCTGCCATCCTCCAACAACATAGTAGCCACTTGGAAACTACACCACCTCAGCCGTGACGATTTTGCAGCATCATCGTAGCCACAATTTCTCATCCTCTTACTGCCACTCCTGCCTTCAATCTGAAGATTGAAGCCACCATTTGATAGATTGGAGATCCCTAGGTCATGACATCGATAGGTCTATTCGAAGCCAAATTAGAGGTTTTTGAGATGCGTATGGAGGCTAAATTATGTGATCTCTTCGAGAAGTTTAGATTACGCCAATCACTGAGCCTAAGAAGATCATAGAATGGTGTGAGTTTGGATCGCAAAGAGATTCCACTAGAGATAAGAAGCAAAGATAAGAAGCAAAGTTAAGGCACGACAGCCCTACACCTCGATGACATCGATCTCCTTCACACAACTTCAAGAAGGGCACCTCAATCAAGATGCTAAGAGCATGAGAACCTCATCCCAACCAACAACATATAAACCTTTAGCAACAACCGATTACAAGAATGTTGATGAACAACTAGCAAAGATTTGTCAAACCTCCACTACCCAAGAGTATCAAACAAGGTTTGAAAGGTTATCTAATCAAACTTGTGATTGGTCTGAAAAAAAGCTATTGGGAACTTTTATTGAGGGCTTGAAGCCGAAGATTTTGGAAGAAGTTAAAGCGCAATAGCGGTAACACTTATGGTGGTAGCCATCTCCTTCGCGTGACATCAAGAGGAGCGAATGAACCATGAAGCCCGGAGGACTAGGGTCACTCCCCGACTAGCAGCACCAAAGCTTTCAACCCCTCCTATTGTCAGCCGACCCCCTCAGCTGAAGAAATTAACAAGAGAAGAGCTTCGCGATGGATCGACAAAGGGCCTATGTGGGTGTTATGATAAACTGTGGAGCTTAGAATACCATTGTAAAAAGGAGAGACCATGATGATTGTGCCCATTGAAAAATCCAAACTTGATGATACGACTCTCGAGCCTAAGGAGAAGGATATACCACAACTGGCCACCAGCACGGTCCCTACCTTAGCTGGCTACACAAACCTGCATAAATTGAAGATCAAAGGGTTTCTCGAGCAGTAGCCCGTCATCGTCCTTATCGACACTATGAGCACACACAACTTAATAAGCAGCAAGGTTGCTGCCCGTTTGATGCTCCAAAAAGAAGATTATAGCGGGTTCGAAGTCAAGGTAGCTAACAGCTAAATTTTGAAGTGCAAATAGATGTGCCCGCGGGTAAAATTGATTTTATAGGATCAAGACGTAGTTGCTAATTTTTTTCCTCCTCGCTCTCGATGAATTTGAAGTATTGCTCGACACTGATTGGTTATCCACGCTAGGTGATGTTTTCTGAAACTTTTTAAAGTTAACCACGAAAATTTTTAGCAAAGGAAAATAAGTGATCCTACACGGGAAACGAGGGAACAAAGCGACTACGATCACAACACAACACTTAGAGAATGTACCAAAAGAAGAATCCAGTGACTTCTCAATTCAAATTTAAGAGTTTCAAGAGATGAAGCCAAAGGAGATTGAAGACAAGAACCCTCTCTCATAGCTCTCATAGCTTGCTGAAATTTTGGGAGTCTCCATCAAACCGAGCTGACTACCTCCTATCAAGATGCCCGACCCCCCATGATGAACTGGACAAAATTACCACCGGCTGATGTTGGGCCAGATTGTTGCCCATAGAAGATCGAAGCTAAGAGGGTTGCCCAAGAGATGATAGAGACACAGATTATTCGACTGTGCTTTTTCCCCACTACAACACATCCCTACATCCTTGTTTCGAGGGTTAAGTTTTTTCTGAAGTGTTACATCCCATCGAAACCACCATGGTTGTTGATGCGACACTTCAATATCTCAAGTGACTTTCATGACTTTTCCCAGGATCAGACCATGATACACAAAGTCTTCCTTGATGATGACCTCCGATCCGCGGCCTGAGACCACGTGAAAATTGAGTCCCTCTAGTGGCAGAATTAGAGTAAGGGAAGGATCATTTATAGAACTCAATGAAACATGAACATCATCCCTCTCACTATAAAGAAAGATGTCCTACCTTGGCCGAGTAGAACTATAGCCCTCATGACCACGATGTAATCCACACCAAGTCATGGCCAGATGTTCAGGATTGGAGAAGACACATCAAGAGTTAGGATCGTCGTCACCCTTACGCATAATGAGCAACTCCTAATCCGCACCGAGGTTTCCTCCATACTCTACACGAGGTTTCTAAAGGAGATACTAATTGCTACTAAACTTAAAGTTTGTCTTGATACAAGTCCATGGCACAAAGGAGAAGTAAGCCCAAAAAAATTACAACCCTTGCTCACGCTAGAATGGGCTCTAATCATCCTGAACCATACAAGAGGGCAGTCACCATTCCAGAAGAAGGATTGGCTACTACTAAAGACTAACGACAAGGCAAATCATATAAAGAAGAAATGACCTCTTGACAAACTTAAAGAATGAGCTTGCATACACTTCTAGCCCTACAAGCAGGAAATTCAAGCCTTAAGGAAGTGGTCCCCCTACTACTTTGAACCTTGTAAAATTGGGGATCACATTGGGGCCCTAACTTGGGGATCAGACTGTGCACTAAATAAAAAATACAGCTAATTCTCTAGGTATCTCGGCTCAAATAGAAGTTTAAAACAGATGACTCAACCCAAATCCTTCCAACCGACACCCAAGCTGATGAGGAGGCCAAAGTTCAATTGATGATCGCATGGAATCATACAATCATGACACATCACAGTCTAGTCACTATTATTAATACTGGATCACTGGAGTAGGATACGCCTACTACAGGGGCCACGAGAGAGCCTCACGAGGAGTTGTAGATCAGGACTCAGAGACGTGAAATCTCAACCTTGAGGACAAGGCTGATTTGAAGAGGGTGGGTCTGTTAGGACCCTAGCTTGGATGGGTCCTAAGCTCAATAAGTCAAGGAGTCAATAAAGTCTTGAGTCATGTAATATCCCCCTAATCTTGCCATCATCCTCTTGAATTGAGGAGTCTGTTAAGA
Organism: Ensete ventricosum; assembly: GCA_029747655.1. Lineage (NCBI taxonomy): Eukaryota > Viridiplantae > Streptophyta > Magnoliopsida > Zingiberales > Musaceae > Ensete > Ensete ventricosum. The sequence continues at coordinate 24,340,518 of JAQQAF010000007.1, read as the reverse complement.
TTTTGTGGGAAGGAGTCTTGGAGCCTTAGGGCTTCCTAGCCGCCACCCACCTTATTGGGCAAGACGACTAAGGTTTGAGGAGGGAGCATAAGAGGAGATTGTAGCCATACAACCACCATCCCCTTATTGGGCAACTCAGCTATGGTAGGGGCAATAAAGGGATTTGGCTTTGGGGAGGAGCCTCCTAGGGTTAGGTTTTGGAGTCCTATATAAGTATGTAGCCTCCATCACTTTTTACTGAAATAATAGATCAAATTTTATTAAAGCCTTCTGGCCAACTACAAGGAGGGAGGAAACCCTATAACGTTCCAAGAGTTGATCTCCCTCAAAGATCAATCTATATATAATTCCTTTGTAGTTCTATCAAGCCGAAGGCAGAGGTGAGAGAGAGCTGGAATACCAAATCGTAGGCATGGCGGGTGGGGGCATAAGAGAAGGAAGAGGGATCAAGAGATCAGTACGTGCCTAGCATCAGACTAGTCGACGCACATTCACCTGAGGTAGGACCAAAAGCTCCTTAGCATGTCGTTAGCGTGAGAGAGGCTATGAGTGTATAACGCTGTAGGCAATAGCAGCTCGGAGCTACTACTTGTGGTTGCTTCCATAATGACGCCTCCTCCCATCATTGATGGTGGTCTTGCTGGTTATAGGGACTCCTTGGGTGTGCTCAAGCCAATTATACCATTGTATTGCATCTCCCATAGGGTGGATGATAGCGATGTCCACCATGGAAGCCTCCGGTGTCAGGTGATAACGGAAGTAGCATTCTGCACGCAAAAGCCATCCCGTCGGGTCTCCTTCTTCCCATCGAGGGAAGTCCACCCTCATGCATGGCTACATCAAATAAGTGGCTTGTTCTTCCTTCTTAGGAGGCCTCTTTGAACTTTCATCTTACTGCAATTTTATCGGGCTTGGAGATTCGTCAATTCTAAATTATGCTAATAAAGCACACAATTTATCTTCCATGCGTGATTCAAACGCCTTTAACTTACACCTATTAGATCTACCGATGCCATAGCAAAAGATCCTAGATCTATAGTATCAAGATCCTTCTCTTGCTGTTGGGTTAATGGTATAAACTAGTTAGGTGGATTGGTGGCCGAAAGAGGTGGTGGATCAAGGGTAGATGGCCGCAGTTTGGGGCTGATAGGTTATTGTTTTGGGTTGTTGTTGGGCTATAGTTTGGAGCTGTTGTAGGGGTCGTATAGGGGGGTTTGGTGATAGAAGTTTAGGGTTAGAGGGGTGACTTAGGGTTTTTGTTGATGGAAGCAATCGGTTTGGTAGGGATGCTGCAAGAAGTGCCCAGGAACAAGGCTGCAATTTGGGCTGCAATTTACGCTGCAGTTTGGATCAGCTATAAAGATTGAAAGTAGTCTTATGATGGCTATGTCTTAGGGTTAGAAGGATGCCGTAAGGGTGATGTGGGTGGCAGTAATAGATTTGTAGGATTTAGCAGTGTATGCGGGGAAGAACGTGTTAGAACCCTTGCAGGATTCTAAGCTTGGGGTGATCTTTATAGGAGATCGACCTCCTTGGAACTCTATAGAGGTTTCCTCCTCCAAATTGTTGCTCAAAGGCTATAGAAAATATTCATCTATTCATGAAGAAAAGTGGATGATTATAAGGATATTTATAGGCCTTCTAAACCCTAACTCATAATAGGACTCCTACAACAAGACTCCTACTCCTAATAACTCCTAATGCTTCTTTAAGAAGTAACCTCCAACTGGCCTATCTAGGGGTGGCTGGTTGCTTATTGATTCCTAATCCAACTCTAAGTTAACCCCACCTCAACCAACCCCTCTTTAACTAGGATAAGGGGTGGCTAACTAGAGTTACACGTGCCTTCTACTTTCCTCCAAATATCCTAAGCTAGTTGGCCTCTTCATCTCTTAATAGGGGTCAACTAGATAGGATTTATATGTCTTCCCTCTTTAATGAAACTAAATTAGGACTCCTCTCGCTAGAGTCCTAACAGAATGACAAAAGGTATAGTGGCAGAATTTTTCATCAAAAATTTTAGCAGTTTGACAACAAAAATTCCAGTGATATTTTGGAGTATTACAATAGTAAAAAACCAATGAGGATAACAACAAGAAAGATACGAGTAGTGGAAGCAACAAATTTGGCGAGATCGGTTATGTACGCAGCAAGAAACACTGAAAAGATGCAGCGGTAGAATTTTATGTTAAAAATTTTAGCAGTATAGACATAAAATTTCCACTAATTCGTAACAAGGATTTGAGTAGAACTCAATAGGAATTTGCTGGTAAGGAAAAGGTAATGCCATTGAAAAATTTGTGGGAGAATATAGCAACAATAAGTTCGACAACATCAAAGAGTACGAGAAGGTGCTGCGGCAGGTTTGTATCAAAGTCATCGTAAAAAACATGTAGAAGATATGATAGCAAGATCAAATATAGGGCAGTAGTATATGGTTGAAATCTACCACGTAACTTTCATCGTAAAGATGAAAACTTTGCGATGACAAGTTTGTGCAGCTTAATAGGGGCACACTTTTTATGGTTTTTTGGTTTAGGATAACTAAATTATAGCAACAATAAGGTAGATTACCATAATCTTATGCAATTCTTGTGGAGATTGAAGGGGTAATCTACGGTACTGGTGATGATGGCGTAGTTAGCGATGATCTTAGCAATTGTGGGAATTGCTCGGGCGACTAGATGAAGATGATGGACGGTTGTGGAAGTACAGCGAAGTACCAAGGAATGTTGCTCTGATACCAAGTGTTAGAACTCTTGCGGATCGACCTCTTGGAACTTTATAGGGGTTCCCTCCAAGGTATTTAACACAATGACTGAAGAAAAATTGATTTTATTCCTGATAAAAAAGGTGGTGCTACAAGTGTTTATATAGGGTCTCAAAACCCTAATCATAATAGGACTCCTACTCCATGAAGACTCCTCCATAGTAGAAGACTCCAACTCCTAGTGAAACTCCTACTCCAAGTAAACCAAGACTCCAACTCATAATTTAACTCCTAATCAACCTTAGAGAGTCCTTACTAAATGGAACTCTCCCTTTCTTACCTTAGCCGCCTCCTCTCAGCCCTAACCGACTTCCCCTCATGAAGGTGGGCGGCCAATTGGGTTGATTACAAGATTGACTTGGTTGACCTGACCCGAATCCAACTTCAATTCCTAACCCGACTCTAGTTCAACTGAATCCTAACCCTACTAGGATTTGGGCTGATTTATTATAATAGACTCAAATCTCCTCCTAGTCGACCTAATGTCAGGTCTAAGCTAGCCAACAGGGCCTAATTTAAGGACTCGACTCATTGACTAGGACCTAACTCAGCTAGGGTCCACCGCTATGTCTTCCTTCTAGATGATGTGCCCAAGATACTCCACCTTCTGCTGAAGAAAGTTACATTTTAATTGTTTAACAAAAAGTGTATACTCTTGAAGAATCGTCAAAATAAGTCGTAAGTGGCGGAGGTGACTTTCAAGCGAAGGGCTATAAATAAGGATGTCATCGAAGAAAACCATCATGAACTTACATTGATAACTCCAGAAAATATCATTCATGAGGCTCTAAAAGGTGGAGGGAGCATTAGTGAGACCAAAGGGCATTACTAAAAATTCATAATGGCCATTATGCGTCTGAAAGATGGTCTTCGGTATGTGATCTTTGTGCACCCGAATTTGATGATATTTGGACAACAAATCCAGCTTCATGAAGACGTGTGCTCCATTTAATTCATCAAGTAACTCATCCATCATGGTAATAAGGTACTTGTCCTTGACCGTTTTGCTATTGAGGGCTCGGTAGTCTATGCACATTCGCCACATTCCGTCTTTCTTGCGTACAAGGAGCACCGATGAAGAATAGGGGCTGCAACTTGGCCGAATGATTTCTGTTTCAAGCATCTCCTATACAATCTTCTCTAATTTGGCTTTCTAAAGTTGAGGATAGTGATACAGCTGAGTATTTACTAGTGATTTGCCTGGTAGGATTGAAATCTAGTGGCCGTGCAGTCGGGTAGGAGGTAGATTGCGTGGTTCGACGAAGACGTCTGAAAACTCAACAAGCAATTGGAGAAGGTTTGGGTCTTCGATTTTCACCGGCTCCATCATATGTTACTATAGAAGTTGCATTAGGAAGCCATTGTGCACTTTTTGTAAAACTTTCTCCATGAACTGCATTGAAACCGTCGTCACGTCGCTCCCACGTAGGATCACCTATTTTTCTTTGCTGAAAAATTTTATAATTAACTTTGAAAAATTTCTAGAAACATCAACTAGCATAGTCAGCCATTCGATGTTGAGCATTGCCTTATATTCATCGAGTAGAAGGAGGAAGAAGTCAGCAATGATTTCTTTGTCTTGCAGCAACAACTTCACATGTAGGCATCTTCGATCATACTTCAAAATTCGACCATCGATGACCTTGACATCAAACCTACTACAATCTTTAATATAAAGCACCATTTGAGCAACAACCTTGTTATTCATAAAATTATTGGTGCTTCCAGTATCGATGAGAATAGTGATGGTTGTTGTTTGAGGAATCCTCCAACTTTCATTATCTGCGGGTTTGTGTAGCCAGCAAGAGCATGTACCATACAATCAGCCGACTATGGATCGTCCTCTGTGACCTTCTCCTCATGCTCAAGGTCCTATTCTTCATGTTCTGAATCATTGATGGGTTCAATCAAAAGAAGTCATACCCTTTTGCAATGATGGTCGTGGCTCCATGGTTCATCATAATGCCAACATAGGCCCTTTGAGTCCTCTATAATAAATCAGCCCAAATCCTAGTAGGATAAGGATTTGGCTGAACTGTAGTCAAGATTAGGTAGTTAGGACTCTAGTTAATTAAGTCCTAATTTTAATAGGGGATGCCATGTGTAAACCCTCGCTAGCCGCCCCCTACTATAGTTAAAGGGTTAGGCTAGGGTTAGGGATTAGAGGAGGAGAAGGATTAGGAGTCTTAAGCACCGGCCACCCCTAGTTGAGACAGGCTAGGAGTTGCTTCTTAGAGTTGGAGTTGGAGCTGTTAGGAGTATGAGTCTTGAAGTAGGAATCCTATTAGGAGTTAGGGTTTAGAAGGCCTTATAATAAGCCTCTTTTTATCATTAATAGATCAATTCTTTTTCAGCCTATGTGCAGAAATCAAGGAGGGATGAACCCCTATAGAGTTCCAAGGAGGTCGATCCCCTATAGAGATACCCCAAGCTTAGAATCCATAATTGTTCTAACACTTGGTATCAGAGCAACATTCTTGGCATCTCGCTGCCCTTCTACAGCCATCCATCATCCTTCCGCAGTCGCCCTAAGCAATTCTCATAATTGCTTAAAGATCATCATTGAATTTTGCTGTCATCTCCACCACCGTGGATCATCATTTGATCTCCCCATGAATTACAACAGGTTCTAGTTTTCTACCTTACTACTACTGCAATTTAGTTATCCTTATTAAAAAATCTCAAAAAAAATATTCCTATATTGCTATATAAACTTTTTGTCTCATAGTTTCCATCTCTACGACGAAAATTGCACTATAGAATTTCAGTCGCATAGCACTGCTTAGTTAATCTTGCTGCTACATTTTTTCTATCCAAATCTCAACAAAATTTTCATGACAGCTTTGGAACTTCCTAAAAGCATTTTTCCTTTTAGTTTCATAAAAAAAACTATCAATATAAACTACTGATCTTTTATGTCCAATCTGCTGCACTTTGGACGTAAAATTTTACCGAGTTTATACCCGTGATCTTTGATTTTGCTAAACCTTTTATTGCCATTTTCTTCCACAAATTTTTTGTCAGCATCATCTTTCCCTTACCATCAGATTCTCTATGAGTTTTGCTCGAATCCTTATTTTGAACTGCTAGAAAAAAATCTCTTCAATATTGCTGAAATCTTTCGACGAAAAAAATTCTACCACAACACCTTCTCGTAATCTTTGATCTCGCCAAATCTTTTACTGCCATAATTTTTGATGAATTTTTTGATGGCATTATCTCTCTCTTACTAGTGGATTTCTATTGAGTTTTACTTGAATCCTTATTTCAAATTGCAGGGAAAAATTACATCTACACTACTGAAATTTTTTCGATGAAAAAATCTACTGCTGTGCCTTTGTTTTTCTTGTTCTCTAAACCCTCCAAAACCTAACCATCTTGCTACCACAAACCATGGCATCTTTAGGGCATCCCTCTAGCCTTATGACACTACTATCATAATATATTTCCAGAACCCAAAACTGCAACCCAAAATAGTGACCTATCGGAGCTTATCGATGCAGAATTCTACAGCACTACCTTTCAGTGTTTTTTGTTACACCCATATCTGATCCTTGCTGAAATTTTTGCTGCCACGCAAATCATCTTTAGGGCACCCCTCTAGCCTTAAGATGTAGCTATCGTAGCCTATTTCCATAATCCACAGCCAACCCTAACAGCCCCCAAAACTTGCAGCCCAAACAACACTATAAAACCATAACCTTGATCCATCACTCTTTTGGCCACCAATCCCTACCAAACCAGTTGCCGACATCAACAGCAACCCTAAGCCACCCCTCTAGCCTTAAGATGTAGCCATTATAACCTATTTCCAAAATCAGTGGCCATCCCAAATAGCAGCAGCAACTGCAGCAAACAGCAGCCTACCGCTGCCTTTTACCTTGAGCCATCTACCCTTTTCCGACACAAATCCACCCAACCAATCTATACCAGTGATCCAATAGCAAGAGAATGACCTTATCACAACAAATTTGGAATTTTACATCATGTCATCAGGAGATATATTAGGAGCCAAGTTGGAGGCGCTTGAATCATGGCTTGAATCACACATGGAGGACAGATTGCATGCCTTATTTGTCGAATTCAAATTAGGTCGATATTCAAGCCCAATAAAATTCCAGCAAAGAGAAAGTTTAGAGAGGCCTTTAGAGAAGGAGGATAGCCCTTGGACATGATACAACCATGCATGAGGGTGGACTTCCCATGATGGGAAGAAGGAGACATGACAGTATGGATTTCGCACGCCGAACATTACTTCCGCTATTACCGAACACCAGAGGATTCCATGGTGGACACCCTTGTCATCCACCTTGAAGGAGAAGCAATTCAGTGGTGCAATTGGCTTAAATCAACCATGGGGCTCTGGCGTCAATATAATTCAAGAAAGAACTGCTAAATCTCTTTGGGTCGACCAAATACGAGAGTATCAACGAACAACTTTCCAAGATCTTACAAACCTCCACGATCCAAGAATACCATATGAGGTTTGAGAAATTATCTTACCTTGCTCGTGATTGGTTTGACAGATAATTATTAAGGACATTTATCAAAGAACTAAAGCCAAAAATTAAAGGAGAGGTTAGAGCACGATAGCCCCGCACCGTGATGGCCGTAATCTCTTTCGCCTGAATCCAAGAGGAACGACTCAACCAAGATGCTCGGAGGATGAGAATTACTCCTAGACTAGCAGCATATAAACCTATAGTACCCTCTATCCTCAGCCATCCTTCGCTGCCAAAGAAATTAACAAGAGAAGGACTACGCGACAGATCGATGAAGGACCTTTGTTGTCATTGCGACGAACCATGGAGCCACGATCATCATTGCAAAAAGGGGCACCTCCTACTGATTGAACCCATTGAAGATATGAAGAAGGAGGTACAGAAGCATGATGAAGAGGTCACAGATGAATAACAGCAGTCGGTCGATTGTACGATGCATGCTCTTGCTAGCTACGCGAACCCACAGACGATGAAAGTAGGAGGACTACTTAAGCAGCAACCAATCACCATCCTCATTAATACCGGGAGCACTACTAATTTCATGAACAACAAGGTTACTACTTGGATGACCCTTCATATTGAGGATTGCAGCAGGTTTGACGTTAAGATCACCGACAGTGAAATTTGAAGTGCGACTAAAGATGCCTACGGGTAAAATTATTACGACAGGACCAAGTGATACTTGCTGATTTCTTCCTCCTTCCTCTTGATGATTATGAGGCCATGCTTGATATCAAATGGCTGACTATGCTAGGTGATGCTCCTTGAAATTTTTTTAAATTTATCATGAAAATTTTTAGCCATAAGAAACAGGAGATCTTACACAGGAAACGCGGGAGAGGCGTAACGATGATTTGCATGCAGCAAACGAAGAAAGTTTTGAACAAAGTGAATAGCGGCTTCCTGATGCAACTTCAGCAGCATTCTATGGGGGAGCCAACAAAAATTGAAGACCCAAACCTTCTTCAATCGCTTGCTGGTTTTCAGATATGTTTGTCGAACTACGTAGCCTACTTTCTACCCGCCGACATGATCATCGAATTCCATTTCTTCCGGGCAAACCACCAACGAACACTCGGCCATATCACTATCATCACCTCTAAAAAGCTGAAATAGAGAGGATTGAAGAAGAGATACTTGAAATAGGGGTCATCCGGCCAAGTTGCAGCCCCTACTCTTTGCCGGTGCTAGCTTTACCTGACTTCGTTAAAGTGTTTGTGATTGACGCATCGAGAGCTAGAATTTACGTTATCCACATGCAAGATGGCCGACCCTATCCTACATCAGCAAAGCCCTCTCCCCATACCACCTGAAGCTATCAATCTATGATAAGAAAATGCTGACTAATGCTGAATTGTGGCTTGGTATGATACAAGACAACAACACAAAGAGGAGATAAAATTAAGTCCTAAAAAATTGCAGCTTCTACTCCCTCCAATCTCAAATCGGGCTCACCTTACCCTGGACTCTACTAGAAGGCAACAACCATCATAGAGGAAAGCCTGGCTACCATTAAATAACAACCACACGCCAGCTCAAGCAAGAAAGAAATAGGTGCCCGACAAACGCTGGAGTAAAAGAAAGTTTGCTATTAAAGATCGAGTCTTCATTCATCTTTATCCATACTAATAGGAATTTATGAAGACTCGACCTCAAAAAGTGGTCTCCTAGTTTCTTTGGACCCTACAAAAATTGGAGATCATATTGGAGCCGTAACTTGTGGATCAGATCGGCAAACTAATTCAAAATTGTAATTGATCCTCCAAGAATCTCATTGCAAATGGAAGTTTAGAGAGAATGATTCAGCCCAGATCTATCCACCCAACACCCAAGTTGATGAGGAGGCCTAGATTCAGCTGATGATTGCATGAGATCGCAGAATCATGACACATCACCATCCAATCACTACTATTAACGCTAGACCATAGGAGCAGGATACACCTAATATAGGGGCCATGAGGGAGCCTTATGAGGAGTTGCAGATCAGGACCCAGAGACGTGGAGTTCAGCCTTGAGGACAAGGCTGATTTGAAGAGGGCGGGTCTATTAGGACCCTAGTTGAGTCGGGTCCTAGTCGTTTGGGTCGAGTCTTTAGATGAGATCTTGTTGGCCAACCTAGACATAACATTAGGTCAGCTAGGAGAAGATTTGAGTCTTCTGTAATAAATCAGTCTAAATCTTAGTAGGAGTAGGATTTGGTTGAACTAGAGTCAAGGTTGGGTAGTTAGGACTCTAGTTAATTAAGTCCTAATTTTAATAGGGGATGCCACATGTAAACCCTAGCTAACCGCTCCCTACTATAGTTAAAGGGGCCAGCTAGGGTTAGGGATTAGAGGAGGAGAAGGATTAGGAATCTTAACCATCGGCCACCCATAGTTATGGCCAGCTAGGAGAGTTGCTTATTAGAATTAGAGTAGGAGTTGCTTCTTAGAGTTGGAGTAGGAGTTGTTAGAGGTGGAAGTCTTGAAGTAGGAATCCTATTAGGAGTTAGGGTTTAGAAGGCCTATAAATATCCTTTTAATAAGCCTCTTTTCATCATCAATATATCAATTATTTTTCAGCCTATGTGTAGAAAACCAAGAAGGGAGGAACCCTTATAGAGTTCCAAGAAGGCCGATCCCCTATAGAGATCACCCCAAACTTAGAATCTACAAGGGTTCTAACATCCACCATTGAAGCCTCCGGTGTCGGGTGATAATGGAAGTAGCATTCCACGTGGGAAAGTAATCCCGTTGGGTCTCCATCTTCCCATCGAGGGAAGTCCACCCTTATGCGTGGTTGCACTAAATCCATGATTTGTTCTTCCTTCTCGGGAGGCCTCTCTTTGTGATATGAACTTTCACCTTATTGTAATTTCATCAGACTTGGAGATCATTAAATTCTAAATTCTATGAATAAGGCATGTAGTTTGTTCTCTATGCGCGATTCGAATGCTTCAACTTGGCATCGATCATATCCTCTGATGCCATTGCCTACATCTCTAGATTTGAGATGTTACGATCTTTCTTTTGTTGACGGGTCAAGGGAATAGGTCAGTGGAGGGATAGGTGGTCACAGAAGATAAAGATCGGTGGTGGAGTGTGGCTGTGGTGGACCGTTGTTTTGGTGGCGATTTATGTTGCTATTTGGGTTGGTTGTAAATCTTAGAAATAGGCTACGATGGCTGCATCTTAAGGCTAGAGGGGTGCCTTAAAGATGATGTGGTTGGTAGTAGCAAATTTAGTAGGATATGGTGGGTTACATGGAAAAAAAGGGCAAAAGGTATAGTGACAGATTTTACATCGAAGATTTCAGTAGTTTAGATGTAAAGTTTTCAACAGTTTGTATAGGGATTTAAAGTATAACTCAATGTAGATCTACTAGTAAGAAGAAGCTAATGCCATCATAAAATTCATAGGAGAATATGACAACAATAAATTCAGCAAGATCAAGGAGTAGAAGAAGGTGCTGATGTAGATTTTTACATCTAATGTTCAACAGTTTAGACATAAAAGTTCCAGCAGTTTGTATAAATTTTTTTTACATAGAATCCAAAGGAAATCCACTAATGAGAAATGCCAAAGCTGTTGTAAAAATATGTAGACGATATGGTAGTAAAAGAGTGGCAGCAAGATCAAAGATAGGGCAGTAGTATGCGGCTAAAATTTATAACGTAACTTTTGTCATAAAGATAGTAACTTTACGATGACAAGTTTGTGTAGCATAATAGAGTAAAATTTTTTTTGTGTTCTGGATTTAGGATAACTAAATTGCAGCAGCAGTAAGGTAGATTACCAAAACCTGATGCAATTCTTGTGGGGACTACAGGGGTGATCTGTGGTAGTGGTGATGACGGCTAAGTTGGCGATGATCTTAGCAATTGTGGGAATTGCTTAGGCAATTGTGGAAGGGCAATGAAGCACTAAGGAATGCTGCTCTGATACCAAGTGTTAGAACCCTTATGGATTATAAGCTTGGGGTTGATCTCTATAGTTGATCGACCCTCCTGGAACACTATAGGGGTTCCCTCCTCCAAGGTATTTGGCTACAAGAGCTAAAGAAAAATTGATCTATTCATGATAAAAAGGTTGTGGCTGCAAGTGTTTATATAGGGTCTCAAAACCCTAACTCCTAATAGGACTCCTACTTCTAATTAAACTTCTCCCTAACCCTAGTCGGCCTCTTTAATTAAAGGGAGTGGTGGCTAGTTTATGGTTTACATGACTTATGACTCCTATCACTTAATAAATTTAGGACCCGACTCAGCTAGGGTACTAACATAAAACCTCGCAGGATTCTATCACTAGATCGATCTCTTTAGGGGATCAACCTCCTTGAAACTCTATAGGGGTTCCTGCCTCCTTAGTAGTTGGCCACAAAGGCTAAAAAAAAAATAGTGTATTACTTAATAGAAAAGGGGGTGTGGCTACATGCTTATATAGGCATAACAAAACCCTAATCCCTAGAGAGACTCCAATTCCTACACCCCAAACCCTAGCCGCCTCCTCTTGCTGCTCTAACTGATAATAGGGTGGGCGACACCTATAGCTAGGGCTTTTTTGTATATATGATTCAGGGTTTTATTTATATGAACTGGCTGAATAGGACCCAACCCTATTAGGATCCTTGCCCTTAAGGCTGAGGTTCCATGAACTCTAGGAACTTGATATTCAAATCTTCATAGGACTCCCATGTGGCATTTTCTTTAGGTAGATTTGCCCATTGCACTAGCATTTCAGTAGAGTAACGTTAACGATGCATCACAACCCTTTGGTCTAGTATTGCCTCCGGTTGGATCTGGATCTCTCCATTGGTAGTAGTGTTTGATAGGTGACTTTGGGCTAACTTGTTCTCCCTAAGCTTGAGTTTCAAATAGGATACGTGGATGACTGGATGGATCTTGGCACTAGCAGGTAGGTCTAGTTTGTACGCCATAACTCTGATGCGCTTAGTGATCCGGTAAGGCCCATAAAAGCGGGGAGATAACTTCATGGACGCCCGTGTGTTGATGGATGTCTGCTTATAGGGCTGGAGCCGAAGGAAGACCCAATCCCCAACAAAGAACTCCCTTTCGCTCTTGTGCATGTTAGCCTATTGTTTCATCCTTAGTTGGGCTGCTGAAAGGTTGTCCTTCAATAACTATAGGATCTTATCCTTGTCCATAAGCTCCTGATCTATCTGGTCTACTTTCAATGTGTCGATTATATATTTTGGAATTACAGGGGGTTTTCGACCATACACAGCATCAAAAGGGGTACACTTCGTCGAAGAGTGATAAGTTGTGTTATACCACCACTCGGCCCAAGAGAGTCATTTTATCCATTCTTTTAGCTGATTGCTGGTGAAGCATCTGAGGTAGGTTTTTAGACATCTGTTCACCACTTCAGTCTGACTATCAGTCTGTGGGTGGTATGTTGAGCTCAGCTTCAATTTTGTGCCCTATAATTAGAAGAGTTTTGTCCAGAACTTGCTAGTGAAGATCCTGTCATGATCACTTATAAAAGATCTAGGCATCCCATGTAATTTTATGATATTGTCCATGAAGATCCGAGCAATGCTAGTGGCTATGTAGGGATTGTGGGCAGTGTAAAAGTGAGCATATTTAGTGAGACGATCAATTATAACCAAGATAGTAGCTTTCCTGTGGGATGGGGGCAGTCCTTCGAGGAAGTCCATAGATATAAGTCCAGAATAGGTAGCAATTATAATTTTCCAGGGCTCGCCATCGTCTCGCCTTTGTGTCACTAACATATGTCACATCGTACAAAGTCAACAATGTAGTTCTTCATCCCCATCCAATAAAAATTTTTGTTGAATCCTCTTATAGGTTCGAAGGAATCTAGAGTGTCCAGCCGCTGGTGAGGAATACATCTCCTGTAGGATGGTATTTAAACAAGTAGAATTAGGCACTAGTAGTATACGTCTTTTGTACCATAGCTCTTTTGAATCCCAACTATAATGTGTCATGGAGCTCGGTTCTTCTTCCAACTTCTTGATGTTGAATCTCATATTTTGATGATGAAATTAATTGATGGTTTAATGATCTAACAATGTATGTTAGAGAAAGTAATACAGGTTTAACTATGATGAAAAAAATGAGTTACAACTAGATGTTGGGTCAAAATCATGTTTCGGCATCGGGCCAAGGTTCAGATAATGTAGTGGGAGTTCGCCGAAGGAATCGGGAAACCATTGTAGGGAACACGGTGGGAGATTAATGGAAGAAAACCATAAGACTCACCAGAAGAATGTCGGTGATTACTAGATTATTGGGGGTTAGGTCAATTGTTTAACTTGATGGTCTTGTACAGTTGTAATCAGTGAGTCATAGTTAGGTTTGAGTCCTAATTGAGTTAAGTTTGGAAAGAATCTAAATTAACTCAACTGAGGTAAACCGGGTCCACGTTTGGGTTTGGATTGAGCTCAGGTTGAAATCATTTGGTTGACCTATAACGGGGTCAACTGAAGGTACAAGTCGGGAATTGAAAAGTGGAGGAATCACTTTTCTTGTATTCCCGATGGTAGTACCGCCGGTTGCACTGCCTAGGTCGACGACCGTACCACCCAGGTCATTGGTTTTACCACCGTCGTCCTATTTTTAGAGCAGTTTTCGGCGCTAGTACCACTGGCGCTGGTGGTTGTACCGCCCGTACCCAGATTTTTTAAATACGTTTAAATTTTTGACTCCATTTTCTGAAGCCAATTGGGGCTTGTAAATATCCCAAGTCTTCTTGCATTGAGAACAAGAATTTTGGGCAAGAAAACTAGTAAAAGTGTACTAAAAGTATGCAAGAAAAAGAAAGGGGGTAAGGGAGTGAGCAATAAAGTTGTAATCTTTGTAAATGTATCCCTTGTATGTTGGAAGTGAAATACTTATAAGGGTTTGGTCTTCACCCGAAGAAGATCAGTAGTCGACTTCGACGGGCCTCGTTAAAGGGGACTCGAGAAGTGGACGTAGCCAAGTTATGGTAGAACCACTATAAATTGTGAGCATCTCTTAACTTTACTTTTTTATTATACATGTTATTATTCGAAGCTTTCCTTTAGTAAGATCATAACTTAGCTTCGTTAAAATAACTTGATTGCTCACTTACTCAACTTGAAATAAATGCTTCCAATTTCTGGTTTTGCTTCAAACGAAAGTTTTTCTTTAAACCAAGATTTCAGTACTTGAGGTTATACTCATTTGACTAAACACCCAAGTGAGTAAATGGCTTCATTTGGCATCAACAAGGAATATTCTATTGCACGTCCTCCCTTGTTAAATAGGACGAATTACACATATTTGAAAACAAGAATGCATATTTTTTTTATTTCTATGTATTTTGATTTATGACACACAGTTGAAAATAATTTTGAAAAGTCTTCCAAACTAATGAACGAATGGAATGATTTAGAAAAGAAGACTTTTTCTTTAAATGCAAAAGCAATGAATGCTTTATTTTGTGCTCTTAATAAGAATGAGTTTAATCGAGTTTCTATTTGTCAAATTACTTATAAGATTTGGCACACACTTGAATCACACATGAAGGCACTAGTAGAGTTAAAGAATCTAAGATTAACCTTTTAGTGCATAGTTATGAATTGTTTGGAATGAATCCAAGATTAACCTTCCAAACTAATGAATGAATGGAATGATTTGGAAAAGAAGACTTTTTCTTTAAATGCAAAAGCAATGAATGCTTTATTTTGTACTCTTGAGAAGAATGAGTTTAATCAGGTTTCTGTTTGTGAAACTGCTTACGAGATTTGGCACAGACTTGAATCACACATGAAGGCACTAGTAGAGTTAAAGAATATAAGATTAACTTTTTAGTTCATGGTTATAAATTATTTCGAATGGAACCAAGTGAGACCATTAGAGACATGTACACCTAGTTCATGGATGTCATCAATATCTAAAAGCCCTTGGTAAATATTTTTCTAATTTTGAACTTCTTAGTAAAATATTAAGATCTCTTCAAAAAAGTTGGGATCCTAAAATAACTATAATTCAAGAGACTAAAGATCTAAATAATTTTACTCTCGAAAAACTTATTGGATCTCTTATGACTTATGAATTGAGTTATAAAGCTCATGACGAACTTGAAGAACCCCTTCCAAAGAAAAGGAAGGATTTGACACTAAAATCTTGATGACTCCTCGAGTGATGAGGATAATGACATTGCACTATTAACTGCAAAAATTAAAAAAATTATGAAATAGAATAAAAATCATAAGAATAAATATAAACCAAAAAGGGACAACATTATATGTTTTGAATGTAAGAAGCCAGAAAATTTTAAAAATGAGTGTCCTCAATTAAAGTAGAAGGCTTTGTTGAATCTCAAATTCTGATGATGAAATCAATTGACGGGTTTTATGATCTAACTTGTGTGTTAAAGAAAATGATGTAGGAAACTATGATAGTAAAGGGTAGTACTATCAGATGTTGGGCCGGAGTCAAGTTCGAGTATCGGGCCAAGGTTTGGATGACACAATGGGAGCTCGCCAAGAGTTCACCAGAGGTTGGCCGAGGTTCAGACGATGTTGGCGGGAGCTCGTCAAGAACTCACTAGAAGTTTGCTGGGAAGTTCGTCCGGAGTTCACCGACAGTTTGTCAGGAGCTTGCCGGGTGTTCATCGGAAGAATGTTGGAATTTTGTTGGGAGTTCACCGAGGAAATCAGGAGCTTATCGAGAACTCACCAGAAGTTTGCCAGGAAGTTTGTCGGGAGTTCGCCGACAGGTTGTCGGGAGCTCGCCAGGAGTTTGCCGGAAGAATGCTGGGAGTTCGTTAGGAGTTCGTCGAAGGAAATTGAGAGCTCGCCGAGGGTTCATCGAAAGGATCCCGAGAATTCGCTAAGAGACGATCGGACAACAAAGATTGTGTGTTGAGAGTCGTAGTTAGCATCATAATGAGAGTTAGTTTTTACTAACTCAATTAAGGGGCCATTAGGCCTTAATTGAGGCTAATTTGGACTTATTGTAAAAGTCATTTTAGTAACCCAAGGTCAGATGAGATACGGTCTCCAAGATGACACAGTCTTCGAAGGTGTGTCAGGCGGTTGAACCGCCCAGACACGGTCTCCCAGACTGTCAGGCGGCTGAACCGCCTAGAACGTAATCTTTGAGACTAGCACCTCGGGAACACTTAAAAATTGATTTTGGGCTCCACTTTTGAAGCCATTTAGGGCATATAAATGTCCCACCCTTTTGAGCAAAGAATCAAGAGTGAAAAACTTGTGAAAACGCTGTTGTAATCCCTTGAGAGCTCCCATCATTTCTTCTTATGTAGTTTTTGTTTAAGGGAGAGCTGAGAGAATTGTAAAGGTTATCTCCTGAACTTGTAAAAGGAGAATAAAAGTGTAAAAGGGGTGTTTGATCTTTGACCATTGAAAAAGATCAGGAGTGGAAGCCGATGGCCTCAAGTGAAGAGGAATCTCGAGTGGACATATGTCAAGGGGACCGAACCATTATAAAATCAGTTTGCTTTCTCTTCTTTACTCTTTATGTTCATTGCTTAATTGTCTACTACCTTTGCTTGCACTCTTACAAATATCTCTATGCTTAAACGTATCTTTACGATTAAATGTATTAATGTATTTCCGATATGGTTTTTATTGAGTGAGTATTTAAATCGAAGTAATTTATAAGCACTAATTCACCCCCCCCCCCCCCCTCTTAGTCTCGCTTTGACAATTGGTATCAGAGCCATGTTTCTCTCTATTTAGCTTAAAATCCAAAAGAGATGGCTTTGGTTGGCAATCAAGAGGAACTTTCTATCACATGTCTTCCTATGTTCAATGGGACGGACTACACATCTTGGAAAATTCGAATGCACATCTTTTTTATTTCGATAGATTTTGATTTGTGGTGTATTGTTGAAAAAGATTTTCAAAAGTCATCCAATCCAATAAATGATTAGAATAATTATGAAAAATAAATATTTTCTTTAAATGCCAAGGTCATGAATGCCTTATATTGTGTTCTCAACAAAAATGAATTTGATCGAATTTCTTCCTGTGATCCAGCTTTTGAGATTTGGCGTACATTAGAATTAACACATGAAAGCACGCTAAATCTAAATGAATCATTAAACAAAATGTCTTCAAAAAATGAACAAGAAGAATACCTTCCTAAGAGCAAGAAAAATTTGACATTGAGAACCCAAGAACACCTTCCAAAGGACAAGAAGGAATTGAAACTAAGGAGAATACATGACTCCTCGAGTGAAATCTTGAGTGATGTGAACTTTGAATATTTGATAAATGAACTGGATAAATTAATCAACATGAACTATAAAGATGATTTAAAGATGGACAAAACTTCTTGCTATGAACGTAAGAAGCCGAGGCATTCCAAAGATGAAGCACACAATCAGGAAGAAGTGAAAGATCTCGCTCGTGGCCAACCATGATGCGGTAAGTAACCCACCCGAAAGCTCTTTTACTTTTAATGAGTCATTAATTTCTTTTCATGAGCTTTATGATGAATTTAGCAAATCCTATAAATTATTTAAGGTAGAGCATGCATCATTAGTTAGTAAACTTGATGAAATGCATGAAGTAGCACCATCACACAATACATGCACAAAACATGAAACCTTGCATGATACTTTACTTTACATAATTTTTGCTATAAATGTGAAACACTAGATAGTGTTAAAGAAGAAAATATCATACTTAAGACTACATTAAAAAAATTTAAAATTGAGAACAAATCCCTAAATATGATCCTTGTCAATAAGGATCATATTAATAGAAGAAATGACATAGACTTTGTTGGTAACATTCAACAAAAGTTAACTATTTTTGTTAAAGGTCCTACCTTAATTTTGCCACTAAAAATTAAATATAATTTTTGTGGTAGATTACAACATATGGCTTACAAATGTCCATTCAAAAACTATAGTTCTCACAAATTAGTTTGGGTTCCTAAGGGAACAACAAATAACCAAAAACCATTAAATAAGAAAGATAAATTTCTTCATATAGGTCCCAATGTAAAATGGGTATCTAAATCTTTCTTATAGGTTTGTCACCAAACTTAGGCTAGAAGCAAAATAGGATGATATCTTATGGATGCTCAAGCCATTTGACTTGAGATCTAACTTACTTATCAAGCTTCCTAGCTAAAATGTAAAAAATAAGGAAAGTTATTTGAATTAAGATGTTTTAAGCTTAATAATCTTTGTTTCTATTATAACAAATCCTTTTATTAAAAATAGTTATCATTATACAATTAATCTTGATGTTGCATAGCAAGAACATATAAGTATAAAAACGAACTAGAATTAAAGAACCATAGTTATTGAAAAATATGTTAAAATTTACATAAATAAAATTTTGATGATGATTGAATAATAAGTTCAAAATCATTGGTTTGAATATTTGGAAAGGCTATTGTTGAATGACCTAAATGTTATGAATGATTGGTGGTTGAATAGTTGTATGATTTGAATGTTATATTAGATAGACTTGAAATAAATAAATTTTTTTGAAATGAGTTTGTCAACTCCATGCACTATGTGTAAAGAGTTAGACTCATTTACATGTTGAAATTGAGATTAGTTCAATTTTTGCTTTGAAGATGTTTTATCATTTTGATATGTTATTGTAATGGCCTTGACAATGTTGAAGAAGTAACCTGAAATATGGGTTGTATGATTACTTGAATATTATTGAATGATAGAATTTGAGCATAAAATATTATAAAAAAGGAAAAAAAATCATGCTTCATTGTCTAGTATTTTTTAAAATTAAAAATACATATAATGAGAATGAAATGAGCATGGTAACTCACTCTAAAAATTATTAGAATTGGAATAAATCAAAAATTTTGTTTGAAAATATTTTATGATATCTTTTGGAAATGATACTTGATTTTCAGTTTTAAAAGGTTAAAAATATTTTACTTATTTTAATGATCTTGATGATTTCTTTTTAGATGAAACTAGAATTTAAATGACAATCAATGCATGGATTTGACATAAAAGGTAAAGGAATTTTTGTTTGAAACAAATCATATGGATTGAAATAACTAGAAAGAGGAAAGTTTTACTTTGAAAGTTTTTTAATCAAGTTTTTAGTAAGAGATAAAGTGTTATGATTATTGTTAAATCTCTTGAACTACAAAAGTGATTTTGATAATTGAAATTTAAATGAGATTATTTTTTGGCCAAATCATGAACTTTCTCATGATTTTTGACTTGATGCATCTTATATGGGAATTATGTTTTTAACTTCTATACTTTTCTTTTTACCAAAGAGGATACTTATGATCTTATAACTTGAGATTTTTATTAAGAACTATATCTTGAAAACTTAAAATTTTTTATATATAAATAAAAAATTTCTTTTCTCCTATGCAACGTACCATAAAAAAGGTCTTATCATGATCTTAACATCTTGAAAATCATAATTTGAGAACTTTATATAAATCAAGATTGTTCACTAGGACTTTTTTGTTTCATTAAAGAAAACAATCTATATGAAAAAGATCCTTCTAATTATTTGATCTCATGAAATTTCTTTTTGACCTAAAATGAAATCTGTCAAATCTTTTGATATTAATATCCTTTGTAATATAATTCATTTATGACTTCCTTATATTCATGTATGGTATATCACCAAATTAATATTTCTTAAATTTATGATGAGTTGAAAATTGAATAATTTTCTTTAAACTTCTCGTTGACTTCTTCACTTGATTTATCCGTTATGAAAATTATCTTTAACCTTTATGATTTCTTCTTTTTAATAAAACAAGAGATTTATGATCTTAACAACTATAATTTGAGATTTCTAATCAAGATCATTCTTCCCTTTTATTAAGAAGAATTATTTGAATGAATTATATGTATTAAGATTTACCTTGAACGAATCAAGATTATTTACTCTCCTAGGACTCATATTCATTATTTACAATGACCAAGGGGGAGATAAAATTGCTATCTTGCAATAAAATCATTAAATGAGGAACAATTTACTTGAAGAAAATTAGATATGAAAAACCTTCTAAATGCATGATTTGCAATCATGAGTTTGAGGATTTCTTGATATTTACATGAGATGATATGAGTAGCCCTTATATTTTTCATAGATTTCTCAACTTTTTAAGCTATCCTTTAAAATGATTTCACTTGATTCTTTCTTCTTGACATTTACAAAAAAAAAAAGTTAAAATTCTCTTGTGATAAGACTCATAAGGTCTTTCAATATTTTGATTCTTGGATTCATGAATATTTTCAAATGTATCTCTCCTCTTAATAATTTATTTTATTTTGGGATACTTGATTTTTAGATTTTTGACACCCCCCTCCCCTTCTTCTTCTTCTATTTTATTTACAAAGGGGAAGAAAATAATTTGATACAAAATTGATTAAACTCTATTTTTTTTACTAAGGGGGAGAATGGATAGATTTCTTTCTTTGTGTAATGAATATTTATGATAAATATATTGACACATGTATTGAACACTTAGTATTCAAATATGTGGTGAATGTTTCTCCTTTTTGACAACAAGAAGAAACGACATGATTGATGATATATGATAAATATTGTGTTTGAAATTTTATCATATATTGAACATTTGTTTTGAACAATTGTTTAGAAAAGTTATGTTGAACATATCTCCTTTTTTATGACAAAAGGGGGAGAGATAGTATATTGATGACAAATGATAAATGGTATGTTTCAATATTTTTGATAAATATTTAAAAATTAATAAATGTTTAAATGATAGATATTTGTAATAAATGTTCAAATATGAATCGAGCATTTCTCCTTTTGGTTGATGACAAAGGGGGAGGATTGACATAATTGATGATATAAGAGAGATATTTTAACATCTTTGAAATAGTGAAAATGAATGCCATATCATAATTGATGACATAGTTATATTGTAAATATAATGATTGAAATTTTTATGTGATACCAAAAAAATGAATGCTTTGAAAAGTTTATAATGTATGGTATCATGAATGGTTCAATTATGAAAATACTATCCTTGAATTCAAAAGTGATGGGCTCTTTTATATTCAAGTTTGTTATATTTATCCTAGACATATACATAGGAGAGTTAAGGTTAACTCCATCATCAATTGGTTATCATCATAAAAAAGGAGATTGTTGAATCTGGGATTTTGATGATGAAATTAATTGATGAGTGTTATGATCTAACTTGTATGTTGAAGAAAATGATGCAGGATTAACTGCGATAGTAAAGGGCAGTATAATCAGATGTTGGGTCCGAGTCAAGTTTGAGCATCGGGCCGAGGTTCGGACGATGCAATGGGAGCTCGCCAAGAGTTCCCCGGAGGTTGGCTGAGGTTCGGATGATGTTGTCGGGAGCTCACCGAGAACTCAGTAGAAGTTTGCCATGACATTCATCGGGAGTTCGCCGACAGGTTGTCGGGAGCTCGCCGGGTGTTCGCCGGAAGAATGCTGGAAGTTTGTTGGGAGTTCGCCAAAGAAAATCGGGAGCTTGTCGAGAACTCACCAGAAGTTTGTCGGGAAGTTCGTCGAGAGTTCGTTGATAGGTTATCGGGAGCTCGCCGGGAGTTCACCAGAAGAATGTTGGGAGTTCGTTGGGAGTTCAACGAAGGAAATCGAGAGCTCGCCGGGGGTTCATTGAAAGGATGCTGGGAGTTCATCGAGAGACGATTGGATAATGAAGATTGTGTGTTGAGAGTCGTAGTTAGCATCATAATGAGAGTTAGTTTTTACTAACTCAATTAAGAGGCCATTAGGCCTCAATTGGGGCTAATATAGACTTATAATAAAAGTCATTTTAGTAACCAAGATCAGATGAGAGACGGTCTTCGAAGACACGATCTCCAAGATGATATAATTTTTGAAGGTGTGTCAGGCGGTTAAACTACCCAGACTAGGTGGTTGAACCATCCAGACATGATCTCCCAGACTGTCAGGTGGCTGAACCACCAAGACACAGTCTGCTAGACTGTGTCAGGCGGCTGAACCGCCCAGAATGCAGTTTTCGAGACTAGCACCTCGGGAACACTTAAGATTAATTTTTGGCTCCACTTTTAAAGCCATTTGGGGCCTATAAATAACCTACCCTTTCTTGCTGGTGAATGAGGAAAGAATCAAGAGTGAAAAACTTATGAAAACACTATTGTAATCCCTTGAGAGCTCCCTTCATTTCTTCTTGTGTAGTTTTTGTTTAAGGGAGAATTGTAAAGGTTATCTCCTGAACCTGTAAAAGAAGAATAGAGGTGTCAGAGAAGTGTTTGATCTTTGCCCATTGAAAAAGATCAGGAGTGGAAGCCAGTGGCCTCAAGTTAAGAGGAATCGGGAATGGACGTAGGTCAAGGGGACCGAACCACTATAAAATTAGTTTGCTTCATCATCTTTGTTCTTTATGTTCATTGCTTAATTGTATACTACCTTTGCTTGCACTCTTACAAATATCTCTACGCTTAAACGTATCTTTACGCTTAAACGTATTTCCGATATGATTTTTATTCAGTGAGTATTTAAATCGAAGTGAAATTTTTATAAGCACTAATTCACCCCCCCCCCCTCTCTTAGTGCCGCTTTGATCCTAATAGGCTTCACACAAGAAAAAGGCTCTCTCAGCAACTTGAGATGACCCAAGCTCATCAAATGGAGAAGATCACATCAAAGAAGAAGTTGCCAACTATGCTCTTATTGTCATCCATGACAAGGTAAGTTAGTCTTCCAATATCTCCTTTACTAAATTATTGAATGTTTTTTATAAGCCTTATGATGAATTTAGAAAAATTAGCAAGTTTTATAAATTACTTAAGAAAGAGCATGATTCACTAGTTAGTAAATTTGAAGAAATACATGTAACATCACCATCACATAGTTCATGTACCCAATATGAAACTTTAGATGAACTTAGAAAAATAAAATATTAAATTAAAACAAACATTAGAAAATTTTAAAATAGAAAATAAATCTGAAACATCATCTTTACAAATAAGGGTCATGTTCATAGGTAAGAAGGTATAGGCTTTATTAGCAATACTCAACAAAAGTCAACTATCTTTGTCGAAGGACCTATTCTAAACTTGCCACCAAAAATTAAATACAACTTTTGTGGTAGATTAGGACATATAGTTTACAAATGTTCATTTAGAAAGTATAGTCCACATAAATTAATTTGAGTTCCTAAAGGAACCATAAACAACAAAAAACATTTAGATAAATTAGGTAAATCTCTTCATGAGGGACTCAAAATAAAATGAGTACCTAAACTAAAATCATCTTTCTTGTAGATTTGTCTCTAAATTAAGGCTAGGAGCACTAAATAATGTTTTGAAAGTGGATTGACATCTAACACTCCTTTAAGTTCACTAGCCTAAACATCGCTAACTAATATATATATATATATATATATATATATATATATATATATATATATATATATATATATATATATATATATATATATATATATATATATATATATATATATATATATATATATATATATATATATATATATATATATATATATATATATATATATATATATATATATACATATATATATATATATATATATATATATATATACATATATATATATATGTGTATATATATATATCGAGTTAAAATTATTAATAATAAATATTTTAATGGTTAATTATCATATAATGAATCTTGATTGATTTTCGATGATGCATGACTAGAGTATATTAGTACAAAATAAACTAGAACTATAAAAAATTAAAATTTATGAAAAAGGAATTTTGATGATTGAATATTTGGATGTTAAATTGATTTAAAATGCTATGATAATTGTAATGGATTGTTTATTGCACGTGTATATAAACAAAAATATTTTTCGAAAATAGTGCACTAGTGGTGGCACTGCTGGACTGGCGGTGGGATCGCTAGAACACATTGTCCAGACACAATTGGACCGCTTAGTTGGTGGTTCCATCGCTTGAAACCCTGCCTATATAAACCTCACATAGGCCGATGGTGGAAGTGATCTTAGACCTCTCCACACCCCTCTAAAAACCTCTTCATCTATCTTTCCTTTTGCTTTTCCTCTAGAAACTCAAGAGAAATGCTTGTACTCTTCAAAACTAAGGATCAATCTCTATCTCTAGGATATCACGATAAAAGGTAACTCTCAAAATGTTGCTCTCAATCTATTCTTTGATCTTACTTTTTCACTTATAATATATGTAGTTCAAATAACCCCTAGAAGATCCTCAAGGGACAAAAGAAAGAGGAGATTAGATGAAACCTTTAACCCTATACTCTTTGATACCCATGAACATGCCCTAAAATTCTCAACTTTTGAATTCATAAATGTTCATAAGGGTAAATATGTAGATCTAGAAGGTTTAAGAGATTTGGAACCAATCCAATGGTTTGCTAACTTAGATACCCTTCCAATCCTTCAAATGAATGAACCCATTTATCCTAGACTTGTTAGATTATTCTACAATAACTTGCATGTAGAAGATCAAGATAGGGTATCTACATATCTCTTGGGGCATCATATAGATATTACAGATAGTTTAATTTACAATCTCACAGGAATACCTGAAAACAGAAGTGGTTACTACTTTAGAGGACAATGAGACTTTAACTCAATAGGGGTTACTTACTCTGAAGCCTTAGGTACCATCTTTGGTAACCCAAATCTATCTATTGTTCCCAAAAGCTATGAGCACATGCTACCTTTCAACATAGAACTACTTCATCACATAGTAATTAGTATTTTACTTCCTAAACAATTTTATCATGATAAAATTAACCAAATGGAACTAGGTACTATGTATTGGATCATGACATGACATGATTACTATTTTGGATATGAGACAAAACATGATTGAGCTTTTAACTAAAGATATGATGCTTCCATATGGTGGATTAATAACTAGATTGATACATGCACACGATATAACTATTCCACCAAATGAAGAAATTATAAAGTTAGATAGATACAATATCATTAATAGAAATCTCTTAAGAAGATTAAGATGCATTGTAAGAAATGGTATTTAGACTAGATTGCCTTTATAGCCGACTCTAGATAACGAAAACCTTGGCTGACCCAGTAAAGGAGGCAGCAGCCACTAAGCCCTAAGGCCCCAATCTAAACCGTAGCCACACTTCTTTATAGGATAGAAGTGGCTAGGTGAGATTTTATTACAATCGTACAGGGTTTTTATTGACTACTTCTAGGTTGATTATGACTCAACCCTGCTGGAGTCCTATCAAGCCCGCCCTCTTTGAATTAGCCTTGTCCTCGAGGCTAAGGGTCCATAAACTCTTGGAATCGAGTCTTTAGCTCCTCGTAAGACTCAACGTTGCATCTTCGTATGGTAAATTATTCCACTTCACGAGTACTTTAGTTGAAGGGCGTCGTCGACGCATCACAATCCTCCGATCAAGTATAGCTTTAGGTTGAGCTTGAATCTCGCCATCATTTGTAGTGCTTGAAGTTGAGTCTGAGCCAACTCATGTTCTCCCAATTTCAGCTTTAGCAAAGATACTTGGAAAATGGGATGGATCCTAGCACCATCTGGGAGCTTTAATCTATATGCCACAGTCCCAATACGCTCCAAAATATGATATAGTCTATAAAATCATGGAAATAGCTTCATCGACGCTCTGGTGTTGATTGACAGTTGCTTGTATGGTTGTAGGCGAGGGTAGACCCAATCTCCTATCGAAAATTCTCGCTTGCTCCGGTGAGTGTCTGATAGGACCCTAGTAGGGTTGGGTCCTATTCACCTTAGTAGAGTAAATAAAACCCCCACCTAGTCACTTCTATCTAATAAAGAAGTGTGGCTAGGGTTTACTTGGGGCCTTAGGGCTTAGTAGTTGCCGCCCCCTTTATTGGGCTGGTCGGCTAGGGTTTCCACCTGCTAGAGTCAGCTATGCAGCCAACCAAGCCACCGCCTACCCTAATAAGGCAGGTCGGCTATAGGAGGGGCAAGGGGGTAAATTCACTTAGGAAAGCACCCCCCTAGGGCTAAGGTTTTGAGCTCTATATAAGCTATAGCATCCACCTCTTTTCAGTCAAGCAAGAATAATCTTATTTCAACCTTTGTGCCGAGTTCTAGGAGGGAGGAACCCCTATAGTGTTTCAAGGGTCAATCCCCCTCAAAGATTGAATTCTATAGAGCTTCTCTTAGGGTTCTATCATTTGGTATTAGAGCAGCATTCCTGCTGCCCCTGCTGCCATCTCTGCCGCCTCCACCTATCCAAGCAATTCTCATAATTGCTTCTAGACGCTGCCTCCACCGTCATCACCAAACCGCAGATCCATCAATCTGCTACTGCCCCCTCTGCATTTGCTTTGAAGATTTGGTAAAAATTCCATCACCCACACCTTATTACTACTATAAATGTTTATCCTTGCATTCTAAAGAAAATTTTGTATCCTTGCTTTGCTGCAAATTCTTTCCATCACAAATGTGATTATCATTGCGAAGGGGAATTGCTGCAGAAAATTTGAGCCACAAAGAGGCTTATTGAAACCAGTCTTTTGAGTATCCTTTGTGAACAAAATTTCTACATATTCTTATATATCAACTTAGCCTCCATCTAAGATTGATCTATCATGAAAATTATCTCAGAAACTGATTCTATATTGCTGCAATTCTTTGCTGCGTATTGTTGAAACTTACAATGAAGAATCTGCCTTCTTTCCTTGCATCAATTTTTTCTACCATTACGCTACCAAAATTTTGTCGATCTAAATTGCTGCTACTATTCATATCTGAACCGAGGACTTGTTGATAAATTACTACATATTTTCCTTAGGTTTTTCTCTGAAATTTATGTTGAGAATCCATTGTTTCTCTGACGTAAATTCTGTTCGGCAGGACAGCTCATACACAACACTTTCTTCATCGAATTCTATCATATTTGAGTACTATCTCTTTTAGTTTTTTTTTGGACTCTCTTTCTCTCATTCTCAAACCCTACCATCACCACCCAAAAAACCTATCAAACCACAGCCAAAAACCAATCCTAATCAGCCCCAAAAATAGCCCTAATCGTAGCCTACTTCCTTACCGATCCACCTACCTTTTCAACCACCCTTGCTCCAAAAAACCCAATCCCAATCAGCGCCAAAAGTAGTCCAAACCGTAGCCTACTTCCGTACTGATCCACCTACCTTTTCAACCAACATTCCTTATCGCTCCACCTACCTTTTAAGTCACCCTTGCTCTGAAACCTCTCATGCCCTTAACCCGACAGCAAAAGAAAAGCCTCAAACAATATGGATATGGAGGCTTATACTATGGCAACAGAGGAGGCTATCGATGCCAAGTTTGAAGCCTTTGAGACTTGCATGGAGGAAAAAATTTATGTTATCTTCGTCGAACTCAGCATGGGCTGACTACCGAGACCAAGGAAATCACAACAAGGGGAAACTTCAGATCGGTGAGAAGAACTCCAAGAACAAGGAGGCACTACAATCGATCCATACAATCCATGCATGAGGGTGGACTTCCCTAGATGGGAAGAAGGAGACCCAATCAGTTGGATCTCGTGAGCGGAGTGTTACTCTCGGTTTCATCGAACCGTCGACGCTGCCATGGTGGAAATTGTGGCCATTAATCTTGAAGGAGACGCAATTCAGTGGTTTGATTGGTTTAAGCACAACCATAAAGGTCGAACCTAGCGATAATTCAAGGAAGGACTATTGAACCGCTTTGGACCGACAGACTATGAGAACATCGATGGACACTTAGCAAAGATCCGATAAACTACCACCGTACAAGAGTACCAAAAGAGGTTTGAATGATTATTTAACCAAACTCGTGACTGGTCTGAAAAGCAACTTCTAGGAACTTTTATTGAGGGATTAAAACCAGAGATATGAGGAGAAGTGAAGGCGCGACAACTGTACACTCTGATGGCGGCTATCTCCTTTGTGCGGCTACAAGAAGAATGCTTGAACCATGAAGCCCGAAGGATTAGGGTCGCTCCTCAACCAACAATGCAGAAGCCTTCAGCCCCCTCTACTACTTTTCGAGGCCCTACACCCAAAAAAATTGACGAGAGATGAACTTCGGGAGCGATCCGCGAAGGGCCTATATTGGCACTACGACGAGCCTTGGAGCCGCGAACATCGTTGCAGGAAAGGCCGACTTCTTATGATAGAACCAGTAGAGGATGAAGACATTAAACTACTTGAAGAAAGCCTCGAATCCAAAGAAGAAGTCATGGAGGAAGAGCCCCAACCGGCCAAGTTTACGGTGCACGCTCTAGCCGGCTACTCCAACCCACAGACAATAAAAGTGGGGGGACTTCTCATGCACTTTCATTGTAAAGGTTGCTAACGGCTGAATTCTTAAGTGCGACCAACGGTGCCCGTGAGTGAAATTGCTCTTACAAAACCAAGAAGTGATAGCTGACTTCTTCCTCCTACCCATCGACAACTACAAATCTGTGCTCAGGATTGAATGGCTCACAACATTAGGTGACATTTCTTAGAATTTCTCTAAGTTAATCATGAAGTTCTATTGTAAAGGCAAATAGGTCACCTTACGAGACAAGCGCGGGAACCATATCTCTACCGTTTCTATGCAACAGATGGAGAAAGTTTTGCACAAGACACAAGGTGGCTTTTTGATGCATATCTAGCAGCCATCCGAGGAGAAGTGTAAGTTACAGATCCTAATCTTGCCTAATTGCTGGAGGAATTCATCAACATTTTTGTCGAGCCGCATGGACTTCCTTCTACTCGGCAGCATGATCATCACATACCTATACTCCCGGGCCAACCTCCAGTATACTCAAGACCGTACTACTATCCTCATTTGTAGAAGGATGAGATTGAGAACATTGTTAAGGAGATGCTCGACACTAGAGTAATTTGGCCAAGCTACAGTCCCTACTCCTTATCTGTGTTACTAGTGCACAAGAAGTACGTTTACTATCGGGCTTTGAACACCATCATTATCAAGGATAAATATCCAATATAAGTAGTGGATGAGCTATTGGATGAAATGAAAGGAGCCCGAGTCTTCACCAAATTGGACCTCCGCTCCGGGTACCATCAAATTCGAGTATGCACTGAAGATATTTCGAAAATGACATTTCATACAAATAACGGCCACTACGAATTTTAGGTAATGCATTTCGGAATTATAAATGCTCCTTCTACCTTCCAAAGCTTAATGAATGATATTTTTTAGAGGTTTTTACATAAATTTGTGTTGATATTCTTTAATGATATTCTCATTTACAGTCCTATGCTTAACATACATTTTCGACACTTACAAATTATTGTAACGACTCTTCAAGAGAATATCCTCTATGTTAAATAATCAAAGTGCGGCTTCTTATAATGAAAAGTGGAGTACCTTGGGCATTTTATATTAGAAGATGGAGTGGTAGTAGACCCGAGAAAAATCGAAGCAATACAAGGATGGTCGAGGCCTATGAATGTAAAATCGATGTATGGCTTCCTCGGACTTACGGGCTACTATCAAAAGTTCGTGAAAGACTATGGCAAGATCAGTGCCCCACTCACTTCCTTATTGAAGAAAGACTCATTCCAGTGATCAGACAAGGCATCTACAGCCTTTGAACAGCTCAAGGCAGCCATGATGATGACGCTAGTTCTAGCGCTGCCCGATTTCAGCAAACCCTTTGTGATCGAGGTTGATGCATCCGGAGTTGGAACCAGAGCTGTCCTAATGTAAGATGGTCAACCCCTCGCCTATACCAGCAAGGCCTTGTCTCCCTCTCATCACAAAATGTCCGTGTACGACAAAGAAATGCTTGTAATTGTACACGCCGTAATGAAATGGAGACCATACCTGATCGGCCAATAATTTCAAATAAAGACGGACTACCAGAGTCTCAAATACTTCTTGGAGTAGAAATTATCTTTCCCAAAGCAACAAAGATGGGTAACTAAACTTCTTGGTTTTGATTATGAAATTATCTATCGAAAAGGGCAAGAAAATATGGTTGCAGATGCGCTATCGCGACTACCGGAGCAAGCCAAACTTTCAGTTGTCTCCCTTCCTTCCATCAACTTACTTGAAGACATTAGGGAGGAATAGAAGAAGAGCCTAGAGACCCAAGAGATCATAGAGAAATTGGAGAAGGATTCAGGTGCCACTACAATTGGGATTCAATAGACCTACGCTACAAGGGCCGAATTATGCTTGTTCCCTCTTCTCCTTACATCAAAATTATTATGCATGAATTGCACTCTTCACCATCAGCAGGGCACTCCATTTTCTTGAGAACATACAAGAGGGTGAAATAAAACTTCGATTGGAAAGCATGAGGAAATATATTTGTGACTATATAGTCAAATGCGATGTGTGCCCAGCATAAGGGAAAAATAATGGCTAGTCCGGGAAAACTACAACCACCACCTATACCGGACTCAGCATTGACCGATATTTCCATGGACTTAATCGAAGGGCTGCCACCATAGCAAGCTAAAAGTATGATCTTTGTGGTGGTAGATCGCTTAACAAAGTACGCTCATTTTTGTGTTATTAGACATCTTTATACTACTGCTAGTATCGCCCAACTCTTCATGGATAATATTATTAAACTGCATGGGATGCCAAGGCCAATTGTGAGCGACCATAATAGAGTATTTACAAGTAAATTTTGGATCGAGTTGTTTTAACTACAGGGCACCCAACTTAAAATAAGCATAGCCTATCATCCATAGACAGATGGTTAGATAGAAGTGGTGAACAAATGCCTAGAGACTTATCTACGATGCTTCACTAGTGATCGACCAAAAGAGTGGATAAAGTGGCTCCCCTAGGCTGAATGGTGGTACAACATGACCTATCATTCCTCCACCAAATGTACACCCTATGAGGCGTTATATGACTGCGCCCCCCTTATAATACCAAAATATGTAATTGGAGTAGCCAAAGTAGAATAGGTTGACCAAAATCTAATGGACAGAGATAAGCTCCTACAACTGCTAAAGGATAACTTAGCAGCAGCCCAAGCCCGTATGAAGCAACAAGCCGACACTCATCGAAGCGAGCGGAAATTTTCAGTAGGAGATTGGGTCTACCTTCGCCTACAACCAAACAAGCAGTTGTCCATCAAGACAAGAGCCTCAATGAAACTATCTCCTCGATTCTATAAACCATATCAAATCACAGAGCGTATCAGAGCTGTGGCATATAGACTAAATCTACCAGAAGACGCCAAGATCCATCCTATCTTCTGTGTGTCCTACTTAAAGCCCAAACTGGGAGAACATGAGTCGGCCCAAACCCAACTGTCGAGCACCATTATTAATGGAGTTATTAAAGCCCAACCACAAGCCATCCTCGATCGGAGAATTATGATGCACCGATGATGCCCTTCAACCGTAGTACTGGTGCAATAGAGCAACTTACCTTTGTAAGATGCCACATGGGAGTCTTATGAGGAGCTGAAGACCCAGTTCCTAAAGTTCATGGACCCTCAACCTTGAGGACAAGGCTGATTCAAAGAGTACGGGTTTGATAGGACCTTAGCAGGGTTGGGTCATATTCACCTTAGTAGAGTCAATAAAACTCTATGAAATGTAATAAAACCCCCACCTAATCACTTCTATCCTATAAAAAAGTGTGGCTAGGGTTTAGTTGGGGCCTTAGGGCTTAGTAGTTGTCGCCCCCTTTATTTGGCTGGTTAGCTAGGGTTTCCACTTGCTAGAGTTGGCTATGCAGCCAACCAAGCCGCCACCTACCCTATTAAGGCAGGTCGGCTATAGGAGGGGCAAGGGGGTAAATTCACTTAGGAAAGCACCCCCTAGGGCTAGGGTTTTGAGCCCTATATAAGCTGTAGTTTCCACATCTTTTCAATCAAGCAAGAATCATCTTATTTTAGCCTTTGTGTCGAGTTCTAGGAGGGAGGAACCCCTATAGTGTTCCAAGGGCTGATCCCCTCAAAGATCGAATTCTATAGAGCTCCTCTTAGGGCTCTATTAGTGTCTGCTTGTTGCTTCATGTGAGCTTGGGTAGCAGTTAGGTTGTCTTTCAGTAGTTGTAGAAGTTGTCCCTGTTAATTAAGTTTTGGTCAACCTGATCCACTTTGGTCGCACCAATTACAAATTTAGGTATTACATGAGGCAATCTGCCATACAATACCTCATAGGGGGTATATTTAGTTGATGAATAATAAGTTGTATTGTACCACCATTCGGCCCAAAGAAGCCACCTTGTCCACTCTTTGGGCCGATCACTGGTGAAGCACTATAAGTAAGTCTCGAGACATCTGTTCACCACTTCTGTTTGGTTGTTCATCTATGGATCATAAGCTGTGCTCATCTTCAATTTGGTGTCTTGTAGTTGGAAGAGCTAGGTCCAAAACTTACTTGTAAACACCCTATCACAATCACTCATAATCGACCTTGGCATCCCAAGCAATTTTACAATATTTTTTATAAAAAGTTGAGCAATACTGGCAATGGTATAAGGATGTCTCACAGCACAAAAATGAGCATATTTGGTTAGACGATCTACCACCACAAAGATCATGCTTTTACCTTAAGATAGTGGTAGCTCTTCGATGAAGTCCATGGAGATGTCAGTCCATGCTGAGTTCGGTATAGGTAGTGGTTGTAGTTTTCCTGGACTTGTTACCGTTTCACCTTTTTACTGCTGGCATACATCATATTTAGATACATAATCATAAATCGATCTTTTTATGCCTCTCCAAAAGAAGATTTGCTTCACCCTCTTATATGTTCTCAGAAATCTAGAGTTCCTTGCTGAAGGTGAAGAGTGCATCTCATGCAAAATATTTTTGAGGCAAGGGGAAGAAGGAACAATCACAATTTGGTCTTTGTAGCACAGGTCTTTCGAATCCTAAGTGTAGTGACCCATGGAACTCGGATTCTTCTCCAATTTTTCTATAAAAGATGCCTTGGGTTTCGGGTCGCTCTTCCATTCCTCCCTAATGTCTTTGAGGAAGTCGATGGAGGGAAGGGAGATGGCTAAAATTTTAGCTTGTCCCGGAAGCCGAGATATAGCATCTGCAACAATATTTTCTTTCCCCTTTCGATAAATAATTTTATAATCAAAGCCAAGAAGTTTAGTTACCCATCGTTGTTGCTCCGAGAAAAATATTTTCTACTCTAAAAAGTACTTGAGACTTCGATAGTCGGTCTTAATCTGAAAACGTCGGTCGATCAAGTAGGGTCTCCACTTCGTGACGGCGTGTACGATGACAAGCATTTCTTTATCATACACTGATATTTTTAGATTGGAGGGAGACAAAGCCTTGCTGGTGTAGGCAAGAGGTCGGCCATCTTGCATTAGAACAGCCCCAATTCCATCTCTGGACGCATCGGCATCATTGTCATGGCTGCTTAGAGTTGTCCAAAGGCTATGGAAGCTTTACCCGACTATAAGAAGGAGTCTTTCTTCAGTAGGGATGTGATTGGGGCACTGATCTTGCCATAATCTTTCATAAATTTCTGGTAGTAGCCCGTGAGTCCAAGGAAGTCGCGTAGCGATTTTATGTTCGTAGGTTTTGGCCATCTTTGCATTGCTTCAATCTTTGTTGGGTCTATCACCATTCCATACTATGATATAATGTGCCCTAGATACTCCACTTTATGTTATAAAAAGCTACACTTTGATTGTTTAACATAAAGGGTATTCTCCCAAAGGATCGTTAGAATAATTCGCAAGTACTGAAAATGCATATCAATTGTAGGGCTATAAATGAGGATATCATTAAAAAATACCAACACAAACTTACGTAGAAACCTTTGAAAAATGTCATTCATCAATCTTTGAAATGTAGAAGGAGCATTTGCAAGTCCGAAGGGCATTACCAAAAACTCGTAGTGGCCGTTATGAGTGCGGAATGCAATTTCGAAACATCTTCAGTGCATACCCAAATCTGATGGTATCCGGAATGGAGATCCAATTTAGTGAAGACTCGGGCTCCTTTTAGTTCGTCCAAGAGCTCATCAACTACTACTATAGGGTATTTGTCTTTGATGGTGATGGCGTTCAAAGCCCGGTAATCAACGCACATCTGTCATGTACTATCCTTCTTGCGCACTAGCAACACCGCTGAGTAAGGGCTATAGCTTGGTTAAATTACTCCGGTGTCGAGCATGTTTGATAGAACCCCAGAAGGAGCTCTATAGTTTTTGACCCTTGAGGGGGATCAAACCTTGGAATGCTGTAGGGGTGCCTCCCTCCTAGACCCAGCACAAGGCTGAAATAAAATAGATGATTACTTAATAAAAAGAGGTGGAGGCTACATGCTTATATAAGGCTCCAAACCCTAGCCCTAGGGGGTGCTTACCTAACTAAAAATTACCCTTTTACCCCTTCTATAGCCTACCTACCTTAGAGGGAACAGGTGCTGGCTAGGTTGGCTTTATAGCTGACCTAAGCAGGGGGAAACATTAGCCTACCAACCCAGTAAGGGGGCGACGACCACTAAGCCCTAAGGGCTAATTTAAACCCTAGCCATACTCTTTTATAAGATACGAGTGGCTTTATTATAATCTAGTAGGGTTTTATTGACTACTTTTAGGGAGATTAGGACTCAACCCTGCTCGAGTCCTATCAAACTCGCCCATTAAAATCAGCATTGTCCTCAAGATTGAAGTTCCATGAACTAAGGAAACCGGGTCTTCAGCTCCTCATTAGTTTGGGTGTCAGTCGGAAGAAATTAAGCTAAGTCGTCATCTTTAAATTTTTATTTGAGGTGGGATACTTGGAGGATCAATTGTAATTTTAATCTGGTGCATGGATTTGATCTCCAAGTTAGGGCCCTAATGTGATCACCAATTTTGCAAGGCCCAAAGAAATAAGGAGACTACTTTCTTGAGGCTTGAATTTCGTGCTGGTGGAGCTGGAGATGAAGGGAGACTTGATCTTTCTCAGGAAACTTTCTTCTGCTCTGGCGTTTGTTAGGGGGAAGTTTCTTCCTTGCATAGGCTACCACGTGGTTGCTCTGTAATAGTAGTCGTGCCTTCTTTTGGAGTGAGGGCTGTCCTTTGATAAAATCTCTAGTGGTGTGAGCCCGATCTGAGTCTGAGGTGGGTCGGAGTGGTGATTTTTCAGGACCCATTTTTACTTCTTCGTGCTGTTGACCATCTTACATGAGGATAATGCTGACCCTCACTCTGGATGTGTCTGCTCCAATGATAAACACCTGGCCATGATTTGGTGTGGATGACATCATGGTCGTGAGGGCTATAGTTCCACTCAGCCAAGGTGGTGCATCTTTCTTTATAATGAGAGGGATGATATTCATGCTTCATTGAGTCCTGTGAATGAACCTTCCCCTTTTCTGATTTCGCCACTAGAGGGGCTCAATTTTCTCGCGGTCTTGGGCCGTAGATCAGAGGTCATTATCAAGGAAATCTTTAAGCATCATGGTCCGATCCTGGGGAAAGTCATCGAAGTCACCTGAGATCAGCAACCATAGTGAATTCGATGGAATGTAACACTTTAGAAATAGTTTATCTCCGGAGAAAAGGATGTAGGGATGTGTCGTAGCGGGAAATAAGCATGGCTGAATAATCCGTGTCTCCATCATCTCTTGGATGACACTTTTATTTTCGGCCTTCTGAGGTTGTAGGAAGCAATCTGGCCGAGCAACAACTGGTAGAAGTTTTGGCCTATTTAGTATAGGGTGGTCGGACAACTTCAGAGGAGGTAATCGACTCAGTTTGGTGGAGACGCCCAAAATTTTAGCCAGCTATGGGAGAGGGTTCTTATCTTCAATCTCATGAAACCCTTTAATTTGAATTAGGAAACCACTAAAATTTTCTTTTGGTACCCCCTCCAAGTGTTGTGTTGTGGTTGTAGTCACTAGGCTCCCTCGTAGAATCACCTGCTTTCCTTTTCTAAAAAATTTCATGGTTAGCTTCGAAAAATTTCAGAAAACATCTCCAATCATGGACAACCAATCAATGCCTAGCACTATATCAAAACCATCAAGAGGGAGGAGGAAAAAATCAACAACTACGTCTTGCTCCTATAGGATCAGTTTTACCCGCGGGCACTTTTGGTTGCACTTCAGAATTTGGCCTTAGCTACCTTGACTTCGAACCCATTGTAATCTTTTTTTGGAGCATTAAGTAGGCAGCAACCTTATAGCTCATGAAGTTGTGTGTGCTCCCGGCGTCGATGAGGATGTTGACGGACTACTGCTCGAGAAACCCTTCGATCTTCAATGTTTGCAAGTTGGTGTAGCTGGCGAAGGTAGGGATCGTGTGGGTGGCCAGTTGTGGTGTATCCTTCTCCTTGGGCTCAAGAGTCATATCTTCAAGTTTGAGTTCTTCAGTGGGCATAATTATCGGCGGTGTCTCCTTTTTAGATTTGTGTTCTAGGCTCCATAGTTTATCACAACACCCACATAGGCCCTTTGTCGATCCGTCATGAAAGTCTTCTCCTGTTAATTTCTATGGCTGAGGGGGTCGGTTGACAATAGGAGGAGGTGAAAGCTTTGGTGCCACTGGTCGGGGAGCAACTCTAGTCTTACGAGTTTCATAGTTCAATCGCTCCTCTTGATGTCGCGCAAAGAAGATAGCTACCGTAAGTGTGTACGGCTGTCGCACTTTAACTTCTTCCTGAATCTCTGGCTTCAAGCCCTCAATAAAAGTCCTTAATATCTATATTTTAGACCAATCATAAGTTTGATTAGATAACCTTTCAAACCTAGTTTGGTACTCTTGGATGGTGGAGGTTTGACGGATCATCGTTAGTTCTTCGCTAAGGTTCTTTTTACAATCCAAATTTGCACTACGTTGTGATCTTGTTGGGCTCGGTGATCAGCCCAATCTAAACTCTTCAAAGAGAACGCATAATTTAACATCCATACGCATCTCAAGAGCCTCCAATTTTACTTTGAATAAGCCCACCGATGTCATGACATAAGGATCTCCAACCTGTAATATCAGACCGATTAAAGAGTGTAGTTGCAACCTTTAGGCTGAAGGCAGCAATAGCAGCGATGTTCAGGGCTATGGTGGTGAAGTCTCCAAGTGGAGGATGGCCGCCAAGGGTAACAACAACGGTGGAGGAAGAAAATGACAGCAGTAATGTCGGCTGCGGTCCTTCGGTGATGCTGCAATGTTGACGCTGCAATGTCGTCGAGGCTATGATTTTTTAGATGGCTGATATTTGTCGGAAGATGGCAGCCAAGAGATCTGAGTTGGAAGGCAGTAGCGATGCCAGAGGAAGAAGAGGGCAACAGCAACGTCGGCTACGGCTGTGGTGTGACTTCATGGCTGCAGGTGGAGTCGGTTGCAGTAAGGGTGCGGCTGCAATAGGAGGAAGACGGGACAGCAATGTACATGACTATTACGAAGGAGGGCAACAGCGGTATGGAGCGAGAGATGGTTGTTGTTGTGTTTAATTTGTTGGTAGCTGTGACGTAAATAGATTGCATCAAAAGATCACTACTGGTAACTTTTTGCCGCAAGGATCGCTGTTGGCTGTGATCAAGGAGGCTGGCAGCAAGAGGTCGCTATTGGCAGCATTGGGTAGCGAAAGATGCATGCTGCGGTTGAAGGGACAAGGGAGATTGGGTAGCTGAAAGGTTGGTGGACTGAAGGCTTCGGTTTTTGGGTACGATTTGGGGCTATGGTTTTATGGAGTTTAGGCTATGAATTGGTGTGGTTTTAGGGCTGTGATAGCAGTAGATGAAGGTCAGGAAAATAGATTTTAGATCTGGGATAGATGGCAGCAAAGGTCGGTGTCTCGGTAAGGAAAGTTGGCTAAAAAGGTAAGTGGATTAATAAGGAAGTAGGCTGATTTAGGTGGCTAATTTGGGGGGCTGTTTGGATTCAGTTTAGGGTAATATTTGGAAGGGTTTCTAGTGATGATGGTAGGGTTTGGAGATGAGGAAAAGAGAGTCCAAAATCCCACCAAAAAAAAAGCACTCAAATCTGATAGAATTCGGTGAAAAGAAGTGCTGCAATGTGTTGTCCTACTGAACCAGTTTTTACGTCGGAGAAACGATAACTTCTCAATGTAAATTCCAAAGGAAAGTTTAAGGAAATTATATAGAAACTCTTGGTTTAGATGTTGTCAATATCACTAGATATTTTGATGAAATTTTGGCAGCATAACAGTAGGGAAATAGGGCAAAAGATGCATGGTAGATTCCTTCATCGTAAAATTCCAGAACTGCGTGATGGTGAAAGATCATACAAGAAAATCGGTTCCAGAAAGAGGTTTTTCATGAAATCAAATCCAGATGAAAGCCAACTTGATCTTGAGAATTGTAAAAATTTTGGCCAGAAAGGATGAACAAAAGTTCAGTTTCAAGAAGCAAAAATCGGTTGAAAATTTCTACAGCATTTCGCCTTCGCAACGATGATAACGTTTGTGATGGTAAAAATTTGCAGCAAGGAAACTTTGAAAAACTTCTCCCACATATAATATGAAGGATCTTGTAGTATTGAAGAGGTGTGGGTTATAAAATATACCAAAATTCCAGATCAAACGCAGGGGGCAGCGACATACTGATTTGATCTGCTGTTGAGGTGGAAGGTGGAGGCGCATGTCGTAGCAATTGTGGGAATTATTTAGGAAGGTGGAGGCGACTGAGATGGCTACAGGGCAGCAGGAACACGGTTTTGATACCAGATGATAGAACCCCAGAAGGAGCTTTATAGTTTTTCACCCTCGAGGGGGATCAACCCTTAAAACGCTGTAGGGGTTCCTCCCTCCTAGACTCGGCACAAGGCTGAAATAAAATAGATGACTGCTTAATAAAAAGAGATGGAGGCTACATGCTTATATAGGGCTCCAAACCCTAGCCCTAGGGGGTGCTTGCCCAACTAAAATTACCTTTT
Organism: Ensete ventricosum; assembly: GCA_029747655.1. NCBI lineage: Eukaryota > Viridiplantae > Streptophyta > Magnoliopsida > Zingiberales > Musaceae > Ensete > Ensete ventricosum. The sequence goes on along the minus strand of JAQQAF010000007.1, from coordinate 24,301,502 downwards.
TGCCCCTTCTATAACCTACTTGCCTTAGAGGGAACAGGTGGCGGCTAGGTTGGCTCTATAGCTGACCTAAGCAGGGGAAAACCCTAGCCTACCAACCCAGTAAGGGGGGCGACGGCCACTAAGCCCTAAGGGCTAATCTAAACCCTAGCCATACTCCTTTATAAAATAGGAGTGGCTTTATTACAATCTAGTAGGGTTTTATTGACTACTTCTAGGGATATTAGGGCTCAACCCTGCTGGAGTCCTATCAATCTCCTTAACGATGTTCTCAATCTTGTCCTTCTATATGTGAGGATAGTGGTATGATCTCAAATTTGTTGGAGGTTTGCGAGGCAATATAGGGATGAGGTGGTCATGCAGCCGGTTAGGGGGAAGCCCACGTTGCTCCATGAAAACATTTGTGGTTCGTACAGCAAGAGAGCAAGCTTAGGATCTGAATTTTGTATGTTCTCCTCCTTTGATGGCTGCTAGATATGCATAAAAAGTCCACCATACATCTTGAGGAGCACTTTCTCCATCCATTGCATCAAAACGGTGGTGATATGGCTCCCGCGCTTACCTCGCAAGATGACCTATTTCCCTTTATAATATCGAGAGTGTTTATCATATCTATAATTCGTTGTAGGTTCTGGCAAGACCTAGGAGATTGGCTAGAGGCGAGATGAATCTCAAGATGGGCAATGAAGCAAGAGTTGCTGTAGTTGCTGTTAGAGAGGTCACCCTACATCTGCCTAGTGGAGCTATTATTGCATTGAATGCATGCTATTTTGTTCTTTCTATTATCAAAAGCATTATATCCATCTCTTGTTTGACCATAAGCAGATATAAATTAGTTTTTTAGAATAATAGTTATTCAATAATTATGGATGATGAGATCATCACTAGAGAGACCCTTATAAATGGCTTATATGTGTTAGACACTTCTCCACATATCATGAATATAAATATGTCTAAGAGGAAAAGAGATGAGGTGAATAATACATACCTATGACATTGTAGGCTAGGTCATATACATGATGGAAGGATTCAAAAGTTGCTGAAAGATGGATACTTAGATCCATTTGACTATGAGACATATGTAACTTGTGAACCTTGCATTCGTGGGAAGATAACCAACTCTCCTTTTAGTGAAACTGGAGAGAGAGCCACGGAGTTATTGGACCTGATACATAGTTATGTATGTGGTCCTATGTCGACTCAGGCTATAGGTGGTTACTCATGCTTCATTACATTCACGGATGATTTCTCTAGGTATGGACATGTGTACTTAATGAAGTACAAATCTGAGGCCTTCGTGAAATTCAGGGAATATAAGAATGAGGTAGAGAACCAAATTGGAAAGAGTATTAAGACTCTTCAATCAAATCGAAGAGGAGAGTACTTGAGTACGGAGTTAACCCATTTCCTCAAGGACAATGAGATTTTATCCCAGTGGACACCTCCTTATACACCTCAGCTCAATGGTGTATCAGAAAGGAGGAATCGCACGCTGTTAGACATGATGCAGTCCATGATGAGTTTCGCTGACCTACCCGTCTCATTCTAGGGGTAGGCCCTAGAGATTACAGCTTACCTTCTGAACAGAGTTCCATCAAAGTTGATAGTGTGTACACCATATGAGATATGGAAAGGAAAGTAGTCCGATCTTAAGATTGTTAAGATTTGGGGTTGTCCTGCCCATGTTAGAAGACACAACCCTGATAAGTTGGAATCAAGGACAGAATGGTGCATATTCATGGGATACCCAAAGAAAACTTGTGGGTATTATTTCTCTCATCCCGAGGACCGAAAGGTCTTTGTTGCCAAGAGAGTTGTGTTCCTTGAGAAGGAACACATTCTTGGTGAAAACAGTGGGAGTGAGATAGAATTGAGCGAGGTTGGAGAACCTAGCTCAAGCACCATTCTAGAGCCCGAGTCTGTTCAGGTACCTAACACACAAGTTTCAACTTTACATAGGTCTAATTGAGTATCTCACCCTCCTGAAAGATATGTGGGACATATCAGTGTAGATGACTCTCAGGATGTTGATCCTCAGACCTACGAGGAGGCTATTATGAGTATAGACTCCGGGAAGTGGCAAGAAGCCATGAATTCTGAGATGGATTCCATATACTCTAACAAGGTTTGGAACCTTGTGGATGCACCTGAGGGTATTATACCCATCAGGCTACAAATGAATCTTCAAGAAGAAGATCGGAGTGGATGGAAAGGTAGAGACCTATAAAGCAAGACTGGTAGCTAAAGGATATCGTCAAAGACAAGGAGTTGACTATGACGAAACCTTTTCACCTATAGCCATGCTTAAATCCATTAAAATTATTTTGGCCATTGTAGCACACTATGATTATGAGATATGGCAGATGGATGTGAAAATAATATTCCTCAATGGCAACCTTGAGGAAGAGGTGTATATGATACAACCAGAGGGATTCATATCCAAAGAGAGTCCAGATAAAGTGTGCAGGTTGCTTAGATCCATTTATGGATTGAAGCAAGCTTTCCGAAGTTCGAACATAAGATTTGATGAGGTGATCAGATCTTATGACTTCATTAAGAACGAAGATGATTTTTGTGTGTATAGGAAGGTAAGTGGAAGCGCTATCACCTTCTTGGTGCTATATGTGGATGACATCTTAATCATTGGGAATGATGTAGGAATGCTCTCCACAATAAAGGCTTGGCTATCTAGAAACTTCTTCATGAATTACTTAGGGGAAGCATCCAATATTTTGGGGATATAGATCTATAGAGATAGATCCAAAAAGATGTTTGGCTTGTCCTAGTCTAAGTACATAGACTCCAATGTCAAAAGGTTTGACATGAAAAATTCTAAAAGAGGTCTCATACCGATGAGACATGGAATATCACTTTCTAGGAATACGTCCCCAAAGACTTCTGAAGAAAGGACAGACATGAATAAGATACCTTATGCCTCAGCGATAGGGTCTATCATGTATGCAATGCTATGTACTAGGCCTGATATAGCACATGCTCTGAGTGTCACGAGTAGGTATCAGGTAGATCCAGGTTTAGAACACTGGAAGGCAGTAAAGTGTTTTACTGGTATATGGAGGAGGTAGCCTCTAGGTTGAGGGCTACACGGACTCGAGTTTTCAGTCCAACATTGATGATAGCAAGTCAAATTCAGGGTATGTTTTCACCCTGAATAGAGGAGTAGTAAGCTAGAAGAGTTCCAAGCAAGATACTACTACTGACTTGACCACAGAGGTGGAATACATTGCTGTAGTAGAAGCAGCAAGACGAAGGGGTGTGGATGAAGAAGTTCATCAAGGATTTAGGAGTCATACCAAGCAGCGTGGAGCTGACTCCCATATATTATGATAGCGACATGGCGATAACTCTAGCAAGGGAACCCAGGTCTCATCAGAATTGTTCTGAGGAGGTTCTCTCTGATTAGAGCGATCATGACCCGAAAAGATATAGCAATTGAAAGAGTTCCATCCGAAGATAACATTACAGATCCACTAACGAAGCCGTTGACTCAGATTGTATTTGAGCGTCATAGGGGTCTGATAGGGATCAGACATATAGGTGATTGGCTTTTGGTCAAGTGGGAGATTGCTGGTTACAAGTGCCCTGCAAGCCAATCACGTGAGTGATGGCACGTGTGACATACTGTGTGATCTTTTTGCTTATGATTAATATTGGCATATTCTCACATTATAGTATGTAGCATATATATTGTGATATCCTTGGTTTTGTGCAATGGGAATCAGATCGTGATGAGATTACGATAATGAGATCGATTCACCTTTAAACACAGATCTTAAATAATCCTGGTCATAGGTTACTCGAGAGGGACATCGAGATAACCGGACAGACCAGTGTACTATATACCCGTCCATATGATGGAAGCGGCTGGTCTCAAAGCTACTTATGTGGAGACACCAAGGATATAGTATAGGTGCTCATTGGAGAATGAGTTCACTGATTGATCCGCTTATGGAATGTTGTGTGGTTAATGATACTTAATGTCAGACAGCAATTTCATAGTCCCAGTTATGTATCTGGTCCTTAGACTTGAGACACCAAGGATGCCTTGTATGAGTACTCATTTCTTTGACGCCAAACTTACAAGTTTGGAAAGTTTCAGATCTGGTACAGTTGGTTATCGGGATTGATAGCCAACCTTACTAAGGCAATTGAGTGTCAATAGAGGATCATCCACTCTTGGTATCACGAGAGGAATATCCCATATGTGCTTGCTTAGATAAATCCCTGGCCAGGATCATTCGGATTGAGAGAGAAGGAGTTCACCGGTAGAATCCGAATAGAGCAAGATAAACTGATTCCGTTTGTGACCTGACAGTATCATGTCCAATATACGGTCTCTGAGATATTATTTGGATGTGGGATTATAGATACATGGTAACTGTGGACAGACAGGTCCGACGAATTTGATCCCCCTACACCGTTTGGGGACTATGGCGTAGTGGCCTAGTACGTCCATAGTTGATGAGTCGAGTGAATTATTATAAGGATAATAATTCACTATATCAGAAGGAGTTTTGATGGGAGTGACTCACGGCCAGCTCGGTATCGGGCCTAGAGAGTCACACACATATGGTGGATGCTTCAGCGAATAGAGGATTGGATGAAGATCCAATTAGCCCTTATTCTTATTAGATGAGATCCTATGCTGATGAGCTCCTTGCTTAAGGCCCAATTAGAGACCTAAGGAGATTATTGGACAGAGATCCAATAATGCAAGGTTAGTGGGTTATTGGATAGAGATCCAATACCCACTAAGACAGGAGCCCTAGGGTTTCTTGGTGGCTCTCTATAAATAGGAGGGGAGACTCATAGTTGATGGGCTGCAGCTTTAGCCATAACCTCCTATTCTCCTCCCTCCCTCTGAGCAAGAGTTGCAAGATCAGATTGGAGGAGTCTCGCTGCAGAGATCCATCGTGTGGATACCGCTAGAGAGGAGGACACATTACCTCCTTGATCTTCTCCATCCGGATCTAGAATACAAGGATATATGATCTCCCTAGGTAAAATCAATCTCTCACACATCGTGGTTTTTCAATTTTTGTGATTTTTCTCGTGACCCCAATCTTTTGCATGATGATTTGATCTGCATGGGAAGTCAATTTTTATTTTAATTTCCACTGCGCATGTGATACACCCGCTGAGGTTTCCCAACAAGGGAAAGAGGGTTCCAGATCTGGAAGAGATGGCAGCAAGGACCTGATAGAATTCTATAAAGTTCACTATAGTATATGTTGCCTTGTAGAAGCAGAATTACCGTCGAAGAAGCAGTACTTTTCTCGACATAAATTCCAACAAAAACCTAAGAGAATTGTAGAGAATTTCGATAGCAAAATCTTGGTTCAGAGGGTAGTAGTAATAACAATTTGGATCAAGGAAATTTTGGTAGCATAACAATAAGGAAACCGGTGCAAGATACGATAATGGCAAAATTCTTGTCGAAAAATTTGAACGATTTACGATGAAAATTGCATAAGAATTGTTTTAGAGATGAATTCCACAATAGATCATTCATAGATGAAAGCCACAATGATTTATGATACGTGTGAAAATTTTCATCCAAAAAAGATACCAAATAGATCGGGTCGAAGCACCATATGTGGCTGAAATTTTCTACAGCAATTCTTCATTCGCAAAGATGATCACTTTTGTGATGGAAAGAATTCACAGCAAGGGATAGATAGGAGGTTCTTTTTGTTATTTTGTAGATGGAAAATTGTAGTAGCAAAAGGTATTGGTGATAGGATAATATCATATTTCTAGTGCAATTGGTGGTGGCAGCAGTGGATTGATTTGATCTGCAGCAGGAGGTGGTGGTGGATACAGCGGCATCAAAAGCAATTATGGGAATTGCTTGGCTGATGGAGGTGGCAAAGATGACAGCAAGGGCAGCAAGATCACTGCTCTAATACCAGATGATAGAACCCTAGAGGAATTTTATGTAGATTGTCTTTGAGGGGGATCAACCCTTGGACTCTATATAGGGGTTCCTCCCTCTTTGTAGTCGGCCAGATAGCTGAATGAAAACTGATCTCTTGCTTATTCAAAAGATGTGGAGGCTATAAGCTTATATAGGGCTCCAAACCCTAGCCCTAGGGGGGTGCTTCCTAAATGAATTCCCCCTTTGACCCTGCATCTAGCCGACTTGCCCTATTAAGGGGATCGACGGCCTATGGGGGTTGCACAACCATGCGCCCCTACTAGAAACCCTAGCCGATCAGCCCAGTAAAGGAGGTAATGGCTAAGAAGCCCTAAAGCTCCAAATATAAACCCTAGCCAATCTTCTTTAGAGGATAGAGGCAACAAGGTGGGGTTTATTGCAATTTCACAGGGTTGTTATTAGTTGCTACTTGGTTGAGTTGGACCCAACCATGCTGGAGTCCTATTAGATGTCCACCATGGAAGCCTTTCGGGTTCGGTGATAATGAAGGTAGCGTTCCGCGCATGAAAGCCATCCTGTCAGGTCTTCATCTTCCCATCGGGGAAAGTTGTTAGGACAATAGCTAGGTTGGGTCCTAAGTTCACCGAGTCATGAATGTAATAAACCCTAAATTAGCTGCCATCACTTATTAAAGATGTGGTTGGCTAAGGTTAGGGAGGAGTTTAAATTAAGTATGAGTCTCCTATAGCCGCCAACCACACTAGTTGGGTAGGCGTTAGGAGTTAAGGAGAGAAGGAGTATATTAGAAGTAGGAGTCCCATTAAGAGTTAGAATTTTGAGACTCTATATAAACACTTGTAGCCACCATTACTTTCTTATCAATAGATCAATATCTTTTTGCAACCCTTAGCCAAATATCATGGAGGAGGGAACCTCTATAGCGTTCCAGGAGACCAATCCCCTATAGAGATCAAACCCCATGCTTAGAATCTGCAAGGGTTCTTTTCACTTGGTATGATAGCAGCATTCCTTGGTGCTTCACTGCCCTTCCATAGCCACCCAAGCAATTCCCACAATTGCTACAATCATCGCCAACTCTGCCATCATCGCCACTGCCGCAGATCCCCCTTGTAGTCTCCATAAAAATTGCATCAGGTTCAGTAATCTACCTTAATGCTACTACAATTTAGTTATCCTAAACCCAAAACTTAAATCCTAAAAAATTGTTCCTCTATTACGCTGCACAAACTTGTCGTCGCAAAGTTACCATCCTTACGATGAAAGTTACGCTGCAAATTTCAACCGCATACTACTGCCCTATCTTTGATTTTGCTACCACTATTTTGCTGTCGTATCTTCTACGTATTTGTATGATGGCTTTGGCACTTCTTATCAGCTGATTTCCTTTGAGTTCTATGTAAAAATTCTTGATAAAAATTGCTGAAATTTTTACATCCAAACTACTGAAATTTAGACATAAAAATCTGCCGCAGCACCTTATTGCACTCCTTGATCTTGCTGAATTTATTGCTGCCATATTCTCCTATAAATTTTACGATAACATTAGCTTTTCCTTATTAGCAGATTTCCATTGAGTTCTATTTGAATCCTTGTTATGAATTGCTGAAAATTTTACGTCTATACTGCTGAAATTTTTGATGTAAAATTTTATCGCTATACCTTTTGCTGTTATCTTTCTCGTAACCCACCGGATCCTACTAAATTTGCTGTCACTAACCATATTGTTTTTAAGGCACCCCTTTAGCCTTAAGACGCAGCCATCGTAGCCTATTTCTAAAATCCACAACCAACTCAAACAACAACAAAAACCACAGCCCAAACAGCGGTCTAACACAATCGCAATCCACTACTAGCTCTTTATCTTCCGCAGCCACCAAACTCTCCACCAACCTATGCCCTTAACCCATCAACAAGAGATGTATGCAATGACATCAGAGGATTTGATTGATGCCAAGTTGGAGGCATTTGAATCACGCATGGAAGACAAACTACGTGCCTTGTTTGTAGAATTCAGAATTGGCTGATCTCCAAGTCCAACAAAATTACAGCAAGTTGAAAGTTTAGAGAGGTCCCCTGAGAAGGATGAATAAGCCACAAATCCAGCACAACCACGCATGAGGGTGGACTTCCCTCGATGGGAAGAGGGAGACCCAATGGGATGATTTTCGCATGTAGGATGCTACTTCTGCTATCACTAAACACCGGAGGCTTCCATGGTGGACATCGCTACCATCCACCTCAAGGGAGATGCAATACAATGTGCAATTGGCTTGACCACACCCAAGGAGTCCCGACCTGGAGACAATTCAAGAATGGGCTACTGATCTGCTTCGGACCGTCTGAATACGAGAACATCGACGGTCAACTCGCGAAGATCCGACAAACCTCCATAATTCAAGAATACCATACAAAGTTTGAGTGATTATCTAACCAAGCACATGATTGGTCTTAGAAGCAATTGTTAGGGATATTCATTGAAGGACTAAAGTCGGAGATAAGAGAAGGAAAAGTGCGACATCCTTACACCTTGATGGCCGCAACCTCCTTCGCCCGAATCCATACCTCAACCAGCAACATATAAATCTCTAGCATCATCTGCTCCCAGCCATCCCTCATAGACAAAGAAATTGATAATGGAAGACCTTCGCGATTGATCGGCAAAAGGCTTATGTTGGCATTGTGACGAACAGTGGAGCCGCGACCATTGCTGCAAGAGGGGATGACTTCTTCTTATTGAACCCATCGATGATTCAGAAGAGGAGGATCATGAGCATGAGGAGGAGATCACAGAGGAAGAACCACAAAGGAAGAACTATCATAGATGGAGTTGGAAAAGGGGGATAAACAATCACTTCGAGGGGATTGGGTGTCCTTGATCACTTCGAGGGGATCGACCTCTTTGATCTTTATAGGGGATCGACCCTCCTAAGATTTTGTCTATTGGTTAAAACACACACTTCTTCCTTGATTGCTTGTGAAAGAGTTTACACCATTATTTATAGCGTGTTACCAAGAGTCCCTCTAGGCTTGGACTCAGAGTCCCACTAAACTTGGACTCTTAACTAATTGATATACTCCTAACTGAAAGTAATAACTGACTCCATCCTAACTGAAGATAATAACCAACTCTAACCAACTCATAACTTACTTGATTAGGCTCACCCGACCCATAACTGACTTCGACTGAACATACTATCATAATTCAACTTGAATTAATTATGAACCGATGGACTTGACCCTGTTAGGGTCCTATTAGACCCACCCTCTTCAAATAAGCCTTGTCCTTAAGGCTGAGCAGCATCAAACTTCAGGAGTATTTCAGTTTAGGATATTTGCCACGCATCACAACATTTCGATCAATTAAATAGGGTCTCCACTTGGTGTAAGCAATAGGTCGACCTTCTGGTACAATAGTCATTATAGTCTTGTAAGGAACCCTCTCCATCTAATGGTTACAAGTAGTTGTGATCTTGCTTCCACATCTTCCTTTGAGGATCACGTGCTTTTCATTAATAAAAAACTTTATAATTAGTTTAAAAAGATTCTCAGTGACATCACCCATAGTTGACAGCCATTCAATTCCAAGCACTATTTTGAAGTCCTCCAAGGGTATCAGAAAGAAATCTACCTGCAGTTCTTGGCCTTGTACCACCAGTTTGATTTTTGAGCACTTACTATTACAAGTTAGAATTCATCCATTAGCAACCTTGACTTCAAATCAGTCATAATCTTTAATGTGATAGGCCAATCGGTCAGCAAGCTTTCTGTCAATGAAATTGTTACTAATACTAGTATCGATTAAAATAGTAACAGGTTGTTGTTTCAAAATTCCTTTAATTTTCATGGTTTGCGGGTTAGAGTAGCCGGCTAATACATGCACTTTATGTATAATAGGTCCAATACCTTTATCAGAACCCATATCTTCTGGATCAGAGTCCACATCATCATTTTATGGTTCCTCCTTAATTGGTTCAATCATCAGAAGATGGCCCTGTTTGCATCGATGTCCTTTACTCAACTTTTCATCATAATGTCAAGCCTTTTTGCTGATCTTTCCTAGAGCTCTTCTTTGGTAAGTTTTTGAGGGTTTTGAGTGGAGGTAGGTGGGGCTGTTGGCTTGCTTGTTGTTGGTCGATTTATGCTTTTATGTTTGTGATTGTCCCTGTTGAGCTTTTCTTCGTGTATGTGAGCAAACGATACAACAACCATCATGGTACGGGGTTGGCGAGCCTTAACTTCACAACAAATCTCCGGATTGAGCCCTCCAATAAATGTTCCTAGCAATTGTATTTTAAACAAATCTTGGGTTTGATTTGAGAGGCGCTCAGAGATGCTATGGTACTCCTATATGGTGGAAGTCTAGCAGATTTTGGCAAGTTGTCCATCTATGTTCTCATACTCCGATGGTCTTTAGTGAATCAGAAGCCCGCTTTTGAATTGCTCTTACAAGGGTTATCTGTGAGTATATTCATATCAATCATACCACTAGATCACGTCTCTATCAAGTTGAATAAAGGCTATCTCCACCTTGGATTCCTCTGGAGTCTAGTGAAAACAAAAAAAAATTTCAGCACATGAGATCCAACCGATTGGGTCTCCATCTTCCCATCTAGGAAACTCCACCCTCAAGCATGGGTGTCCTATGTCCTGCCCATGATCATACTTTCCAGATTGACTCCCCTTAAGATTGAAACTTTCACCATGTTGAGTTTCGTTGGGGCTCTCTGATTGGCTTCTTTTGAATTTATGGAGTTCTTATAATCTGTCTTCTATGCGGGCCTGTTATAACCCTTACATATTCTAAGCTTGGGGTGATCTCTATAGGAGATCGGCCTCCATAGAACTCTATAGGGGTTCCTCCCTCCTTGGTTTTCTGCACTATGGCTGAAACATAATTGATCTATTGATGATGAAAGAGTAGAGAATACAAGGCAATTTATAGGGCTTCTAAACTGCAACTCCTAATAGGATTCCTATTTAAGACTCCTACTCCTAACAACTCCTAACAACTCCTACTCCAACTCTAAGAAGCAACTCCTACTTCTAACAACTCCAACTCCAACTCTAAGAAGCAACCTCTAAACTAATCCTAATCTTATTATAACTTAATCCCTCCTCAACCAACCCCTCTTTAACTAGGACAAGGGGTGGTTAATTAGGGTAACATGTATCTTATTCTTCCCTCAAAATATCTTCCTCCAAACTAATCCTAACCTAGTCGGCCACCTCACCTCTTTAATAGGGGTCGACTAGATAGGATTTACATGAACGCCCTTAAGATTTACATGTTTGCCCTCTTCAATGAAACTAAATTAGACACCCGTAGCTAGAGTCCTAACAGGGCCTCAAAGACTTTAAACCTTGTGTCTAGTGCATCATCCATAGCCATCATGTAGGATTGTAGATCAGTGATGTTCATTTCTTTTTTCTGTTGTCGAGTCAGGGCTATGAGTTTGCACTATAGATGTAGTAGGACTGGCCCCAACAAGATTGTAAGTGTAGAAATCACCAATACGCCGAATAGACTGATTGGAGATGGTGGAGGTTGATGCCAACAGTGGTAGCAAGAAGATGAGTGGGAGTGGTTGTGATCTTGAGATTGATGGCAGCAGTGACAGTAAGGTGATAAGAGAGGGTGGCTGCGGTGATGCTGTAAGATTGTCGAGGGTGGCAGTAGGAGGCAGTAGCGACAACGCTGCTGTGCACGATAATGCTACGGCAGAGGAGGGCTGTGCATTGCAGTGGGAGGCAACAATAGCAGGGGAGGAGGCAACGGTAGGGAGGAGCAGTGGGTGCTGTAGAGGAAGGTGCGACTGCGGCTGCGATTGAGGAGGAGGAAGGTAGCGATCGCGACTAGGCAACGGTAGTGGTAGGGGAGGAACTATAGATGAAGAGGAGGCAAGAAACGGGTGGCTGAGCAGTGTAGTGGCAGGGAAGGACAATGACAGGGGAATGACAGTGGCCCACGGTTAGCGACCGAGGACTTGTGACGGTGTTCCCTTCTTACTCTAGCAAGGAAGGAAGGGACAACGGTGGTGGGTGGAGAGATGCTGGCGACAGGAGTAGCAGTAGGCAGCAACAACAGAAGTAGGCAACGACGATAGTGGAGGCTGAAGGAGAGGTAGAGGAAGCAATGGCGTCGGCGTTTGGGGGTGGCTAAGGATGCGATTGAAGAGGAAGGGAGCGACGACAAACAAGGTAGCAACAACGACAACGGTGACTTGCATGGGCTATAGGGGGAGATGGGATGGAATCATCAATAAGTAGAGGAGAAGTAGAGGACGACATCGCTCATTACGATTCTTGAGAGTTGGTCACACGACTACAGTTGGACCGAACGTTGGTGATCGCGCGGCTGGCGGCAAGCGACCATAGTAGCAAGATCGCGTGGGTGGGATATGTTATCGTTGTAGCAGCAACGACAAGGAAAGGAAATGGTGCTACTGGCAACATGGACTACAGGAAGCAGCGGGAATTAGAGGAGGCAATGGGAAGTAGGTTACGAGCAGCGACAGGTGGCAATGGCGGCAAGGCGACGACTATTAGGACCCCAACTAAATCGAGTCCTAGTCGATTAAGTCGAGCCCCTAGATTGGGACTTGTTGGCCAACTTAGACTTGATATTTGGTCAGCTAGGAGGAGATTTGAGTTCATTGTAATAAATCAGCCTAAATCCTAGTAGGATTAGAATTCGATTGAACTGGAGTCTGGTTAAGAGTTGGAGTTGGATATGTGTCAGAGTCAATTGAGTCATGAGTATAATAAACCCTAATCTAGCCACCACCCCATAGTAAAGAAGTGGTTGGCAAGGGTTAGGGAGGAGTCCTTATAGGATGGGAGTCTCCTAGTCGCCTCCTCCTCTTAAGAGAGGACGACTAGGTCAAGAGGGGGAGAGTTCCACTTAGCTTGGACTCTCTCTAGGGTGGAATAAGAATAAAGTTAGAAGTTGGAGACCCCTATAGCCACCAACCACATCATGGTTTGGAGTTGGCTTGGGGTTAGGAGTTGAGGGGAAGAGGAGTCATAGTTGGAGTAGGAGATTCACTAGGAGTTAGTGTCTTCCATTAAGGAGGAGTCTTCATGAAGTATGAGTCATATTTAGAAGTTAGGGTTTAGAAGCCCTATAAATAGTCATATATTCAACCCTCTATTAATCATGAATAGATCAATTATTTTTTAGCATTTATGCAAAAAATCGAGGGAGGAACCCCTATAGAGTTCTAAGGAGGCCGATCCCCTATAGAGATCACCCCAAGCTTAGAATATGTAAGGGTTCTAACACTTGGTATCAGAGTAGGGTTCTAACAATAGTTGCCCATAATTCCCATAATTGCATAGATCGTTGCTGAATTTCATCATCATCTTCACTACCGCATATCACCTTTTGATCTCCCTAGGAATTGCATCAGGTTTTGGTTTTCTACCTTACTGCTGCTGCAATTTAGTTATCCTAAAGTCAAAAAAATAAAAAAAAAGTGTTCCTATCTTGCTGCAAATTCTCTTCATCGCAAAGTTTTCATCTTTACGATGAAAGTTACGTTGCAGAATTCAACCGCATACCATTGCCTGTTTTGATCTTGCTACCGTAATATTTCTATCTAATCTTCTATGAGTTTTTTACGACAGCTTTGGCACTCCTTAACAGCACATTTCATTTTGGTTTCAAGTAAAAATTCTTCATATAAACTACTGATCTTTTATGTCTAATCTGCTGAATTTAGACGTAAAAATGCAGTACCTTCTCGTAATCTTTGATCTAGCTGAATTCTTTGCTATTGTATTCTTTCACGAATTTTTGTCGATATTACCTTTCCTTTACAAGCAAATCTCTCTTGAGTTTCACTCAAATCCTTGTAACTACTGGAAACAATTTCATCTATCCTGCTAAAATTTTTTGACATTAAATTTTGTTGCTACCATACTTTTTGGTGTTTCTTGCTGCATACACGCCTGATATTGACCAAACTTGTTGCTACCATTATTCTTATCCATCTCTCTGCTATCTTCATGGGTTTTTCGCTGTCGTAATCCTCTAAATCATTGTTGGATCTTTTGTAGTAAAACTACTATTCTCGATGAATAATTCTGCAGCAACATCTTTGGCACTTCATGCCACAGCCCTACCAAACTGGTTGTTGCCACCTACAGCAACCTTAAACCATCTTCCTAACCTTAAACCATTGTCCCCAAACCCCCCTTACAACCTCCACAATAGCCTCAAACTGCAACATCAACCACACCTCTGACAGCAGCCTATCGACGTAGAATTCTACAGCACTACCTTTCTGTGTTTTTTGCTGCACCCATATCTGATCCTTACTGAAATTGTTGTTGCCACACACATCACCCTTAAGGCACCCTTATAGCCTTAAGATGTAGCCATAATCTATTTCCATAACCCTAATTGTATCTAAAACTGTAGCCCAAAACAGCGACCTATCGTAGCCATAACCCTCCACCACCGATCTTATGTTTCTCTGCCACCAAACCTTCCACCACCCTATGCCCTTGACTAGTTAATAGAAATAAGATAGAAACATCTCAAATCTGGAAGCATATATATGGCATCTTAAGATTCAATCGATGCCAAGTTGGAGACATTTGAACCACGACTTGAATCATGCATGGAGGACAAATTGCGCACTTTATTCACAAAATTCAAAATTGGTTGATCTTTAAGCCCGACAAAATTGCAGCAAGGTGAAAGTTTAGAGAGGCCTCCCAAAAAGGAAGAATGAGCCACTGATTTGATGCAACCATGCATGAGGATGGACTTCCTCGATGGGAAGAGGGAGACCCAACAGGATGGCTTTCACGTGCGGAACACTACTTTCGGTATCACCAAACACAGGAGCTTCCATGGTGGACACCATTGTCATCCACCTCTAAGGAGATGCAATTCGGAGGTACAATTGGCTTGAATACACCAAAGGAGTCCCAATGTGGATATAATTCAAAATGTTGATTGTTGAACCACTTTGGAGTGACCAAGTACAAAAATATCGATGAACAACTCACGATGATCTGACAAACCTCCGCGATCAAAGATTACCAGACCAGTTTTGAGAAATTATCTTACCTCACTCGTAATTTGACAAACAATTATTAGGGACATTCATCAAAGAACTCAAGCCGAAAATAAAAGGATAAGTTAAAGCACGGTAGCCTCGTACTGTAATGACCACAATCTCCTTCGCCTGAATCCAAGAGGAGCAGCTTAACCAAGATGCTTGAAGGACGAGGACCACTCCTAGACCAGCAATGTATAAACCATAGGCACCCACTACTCCTAACCATCCTTTGCTGCCAAAGAAATCGACAAGAGAAAAACTTTGCTACAAATTGGCAAAGGGCTTTTGTTGGTATTGCAATGAATCTTGGAGCCGCAACCATCACTACAAAAAGGGGAAGCTTCCCATGATAGAACCTTTTGAAGAATCTGAAGAAGAGGACCTTGAACCTAAGGAGAACACAAAGGACGACTTGTAATCGACGAATTGCACGACTCACACTCTAGCCAGCCATGCGAACCCGCAAGCAATGAAAATTGAAGAATCTCTAAAGCAACAACCCATCACCATGCTCATCAAGACCATAATTGATGCTCCAAAATGAAGATTGTAGCAGGTTTGATATTGAGATCGCCGACAGTTGAATTTTGAAGTACTCGTAGGTGAAATTGTTTCTACAAGTCCAAAGGATCATTGCTAATTTTTCCTCCTTCCTTGAAATTTTTTAAAATTTATCATGAAAATTTTTAGCCATGGGAAATAGGAGATCCTACGTGGGAAACGTGGTGATGGTTTTAATAGAATGAATGGAGAATGTATTGCACAAAGTGAACAACGACTTTCTAATGCAACTCTAGTAGCAACATATGAGGGAGCTGACAAAAATTGAAGACCCAAACTTTCTCTAATTACTTGCTGATTTTGAGACGTCTTCATCGAACCATGTAGCCGACCTCCTACCCGATGACATGACCATCGAATGTCGATTCTCCTGGGCAAATCAGCAGCAAACACTTAGCAATATCATTATCCTCACCTCTAGAAAGTTGAAATAGAGAGGATTGAAAATGAGATGCTTGAAACAGGAGTCATTCGGCTAAGTTGCAGCCCTTACTCTTTGCTGGTGCTAGCGTTACCCGACCTCAATAAAGTGTTTGAGTGATTGATGCATCGGGAGCTAGTATTTGTATTATCCACATACAAGACGGCCGACCCCTAATATGCATTGAGACTCTCCCTAGACTTCACAATGCTTCTGATCGGTAAAGGGTTACTAATTGCTACTGAATTTGAAGTTTGGCATGATACAGATCAACAACACGAAGGAGATATCAAACATGCTCCGTAAAATTGCTGCTCCTATCCACCTCAGACTCAGAATGGGCTTACACCATCGGGGACTTATCAAAGGGCAGCCATTATTCCAAAAGAAGGCTCGGTTACTAAAGAACAACCAAGTGGTAACCTATGCAAGAAAGAAACAACCCCCCGACAAATACCAGAGCAGAAGAAAGTTTGCTAATGAAGATTGAGTTTCCCTTCATTTCCAACCCTACCGGCAGAAAATTCGAGTCTCACGGATGTGGTCCCCCTACTACTTTGGCCCTTGCAAAATTGGAGATCACATTGGAGCCATGACCTATGGATCAGATTGGTGCACTAATTCAAAAATACAATTGATCCTCCAAGTATCTCACCATAAATGAAACTTTAGAGAGGATAACTCAGCCCAGGTCTACCCACTTGATATTCCTATTGATAAGGAGGCATAGGTTCAATTGATGATTACATGGGATCGCAGGATTGCAACGCATCACTGTCCAGACACTACTACGGATGCTGGATTGTAGGAGCATGGTATCTAAAGAAACCACGAGGAAGCCTCATGATAAGTTGCAAATTAGTCATGGAGTCTCAGCCTTGAGGATATGACTGATTTGAAGAGGGCAGTCCTTAGATTAGGTCGAGGTCTGTTAGGACCCCAACTGAGTCGGGTCCTAGTCGATTGAGTCAAGTCCTTAGATTGGGCATTGTTGTCCAACCTAGATCTGACATTAGGTTGGATAGGAGGAGATTTGAGTCTATTGTAATAAATCAGCCCAAATCCTAGTAGGGTTAAGATTCAGCTGAATTGGAGTCTGGTTAGAAGTCAGAGTTGGATATGGGTCAGAGTCAATTGAGTCATGAATGTAATAAACCCTAATCTAGCCGCCACCTCCTAGTAAAGAAGTGGTTGACAAGGGTTAGGGAGGAGTCCTTATAGGATGAGAGTCTCCTAGCCACCTCCTCCTCTTAAGAGAGACTGGCTAGGTCAAGAGGGGGAGAGTTCCACTTAGCTTGGACTCTCTCTAGGGTGGAATAAGAATAAAGTTAAGAGTTGGAGATGCCTATAGCCATCGGCCACATCTGTTAGGATCAATTGGCACTAAAAGGGGGGGGGGGGGGTGTGAATTAGTGCAAGTGTAAGTTTTCTTTCTAGATGATATCTTTTTGATTAAAACAAGATAGGGAAACTGAAGCTTTTCGTTCTTAGTGAAATGATTGAGTGAACAAGGAAAAGTTGCTAAATTGATAATCAAACCAGAAAGAGGAACAACATTTAATGTAAAGAACTTATTGTGAAAACTTTGCTTTCTAAGAGATGAGTTAAATCAGAAGCTTTAATACAAGAAATATGCAATCAATGAAAGCAAAGAACCACTCACAATTTTTATAGTGGTTTGGCACCAAAGGACTATGTCCACTCCCGAGTCCTCCTTCTTGAGGCACACCAACGTCCACTACCAATCTTCTTTGGGTGAAGATCAAACCCTTACACTTGCTTATAAGGGAGACTTAAAAAAAATTTCTATCTCTAGGCTTTCTCCCTTCCCTTTTCTTTTTCTTACAAATCACCCATAATTTTTTTTTCACATAATTTAATTGCCCAAAAGAGTTGTTGTGAATGCAAGAATACTTATGGTATTTATAGACCCCAAGCGGTTTCAGATTTTTGGAGCCAAAAATCAAACATATCCAGAAAAATTGGGTACGGGCGGTTTACCCGCCAACCTAAGCGATTTACCTGGATTCAATGGTACGAGTGGTAACCGCCACCTAGGCGGTTTACCCATTGAAAGTTGCTGGCCACCGCCAGGATTCTGTGGTACGGGCATCCAACCGCCGTTCACTGACGATTTACCCGCCGAATTCTCCACAAAAGTGGTTCCCTCCACTTTTTGAATTCCGACTTTGACTTTATGTTGACCAACTCCTTGGTCAACTGATTGACCTCAACCTAAACTCAACCAAATTCAATAGTAGATCCAGTTGCCTTATTGAGTTGATTTGAATTTCATCTAAATTAAACTCAATTAGGACTCACTTTTAACTAAGACTCGACGATTACAACACTTAATGACCATAAGCTTAACTTAGACCCAACTTCTGCCAATCCTGTAGCCTCCTGCATTCTTGCGCTAAGTCCTCCGGTCTTCTCCTGGTGATCTCCCTTCATGTTCCTAGCAAGCTTCCCGATCCCTTACATACCAAAAAAAAAACTTCCCGATCCCTTTGGCGAATCTCCTAGCGAACTCCCAGCGAGATCCCACCGCATTGTCCAAACCCGGCCTAATGCCTAAGCTTGATCTTGGCCCATTATCTGGTTGTAACTCCATTGATCCTGTCATTGTTAGACATGCAATTCTTTCTCTAACACACATGTTAGATAAACACACATCAATTGATCTCATCATCAAAATATGAGATTCAACAATCTCCGACTTTTTGATAATGACAATCAATTGATGATGGGAGTTATTCCTAACTCCCCCTAAATTTATGCCATCATATAGAAGACTTAATTTCAAGAGAGTCACATCCTCTTGAATTCAAGTAAATCAAAGCAATAAGTATTTCAAACAAATAACCTTTTAAGTATAACAAGAATTTGCTTTTAAACTTTTCAAGTCTTCAACTTTTCAAGAATTTTCAATGATTGTAATGAAGTTGAAATATTTAAAAAAATTTTCTCAACTCATCAAGCATAGAAAATTTTCAAGTCATTAAGTATAGGAATGTTTCTTTTAAGTCATCAACCATACTTTTCTTAATAAATTTTATAAATTTAAATTATTTGAAAAATAATCTCTAGTCATCAACCATACCTTTCTCCCCCTTCATCATCAACAAAAAGTTGAAGGGTGGGGTTAATATTTTAAAGCAAATGAGTTTTTACTCTCTCCTTTATAAAAAAATCATAATGAATTTTCTTTCTCTTGTAAATCAAGAAGGAAAGAATATAGAGGAGTTGTAAAACATCGTTAAATATAGCTCTCAATAAGATAATCATCTCAAAATCCGAGAGATAAAAAAAGCTACTCATGCATTAAAAATATCTCATGTAATTTTTGCAAGTAAACATAATTTAAATTAATCACAAAGATGAATTCAAATAATTCATATATTTTAATTACTTAGCATTTGAAGTTCTCTTCGAAGAAAATCAAATTGTTCTTCATTAAGGGTTTTGTAAAGATATCCGCTAATTGATGCTTAGAGTTAATAAATTCCAACAAGATATCTTGACTATTTACATAATCCCTTATAAAATGATGTCTAATGTCAATGTGTTTGGTTCTCGAATATTGAATAGGATTTTTAGTTAGACATATAGAACTTGTATTATCACACTTTATAGGAATATTTTTTAATTTTAATCCATAGTCTTATAGTGTGTTTTTCATCCAAATGACTCGAGCACAACATGCACTAGCTGCAATGTATTCTGCTTTCGCAATAGATAAAGCTACTGAATTTTGTTTCTTGGAAGTCCAAGAAACAAGTGCATGCCCCAAAAATTGACATGTTCTAGTAGTGTTTTTTCAATCTATTCTACATCCATCAAAATCAGCATCAGAATAGACAATCAAGTCAAAGTTCTTTGATTTTGGATACCATAATCATAGTTTAGATGTTCCTTTCAAGTATCTAAAGTTTCATTTAACTGCTTTCAAATGAGAGAGTTTCAAGTTAGATTGATACCTTGCACACAATCCAACACTAAACATGATATTCGGTCTAGTTGCAGTTAAGTATAATAAACTTTCTATTATATCTCTATAAGTTTTTTTATCAAAGTTTTCTCCTTCATTATCTAAGTCCAACTTTGTAGAAGTGCTTATGGGAGTGTTTAATGCCTTAGCATTTTCTATCCCAAATCGTTTTATCAAGTTTATGGTGTATTTAGATTAACAAATAAAGATACTTTCATCTAGTTATTTTATTTTTAATCCTAGGAAGAATGTTATCTCACCCATTAGACTCATTTCAAACTCTTGACTCATTTTTTTAGCAAATGACTCACATAAAGATTCATTTATAGATCCAAAGATGATATCATCAACATAAATTTGAATAACAAGAAGATCATTTTCAAAATACTTAATAAATAATGTGGTATCAACCTTGCCTTAAGAAAAATTATTTGAAATAAGAAAAGAACTAAGTATTTCATACCAAGCCCGAGGGCTTGTTTCAATCCATAAAGAGCTTTTGTAAGTTTGAAAACATGATTAGGAAGAAGATTATTTTTAAAATCGGGAGGTTGTTCAATATATACTTCTTCAGAAATAAAACCATTTAGAAAATTACTTTTAACATCCATTTGAAATAACTTAAAATTTTTAAAAGAAGGAAAGGCAATGAGCATCCTTATAGCTTCAAGTTTAGCCATGGGAGTGAAGGTTTCATCATAATCGATTCCTTTTTCTTGGTTGAAACCTTTGGCCACTAATCTAGCCTTATTTCTAACCACGATACCATTTTTATTTTACTTATTTTTAAATACCCATTTAGTACCAATTACTAAATGGTCATTAGGTTTAGTAACAAGCTCTCATACCTCATTTCTCTCAAATTGATTAAACTCTTCATGCATTGCATTAACCCAAGAATCATCGCTTAGAGCCTCATTAATGTATTTCGGCTCAATTTGAGAATGAAATACGATATTCTCACAAAAATCATTAAAAGAAGACTGAGTTTGAATTCCTTTTGATGTTTCTTCTATTATAAGCTCCTTAGGATGATCATTCACATACTTCCATTCCTTGGGTAAGGTGTTGGAAGTAGATACATCCAAGTTGCTTTTAGGAGTATTATTATTTAAATTCATAATATCAAAATCAATATCATCATCAAAATTACTCTTTTTAAGTTTAAAAAACTCATTAAAAACAACATGAGTGGATTCTTCTATCACTAATGTTCTTTTATTAAAGACACGATAAGATTTTGAAATAGAAGGGTAACCAAGAAAAATGCCTTCATCGGATTTTGCATCAAATTTACCTTAAGCATCCTTTTCATTCAAAAAAAACATTTGCATCTAAATATTTTAAAATAAAAAATATTGAACTTTTTACCATTCCACAATTCATAAGAAGTTTTAGTGATTATTGGTCTTACAAGAACCCTATTTAAAATATAGCATGTCGTATTAACAGCTTCGACCCAAAAATATTTGGGTAGTCTATGTTCATTCAACATTATTCTAGCCATTTCTTGTAAGCTCTTATTTTTTCTTTCTACAACTCAATTTTGTTGTGAATTTCGTGGAGTAGAGAAATTATGGATATACCCATTTGAATCATAAATTTTTTAAAAATTATTATTTTAAAATTCTCCACCATAATCACTCCGTATTGAAGAGATCATGCATCCTTTTTCATTTTGAATAATTTTTTAAAACTTTATAAAACATTTAAATGTATCACTTTTATGTGCTAAGAAATAGGTCCAAGTATATCTACTAAAGTCATCCACTAAGACAAATGTATATTTGCTACTAATGTCAATTGGTCCAAATAGATCCATATGGATCAATTGAAGTGGTCTAGAGGTGCTAATTTGATTTTTCAACTTAAAGCTACTCTTTATTTGTTTTCCTAATTGACAAGTGTCAAATACTTTGTCTTTGATAAACTTAAGATTAGGTAAACCTCTTACAAGTTCCTTAGTTAAGATTTAGTTTAAAAGTTTCATGCTAGCATGACTTAATCTTTTATGCCAAATCCAAGCATTATTATTCAAGGCCGAAAAACAAGTTTCATCATAAAAATTTTCAATATCTATAGTGTATACATTGTTGTTTCAAAGCAATCAAGGTTTTGTTTTTGTGTGGTAACTCAATTATGCAAGCATTAGGTTGAAATTTAATATCCTTTATCATAAAATTGGCTAATGCTAAGCAAGTTATGTTTCAAGCCATCGACTAACAACACATCTTCAATTAAAAGGTTTGATGTGTTACCTATTGTTCATTTTCCAACGATTTTACCCTTGTTATTGTCTCCAAAGGTGACAACTCCTTCACTTAAGCTAGAGAACTTAGAAAAGTGGCATGGATCTCCGGTCATATGCCTTGAGCATCCACTATCAAGATACGATTTGGTGCTCCTAGCTTTAGTTTGGAGACAAACCTACAAGAAAGATATTTTCGGTTTAGGTACTCATTATATATTGGATCTTTCAAAAAGATTTTTATCTTTTTTTCCAATAGTTTTTCATTGTATAGAGTTTTCTTTGGAACCCATATAAGATGATGTGGAGTACATTTTCTAAAAAGGCATTTGTTTATCGTATGTCCTAATTTGTCATAAAAGTTACACTTAATTCTTGGTGGCACATTCAATGTAGGTCCTCTTACAAAGATGGTTGACTTTTGTTGAATGTTTCTAACAAAGCCTATGCCATGTTTATTATTAATGTAACTCTTATTGGCAAGGATCATATTTAGGGATTTATTCCCTATCTCAAAATTTATCTAGTGTAGTTTTAAGCATGCAATTTTCTTCTTTAACATTATCTAGCATATCACATTTTAAGCATGGTTTATATGATGCTAAGAAGTCATGCATCTCATCAAGTCTTTTAACTAACAAATCATGATCAACTTTAAGTAGTTTACTGAGTTTTCTAAATTCATTGAATAAATCATGAAACATGCTTGATAATTCTAAAAATAAAATATCTAAAGACTCACTAACATCATCTTCAAATGCCATTAAGGCATAATGAGCCATCTCTTCTTTGGATTGGTCTTCATTCTCCGAGGAACTTGAATCATCCCAAGTGGCCAAGAGTGCTTTCTTTTTTAGCGCCGGTTTCTTCTTCAGTTGGGGACATTCACTTTTGAAGTCCCAGTTTTTTACATTCATAGCAAATGATGATGTCTTTCTTTGGTTCCTTTTTGTTTTTATAGTTTTTGTTCCATTTTATAAATTTCTTAAATTTTCTGGATAGAAGTGCAATGTCATGGTCCTCATCACTCGTGGTTTCACTCGAGGAGTCATTCGTTGTTCGAAGTGCTACATCTTTCCTGTTCTTTGGAAGGGGTTCATCGAGCTTATATGTACTTTACAATTTAGTTCATAAGTCATAAGAGTGCCCATCAACTCTTCAAGAGGTAGGTTATTTAAATCTATGGCCTCATGAATAGCGGTTGCTGTATGATCCCAATTTTTAGGCAAAGATCGTAATCTTACAAGTTCAAAATTTGAAAAATATTTTCCAAGTGCTTTAAGTCCATTAGTGACATCCGTGAAATGGGTGCACATGTCTCCAATAGACTCACTTGGTTACATTTGTAACAACTCATAATTATGAACTAGAATATTTATTTTTGATTCTTGTACTCTACTAGTCCCCTAGTGTGGGATTTATAGTGTGTGCCAAATATCGAAAGTCGATTCATAAACGAAAACACGATTAAACTCATTTTTATCAAGTGCACAAAACAAGGCATTCATAACCTTTGCATTTAGAGAAAAATTCTTCCTTTCCAAATCATTTAACTCATTCATTGGTTTGAAAGATTTTTTAAATTCATTCTCAACTATAATCCATAAATCCAAGTCCAATGATATGAGAAAAATACGCATCCGTGTTTTCCAATATGTATAATCCGTCCCATTGAACATGGGTGGATGTAAAATAGAATATCCCTCATTCAAGCAAAAAAGTCATTTACTCAAGTGAGTGTTAATCCAAAGAGTAAGAACCTGACTCTTATACCAATTGTTAGGATCAATTGGCACTAAGAGGGGGGGGGGGGGGGGGGGGGGGGGGTTTGAATTAGTGCAAGTGTAAGTTTTCTTTCTAAATGATATCTTTTCAATTAAAATAAGATAGGGAAACTGAAGCTTTTCGTTCTTAGTGAAATTGATTGAGTGAACAAGGAAACGTTGCTAAATTGTTAATCAAATCAGAAAGATAAGCAAGGTTTAAAGTAAAAAACTTATCGTGAAAACTTTGCTTTCTAAGAAATAAGTTAAATTGGAAGCTTCAATACAAGAAATATGTAATCAATAAAAGTAAAGAACCACTCACAATTTTTATAGTGGTTTGACGCCAAAGGCCTACGTCCACTCCCGAGTCCTCCTTATTGAGGCACACCGGCGTCCACTACCAATCTTCTTTGGGTGAAGATTAAACCATTACACTTGCTTACAAGGAAGACTTAAAAAAATTTCTATCTCTATGCTTTCTTCCTTCCCTTTTCCTTTTCCTACAAATTACTCACAATTTATTTTTCACATAATTTAATTGCCTAAAAGAGTTATTGTGAATGCAAGAATACTTGGGGTATTTATAGATCCCATGTGGCTTCAAATTTTTGGAGCCAAAAATCAAACAAACCTGAAAAAACTGGGTACAGGTGGTTTACTCGCCGTTAGCCATTGGCCGCTGCCCGGATTCTATGGTACGGGTGGTTTAACCGCCACTTGGGCAGTTTACCCGTTGAAAGTTGCTGGTCGCCGCCCAGATTCTGTGGTACGATGATTTAATCGCCATTCATCAGCAGTTTACCCGTCGGATTCTCTACAAAAGTGGTTCCCTCCACTTTTCAAATTTTGACTTTGACTTTATGTTGACCATCTCCTTGGTCAACTAATCGAGCTCACCCTAAGCTCAACCAAACCCAGTAGTGGATCCGGTTGCCTTATTGAGTTGATTTGAATTTCATCTAAATCAAACTCAATTAGGACTCACTTCTAACTAAGACTCAACGATTACAACACTTAATGACCATAAGCTTAACTTAGACCCAACTTCTTCCAATCCTATAGCATCCTACATTCTTGCGCCAAGTCCTCCGGTCTTCTCCTGGTGATCTCCCTTCATGTTCCTAGTCAGCTTCCCGATCCCTTCGACGAATCTCCTAACGAACTCACGGTGAGATCCGACCGCATCATCCGAAGCCGGCCCAATGCCTAAGCTTGATCTTGGCACATTATCTGGTTGTAACTCCATTAATCCTGTCATAGTTAGACCTGTAATTCTTTCTCTAACACACATGTTTGATAAACACATATCGATTGATCTCATTATCAAAATCCGAGATTCAACAATATCAACGTTAGGTGTTGGCTAGGGGTTAGGAGTTGAGGGGAAGAGGAGTCTTAGTTGGAGCAGGTGATTCACTAGCAGTTGGAGTCTTCCATGAGGGAGGAGTCCTGATGAAGTATGAGTCCTATTAGGAGCAGGGGTTTTGAAGCCCTATAAATAGCCATGTATTCAGTCCTCTTTTAATCATGAATAGATCAATTATTTTTTAACTTTTATACAGAAAACCAAGGAGGGAGGAACCCCTATAGAGTCTAAGAAGGTCGATCCCCTATAGATATCCACGCAAGCTTAGAATCTGTAAGGGTTCTATCAACGATCGAGGACTTGGATGCGGCAATGGCAGGGAGGAGAGGCAGGCAATAGCGTGGTTATCCCAATGGCAGAGGAGGGCGCGACTGGGAGCAGATGGGCAGTAGCAGAGGGCGCAGCTATGGCAAGAAACAAGTTGAGGTAAGGAGAATCAGAGGAGATGGCAGCGGCGGGTGGTTGCGGCTACTAACGAGGACGGGAGGAAGATGCAGCATCAGAGATGGCAGGGGAAGGAATAAGGTAAGGGGAGGTTGGCAGTGATGGTGGCGTCGGGCAGAGGAAGGCAGCAGCGGTAATATTGTTGTGTGCGGTAATGCTGCAGCAGAGAAAGGCAACAACGTGGGCTGTAGTAGGGGAGAAAGGGAGATGGCAACTGTAGGTGGCAGCGACAAAGGACGAAAGATGGCGACAAAGACGATGATGGTGGTGTAGATGACAAGGGGAGCGGCTACGGAATCACAGCAGGAATGCCAAGGATCGCTGCTTTGATACCAATTGATAGAACCCCGTAGGATTCAATCGTGGATGGAGATGGAAAAGGGGGATAAATGATCACTTCAAGGGGATCGTGTTAGAACCCTCTTTGGTTTTCAACATATAGGTTGAAAAATAATTAATCTATTGATGATTAAAAGAGGGGAGAATACAAGATATTTATAGGGCTTCTAAACCCTAACTCCTAATAGGACTCCTACATCTAACAACTCCAGCTCTAATTATAAGAAGCAACTCCTACTTCTAACAACTCCAACTCCAACTCTAAGAAGCAACTCCTACTCCAAGTAAACCAATACTACTACTAAACTAAGACTCTTCTTCCCCTCAACTCCTAACCCATAGCCAACTCCTAACCATGATATGGCTTGTGGCTATAGGGGTCTCAAACTCCTAATTTTATTCTTATTCTACCCTAGAGAGAGTCCAACTAAGTGGAACTCTCCCCCTCTTTGTCACGGGCTTAGCTGGTTTTGCCTAAGCCGTGCGGCACCCCTACGTATCTGTCCGTAAAGGTCAGCCTTCCCCGAGATCTCCCAGAGTCCCTTAGACTTACAAAAGAGAAAACGGGCCAGAAGAAGCAATTCCCACGAGATCTACAAGCAACTGCTCAAACAAACACTTCATACAGCCATATGCAAATTACATCCATGGACATTACAAACTCAGAGAGGTTGCATACAAAGGATAATGGTCCATTACAGACCAAAGTCCCCCACAAGTGCTTACAAGACATACTTGTATTTACAAGCCAAAATGGGACATAAAGCAAACCAAACTCGGGCTGCTAAGCCTATTATAATCCCGCTACTTGCTGTACAAGGTATGTACATAAACCGAATGACATAGATAAATATGAGCATTTCATCAAACACCTTTTTTACATTGTTGTCCGTGACATTCTCCCCCACTTATTCCTTCGACGTCCTCGTTGAAGCCGCTGTAGATGTTGCATCTCCTCGCATTTTGCTAAATCTTTAATCTTCTACCTTAGCTGCAACACGCCCCTTTGGCTCCTAGCTGCTCTCCGCCGCTGTTGTTGAATAGTCGAACTCTGATCCGCCATGCTGCTTCAACTCACCAATGACTGAATCTGGTGTGAGGTTGGCTGAGTTGTGCTGATCCTTATTGGTTCTCGCGGATCCTACTGATGAAGGAAAAGACCTGCCTTATTATGCGCCAGTATTATAGTATACTCATGTTGCTTGAACTGGACGGATGCTTGTTGGAGCTTTAACGAGCATTGCCTCGCAGACTTTGAAGTTTTTAAGGTCTTTCCTCCATATTGTTTGCCCATTGATCCTTCCTCCATGTTTAGTTGTCACTTCCAAGTAGGTTCGCATCACTTCCGCTTTCGATTGGCATTCAATTGGAAAATGAAGCTGACAATCTACTCTCAGTAGTATCGATCATCAATGGTGAGGATTTGACAACTATTGTCTTCCGTAAGCTTTCTCTGAAGGGTCACTGAACTTATGCAGAGCTCCTCTGCTGGATAAGTAAGAGAACTGGGATACTTGACTTCGCCCATTCTCTTAGTAGTTAAGAAGGCAACGTTACTTGGCTTCGCTCACCTCCTCGAGTTAAGAGGATTGGGGTACTCGGTTTCACCCATTCTCCTGAGTTGAGAAGGCAAAGGTTACTCAATTTCGCCTGCCTCCTCGAGTTTGTACTTCATACATTGAGCTGGTTACTAACATTCGCCCGCTCTTTGCTCACACTTCTGAAGCACTTGAAGTGTTTGCACTCTTTGCGTTGAGTTAACTACTGTGATTCGCCTTCCCACTGCCATTGAACTTCTGGAATGCAAGAAGTTATGCCCGAAAAGAGCAAAAAGTTTACCCCAACTTGGAGTCCCCCAACTTGGAGTAAGTCTTTGATAGATTTGGTCACCTCTGGGATTATACCGTCTTCTCCATCAGCTTTGTCGGCTACTCCTCTGAGTAGAAAGGTACAGTACCGTGTACTGTCTACTTCGTTCCTTGGTCGAGCACTCCTGCATCAACCTGAAGTCCCTCGCTTTCGGCTATCTTGATGAGAAGCCCATTGACATCGGTCTTATGAAGTTTCTTGGCCTCTGCCCTTCTCCCCTGTCTTGGTACTTGGAGTTTGCCTTTGCATTCTCCACCTCCTCGGCCCCTTTTACGACCAATGCTCTCCCTCCATGAGAGCAAGGGATTGATGACTCCACGGAAGTCCTGCCTCTGCGGTACCATGGTGCTGCGAAGCCTATAGCCTTACTATCCGTTGACTTGCATATGCATCCCTTTCTTCCCGATCGGTAGATCCGCCTCTGCGGCACTATGGTGCTTCTCCGAGTCACTTCCTTTCTAACCGACGCTTTGCTTTTGGGTAGCTGAGCCCCACTGGACTCGTTATCGCTTCCTCACCCCTTCCGACCACCTGCTTCGACACCACTATGTCCTCCTAGCTGTTCTCCTTGGTCGATGGAAAGACAGACTGCAACTCTCATGCATGGCCTCCGCCATCTTGTTGCAGGGCTTCCTTGGTAGCATCGTTCGCTTACTCGGCTTTGTCCTCAGACTTGCCTGGCTCCCTTAAGCGAATGTGAGCACTGAAGCAGTCCAACTCTCCAACTGCTCCGAACATACCTTAGTATAATCAAGTCCCCTCCATGGGACTCACTGGTACTTGCAATCTGACTACTCCCTCGGTGGTGCACAGCTCCCATATGCTGATGACCAAGGCTTTCATCTGATACAAGCTTCGATGCATACACACGGAAGACCCGCCTCTGCGGTACTTTGGCATTCACTCCATAAATCCACAGCCCTTCTTGCCGTTGCATTGTTCACCGAAGTAGAGCTCCCAATAGTTCCTAATCATTCACATGATCACATCTCCCTCCATGGGACTCACTGGTACTTGCACTTGGACTTCTTCCTCGGTGGTACACAACCCCCATATGCTGATGACTATGGCTTTCATCCAATGCAAGCTCTGATGCACACACGAAGACCCGCCTCTGCGATACCATGACATTCACTCCTTGAATCCATAGCCCTTCTTCTTGTTATGTCGTACCCAAAGTGGAGCTCCCAGTAGCTCCTGATCATACCTCTGCATGATCTTGTTCCTCACGGGACACGATCGCCTGTGTTGCATTGCCACGAACTATTCCACCACGATCCGCTGCACTATGTCACCTCCTGGTGACATCTCCATTGCATACAGATTATTATGTGATGAACTCGGACTACGACTTCTCCACGTGTGGCCTCTACCATCTCCGTTTTTTAGTTCGCTCCCTTGGCAATTCACCTTCGTCCACCCACTCTTGGGTCACACCTGGATGAAGCATAGCTCTAGGACAGTCCGTCGCCTAGTAGCTCATGAAGTCCCCCTGACTTCACTAGAATTAGTGCACCATTGTCTGGATCCTAGGCCTCTATCCCCTACCAGCACAATCTCTGCTATGCACCTCTTGTTCCTGACAAACACTATGGCATATTCTTCAAGAGTACCTGCCTCTGCGTCCTCTTGCCCCGTGCTAAGGTATCCTGATCCCAACTTTACCTCCGCAAGTTGAATCACCTTAGTTACTCCGTCAAATGCATCTCTGAGATAGCTTGCATGTGCCTCGAAGCTCCCTTCATCTTTGGCACCATGGAAGATAAGTCTGCCCCATCAGAATGAAGAACTCATGGAACGACATGATCCACTCTTGCCTCCAAGAGTTCATGCCCTTGACCTCCGTCCAAGGAAAGCTCTGTGCCTCCGCTCCATGTTTCATCTTCTATGTCGACTCCCTTCATGCGGCTTGGATACTTCACTAAGTTCCACCCAAGTCGTTCCGCTCCTCGATTTGCATTGAGTTGATAGTGGCCCTTGCGTCCACCATTCCACGGGTCAGCCCTCAATTGAGTTTGGTTTTCACACCGACTCGAAGTGTGCCTTCATATGATGTTGCCTTAGATTACTCCCCCACTTGATCTCAAAATGCATCCACCAATGCATTACCTCATTCGAGATCATGCGATGACTCTTCATCGCTCGCTCGGTCCGTTGAGCTTTTTTGAAGATATTACCTTGAGAAACTCTTCCTCAATATGTGGGATCTGTTGCACATGATTCTCCCTCTGGAGAACTAGGACTTATCCCTACTGGATATCTGTCATATTGGAGCAACTTTCCTCTTTACATATTGAGACCACCATCCCCTTTGGGCTACTCCGTCTTGCTGAACAACTTGTGCCTTGTTCTACCCCCGCAAATGTACTTGCTAGATTACGACCCTTCGCCAATACAGTCCCCACTA
Organism: Ensete ventricosum; assembly: GCA_029747655.1. Lineage (NCBI taxonomy): Eukaryota > Viridiplantae > Streptophyta > Magnoliopsida > Zingiberales > Musaceae > Ensete > Ensete ventricosum. Next base: position 24,271,105 of record JAQQAF010000007.1, on the reverse strand, counting down.
CACCCTTCAGGGTCTAGCAATGTGCTGAAATTGTTACACATTTCAGCCGCCTACGGACGTATCCTTTTATGTCGAAGAGAAAGTTCTGATGCTCCATGGCACTGAGTTCTGATCGCACCTTAGGATGGCCACGAACACTCCATATGTCCGTGTACAAGCCCTTGCATGAGTTCTGAATCCTTCGAGTTAGCAATTCTCCTCACCTCTGTGAGCTTTGCACAACTCTTTCGGTCGTTACGCAACACCTCCCACTTTGCACAGTCTCATCTATCACCAAACGCCCCTCTTTGCCTTGAGCACCGTCAAGTTTGGTTGCCAACGTCGAGCCATAGCTCGAACTCCACCATCCCAATCTATGTGTGTTACGCATTCTTCTTCGCTTGCTTGTCCTCGTGGTGTCTCTCGCGCAAAGGGTTGGCCATTCCTTTGAATGTCAAACCTGGATGCCCGCTCCTCTGAGCAACTCCTTTCCCTACATCTCAATGTCCATTTTTCCCCAAACGGTTGCGCGTGCTAGCTGTCCTCCACACAGCCTAGCTAGGTCCCCCACGTTTATATGGCAAGTGTTTCTACGTGTGCTTGTCCCGCTCTGATACCACATTGTCACGGGCTTAGCTGATTTTGCCTAAGCCGTGCGGCACCCCTGCATATCCGTCCGCAAAGGTCAGCCTTCCCCGAGATCTCCCATAGTCCCTTAGATTTATAAAAGAGAAAACGGGCCAGAAGAAGCAATTCCCACGGGATCCACAAGCAACTCTCAAGCAAACACTTCATACAGCCATATGCAAATTACATCCATGGACATTACAAACTCATAGAGGTTGCACTCAAAGGATAATGGTCCATTATAGACCGAAGTGCCCCACAAGTGCTTACAAGACATATTTGTATTTACAAGCTAAAATGGGCCATAAAGCAAACCAAACTCGGGCTGCTAAGCCTACTGTAAGCCCGCTACTTGCTGTACAAGGTATGTACACAAACCGGAGGACACAGACAAACACGAGCATTTCATCAAACACCTTGACATCTTGCCCTAGCCAACCTCTCATAAGATGAGAAGGTGGTTAGGAGACTCATATCCCATACGGACTCCTCTCTAACCCTAGCCAACCACTTTTTTACTAGGGATTCTGGCTAGATTAGTGTTTATTATATTCATGACTCAATTGACTCTGACTCGTATTCAACACCGACTCCAATTCAGCTGAATCCTAATCCTACTAGGACTTGGACTAATTTATTACAAAAGACTCAAATCTCCTCTTAGTTGACCTAATGTCAGGTCTAGGTTGGCCAAAAAGGCCCAATCTAAGGACAAGACCCAAATGACTAGGACCCAACTCGGCTAGTGTCCTAACAAACCCTTCAAATCAGCCTTGTCCTTAAGGCTGAGCTCCACGTCTCTCGGTCTTGATCTATAACTCCTCATGAGGCTCTCCCGTGGCCCCTATAGTAGGTGCATCCTGCTCCTACAATCTAGCATCAGAAGTAGTGACTGGATGGTGAGGTGTCATGATTCAATCGTCTCATGCAATCATCAACTAAACCTAGGCCTCCTCATCAACTTAGGTGTCAAATGGATAGATCGGGGCTGAGTTCTCATCTCTAAACTTCCATTTGCAGTTAGATACTTGAAGGATCAATTATATTTTTGAATTGATGTACCGATCTGATCCATAAGTCATGGCTCCATTATGATCCATAATTTTGTAAGGGCCAAAGTAGCAGGGGAAACACTTCCTTGAGGCTTGAATTTTCTACTGGTAAGGCTAGGGATGAAGGGAAACTCGATATTCAACAACAAACCTTCTTCTGCTCTAGTATTTGTCTGAGGGCTGTTTCATTCTTGCATGGACTGCCATGTGATTCTTCTTTTGGAATAATTGCTCCCCATCAATAAGGTCCCTAGTGGTGTGAGCCCATTCTGAGTCTAAGGAGGGTAGGAGTTGTAATTTTGCGGAGCCTATTTTTATCTCTCCTTTGTATTGTTGACTTGTATCATGTCAAACTTCAAATTCAGTTGCAATTTGATAGGACTCCAACAGGGTTGAGTCCTAATAATCCTATAAGTAATTAATAAATACCCTGTGAGATTGTAATAAAATTTCACCTAGTCACTTCTCCTATAAAGAAGTATAGCTAGGGTTTATTTTGGGGCCTTAGGACTTCCTGGCCACCACCCCCTTCACTGTGTTGGTAGGCTAGGGTTTCTAGCAAAGGCATGCAGCTTGTGCAGCCACTTAGGCTGCCGCCCCCCTTATTTAGGTATGGCGACTATAGGAGGGGCAAAATGAGAAATTCACTTAGGAAGCATCCCCTAGGGCTAGGGTTTTAAGCCCTATATAAGCTTGTAGCCTCGATCTCTTTTCATTAAGCAAAATTAATATTTTATTCAGCCTTGTGCTGAGTTCTAGGAGGGAGGAACCCCTATAGCATTCCAAGGGTTTATCCCCCTTAGAGATCAAAATCTATAGAGCTACTTCTGGGGTTCTATCACGATTAGTATCACTTTACATATCAAAAGCATCATGTGAAATGTTGGGAGAGGCTCAGTGCATATTAGGAGTCGGCCATCTTGCTTGAGGGTGGTGCCGATCTCAATTCCTAATTTTTCTGCTTCAATTATGAACATATTGCCATGATCGGGTAATGCCAGCACTGATGTAGATAGTATCGTGATTGTGAGGATCCTATAAATGGTGGACGTGTGGATGCCTTCCTCCTATTCCTTCATAATTTTGATCTCCATTTAGTAAGGTTTGGTGTTACAGATTCCATGCTGGTATTGTCGCTGGAGGGACTCAATCTTCTTGTGATCATGGGCCATGGATTGGTGGTCATCATCAGTGAAGACTTTGAGCATTATGGTCCACTCCTAGGAGAAATCATAGAAGTAGCCCAAGATCTAGGAGCGCTGCTTCAGAAGCCATAGCTGGTATGGCTGGATGTGGCACTTTAGGAAGAGTTTATACCTGTAGACAAAGAGGCAAAGCTTTTGGAGATAAAGTGTCATTGCAAGGGAAGGTTGTGGCCGAATGATCTGTGTCTCCTGCGTCTCCTGGACGATACTTTTAGCTTCGGCCCTTTGAGGATGTGGACAGCAACATGGTCGAATATGTGCTAGTGGTTCCTCCTGCAAGATTAGCATATGAAGATCGTATAGCCTGGTAGGAAGTAGTCGGCTTGGTTCACTAGAGGCGCCTGAAATTTCAGCAAGCTTCTGCAAGCGATGTATTGAGATAGTCATTACCTCACTCCCATATTTCTTGCATAAGGTCACTTGTTCTCTTTGCCATTCATAAGATTGTTGGTGAGGATGGTGATAGTTTGCTGCTTAAAGGATTCTTCAACTTTTGCTGTTGTGGGTTCGCATGGCCAACTAAAGCGTGAGTCGTGCAATCGACCGACTGTTGGTCATCCTTCGTGTTATCCTCCTTAGGTTCATGGACCTCTTCTTCAGATTCTTCAATAGATTTTATCATGGAAAGCTCCCCTTTTTCACAGTGATGGTTGCGGCTCCAAAGTTCATTGCAATGCCAACAAAGGCCCTTCACCGATCTATCACATAACTCTTCTCTTGTTAATTTTTTTGGCAGCGAAGAATAGTTGGGAGCAGAGGGTAGAGGGAGGTTTATATGCTATTGGTCTAAGAGTGGTTCTCATCCTCCGAGCATCTTGGTTCAGCCATTCCTCTTGGATTCGGGCGAAAGAGATTCCGGCTTTCATGGTGGGGGGCTGTAGTGCTTTAACATTTCCTTTAATTTTTGGCTGGAGTACTTCGATGAACGTTCCTAATAATTATCTGTCAAACCAATCAAGAGCAAAGTAAGATAATTTCTTAATCCTAGTCCGGTATTCTTGGATCATGAAGGTTTGTCGGATCTTGGCAAGTTGTTTGTTGATATTCTCGTACTTGGTCGACCCAAAGCAGTTCAATAGTGCATATTTGAATTGTATCCACGTTGAGGCCCCATGGTTGTATTCAAGCCAATTATACCACTGTATAGCATCTCCTTCAAGGTGGTTGACAGCGGTGTCTACCATGGAATCCTTCGATGTTCGGTAATAGCGGAAGTAACTTTCGGCGCGTGAAATCCATCCCGTCGGATCTCCTTCTTCCCATCAAGGGAAGTCCACCATCATGTGTGGATACATAATATCAGTTGCTCATTCTTCCTTTTTAGGAGGCCTCTCTGAACTTTCACCTTTCTTGAATTTTGTTGGGCTCAGAGATCGACCCAATCCGAATTCGGTGAATCAGGCACGCAATCTGTCCTCCATGCATGATTTAAATGCCTCCAACTTAGTATCGATTGAACCTTGAGATGCTATTGTGGGTGCCTCTAGATCTGAGATGTCAATATCCTTCTCCTACTGTTGGGTCAGTGGTATGAAACAGTTGGGTGGAATGGTGTCCGAAAAGGGTAGATGGCTTAAGGCGAAAGGCTGCGGTAGGATGTTGTTTATTGCAGTTGCTACTACTGTTTGGGATGGCTGAGTTGTTGTATAAGGGGCATGATGGTAGAGATTTAAGGTTAGAGAGGTGGCTTAGGGTTATTGTTGATGGCAGCAATGGTTTGGTAGGGATTGGTGGCTGCGGAAGATAAGGATTGGTGGAAGGTTCGGTGGTTGTGGAAGACCGCTGTTTGGGCTACGACTTTGCTGTGGTTTGGGTTGGTTGTGGAAATAAAAACAAAGGCTACTACAGCTGCATCTTAAGGCTAGAGGGGTGCCCTAAAGATGACATGGGTGGCAGCAACAATTTCGGTAAGGATCAGATATGGATGCAGCACAAACCCCGAAAGGTAGTGCTGTAGAATTCTGCATTGATAGGCTACGATAAGTCACTGTTTTGGGTGCTGTTAGGATTATAAAAATAGGTTCTGATGGTTACATCTTAAGGCTATAGGGGTACCCTAAAGATATCTTGGTTAGCAGCAGCAACATAGTTAGGTTTTGGTAGGTTAAGGAGAAGAAGAAAGACAAAGATGCAGCAACAGATTTTTCTTCGAAAAAATTCCAGCAGTAAAGATGCAATTTTTTCTAGCAATTCTCAACAAAGATTTGAGTAAAACTTAAGGGAATCTATTGGTAAGAGAGAGATAATGCCATCAAAAAATTCAAGGAAAAGTACGATAGTAAAGATTTGGCAAGATCAAATATTACAAGAAGGTGATAAGACATAATTTTTTCGTCGAAAGATTACAGCAGAATCGATGAAATGTTTTCTAGTAGTTCAAAATAAGGATTCAAATAAAACTCAAAGAGAATCTGCTGGTAAGGGAAAGGTAATGCTGACAAAAATTTCGTAGAAGGAAACGACAAAAGGTTCGACAAAATCAAAGATTACCAAAAGGTATTATAGTAGTTTGGACGTAATGGATCAGTGGTTTATATTGAGATTTTTTTTGACGAAACCAAAAGGGATTATGCTATTAGGAAGTGCAAAAGCTGTCATGAAAATTTCATAGAGATTTGGACAGAAAAAAACCTAGTAGCAAGATCAAATAAGCAGTGCTATACGGCTGAAATTCTGTAGTGCAACTTTCATCGTAGAGATATAAAATTTACAACAAAAAATTTATGCAGCAAGATAGGAACAATTTTTTTGGGCTTTTTGAGTAAGGATAACCAAATTGTTGCAGCAGTAAGGTAGGAAACTAGAACCTATTGCAATCCATGGGGAGATCAAAGGATGATCTGCGGTGGTGGAGATGATGGTGGAATTCGACAATGATTTTTAAGCAATTATGGGAATTGCTTTGGGTGGCTGTGAAAGGATGATGGATGGCTGTGGAAGGGCAAAGAGATACCAAGAACGTTGCTATGATACCAAGTGTTAGAATCCTTGCAGATTCTAAGCTTAGAGTGATCTCTATAGGGGATCAGCCTCTTTAGAACTCTATAGGGGTTCCTCCCTATTTGGTTTTTTGCACATAAGCTGAAAAATAATTTATCTATTGATGATTAAAAGAGGGGAGAATACAATTTATTTATAGGGCTTCTAAACCAAACTCTTACTCCAAGGCTCCTGCTTCTAAGAACTCCAACTCTAAGAAGTAACTCTTACTTCTAACAACTCCAACTCCAACTCTAAGAAGCAACTCCTACTCCAAGTAAACCAAGACTCCTACTAAACTGAGACTCCTCTTCCCGTCAACTCTTAACCCCTAGCCAACTCCTAACCATGTATAGCTTATGGCTATAGGGGTCTCAAACTCCTAATTTTATTCTTATTCCACCCTAGAGAGAGTCCAAGCTAAGTGGAACTATCCCCCTCTTGCCCTACCCAACCTCTCTTAAGAGGAGGAGGTGGCTAAGAGACTCTCATCCCATAAGGACTCCTCCCTAACCCTAGCCAACCACTTATTTACTAGGGGGGTGGCGGCTAAATTAGGGTTTATTATATTCATGACTCAATTGACTCTGACTCGTATCCAACACTGACTCCAGTTCAGTTGAATCCTAATCCTACGAGGATTTGAGCTGATTTATTATAGAGGACTCAAATCTCCTCCTAGCTGACTTAATGTCAGGTCTAGGTTGGCCAACAAGGCCTAATCTAGGACTCGACTATTAAAACCCTTATGGATTCTAAGCTTGGGGTGATCTATATAGGGGATCTGCCTCCTTGGAACTCTATAAGGGTTCCTCCTTCCTTGGTACTCAAGCCATTGGCTAAAGAATGATTGATCTATTCATGATAAAAAATGGATGATTACAAGACTATTTATAGGCCTTCAAACCCTAATTCCTAAGATGACTCCTACTTCAAGACTCCTACCCTCAACCAACTCCTAAAGCAACTTCTAACGCAACTCTAAGTCCAACTACCAACCGGTCCATCTAGGGGTGGCCAGTTGCTTTATTGTTTCATAATCGTATTCTAATTTAACTAGGATAAGGTGTGGTTAATTAAGGTAACTTGCATCTTACTCTCCCCTTAAACATCTTCCTTAACTAATCCTAACCTGGTCGGCCTTATGGCTAGATAGGATTTACATGAATGCCCCTTAGATTTTACATTATTGCCCTCTTCCATAAAACTAAATTAGAACTCCCCTAGCTAGAGTCATAACAGACCGCCCTTTTCAAATTAGCCTTGTCATCAAGGCTGAGGCTCCATGAACTTTGGGTCTCGATCTGTAATTCTTCGTGAAGCTTCCTTGTGATATGTATGACAGGCGCATTGTGGTCCGACGGTCCAGTCATTATCTTGTTTCTCTCCATTAGGGGTAGTAGTATTTGGACGGTGGTGCATCACGATCCTCCGATCCCATTCGATCATCAGCTGAACTTGAACCTCCTCATTAATTGGGATGTTAGGTGAATGAATCTGGGTTGAGTCATCCTTTTTAAACTTCTATTTGCGGTGAGATACTTAGAGGATCAATTGTATTTTTAAATCAATGTACTGATATGATCCATAAGTCATGACTCCATTATGATCCCCAATTTTGCAAGGGCCAAAGTAGCAGGGGGACTACTCCTTGAGGCTCGAATTTTCTGCTGGTAGGGCTGGAGATGAAGGGAAACTCGATATTCAATAGTAAACTTTCTTCTGCTCCGGTATTTATCGAGTGGCTGTTTCTTTCTTACATGGGCTACCACTTGATTGTTCTTTAATAGTAACCGAGCCTTCTTTTGGAATAATTGCTGCCCTTTGATAAGGTCCCAAGTGGTGTGAGCCCATTCTGAGTCTGAGGAGGTTAGGAGCTATAATTTTACCGAGTCTATTTTTATCTCTCTTTTGTGTTGTTGACCTGTATCATGTCAAACTTCAAATTCAGTAGCAATTAGTATCCCTTTACAGATCAAAAGCATCATGTGAAATGTAGGGAGAGCCTCAGTGTATATTAGGAGTCGGTCATCTTACATGAGGGTGGTGTCGATCTCAACTCCTATTTTGTCAACTCCAATTTCAAACATCTCATTTCAATCTGGTAATGCTAAGACTGATCTAGATGGCATCGTGGCTGTGAAGGCCCCATAGATGATGGACGTGTGGATGCCTTCCTCATATTCCTTTAGAATTTTGATCTTTATCCAATTATAGATTCCATACTGGTACTGTTGTTAGAGGGACCTAATCTTCTTACGATAGTTAATAGGGAAGACTTCGAACAACATGGTCTGCTCTTGGGAGAGGTAGTGGAAGTAGCCCGAGATCTGGGAGTGCTGCATCAAAAGCCATAGCTGATTCAGTTGGATATGACACTTTAGGAAGAGCTTATCCCTACAGACAAAGAGGCAAAGCTTTTGGAGATAAAAGTGTCATTGCAAGAGAAGGTCGTGGCCGAATGATCTGTGTCTCCTGGATAATCCTTTTAGCTTCAGCCCTCTTAGAATATGTGCTGGTGGTTCCTCCTGTAAGATCAACATATGGAGGTCGTTCAGTCTGGTAGGAGGAAATCAGCTCGGTTCGATGGAGGTAGCAAACTTCTCTAAGCGTTGTGTCTTTTCTTCGCTCCCATGTTTCCCATGTAAGGTCACCTGCTTTACTTTGCCATTCATAAGGTCACTAGGGCTCCTAGTCTTGATGAGGACGATTATCGACTGCTGCTTAAGAGATTCTTCAACTTTTATTGCTTGCGGGTTTACATGGCCGGCTAGAGTGTGAGTCATGCAATCGGCCGACTGTGGGTCTTCCTTCGTGTTCTCCTCCTCAGGTTCAAGGTCGTCTTCTTCGAATTCTTCTATAGGTTCTATCATGGAAAGCTTCCTTTTTTTGCAGTGATGGTTGCAGCTCCAAAGTTCATTGCAATGCCAACAAAGACCCTTCACTGATCTATCACGAAGTTCTTCACTTGTCAATTTCTTTGACAGCGAAGCACCACTGGGAGCAGGGGGTGCTAAAGGTTTATATGTTGCTGGTCTAGGAGTAGTTCTCATCCTTCGAGCATCTTGGTTCAGCCGTTCCTCTTGGATTCGGGCGAAAGAGATTGCAGCCTTCACGGTGGGGGGGGTGTCGCGCTTTAACCTCTCGTTTAATTTTTGGCTTGAGTCATTCGACGAACATCCCTAATAATTGTCTGTCAGACCAATCATGAGCAAAGTAAGATAATTCCTCAAACTTAGTGTAGTATTCTTGTATCATGTGGTTTGTCGGATCTTGGCAAGTTGTCCGTTGATATTCATATTCTTAGTCGGCCCAAAGCGGTATAACAATGCGTACTTGAATTGTTTTCACTTCGGAGCACCATGGTTGTATTCAAGCAAATTATACCATTGTATAGTATCTCCTTCAAGATGATGATAGCGGTGTCCACCATGGAATCCTTGGGTGTTTTGTGATGACGGAAGTAAAGTTTGGCGCACAAAATCCATCCCATTGGATCTCTTTCTTCCCATCGAGGGAAGTCTACCTCATGCATGGTTGTCTCATATCAGTGGCTCATACTTCCATTTTGAGAGGCATCTCTGAACTTGCACTTTGTTGGAATTTTGTTGGGCTCGGAGATCGGCCCAATCCGAATTCAACTAATAAAGCGTGCAATCTGTCCTCCACGCGTGATTCAAACGCCTCCAACTTGGCATCGATTGAACCTTGAGATGTCATTGCATTTGCCTCCAAATCTGAGATGTCAAGGTCCTTCTCTTGCTATTGGGTCAGTGGTATTAACTGGTTGGGTGGATTTATAGCCTAAGAGGCGGTGTATCAAGGGTAGATGACTGTGGTTTGGTGCTGAAAGGTTATTATTTTTTGTTATTGTTGGGGCTATGATTTAGGGCTGTTGTAGGGGTTATATATGGAGTATAAGAACTGAGGTTTAAGGTTAAAGGAATGGTTTAGGGTCGCTGTTGATGGCAGTAACTGGTTTGGTAGGGATTGGTGGCCAAAAGGGTGACGGATCAAGGTTGTGATTTAGGATTGATAGCTTGTGGTTTGGGTTATTGTTGGTGCTTTGGCTTGAGGGTGCTGTGGAGGCTGCAAAGGATTTTTATGGTAGTAGTTTGAGGTTGGGAAGGAAGGTTTAGGGTTGCTGTTGGGGCAGCAATCGGTTTGGCAAGGTTTGGTGGCTGCAGAAGATAAGGATCGACGGAAGGTTCGGTGGCTATTGAAGACCATTGTTTGGGCTGCGGTTTGGGTTGGCTATGGAAATTGAAAAAAAGCTATGATGGCTATGTCTTAAGGCTATAGGGGTGCCCTAAAGATGACATGGGTGGCAGCAACAATTTCAGTAAGGATCAGATATGGGCATAACAAAAAACACCGAAAGGTTGTGCTGCAGATTCTGCGTCGATAGGCTGCGATTGTTGCTGTTTTGGCCTATGGTTTTGGGTGCTGTTACACTAAGGAAAATAGGTTATGAGGGTTGTGTCTTAAGGCTAAAGGGATGTCCTAAAGATGTCTTGGGTGGTGGCAGCAAGTTAGTTGGGTTTCGATGGGTTAAGGAGAAGAAGAAAGACAAAGGTGCAGCAGCAGATTTTTCATCGAAAAAATTCCAGCAGTGAAGATGTAATTTTTTCTAGAAATTCTCAATAAAAATTTGAGTAAAACTCAAAGAGAATCTACTGGCAAGGAAGAGGTAATATCATCAAAAATTTTGTGGAAGGAAACGACAGCAAAAGGTTTAGCAAAATAAAAGTTTACGAGAAGGTGTTGCTGCAGAATTTTTTTAGAGAAAGATTTCAGTAGTATAGTCAAAATGTTTTGCAGCAGTGCATAACAAGGAATCATGTCAAACTCAATGGGAGTCCATTAGCAAGGAAAAGATAATGCTGTCAAAAAATTTGTGAAAGAAATTGGCAGCAAAAGTTTTGCCAAGATCAAGGAATATGAGAAGGTACTATGGTAGAATTTTTTCATGGAAAGATTTCAGCAGTATGGAAAAGATTTTTTTCCAGCAGTTCAACAAGGATTCGAGTAAAACTCAAAGATAATCTGCTGACAAGGAAAAGGTAATGCCGACAAAAAATTCGTGAAAGAAAATGGTAGCAAAAGGTTTGGCAAAATTGAGGATCACGGGAAGGTACTGCAGTACATTTTTACATCTAATCTGCAGCAGCTTGGACGTAAAAGATGAGCAGGTTATCTTGATGATTTTTCGACGAAACCAACGGGAGATTTGAGGATAGGAAGTTATAAAGCTGTGGTAGATATTTCATAGAAATTTAATTAGTAAAAACATAGCAGCAAATAAAATAGAGAGGGGTTTGCGGCTGGAATTCTGCGACATAACTTTCATCGTAAAGATGAAAACTTTGCGACGAAAAGTTTGTGCAGCAAATTGCAATGAATATTTTTGTATTTTCTGAATAGGGATAACTAAATTATAACTGTAGTAAGGTAGGAAACTAGAACCTGTTGCAATTCATAGGGAGATCAAAGGATGATTTGCGATAGTGGAGATGACAATGGAATTTGGTGACGATCTTCAAGCAATTGTGGGAATTGCTTTGTATGGCTATAGGGGGCTGATGGATTGCTATGGAAGGGTAGCGAGACACGAAGAACGCTGCTCTGATTCTAAGTGTTAGAACCCTTATGGATTCTAAGCTTGGGTGATCTCTATAGGGGATCGACCTCCTTTGAACTCTATAAGGGTTCCTCCCTCCTTGGTACTCAAGCCATTGGCTAAAGAAAGATTGGTCTATTCATGATAAAAAGTGGATGATTACACGGCTATTTATAGGCCTTCAATCCCTAATTCCTAAGAGGACTCCTATTTCAAGACTCCTACCCTCAACTAACTCCTGAAGCAACTTCTAATGCAACTCTAAGTCCAACCACCAACCGATCCATCTTGGGGTGGTCGGTTGCTTTATTGTTTCCTAATCCTATTCTAATTTAACCCCTCCTCAACCAACCCCTCTTTAACTAGGATAAGGGGTAGTTAATTAAGGTAACATGCATCTTACTCTCCCCTTAAATATCTTCCTCAACTAATCCTAACCTGGTCGGCCTCCTTACTTTCCTTAATAGGGGTCAGCTAGATAGAATTTACATGAATGCCCCTTAGATTTGACATGATTGCCCTCTATGAAACTAAATTAGGACTCCCCTAGCTAGAGTCCTAACATCAACCCAAATGACTAGGACCCAACTCGGCCAGGGTCCTAAAAGATCGGGCATCCTTGATTACTTCGAGGGGATTAGCCTCCTTGATCTCTATAGGGGATCGACCCTCCTAGGATTTTGCCTATTGACTAAAACACATACTTCTTCATTGATTACTTATGAAGGAGTTTACACCATTATTTATAGCATGCTACCAAGAGTTCCTCTAGGCTTGGACTCAGAGTTCCACTAATATTGGACTCTTAACTAATTGATATACTCCTAACTGAAAATAATAACTGACTCCATCATAACTGAAGTTAATAACCAACTCCAACCAACTCCAACCAACTCATAACTGACTCAATTGGGCTCACCCGACCCGTAACTAACTCCGACTGAATAGACTAACATGACTTAACTTCAATTAATTATGGACCGATGGACTTGACCCTATTAGGGTTCTATCACACAACCGATAGATTATATGGTGCATTCTCTTATCGGCTATGCAAACCCGTAGATGATGAAAGTGGGAGGATTACTCAAGCAAAGCCAATCACCCATCGTCATCGATACTAGAAGCACCAATAACTTCATGAACAACAAGGTTACTTCTTAGATGACACTTCATATTGAAGATTGTAGCAAGTTTGATGTCAAGGTCATCGATGGTCAAATTTTGGAGTGCGATCGAAGATGCCCGCATGTGAAGTTGATGTTGTAGGACCAAGAAATAGTTGCTAAATTCTTTCTACTCTCACTCGATGATTATGAGATTATGCTAGGCATCGAATGGCTGACTACGCTAGGTGATGTTTCCAGAAATTTTTGGAAGTTAATTATGAAATTTTTCAGCAAGGGGAAGTAGGTGATCCTACGTGAGAAATGCAGGAGCATGTGACGATGGTTTCAACGTGGCGAATGGAGAAAGTTTTGTAAAAAGTGAATAGTGGCTTCCTAACGTAACTCTAATTGCAACTTATGAGGGAGCCGACAAAACTAGAAGACCCAAGCCTTCTCCAATTGCTTGCTGAATTTTCAGAAGTCTTCGTCGAACCATGCAGTCAAACCACCAGCAAACACTTGGCCATATCATTATCCTCACCTCTAGAAGGCTGAAATAGAGAGGATTGTACATGAGATGCTTGAAATAGGACCTTTTGACTCAGTTGCAGCCCCTATTCTTCTCTGGTGCTCCTTGTACAAAAGAAAGACTGAACATGGTGAATGTGCATAAACTACCGGGCTCTCAATGGCATAACGATCAAGGACAAGTATCATATTCCTATCGTGAACAAATTACTCGATGAATTAAAAGGAGCACAAGTCTTCACGAAGCTGGACTTGTGGTCCGGATATCATCAAATTCGAGTACGTGAAGAAGACGTACTGAAGATCGCCTTTCTGACGCACAATGGCCACTATGAATTTTTGGTAATCCCTTTAGTCTCACCAATGCTCCCTCCACCTTTCAGAGCCTCATGAACGATATTTTTTAGAGTTATCTTCGTAAGTTTGCACTGGTTTTCTTCAACGACATCCTTATTTATTGCCCTTCACATGAAAGTCATCTCTATCACTTACAACTTATTTTGATAATTCTTCGGGAGCATACTCTTTTTGTCAAATGGTTGAAATGCAACTTTTTTCAATAGAAGGTGGAGTATCTATTAGAACCCTTGCGGATTCTAAGCTTTGGGTGATGTCTATAGGGGATCGGCCTCATAGGAACTCTATAAGGGTTTCTCCCTCCTTGGTTTTCTGCACAATGACTGAAAGAAAATTGATCTATTGATGATTAAAAGAAGGCTGAATATATGCTATTTATAGGACTTCTAAACCCTACTCCAAAGAAGACAATTGCTCAACCAACACACTAAACCAAGACTCCTCTTCCCCTCAAGTCCTAACCCCTATCCAACTCCTAACCTTGATGTGTTCGGTGGCTAAAGGGGTCTCTAACTCCTAATGTTCCTATTCCACCCTAGAAAGAGTCCAAACTAAGTGGAACTCTCCCCCTCTTGCCCTAGTTGACCTCTCTTAATAGGAGGAGGTGGCTAGGAGACTCTCATCCCATAAGGACTCCTCCCTAACCCTAGCCCACCAATTCTTTACTGGAGGTGGTAGTTAGATTAGGGTTTATTATATTCATGACTCAATTGACTCTGACCCGTATCCAACTCTGACTCCTAACAAAATTCTAATCCAGTCAAGTCCTAACCATACTAGGATTTGGGTTGATTTATTACAATGGACTCAAATCTCCTCCTAGCCAACCTAATGTAAGGTCTAGGTTGGCCAACAAGGCCTAATCTAAGGACTCGATTCAATCGACTAGGACCTGACTCAGTTGGGGTCCGAACAGACCTGCCTTCTTCAAATTAACCTTGTCCTCAAGGCTGAGGCTCTATAAACTTTGGGTCCAGGTATCTAATTCTTCTTTAAGCTTCCTTGTGGTATGCACCATGGTCCGGCAGTCCAACATTGACTTGTATCTCTCCATCAGGGGTAATAGTATCTGGACGGTGGTGTATCATGATCCTGCGATCACACTCGATCATCAGCTGAACTTGAACCTTCTCATTAGTCGGGATATCATGTGGATGGATTTGGGCTGAGTTGTGATGGAACCCCAGAAGGAGCTCTATATATATTGACCCTTAGAACTCTATAGGGGTCCCTCCCTCTTAGGTTCGGCACAAGGCTGAAATAAAAATGATAATTGCTTGATTCAAGGGAGGGGGGGGGGGTGGCTACATCTTTAAATAGGGATCAAAACCCTAGTCTAAGGGGGTGCTTACCTAAGTAGAATTACCCCTTTGCCCCTCATATAGTCAACCTGCATTAATAGGAATAGGAGGTGGCTAAGTGGCTCTGTAGCCGACCTAAGCAGGGGAAAACCCTAGCCGACCAACCCAGTAAGAGGTGTGACAGCTACTAAGCCCTAAGGGTTAATCTAGACCCTAGCCATACTCCTTTATAGGATAGGAGTGGCTTTATTATAATCTAATAGAGTTGTTATTGACTAGTACTAAGATGATTAGGACCCAACCCTGCTGGAGTCCTATCAAGTCCATCCTCTTCAGATCAGCCTTGTCCTCAAGGCTGAGGGTCCATAAACTTTGGAAACTGAATCTTTAACTCCTCATGTGACTCTCATGCTATCATTAACTGAACTTTGGCCTCCTCATCAGTTGGGGTGTTAGTTGGAAGGATTTGGGTTGAGTTTAAATTTTGATTTGAGGTGGGATACCTAGCGGATTAATTGTAATCTTGATCTAGTGCACGAATTTGATCTCCAGGTTAGGGCCTCAATGTGATCCTCAATTTTGCAAGGCCCAAAGAAATAGGGAGACCACTTCATTAAGGCTCAAGTTTCTTGTTGATCGGGCTAGAGGCATAGAAAAACTTGATCTTTAATTTTTCATCCATTCTGAAGTTTGTCGGGAGGTCGTTTCTTCTTTGCATGTGCTACCATATGGTTAGTCTTTAGTGATTAGCCAATCTTTCATCTGGAATAGTGACTTGCCCTCTGGTATGGTTCAGGATGATGAGAGCCCAATCTGGCGTGAGCATGGATTGCAATTCTTTTAGTTTTACTCCTCTTTTGTGCCATGAACCTGTATCCAACCATATTTTAAATTTAGCAGTAATTAGTATCTCTTGTAAAAACCTCGTATGAAGTGTGGAGGAAGCCTCGATGTAAATTAGGAGTCGACCATCTTGCATAAGAATAGCCCCAATTCTAACTCCTGACATATCAACCTCAATGACAAAAGTATGGTCGAAATCGGGCAGCGCTAGGACCAACGTCATCATCATTGTTGCCTTGAGTCATTCGAAGGCTGTGGAGGCTTTATCTAATCACAATGAGTCTTTCTTTAGTAAAGACGTGAGTGGGGCACTGATCTTGCCATAATCTTTCATAAAATTTTGGTAGTAGCCCGTGAGTCCAAGGAAACCGCATAGTGATTGTACGTTTGTAGGCCTCGACCATCCGTGCATTGCCTTGATCTTTGTCGGGTCCACCGCCACTCCATCCTCTGATATAATGTGCCCAAGATACTCCACTTTACACTGTAAGAAGCCACACTTTGACTGTTTAACATAAAGAGTATTCTCCCGAAGAATCGTTAGAACAGTTCATAAGTGCTGAAAATGTATATCAAGCATAGGGCTATATATGAGAACATCATCAAAGTATACCAATACGAACTTGCATAGAAAACTCCGTAAGATGTCATTCATCAGGCTTTGGAAAGTAGGAGCATTCGTAAGTCCGAAAGGCATTACCAGAAACTCGTAGTGGCTGTTATGCATGCGGAATGTAATTTTTAGAATATCTTCAGTGCATACCTGAATCTGATAGTATCCGGATCGGAGATCCAATTTAGTGAAGACTCGGGCTCCTTTTAATTCATCCAAGAGTTCATCATCTTTCTTGTGGACTAGCAACACTAGTGAGGACTAAGGTCTATAACTCTGTCGAATCACCCCGGTGTCAAGCATCTCTTTAACAATGTTCTCAATCTCATCCTTCTGCAAATGGGGATAGTGGTACGATCACAAATTTTCTAGAGGTTTGCCTGGCCAAATAGGAATGTGGTGGTCATGTGACCGGTTAGGAGGTAGCCCGCGTGGCTCCAAGAAAACATCTGCAAATTCGTTCAGGCAAAGAGCAAGCTTAGGATATAAGTTTTGTACGTTCTCCCCCCGTAGATGGCAGCTGAATATGCGTCAAGAATCCACCATGTGCTTTGTGCAAAACTTTCTCTATTCGTTGTGACGAAACGGTGGAAATTTGGCTCCCACGCTTGCCTCGTAACGTGACCTATCTCCCTTTGTAATAAAATTTCATGATTAATTTAGAAAAATTTCAGGAGGTATCGCCTAGTGTTGTGAGCCATTCGACCCCGAGTATGGCTTCATAATCATCGATGGGTAGGAGGAAGAAATCAACTACCACTTCTTGGTCTTGGAGGAGTAGTTTCACCCGCGGGCACCATTGGTCGCAATTAAAATTCGGCCATCGGCGACCTTTACGTCGAACTTGTTGCAACATTCGATTTGAAGCGCCAAACATGCAACAACCTTACTATTGTGGAAGTTATTGGTGATGCTATGTCGACGAGAACGGTGATGGGTTGTTGTTTTAGAAGTCCTCCAACTTTCATCATCTGCGGGTTGGAGTAGCCGGCCAATGCGTGCACTGCGTAGTCGGCCGGTTGGGACTCTTCCTCTATGGCTTCTTCTTTAGGTTCAAGGGCTTCTTCAGATGTTTCATTGTCCTCATCCTCCGTTGGTTCAATCACGAGGAGCCGGCCCTTTTTGCAGTGATGTTCGTGGATCCATGGTTCGTCGCAATGCCAACACAACTCCTTGGCCGATCGTTCGCGAAGCTCATCTCTTGTCAACTTTTTTGGTGTAGGGGCTTGGATGGCAGTAGAGGGGGTAGTAGGCCTTAGCATGGCTAGTCGAGAAGCGACCCTTGTCCTTCATACCTCGTGGTTCAATTGTTCTTCATGGATACGCACGAAGGAAATCGTCACCATAAGAGTGTACGATTGTTGCGCCTTTATTTCTCCTCAGATCTCCGGCTTTAGGCCCTCGATAAAAGTACCTAAAAGTTATTTCTCAGTCCAATTCTCAGTTTGATTAGATAAACGCTCAAACCTTATTTGGTATTATTGTATTGTAGAGGTTTGATGAAGCTTTGCCAATTGTCCGTCGATGTTGTCAAAATCGGTTGGTCCGAAGCGGTTTAGTAGTCCTTCCTTGAATCGCTGCCAAGAGAGTCCTCCATGGGTGTGCTCAAACCATTAAACTACTGAATAGCATCTCCTTTGAGGTGGATGGCAGCAATCTCCACTCGTTTGGCATTGGCAGTTCGATAGAACCGAAAATAGCGCTCCGCGCGTGAGATCCACCCGATTGGGTCTCCTTCTTCCCATCTAGAGAAGTCAACCTCCATGCATGGATTATTAAAATCAGAGGTGATATGGCCATGTTCTTGAGGATCATCTTGCCAATCTGAAGTTTCTCCATGTTGTGATTTCCTCGAGCTCGACGGTCGGGCAATGCTGAATTCGACGAAAAGGGATCGCATCTTCTCTTCCATACGGTTTTCAAAGGCTTCAAGCTTTCAATCGATAGCCTCCTCTACACCATAGTATACACCTCTAGATCTGTAATATTGAGACCTTTTTTTCTATTATCGGGTTAGTGGCATGGGAATTTTGGAGAAGGGGGTGGCCGGTTGGAAGGTGAATCGGTTTGGATGGAAGTAGGCTACGGTTTAGGGCAGATTTGGGGGACTGTTTGGTTTCGGTTTAGGGTAGGGTTTTGAAGGATTTTTGGTGAGGATGGTAGGGTATTGAGATGACGAAAAAAGAGTCCAAAATCTCACAAAACACAACACTCAAATCTGATAGAATTCGATGACAAAAAGTGCTACAATGTGCTATCTTGCTAAACTGATTTTACATCGGAGAAACGATGACTTCTCGACATAAATTCCAAAGGAAAGTTTAAGAAAATTATACAGAAACCCTTGGTTCAGATGTTTTTAATATCGGTAAAAAGTTTGACAAAATTTTGGCAGCATAACAGTAGAGAAATCGAGCAAAAGACGAAAGGCAAATTCCTTCGTCGTAAAATTCCAAAACTTCATGATGGTCAAAAATTACACAAGAAAACCAGTTTCAGAAAGAGTCTTTTTGAGAAATCAAATCTAGATGAAAGCCAACTTGGTCTTGAGAATTGTGTAAAAATTTCGGCCAGAAAGGGGAAGGAATAAGCCGGTTTCAAGAGGGAAAAACACAGCTGAAAATTTCTGCAGCATTCCGCCTTCGTAACAATGATAACGTTTACGACAAACGAAATTTGCAGGGGATAAAATTTGGAAAAAATCTTTAATGTGTAAAGTAATGAATCTTGCAGTATTGAAGAGGCATGGATGATTAAAAAAAAATACCAGATTTCCAGATCAGACGTAGGGGGGTAGCGGTAGACTGATTTGATCTGCGGCTGGGGTGGAAGGTGGAGGCACGTGTCACAGCAATTATGAGAATTGCTTGGGAAGGTGGCGTCATGGATGATGGCTATAAGGGCAGCAAGATCGCTGCTCTAATACTAGATGATAGAACCCTAGAAGGAGCTTTATAGATTTTGACCCTTGAGGGGGATCAACCCTTGTAAAGCTATAGGGGTTCCTCCCTCCTACGTTCGGCACAAGGCTGAAATAAAATTGATAATTGCTTGATTCAAGTGGGGGGGGGGGGGGGGGGGCTGGCTACATCTTTAAATAGGAATCAAAACCCTAGCCTAAGAGGGTGCTTGCCTAAGTAGAATTACCCCTTTGCCCCTCCTATAGCCAACCTGCGATAATAAGAACAGGAGGTGGCTAAGTGGTTCAAAAATTGAGCAAAAGATGAAAGGCAAATTCCTTCGTCGTAAAATTCCAGAACTGCATGATGGTCAAAAATTGCACAAGAAAACCAGTTCTAGAAAGAGTCTTTTTGAGAAATCAAATCTAGATGAAAGCCAACTTGGTCTTGAGAATTGTGTAAAAATTTCGGCCAGAAAGGGGAAGGAATAAGCCGGTTTCAAGAGGCAAAAACACAGCTAAAAATTTCTGCAGCATTCCGCCTTCGTAACAATGATAACGTTTGCGACAAACGAAATTTGCAGCGGATAAAATTTAGAAAAAATCTTTAATGTGTAAAGTAAGGAATCTTGCAGTATTGAAGAGGCATGGATGATTAAAAAAAATACCAGATTTCCAGATCAGACGTAGGGGGTAGCGGCAGACTGATTTGATCTGCGGTTGGGGTGGAATATGGAGGCATGTGTCACAGCAATTATGAGAATTGCTTGGGAAGGTGGCGTCATGGATGATGGCTATAAGGGCAACAAGATCGCTGCTCTAATACTAGATGATAGAACCCTAGAAGGAGCTTTATAGATTTTGACCCTTGAGGGGGATCAACCCTTGTAACGCTATAGGGGTTCCTCCCTCCTAGGTTCGGCACAAGGCTGAAATAAAATTGATAATTGCTTGATTCAAGGGGGGGGGGGGGGGGGGGGCTGGCTACATCTTTAAATAGGAATCAAAACCCTAGCCTAAGAGGGTGCTTGCCTAAGTAGAATTACCCCTTTGCCCCTCCTATAGCCAACCTGCGATAATAGGAACAGGAGGTGGCTAAGTGGCTCTATAGCCGACCTAAGTAGGGGGAAACCCTAGCCGACCAACCCCGAAAGGGGGTGTGGCGGCTACTAAGCCCTAAGGGCTAATCTAGACCCTAGCCATACTCCTTTATAAGATAGGAGTGACGTTATTACAATCTAACAGGGTTGTTATTGACTAGTACTATGATGATTAGGACTCAACACTGCTAGAGTCCTATCAAGTTGTCCTCTCTAAACTTCCATTTACGTTGAGGTACTTGGAGGATCAATTATATTTTTGAATTAGTGCACCGATCCATAAGTCATAGCTCCATTCTGATCCCCAATTTTGCAAGGGCCAAATTGTGAGGATCAATTAACACTAAGAGGGGGGGGGGGGGTGTGAATTAGTACAAGTATAGATTTTCGTTTTAAATGAAATCCTTTTCGATTAAACCAAAGTATGAAATCCAAAACTTTTAGTCTTTGGTAAAAATAAATGAGTGTTTGAATGAAAGTTACTAAGTTGATAAGTAAACCCGAAAGATAAGCAACGTGACAATTTTTACTTTTAAAGAGAGTTAAATCGGAAGCGTCAATACAGGTAAATATAAGCAATTGAAAGCAAAGAAATAATTCACTATTTTATAGTGGTTCAGTGCCAAAGGCCTACGTCCACTCCCGAGTCCTTTTGGAGACACATCGGCGTCCACTACCAATCTTCTTTGGGTGAAGATCAAATCCTTAAACTTGAGCTTACAATGGAGACTAGATTTACAACTCTAAGCTCTCTCCCTTTCCCCTTTTCTTTTTCTTATAATTCTCACACAATATTTTCTCAGAGTATAATCCCCCAAAAGTGTTGTTTGAATATAAGAATACTTGGGTATTTATAGACTCCAAGTGTCTTTAGATTTTTCGAGCCAAAAATCAAACATACCCGGAAAAACTGGGTACGGGCAGTTTACCCGCCGTTCTAGGCGGTTTACCCACCGTCAGCCGTTGCCCGCCGCTCGTAATATGTGGTATGGGCGGTTCACCTACCATCTGGGTGGTTTACCTACCGACACCTACTGGCTGCCGCTCAGATTCTATGGTACAGGCGGTCCAACTACCGCTCATCGACGGTTTACCCGTAGAAATTTCGGCAAAAGTGGTTCCCTCCACTTTTTGAATTTTGGCTTGACTTTTATGTTGACCAGCTCTTTGGACAACTGATTGAGCTCAACCTGAGCTCAAACAAACCCAGTAATGGATCCGGTTGCCTTATTAAGTTGATTTAG
The DNA here is from genome assembly GCA_029747655.1 of Ensete ventricosum. NCBI lineage: Eukaryota > Viridiplantae > Streptophyta > Magnoliopsida > Zingiberales > Musaceae > Ensete > Ensete ventricosum. The sequence goes on along the minus strand of JAQQAF010000007.1, from coordinate 24,249,649 downwards.
ATTCCTTCCAAATCTAACTCAATTAGGACTCAAACCCTAACTACGACTCAATGATTAAAACACTTAATGACCAATTAAACCTAATTAAGACCTAACTCCCGCATAATTCGGCAACATCCGGAGTTCTTGCGACAAGTCCTCATGTCTTTTTCCTGGCGATCTCCCTTCATGTTCCCAGCGAGCTTCCCAATCCCTTCGTCGAATCTCCTAGCGAACTTCCGGCAAGATCCCACCTCATCGTCCGAACTCGGCCCGATGCCTAAGCTTTATCATGACCCATCATTTGGTTGTAGCTCCATTGATCCTGTCATAGTTGGTCCTACATGATGCTAATTATGACTTAATTAAATATAATCATAATTACTAAAACATCCATTACAAGACCATCCCAACTCCGGGCAAGCTTTTCGGCTACCCCCGATAATCTTCTTCTGGAGAACTCCCTTACATCATCCTGGCAAACTCTTGATACCCTCGGCGAGCTTCCGACGCACTCCTGGTGAGTTCTTAAATGCATCGACTCGATGCATGGACTTAACCTTGGCTAATCCTAATTGTAATAATTCTTCTGTCGTAATTAATACTGCATCAATCAGTTCTAACAATCCTGTTAGATCAATAATCCATCAATTGATTTTATCATCAAAATTTGAGATTCAACAATCTCCCCCTTTTTGATGATGACAATTAATTGATGATAGGAGTTAATCCTAACTCCACTTAAAAAAAACCATACCACTTAAATTTAAGAGAAGCACATACTCTTAAATTCAAGTTATCAACATTCTATGCAAATTTCAACACAAATTTATATCAAGTCATCAAATCATGAATTGTAAAATATCCAAGTTATATCATCAAGTATTATCAATGAATATTTTTTCAATGTCATGTGTCATCGATATATATTTCTCCCCCTTTGTCATTAACAAAAAGATGAAATATAGAGCTAATAATTTTAAAACACATGATGACATTACTCCCCCTTAGTATATGCATTGTAAAATTTTCTTTCCCTTTAATAAGGAGAGAAATAAGGGAGGTGTTGTTGAATTATTTCATCATAGAAAAGAGCTCTTAATAAATTTTAAAAGTAATACTTAGATGAGCTAAAAAGTTCAATAGATTTGAAGATTACTTATGTATTTCAAATATAGCAAAAGTCTTCTCTTGATAAAAAATTATCTCTTGTAAATTTCAAATATGGCACATCTTCATGCATTTTTTGAAAACAATAAGATACCAAATCATGGAAAGGGTTTTCAAAAATATTATCACAAAAAGCTTAATCTCATGAAATCTAGATTAGTAATTTATATATTTTCATGATTTAGCATTTCTAGGTCTCAACCTCAATCTTGTAGATATATAAAATTTCGAATATGAGCTCAACACATTTTTCTCATGTAAATTTTAAGAAAATATAGTAAATAAATCTAGTAAATTCTTTCTTCTCTTTTGGGAAGTGTAAGCTAGCAAATTTTTACTTCGTTTGCATTGTTCAAGCTTACAATTTTAAAAGCTAACAAATTTTGCTCCCCCTTTGTCATTGTCAAAAAGAGATAGTGCAAAACTTTTCCCATTACATCATTTTTCAATATATTAAGAAATATAATAATCATCACATGAAATATATCAAGAACAATTGACATGGTGATGAGATATTCAATTTAATGAAGACAAACTATGAATAGAAATAATTCATAGAATATCTTGATTTATGCATAATAATTTTTAAGTTGTCAAGATCATGATTTATGCAAAAATCTCCATTTAAATAGTATGAGAAGACATAAGAGATTTGATTTATAAAAGATTTCAAGTTATAATTCAAAATCATAATATCATTTAATTTCAAAATCATCAAAATTACTTTCAAGAGATTCAAAATATAATTAATAGACTTATTAGTCTTTTGAAATACTAGTGATTTCCTTATTCTACTTTGTGTGAATAAGAAGGTAAAATCAAGGTAGAGAAATAAAAAATATCATATCACAAAAATATTCAATTTTAAAGATGTAAATTTTATAGATCTCAAGTAATATGACTTGAGCATCTAATTTCAAAATATTTTTTATTGCTCCTAGCCTTGTTAGGAAATAACTTTATATTATGAGAGGTTTTGATTTAGGTACCTATTTAACATTGGAACATTCATGACATATTCTTCCTATTTTCACTAATGGCTTAAGGTTGTTTATGGTTCCTTTAGGAACCCAAATTAATGTCTGCGAACTATAATTTTTAAATGAACATTTGAAGACTTTATGTCCTAATCTACCATAAAATTATAATTGTTATTGGGTGACAAATTTAATGTAGATCCTTTCACAAAGATGGTTGGCTTTTGTTGAACATTACCAACAAAGCCTATGCCATTTTTATTATTAATATGAACCTTATTGGCAAGGATCATATTTAGGGATTTATTTCCTATCTCAAATTTCTCTAGTATTGTTTTAAGCATCCAATTCTCTTCCTTAAGTTGATAAGTAAACCCGAAAGATAAGTAACATGATAATTTATACTTTCAAAGAGAGTTAAATCGGAAGCATCAATACAAGTAAATGTAAGAAATTGAAAGCCAAGAAACAACTCACAATTTTATAGTGGTTTGGCACCAAAGGCTTACGTCCACTTCCGAGTCCTCATTCTTAAGGCACAACGGCATCCACTACCACTTCCGAGATCAAACCCTTACACTTGAGCTTACAAGGGAGACTAGATTTACAACTCTAAGCTCTCTCCCTTACCCCTTTTCTTTTTCTTATAATTTTCAGATAATATTTTATCAAAATATAATATCCCAAAACTGTTGTTTGAATGTAAGAATACTTGGGTATTTATAGACTCTAAGTGGCTTCAGATTTTTAGACCCAAAAATCAAACATATCCGAAAAAAATCAGGTACGGGCGGTTTACTTGCCATCAGCGCTAGCCGCCGCCCGTAATCTATGGTACGGGCGGTTCACCCGCCATTTGGGCAGTTTACCCGTCGACACCTACTGGCTGCCTCTCGAATTCTGTAGTACGGGCGATCCAAGCCACTCGTCGGCAGTTTACCCGTCGAAATTTCCGCAAAAGTGGTTCCCTCCACTTTTCAAATTTTGGCTTGACCTTTACGTTGACCAGCTCTTTGGTCAACTAATTGAGCTCAACCAAACCCAATAGTGGATCGGTTGTCTTATTAAGTGGATTTGGATTCCTTCTAAATCCAACTCAATTAGGACTTAAACCCTAACTACGACTCAATGATTACAACACTTAATGACCAATTAAGCCTAATTAAGACCTAACTCCCACATACTCCGGTAGCCTCCGACGTTCTTACGGCAAGTCCTACGGTCTTTTTCCCAACGATCTCCCTTCATGTTCCCAGTGAGCTTCCCGATCCCTTCGGCGAACTTCCAACGAGATCCCACCTCATCGTTTGAACTCGGCCCGATGCCTAAGCTTTATCTTGGCCCATCATTTGGTTGTAACTTCATTGATCCTGTCTTAGTTAGTACTGCACGATGCTAATTATGACTTAATTAAATATAATCATAATTGCCAAAACGTCCATTACAAGATCATCCCAACTCCCGGTAAGCTTTTCGGCTACCACGATAATCTTCCGTTGAGTCTCGGTCTGCTTCTGGCGAACTCCCTTGCGTCATCCTGGCAAACTCCTGATACCCTCGACGAGCTTTTGATGCACTCCTGGTGAGTTTCCAAATGCATCGACTTGATGCATGGACTTGACCTTGGCCAATCCTGATTATAATAATTCTTCTATCATAATTAATCTTGCATCAATCAACTCTAACAATCCTGTTAGATCAATAATCCATCAATTGATTTTATCATCAAAATTCGAGATTCAATACAAAGTAGTAGGGGGACGACTTCCTTAAGACTCAAATTTTCTATTAGTAGGGCTCGAGATGAAGGGAAACTCGATCTTCAATAGCAAACTTTTTTTTGCTATGGTATTTGGCGGGGGTGGGGGGGGAGGGGGGAGGGGACTGTTTCTTTCTTGCATGGGCTGCAACTTGGTTGTTCTTTAATAGTAATCGAGACTTCTTTTGGAATAATGGATGCCCTTTGATAAACCTCAGCACAACCGATTACAAGAACGTTGATGAACAACTAGCAAAGATCCATCAAACCTCCACCATCCAAGAGTACCAAACCAAGTCTAAAAGGTTATCTAATCAAACTCGTGATTGGTCTAAAAAATAGTTATTGGAAACTTTTATTGAGGGCTTGAAGCTGGAGATTCAGGAAAAAGTTAAAGCATGACAGTCGTACACATTTATGGTAGTCATCTCCTTTGCGCAACATCAAGAGGAGCGAATGAACCATGAAGCCCGGAGGACTAGGGTCGCTCCCCGACGAGCAATACCAAAGCTTTCAACCACTCCTACTATCAGCCCACCCCTTCAGCCAAAGAAATTAACAAGAGAAGAGCTTCATAACGGATCGGTAAAGGGCCTGTGTGGGTGTTTTAATAAACTATGGAGCCTAGAATGTTAGGATTAATTGGCACTAACGGGGGGGTGTATGAATTAGTGCAAGCTAAAATTTTTTTTTCTAAAGCAAAAGCTTTTCGAATAAGATAGAATAGGAAATATGAAGCTTTTCATTTTTAATAAAATAATTGAGTGATTAAAAGTAAGTTGTTAAGGAAGCCGGAAAGATATTCACGTTTGAGGAAAAGAACTTATCGTCTTACTTTCAAGGAGTTTAGTTAAGTTGGAAGCATCAATTCAACAACATTCAAGCAATGCAAGTATGAAACACTTACAATTTTATAGTCGTTCGGCGCCAACGGCCTACATCCACTTCCGAGTCCTCTTTGTTGAGCACACCGGCGTCCACTACCAATCTTCTTTGGGTGAAGATCAAACCCTTACACTTGAGCCTACAAGGGAGACTAGATTTACAACTATAAGCTCTCTCCCTAACCCCTTTTCTTTTTCTTACAATTCTCACACAATATTTTTTCATAATATAATCCCCCAAAAGTATTGTCCTGAATGTAAGAAAACTTGAGATATTTAGAGGACCCAAATTAGCTTCAAAACCGGAGCTAAAATCCAACCGTATCCGGAAAATCTGAGTACGGGTGGTTTACCCACCGTCCCAAGCGGTTTAACCATTGTCAATAGCTGGCCGATGCCCAGATTCTATAGTACGGGCAGTTCACCTGCCACCTGTGTGGTTTACCCATCGAAAGCTACTGCCCACCGATCGGATTTTGTGGTACGAGCGGTCCCATCGCCGCTCACCGACGGTTTACCGATCAAAATTTTCGCAAAAGTGGTTCCCTCCACTTTTCAAATTCTAGCTTGACTTTTACATTTACCACCTCTTTGGTCAACTGATTGAGCTCAACCAAACCCAATAGTGGATCCAGTTGCCTCATTGAGTTGATTTGGATTCCTTCCAAATCCAACTCAATTAAGACTCTAACTTCCAACTATGACTCAATGATTACAACACTAAATGACCAATTAAGCCTAATTAAGACCTAACTCCCGTATACTCTGGCAACCTTTGATAATCTTACGGTAAGTCCTCCGGTCTTCTTTCCGGCAATCTCCCTTCGCGTTCCCAGCAAGCTTCCCGATTCCTTCGGCGAATCTCCTAGGGAACTTCCGGCGAGATCCCACTGCATCGTTTGAACTGGCCCAATGCCTAGGCTTTATCTTGGTCAATCATCTGGTTGTAACTTCATTGATCCTACCATAGTTAGACCTGCATGATGCTAATTATGACTTAATTAAATATAATCATAATTACCAAAATATCCATTACAAGACCATCCCGTCTCCCAATAAGCTTTTCGGCTACCCCAGATAATTTTCTAGTGAGTCTCGGTCTACTTTTGGCGAACTCCCTTGCGCCATCCTAGCAAACTCCCGATACCCTCGGTGAGCTTTTGACACACTCCTAGCGAGTTCCTAAACGCATCGACTCAATGCATAGACTTAACCTTGGCCAACCCTAATTGTAATAATCCTTCTATCGGAATTAATCCTGCATCAATCAACTCTAACAATTATGTTAGATCAATAATCTATCAATTGATTTCATCATCAAAATTCAAGATTCTGTTGGGAAACCTCAGCGGGTGCATCACAAGTGCAGCGGAAATCAAAACAAAAACCGATTTCCCACGTAGATCAAATCATCGTGCAAAAGATTGGGGTCGCGAGAAAAATGTAAAAATCGATAAAACCGTGATGTGTGAGAGATTGATTTTACCTAGGGAGATCGTATATCCCTGTATTCTAGATCCAGATGGAGAAGATGAAGCAGGTCAAGCGTCCTCCTCTCTAGCGACATCCATACGATCGATCTCTATAGCGAAACTCCTCCAATATGATCTCGTAACTCTTGCGCAGAGGGAGGGAGGAGAATAGGAGGTGGTGGCTATAGTTGTAACCTATCAACCCTGAGTCTCCCCTCCTATTTATAGAGTGCCACGAAAACCCTAGGGCTCCTTCCTTAGTGGGTATTGGATCTCCATCCAATGACCTACTAATCTTGCATTATTGGATCTCTATCCAATAATCTCCTTAGACTTATAATTGGGCCTTAATCAAGGAGCCCATCAACATAGGGTCTCATCTAATGAGAATAGGGGCTAATTGGATCTTCATCCAATCCTCTAATCGCTGAAGTATCCACCATATGTGTATAATCCTCTAGGCCCGATACCGAGTTGGCCGTGAGTCACTCCCATCAGAACTCATTCTGATATAGTGAATTATTATCCCCATAATAATTCACTCGGCTCATCGATTATGGACGTACTAGGCCACTATGCCATAGTCCCCAAACGGTACAAGGGGGATCAATTTCATTGGACCTATATATCCATAGTTACCATGTATCTATAACTCTCATCCAAATAATATCTATAATCTCTCATCCAAATAAAATCCCAGAGACCATATATTGGACATGATTCTACAAGAGAACTCCTCTCTCAATCCGAATGACCCTGGCCAGGGATTTGTCTAAGCAAGCATATATGGGATATTTCTCTCATGATATCGAGAGTGGATGATCCTCTATTGACACTCAATTGCCTTCGTAGGGTTGGCTACAAATCCCGATAACCAGCTGTACCAGATCTGGAGCTTTTTAAACCTGTAAGTCTGGCGTCAAAGAAAGGAGTACTCATACAAGACATCCTTAGTGTCTCAAGTCTAAGGACCAGATACACAACTGAGACTATGGAATCACTGCCTGACATTAGGACATCACAATATATATGCTACATATAATATAATATGAGAATATACCAATATTAATCATAAGCAAAAAGATTATGCAGTGTGTCACACGTGCCATCACTCGTGTGATTGGCTTGTAGGGCACCTGTAACTAGCAGATTCAACAATCTCCCTATTTTTGATGATGACAATCAATTGATGACATGAGTTAATCCTAACTCCCCTTAAAATCATACCACTTAAATTTAAGAGAAGCACACACTCTTAAATTCAAGTAATATTCTATGCAAATTTCAATATAAATTTGTAAGTTCAGAGTGTCAACAAATTGTAAAAGAACCAAGTTATATCATCAAGTGTTATCAATGAATATTTTTCAATATCATATGTCATCAATATATATTTCTCCCCCTTTGTCATCAACAAAAAGGTGATAATTTCAAAACACATGATGACATTACTCCCTCTTAGTATATGCATTATAAAGTTTTTTTTCTTTTATAATTAATAAAGTGAGAAATAGGGGAGGTGTTGTTGAATCATTTCATCATGAGAATAGCTCTTAATAAATTTTAAAAGTAATATTAAGATGAGCTCAAAAGTCCAAGAGATTTAAAGACTACTTATGTATTTCAAATATAGCAAAAGTCATCTCTTGATATATAAAATCATCTCTTGTAAATCTCAAATGTGGCACATCTTCATGCATTTTTTGAAAACAATAAGATATCAAATCATGGAGAAAGTTTTCAAAAATATTATCACAAAAAGCTTAATCTCATAAAATCTAGATTAGCAATTTATATATTTATATGATTTAGCATTTCTAGGTCTCAACCTCAATCTTGTAGATATATAAAATTCGAATATGAGCTCAACACATTTTTCGCATGTAAATTTCAAGAAAATATAGAAAATAAATCTAGTAAGTTCTTCCTTCTATTTTGGGAAGTGCAAGTTAACAAATTTTTGCTTCCTTTGCATTGTTCAAGCTTGCAATTTTACAAGCTAACAAATTTTGCTCCCCCTTTGACAATGTCAAAAAGAGATAGTGTAAAATTTTTCTCATTATATCATTTTTCAATATCATCAAATGAAATATATTATGAAAGATTAACATAATGATGAGATGTACAATTTATGAAGGTAACTTGTGAATATCAAGAGACAAATTTGTAGGAGAAACAATTAAAAATAAAATCTCTTGATTTATCCATAAGAAATCTTAAGTTGTCAAGTTCATGATTTGTATAAAAATCACCTTTTAAATAACACGAAAACACATAACAAAAGATTTTGATTCATAAAAGATTTCAAGTTATAATTCTAAGAAATCAAAATCATGATATCATTTAATTTTAAAATCATCAAAATCACTTTCAAGTGATTCAAAATGTAATTAATAGACTTGTTAGTTTCTTGAAATGCTAGTGATTTCCTTTCTCTACTTTGTGTAAATAAGAAGGTAGAATCAAGGTAGAGAAATGAAAAATATCATATCACAAAAATATTCAATTTTAAAGATGTAAATTTTATAGATGTGAATTTCGAAATTAAGCTCAAAACTTCAAGATATTCAAGGAGATTCAAAAGTTTAAGAGCTACTCATGCATTTAAGATCATCTAATGTAATTTGGATAAAAAACATCAAGAATTTCATAAGAAGGCATGATGGTAGATCAAGCTCAAATTGTAAATCAAGTATTTTGTATTCATTTAGAAAGTTCTAATTTTCTTTTAAGCACTTGTTCATCATTCAATGTTAGCTTCTAATCATATTAAAAATTTTATCTCCTACTTTTTGTTATTGTCAAAAGAAAAATATGATTGCATAATTTCTTTTCATCCATGTTCAATTTATGTCAAAAAGTATAAGAGATATCATGTCATTAAAAATTCAAATCTAAAAGACATAATTTTGTTTAATAAGTTTTATTTCCCCTCTTCTGTAATTATTATAAATAAGTATTAGGGGATAATTTTAATTTATCCAAGATAAATCTTTTTAATACAAAAGAAGAATGAACTTGAGAAATTTTTTAATTATTATTGTTAAGATCATAAATCTCCTTTTAAAGAAAATCATAGAGATCAATAATGTGATTCCCATAACATATAAGTCAAGTCAAGAAGTTAAGGGAATATTCATGATAATGTAAATCTCTTTTAATTTTCAACTTATCACAATGTTAATAAATACTAATTTTGGTGATAAGTTATACTAAGAAGAAAGTCATAAGTAATAATGTCATAAAGAATATTATTATCAAATCATAAATACCAAGAACATGATTTATTTTGACACATTTCTTCCTAGATGAAATTTCAAAGCTTTTGAAATCTTAGGAGACAAAGTAAGAAGCATCTTGATTCTTATAGAAATATCAAGTTATAAATATTGAGAAGTCAAGATCATGTTTAGGATGAAAGGAATCTTCGTAAATAAAAAGATCTCAAATTATAATTTTTAAGATTTCAAGATCATGATTTAAGTTATCAAATAATCAAAAGCAATATATCAATGAAGTTGGATAAATTCAAACATATTCATTCTTTAAAACAAAATCATTTGAAAATATATCCAAAATCATCATCAAAAATCTCTTTTCGGAAAATTTCAATAAAGTCATCATAGATTGTTTTCTAAAAGAAAATAGTCAAAAGTTTTCTAATTCATTTTTGCAGTTAAAGAGATTCAACAATAGTATCATTTTATCTCTTGTTGAAGGATTCATAGGACATAAATATATTTTCAAGAAGAATTATACTTCTTTTGAAATTTATTTCAAGAATACAATGACATTTAAGATTAATTATCCTCCTTTCGGTTGTTTCATGTAATTTCTTTCTCTCTATTTTCTATATTGTTCTATGCTAAAATTCTATCATTCAAGTCAATCATAGCATTTCAATCAATGTAACATTTAAATCAATCATTTCATAGACTTTGTCAATATTTGAACCATTTAACAATAGTTTTCTACATTTAAACCAATTTTTCAATCATTATCAAAATCTCATTTATGTAAATTTCAACATGAATAATTTTTTATTAATGATAACTTGGGTTCGTTTAGTTCTAGTCTTAGCATGCTCTAGCTATGCATTATCAATCAAGGGTATGATAAGATAAATCCAAATGAGTAAATAATTTTTAAGTGGAGTCATTACTACGAGATATTTTTCAACCAAAATCCAATGATTTTTCTATATTGAATGATTCTATCATGTTATCAAGAAAATATTTTTTTAAAAATGATGATTTCATATATGATTTTTAGGTTCAAAAACAACACAAATCATCAAGACAAGTTAATACACATCAATAAAATAATCATCATCAAAATCATTCTTTCATACATATAACTTTTGTTTAACTACACTTTCTTCTTTCTAATTCTAGCATGCTCTAGCTATGCATCATCAAGATTAATTATATAATGATGAACTATTTTCAATAAAGGATTTGTTATAATAGAAACAAGGATCATTAAGCTTCATACATCTTAATTCAAATAATTAATTTTATTATTGTTACATAGGTTAGTGAGCTTTGAAAGAGTATTAGATCCCAAGTCTTGAGCATCTACTTTCAAAATATTACTTAGTGCTCCTAGCCTTATTAGGAAATAACTTTATATTATGGGAGGTTTTGATTTAGGAACCCATTTAACATTGGGTCCTTCATGACATGTTCTTCCCATTTTCTCTAACGGCTTAAGGTTGTTTATGGTTTCTTTAGGAACCCAAACTAATTTATATGGACTATAATTTCTAAATGAATATTTGTAGGTACTATGTCCCAATTTTCCACAATAATTATATTTAACTCTTGGTGGCTCATTTAATGTAGGTTATCTTACAAATATGGTTGACTTTTGTTGAATATTTCCAACAAAGCCTATGCCATGTCTATTATTGATATGACCCTCATAGGCAAGGATCATATTTAGGGATTTGTCCCTATCTTAAATTTATCTAATGTAGTTTTAAGCATACAATTCTCTATTTTAACATTATCTAGCATATCGCATTTTAAACATGGTTTAGGTGAAGCTAAGGAGTCATGCATTTCATCAAGTCTTTTAATTATCAAATCATGATTAATTTTAAGTAGTTTAAAAGAATTGTTAAGTTTTTTAAATTCATTAAATAAATCATTAAACATGCTTGATAATTCTGAAAATAAAAAATCTAAAGACTGACTAACCTCATCTTCGATCGCCATTAAAGCTAGGTTCTCCACTTCTTGGTTGAGCATTTGATCCTTGGAGCTCCTTGGATTCTTGCGTTCATAGCAAGAGGTTGTGTCCATAATTTTTATAAGATTCAAGTTCATTAATTTTTTCGGTTCATTTTTCAAAAGTTCATGTCCAAGGTTCTCATCACTCGAGATCTCACTCGAGGAGTCATATGTCATTCTTATTTCACAATCCTTCTTGTTCTTTGGAAGGTATTCTTCAAGTTCATTTTTGCAATGCATTTCATTGATTGATTCATTTACATTAGTTGTGCTTTCATGTGTGATTTTCAAAGTATGCCAAATAGCGAAAGCCGAATCACAAGCAGAAACACAATTAAACTCATTCATATCAAGAGCACAAAGCAAAACATTCATAGCCTTTGCGTTTAAAGAGAAAGTTTTCTTCTCCAAATCATTTCAATTATTCATTGGAAGAGAAGACTTTCAAATCCACTCTCAACTATATTCCATAAATCAAAGTCCAAAGAGATGAGAAAAATACACATTCGTGTTTTTCAATATGTGTAATCCGTCCCATTGAACATGGGTGGACGTGAAATGGAATGTCCCTCATTTATGCCAAAATAAGATATTTACTCAAGTGGGTGTTAATCTAAAGAGTAATAATCTTTCTCTGATACCAATTGTTAGGATCAATTAGCACTAAGAGGGGGGGCGGCGGGGGTGAATTAGTGCAAGCTAAAATTTTTCTTTCGAAAGCAAAAACTTTTTGAATAAGATAGAATAGAAAATCTAAAGCTTTTTATTTTTAATAAAATAAGTAAGTGATTAAAAGTAAATTGTTAAAGAAGCTAGAAAGATAATCATGTTTGAGGAAAAGAACGTATCGTCTTGCTTTCAAGGAGTTTCGTTAAGTTGGAAGTATCAATTTAACAACATTCAAGCAATGCAAGTATGAAACACTTACAATTTTATAGTGGTTCGACGCCAACGGCCTACATCCACTTCCGATTCCTCCTTCCTGAAGAACATCGGCGTCCACTACCAATCTTCATTGGGTGAAGATCAAACCCTTAAACTTGAGCTTACAAGGGAGACTAGATTTACAACTCTAAGCTCTCTCCCTTACCCCTTTTCTTTTTCTTACAATTCTCACAAAAAATTTTCTTAGAATATAATCCCCCAAAAGTGTTGTTCTAAATGTAAGAAAACTGGGGGTATTTATAGGACCCAAATTGGCTTCAAAATCGGAGCCAAAATCCAACCATATCTGAAAAATCTGGGTACGAGCAGTTTACCCGCCGTCAGCGGCTTGCCACCGCCCAGATTCTGTGGTACGGGTAGTTCACCCGCCACCTAGGTAGTTTACCCGTCGAAAGCTGCTGCCTGCCACCCAGATTCTATGGTACGGGCAGTCCAACCGTCGCTCACCGGTGGTTTACCCATCGAAATTTTCGTAGAAGTGGTTCACTCCACTTTTCGAATTTCAACTTGACTTTTACGTTGACTAGCTCTTTGGTCAACTGATTGAGCTCAACCAAACCCAGAAGTGGATCCGGTTGCCTCATTGAGTTGATTTGGATTCCTTCCAAATCCAACTCAATTAGTCTAACTTCTAACTACGATTCAATGATTATAATACTAAATGACCAATTAAGCCTAATTATGACCTAACTCCCGCATACTCCAACAACCATGCGGCAAGTCCTCTGGTCTTCTTTCCGACGATCTCCCTTTGCATTCCTAGCGATCTTGTCGATTCCTTCGGCGAATCTCCTAGCGAACTTCCGGTGAGATCCCACCGCATCATCCGAACTCGGCCTGATTCCTAGGCTTTATCTTGGCCCATCATCTGGTTGTAACTTCATTGATCCTGCCATAGTTAGACCTGCATGATGCTAATTATGACTTAATTAAATATAATTATAATTACCAAAATATCCATTACAAGACTATCCCGACTCCCGGCAAGCTTTTCGGCTACCCCCGATAATCTTCCGGCGAGTCTCGGTCTTCTTTTGGCGAACTCTCATGCACCATCCTAGCAAACTCCCGATACCCTTGGTGAGCTTCCGACACACTCCTGTCGAGTTCCCAAATGGATCGACTCGATGCATGGACTTAACCTTGGCCAACCATGATTGTAATAATCCTTCTATCATAATTAATCCTACATCAATCAACTCTGACAATCCTTTTAGATCAATAATCCATCAATTGATTTCATCATCAAAATTCGAGATTCAACATAGAACACCATTGTAAAAAGGAGAGACCTCTGATGATTGTGCCAACTAAAGAACCCAAACTTGAAGATCGAAGGGTTTCTCGAGCAGCAGCCCATCAGTATCCTTATCGACACCGAGATCACACACAACTTCATGAGCAGTAAAGTTGTTGCCCATTTGACACTCCAAAAAGAATATTACAGCGGGTTTGAAGTCAAGGTAGCTAATGGCCAAATTCTAAAGTGTAACCAGAAATGCCCACGGGTAAAACTGATTTTATAGGATCTTGATGTAGTTGCTGATTTTTCCCTCCTCCCTCTCGATGATTTTGAAGTAATGCTCGGCACTGATTTGTTATCCACACTATGAGATATTTTTGTTATAACCCAAGATGAGTATGGTCCTAGTAGATTGAGTCAAATTATTAGATTAGGCCTTGTTGGCTAACCTAGACCTAACATTTGGTCGGCTAAAAGAAGATTTAAGTCTATTGTAATAAATCAACCCAAATCCTAATAGGGTTAGGATTCGGCTGAACTGGAGCTGATTATGAGCTGGAGTTGGATACGGGTCAGAATCAATTGAGTCATGAATGTAATAAACCCTAATCTAGCCATCACCCCATAGTAAAGAAGTGGTTGGCTAGGGTTAGGGAGGAGTCCTTATGGGATGGGAGTCTCCTAGCCGCCTCCTCCTCTTAAGAGAGGCCAACTAGGGCAAGAGAGGGAGAGTCCCACTTAGCTTGGACTCTCTCTAGGGTGGAATAAGAATAAAATTAGGAGTTGGAGACCCCTATAGCCATAAGCCACATCATGGTTAGGAGTTGGCTATAGGTTAGGAGTTGCGGAGAAGAGGAATCTTGGTTTAGTAGGAGTCTTGGTTTACTTGGAGTAGGAGTTGATTAGAAGTTGAAGTTTATTGAAGTAGGAGTCCTATTTAGAGTTAGGGTTTAGAAGCCTTATAATTCTTCCCTCTTTTAATCATCAATAGATCAAAATATTTTTAGCTTTTGTGCAGAAAACCGAGAGAGGAACCACTATAGAGTTTCAAAGAGGTCGATCCCCTATAGAGATCACCCCAAGCTTAGAATCTGCAAGGGTTCTAACACTTGGTATCAGAGCAGCGTTCTTGGCATCTCGTTGCCCTACCACAACTGTCCATCACCCCGCCACAGCTGCCCAAGCAATTCTCACAATTGCTTAAAGATCATCATCGAATTCTGCCATCATCTCCACTACCGTAAATCATCCTTTGATCTCTCGGTGAATTGCAACAGGTTCTGGTTTCCTGCCTTACTGTTTCTGTGATTTAGTTATCCTTATTCCAAAAAACTAAAAAAATTATTCCTATTTTGCTCAATAAACTTTTTGTCACAAAGTTTCCATCTCTACGATGAAAGTTGCATTGTAGAATTTCAACCGCATAGCATTGCCTATTTGATCTTGTTGTTGTGATTTTTCTATCTAATCCTCAATAAGTTTTCTACAATGGCTTTAGCACTCTTTAACGGCAGATTTGTTTTTAGTTTCGTCAAAAAATTCTCAATATAAACTACTAATCTTTTACTTCCAAATTGTTACACCTTAGACCTAAAAATCTGTCGTAGTGCCTTCTCGTGATCTTCGATCTTGTTGAATCTTTTGCTGCTATTTTATTCCACAAACATTTTAATGGCATTATCTCTCCCTATCAGTGTATTTTCCTTGAGTTTTGCTCAAATCCTTGTTTTAAACGTTTGGAAAAAATTGCATCTATACTACTAAAATTTCTTCGACAAAAAATTCTACTACTGTACCTTTGTCGTTCTTCTTCTCCCAAACCCCCAAAACCCTACCAATCATGTTGCCACCAACTATGGCATCTTTAGGGCACCCCTCTAGCCTTAAGATGTTGCCATCATAAACTATTTTCAGAACTCAAAAAGCACCCAAAATCGTAGCCCAAAACAACGACCTATCGTAGCCTATCGTCGTAGAATTCTATCTTATTCGAAAAGCATTCGCTTTAGAAAGAAAAATCTTAGTTTGTACTAATTCACCCCCCCTTCTTAGCGCCAATTGATCCTAACAATTTCATCCCTTCCCAATAAAAAATTTGCTTAAATCTCTTATAGGTTCTAAGGAACCTAGAGTTCCCGGTCGCGGGTGTGGAATGCATCTCTTAGAGAATAGTCTTTATGCAAGTCGAATTTGACACAAGCACAATATTTCCCTCATAGCATAAATCTTTTGAGTCTCAACTGTAATGAGCCATAGAGCTTGGTTCTTCCTCTAATTTTTTTATGATCTTACTAGTCTCTGGATCATCTTGCCATTCCCTCCTATTATCCTCAAGGAAGTCGCTGGTCAGAAGTGAAACGATTGAAAATTCAGCTTGCTCGGGTAGCCGCAAGAGCGCATCTGCAACAACATTCTCTTACTGTTCGGGAGAGGATATCTTATGCTATAAAAAATATTTTAGACTCTTATGGTCAATGCACATTCTCCATGTTTCATTTTTCTTTCGTATGAGGAGCACTGAAAAAGAATACGGGCTACAACTTGGCTGAATGGCTCTTGTTTCGAGCATCTTCTTTACAATCCTTTCTATTTCATCTTTCTAGAGATGAGGATACCGATATGGCCAAGTGTTTGCTAGAGGTTTGCCCGAAAGAATTAAGATGGGAACTTTACGACGTAACTTTAGTAGCAGCAAGATCAATTAGGCAAGGTTATGTGGCTTAAATTCTACAGCGTAACTTTCGTAGTAGAGATGGGAACTTTACGATGAAAAGTTTGTGCAGCAAAATAGGAATGAATTTTTTTGGGTTTTTGAATAAGGATAACTAAATTGCAGCAGCAGTAAGCTAGAAAACCAGAACCTATTGCAATTCACGATAAGATCAAAGGATGATCTACAGTGGTGGAGATGACAGTGGAATTCGATGGCGATCTTCAAGCAATTATTTGAATTGCTTTGAATGGCTGTGGATGGATGATGGATAGCTATGGAAGGGTAGCATGATGCTAAGAACGCTGCTTTGCTACTAAGTGTTAGAACCCTTACATATTTTAAGCTTGGGGTGATCTCTATAGGGGATCAGCCTCCATGGAACTCTATAGGGGTTCCCTCCTCCAAATTGCTGCTCAAAGGCTGTAGAAAATATTCATATATTCATGAAGAAAAGTGGATGATTACAAGACTATTAATAGGCCTTCTAAACCCTAACTCCTAATAGGACTCCTACTCCTAACAACTCATAATGCAACTCCTAATACTTCTCTAAGAAGAAAACTCCAACCGGCCCATCTAGGACTGACCGGTTGCTTATTGATTCCTAATCCTACTCTAACTTAACATTACCTCAACCAACGTCTCTTTAACTAGGATAAGGGATGGATAACTTGGGTTACACGTGCCTCCAAATATCTTCCCTCAATTATATCCTAACCTAGCTGGCCTCTTCATCTCTTTAATAGGGGTTGGCTAGATAGGGTTTACATGTATACCCTCTTCAATGAAACTAAATTAGGACTCCCCTAACTAGAGTCCTAATATATGACCCCTATAGCAGCTCCAAACTATAGCCCCAACAGCAACAAAAAATAACAACCATTCAGCCTCAAACCACAACCATCTACCATTGATCCACCACCTGTTTCGGCCATCAATCCACCCAATTAGTTCATATCACTGACCCAATAACAAGAGAAGGACCTTGATATTGCAGATCTAGGATCTTAAGCCATGGCATCAGTAGATCTGATTGGTGCCAAGTTGGAGGCACTTGGATCATGGCTTGAATCACGCATGGAGAACATATTGTGCGCCTTATTTGTCGAATAAGATTGGGCCGATCTCCGAGCCTAACAAAATTCTAGCAAGGTGAAAGTTCAAAGCTGCCTCCCAAAAAGGAAGAACGAGGGTGGATGTTAGAACCCTTGCGGATTCTAAGCTTAGGGTGATCTCTATAGGGGATCGACCTCCTTGGAACTCTAAAGGTGTTCCCTCCTCCAAATTGTTGCTCAAAGGCTATAGAAAATATTCATCTATTCATAAAGAAAAGTGGCTGATTACAAGGCTATTTATAAGCCTTCTAAACACTAACTCCTAATAGGACTCCCACTCCAAGATTTCTACTCCTAACAACTCATAATGCAACTCTAAGTGGCAACCTCCAACTGGCCCATCTAGGGGTGGCTAGTTGCTTATTTGTTTCCTAATCCTATTCTAACTCAACCCCTCTTTAACTAGGATAAGGGGTAGTTAATTAGGGTTACATGTATCTTATTTTTCCCTCAAAATATCTTCCTCTAAACTAATCCTAACCTAACCGACCTCCTCACCTCTTTAATAGGGGTCGACTAGATATGATTTATATGAATGCCCTTAGGATTTACATGTTTACCCTTTTCAACGAAACTAAATTAGGACTCCCGTAGCTAGAGTCATAATAGACCCGCCCTCTTCAAATCAACCTTGTCCTCGAGGCTGACGCTCCATGAATTCTGGGAATTTGATCTTCAAGTCGTTATAGTTCTCCCAAGTGGCATCTTTTGTTGGTAGGTTCGCCCATTGTATTAGCACTTCAGTAGCGGGTCATCGCCGTCGAGTCAAGATCCGTTGATCAATAAAGGCACTCGACTGGGTCTGGAGCTCTCCTTGGGTAGTCATATTTGGTAGGTGGCTTTGGGCTATCTCGTTTCATCCCAACTTGAGCTTCAAACACGACACATGGAAGACTGGGTGGATTCTGGAGCTGGCAGGTACGACAATCTATATGCTACTGCTCCAATGTGCTCCAAAATCTGGTAGGGTCTATAGAATCGAGGTGAAAGATTCATGGATGCTCTGGTCTGGATTGATGTTTGTTTATATGGCTGGAGCCATAGAAAGACCCAATCTCCCACTGAAAATTCACTTTTGCCTTTGTATTGATCATATTAATATTTTATCCTCACTTGAGCTTTTCCTTGTGACGAGGGTAGCCCTTCGATGAAGTCCATTGATATATCAGTCCATATTAAGTCCGGGATGGATAGGGGTTGCAGCTTTCTAGGGCTTGCCACGTTTTCGCCTTTATGTCATTTGACATACATCACATTGTGCTACAAATTCAACAATAATATTTTTCATCCCTACCCAATAAAAATTTTGCTTAACTCTCTTATAGGTTCTAAGAAACCCGGAGGGTTCGGCCATAGGTGTGGAATGCATCTCTTGAAGATGGTCTTTATACAAGTAGAATTTGGCACAAGTACAATGCATCCTTTATAGCATGTCTTTTGATTCTCAACTTTAATGAGCCACAGAACATGGTTCTTCCTCCAATTTCTTTATAATCTTACAGGTTTCCGGATCTTCTTGTCCTTCCCTCTTAATATCCTCAAGTAAGTCGCTGGTCGAAAGTGATAGTCAAAAATTCAGCTTGCTCGGGTAGTCATGAAAGCACATATGTAACAACATTTTCTTTCCCCTTCTTACAAGTTATTTTTGCTACTCGGGAGAAGATATTTATTACTCCAAGAAATTTTTTAGGCTCTTATGGTCGGTCTTGATTTGAAAGCGTCGCTTGATCAAGTACGATCTCTGATTTGCCACTGCATGCATAATCGCGAGTGTCTCCTTATCGTAAATATTCATCTTGCGATAGGAAGGAGATAACACCTTACTTGTATAAGCCAGGGGATGGCCATCTTGCATTAGCACAGCACCTATTATGTTAGGACTCTAGCTAGGGGAGTCCTAATTTAGTTTCATGGAAGAGGGCAATCATGTAAAATCTAAAGGATATTCATGTAAATCCAATCTAGTCAACCCCTATTAAGAAAAGTAAGGAGGCCGGCTAGGTTAGGATTAGTTGATGAAGATATTTGAGGGGAGAGTAAGATGCAAGTTACCTTAATTAACCACACCTTATCCTAGTTAAAGAGGGGTTGGTTAAGAAGGGGATTAAGTCTGGAAAGGTTAGGAAAATAATAATCAACCGGCCACCCCTAGTTAGGCCGGTTGGAAGTTAGAATTATAGGTGCATTAGGAGTTGCTTAAAGGTAGGAGTCTTGAAGTAGGAGTCCTCTTAGGAATTAGGGATTGAAGGCCTATAAATAGTCTTGTAATCATCAACTTTTTATGATGAATATATCAATCTTTCTTCAGCCAATGGCTTGAATACTAAGGAGGGAGGAATCCCCATAGAGTTCCAAGGAGGCTGATCCCCTATAGAGATCACCCCAAGCTTAAAATCCACAAGGGTTCTAACATATTCCAACTCCGAAGGCATAAGCTTCAATAATAAAAGTCTTGTCGAAGTCGGGTAGCGCTAGCACGGGCGTTGTCATCATTACGGCTTTAAGTTCATTAAAGGCGTTGAGGCTCTATTCGACTAGTGGAAAGCATCATTTTTTAGCAAGGAAGTGAGGGGCACACTATCTTTCCATAATCTTTCATGAACTTGTGGCAGTATCCTATTAAACCGAGAAAGCCGTGTAGTGATTTTATGTTCCTTAGGGTCGGCCAGTTCTGCATTGCTTCAATTTTAGAAGGGTTCACCGCCACACCTTCCTTTGATATGATATGCCTAAGATATTCCACCTTTTGTTGAAGAAAGTTGCACTTTGATTTTTTGACAAAAAGAATATGCTCTCGAAGAATTGTCAGCACAAGTTATACTAAAAAACTATTGCATGTTTTGTGCAAAACTTTCTCCATTCGTTGCATGTAAATCGTCGTTACATCGCTCTCATATTTCCCACGCAGTATCACTTGTTTCCCTTTATTGTAAAATTTTATAATTAGTTACAAAAAATTCCATGAAACATCACCTAATTGTCGGGGAACCTCAGCGGGAGCATTACATGTGTAGTGAAAATCAAAACAAAACTAATTTTTATCGCAGATCAAATCATCGTGCAAAAGATTGGGATCATGAGAAAGCCAGAAAAACTGATAAAATCACGTCATATGATAGATTGATTACCTAGGGAGATCGTATATCGCTATATTCCAGATCTGGATGGAGAGGATGAAGGAGGTCAAGCGTCCTCCTCTCTAGCGGTACCCACATGATGGATCTCTATAGCAAAACTCCTCTAATCTAATCTCGCAACTCTTGCGCAAAGGGAGGGAGGAGAATGGGAGGGGGAGGCCAAAGCTGCAGCCTATCAACCATGATTCTCCCCTCCCATTTATAGAGAGCCACCAAAAACCCTAGGGGTCTTGCCTTAGTTGGTATTGGATCTCCATCCAATTACCCACTAACCTTGCATTATTGGATCTCTATCCAATAATCTCCTTAGGCCACTAATTAGGCGTCAAGCAAGGAGCCCATTAGTGGAAGCCCATCAGCCCATCAATCCATCCAATCCTCTATTTGCTAAAGCATCCACTATTTGTGTGTGACCCTCTAGGCCCGATATCGAACTGGCCGTGAGTCGCTCCTATTAGAACTCCTTCTGATATAGTGAATTATTATCCCCATAATAATACACTCGATTCATCGACTATAGATGTACTAGGCCACTACGTCATAGTCCCCAGACGATACAGGAGGATCAAATCCATCAGACCTGTATGTCCATAGTTACCATGTATCTATAATCCGTCATCCAACTAATATCCCAGAGACCATATATTGGACATGGTACTATCAAGTCACATACGGAATCAGTTTGTCTTGCTCTAATCGGATTCTACCAGAGAACACTTTCTCTCTCAATCTGAACGACCTTGGCCAGGGATTTGTTTGAGCAAGCACATACGGGATATTCCTCTCGTGATACCGAGAGTGGATGATCCTTTATTGACACTCAATTGCCTTCATAAGGTTGGCTATTAATCCCGATAACTAGCTATACCAAATCTGGAACTTTTCAAACTTATAAGTCTGGCGTCAAAGAATGAAGTACTCAAACAAGACATACATGGTGTCTCACGTTTAAGGATTGGATACACAACTGGGACTATAGAATGCTGTCTGACATTAGGTATCATTAACCATACAGTATTCTATAAGCGGATCAATCAGTGAACTCATTCTCCAATGAGCAACTATATTATATCCTTAGTGTCTCCACCCAAGTGACTATGAGACCAGCCTCTTCTATCATATGGATAGGTATATAACACACTGATATGTCTGGTTATCTCGATGTCCCTCTCGAGTAATCTATGATCGGGATTATTTAGGATTCGTGTTTAAAGGTGAATCAATCTCATTATCGTGATCTCATCACGATCCGATTCCCATTGCACAGAACCAAGGACATCACAATACATGCAACAAATAATATAATGTGAGAAATGCCAATAATAATCATAAGCAAAAAGATCGTACAGTGTGTCATATGTGCCATCACTCACGTGATTGACTTGCAAGGCACCTGTAACCAGCAATCTCTCACTTGACCTAAAGTCAATCACCTATGTATCTGATCCCCATCAAACCCCTGTGAAGTACAAATCTGATGCCTTTGAGAAATTCAGGGAATATAAGAATGAGGTAGAGAACCAAATTGGAATGAGTATTAAAACACATCGATCAGATCGAGGAGAGTACTTGAGTACAGAGTTCACCAATTTCCTCAGGGACAATGGGATTCTATCCCAGTGGACACCTCCTTATACACCTCAGCTCAATGGTGTATCAGAAAGGAGGAATCACACGCTGTTAGACATGGTGAGGTCCATGATAAGTTTCGCTGATCTACCCTTCTCGTGCTGGGGTACACCCTAGAGACCGTATATTACCTTCTGAATAGAGTTCCATCAAAGTTGGTAGTGTCTATGTCATATGAGGTATAGAAAGGAAAGAAGCTCGATCTTAAGATTGTTAAGATTTGGGGTTGTCCTGCCCACGTTAGAAGACACAACCCCGATAAGTTGGAATCAAGGATAGAATGGTGCACATGGGATACCCAAAGAAAACTTATGGGTATTATTTCTATCATCCCGAGGACCGAAAGGTTTTTGTTGCCAGGAGAGCTGTGTTCCTTGAGAAGGAACACATTCTTGGTGGAAACAATAGGAGTGAGATAGAATTGAGCGAGGTTGGAGAACCTAGCTCAAGCACCATTCCAGAGCCCGAGTCTATTTAGGTACCTAACACATAAATTCCAAATTTACATAGGTCTATTAGAGTATCTCATCCTCCTGAAAGATATTTGGGACATATTAGTAGAGATGACTCTCAAGATATTGATCCTCAGACCTACGACGAGGCTATTATGAGTATAGACTCTAAGAAGTGGCAAGAAGCCATGAATTCCGAGATGGATTCCATGTACTCTAATAAGGTTTGGAACATTGTGGATGCACCTGAGGGTATTGTACCCATCGGCTGCAAATGGATCTTCAAGAAGAAGATCGGAGTGGATGGAAAGGTAGAGACCTATAAAGCAAGGCTGGTAGCTAAAGGATATCGTCAAAGACAAGGAGTTGACTGTGATGAAACCTTTTCATTGATAGTCATGCTTAAGTCCATTAGAATTATTTTGGCCATTGCAGCACACTATGACTATGAGATCTGGCAGATCGATGTCAAAACGGTATTCCTCAATGGTAACCTCGAGGAAGAGGTGTATATGATACAACCAGAGGGATTCGTAACCATAGAGAGTCTAGATAAAGTATGTAGGTTTCTCTGATCCATTTATGGATTGAAGCAAGATTTTCGAAGTTGAAACATAAGATTTGATGAGGTGATAAGATCTTATGACTTCGTTAAGAACGAAGATGAACTTTGTGCGTATATGAAGGTAAGTGGAAGCGCTATCACCTTCTTGGTGCTATATGTGGATGACATCCTAATCATTGGGAATGATGTAGGAATGCTCTCCACAATAAAGGCTTGGCTATCTAGAAACTTCTCCATGAAAGACTTAGCGGAAGCATCCTATATTTTGGGGATTCGGATCTATAGAGAAAGATCTAAAAAGATGTCTGGCTTGTCCCAGTCTAGGTACATAGACTCCATTATGAAAAGGTTTGATATGAAAAATTCCAAGAGAGGTCTCATACCGATGAGACATAGAATATCACTTTTTAGGAGTATGTCCCTAAAGACTCCTAAAGAAAGGGCATACATGAATAAGATACATTATGCCTCAGCGATAGGGTCTATCATGTATGTGATGCTATGTACTAGGCCTGATATAGCACATGCTCTAAGTGTTATGAGCAGGTATCAGGTAGATCCAGGTTTAGAACACTGGAAGGCAATAAAGTGTATCCTTAAGTACTTGAGAATGACTAAGGATCTTTTACTAGTATATGGAGGAGGTAGCCTTCAGGTTGAGGGCTACACGGACTTGAGTTTTCAGTCCAACATTAATGATAGCAAGTCAAATTCAGGATATGTTTTCACCCTGAATGGAGGAGTAGTAAGCTGGAAGAGTTCCAAGCAAGATACTATTGCTGACTCGACCACAATGGCGGAATACATTGCTGTAGTAGAAGCAACAAGACGAAGGGGTGTGGATGAAGAAGTTTATCAAGGATTTGGGAGTCATACCAAGCAGCGTGGAGCTGACTCCCATATTTTATGACAGTGATAAGGTGATAACTCTAATAAAGGAACTCAGGTCTCAACATAATTGTTCTGAGGAGGTTCCATATGATTAGAGTGATCATGAACCAAAAAGATATAGCAATAAAAATAGTTCCATCCGAAGATAACATTGTAGATTCACTCACGAAGCCATTGGCTCAGATTGTATCTGAGCATCACAGGGTTCTGATGAGGATCAGACACATAGGTGATTGGCTTTTGGTCAAGTGGGAGATTGCTGGTTACAGGTGCCCTGTAAGCCAATCACGTGAGTGATGACACGTGTGACACGCCGTGTAATCTTTTTGCTAATAATTAATATTGGCATATTCTCACATTATATTATTTGTTACATATATATTGTGATGTCCTTAGTTCTGTGCAATGAGAATCGGATCATGATGAGATCCTGATAATGAGATTGATTCACCTTTAAACACAAATCCTAAATAATCCCAGTAATAGGTTACTCGAGAGGGACATCGAGATAACCGGATAGACCGGTGTACTATATACCCATCCATATGATGAAGGTAGTTGGTCTCACAGCCACTTGTGTGGAGACACTAAGGATATAGTACAGGTGCTCATTGGAGAATGAGTTCACTGATTGATCCGCTTATGGAATGCTGTATGGTTAATGATACCTAATGTCAGACAGTGATTCCATAGTCCCAGTTGTGTATCTGGTCCTTAGATTTGAGACACCAAGGATGCCTTATATGAGTACTCATTTCTTTGATGTCAGACTTACAGGTTTGGAAAGTTCTAGATCTGGTACAGCTAGTTATCGAGATTGGAAGCCAACCATACGAAGGCAATTGAGTGTCAATAAAGGATCATCCACTCTCGGTATCACGAGAGGAATATCTCATATGTGCTTGCTCAAACAAATCCCTGACCAGGGTCATTCGGATTGAGAGAGAAGGAGTTCTCCGGTAGAATCCGATTAGAGCAAGACAAACTGATTCCGTATGTGACCTGACAGTACCATGTCTAATATACAATCTCTAGGATATTATTTGGATGAGGGATTATAGATACATGATAACTGTGGATAGATAGGTCCGATGGATTTGATCCCCCTCTGTACCGTCTGGGGATTATGGCGTAGTGGCCTAGTACGTCCATAGTCGATGAGTCGAGTGAATTATTATAGGTATAATAATTCACTATATCAGAAGGAGTTCTGATGGGAGTGACTCACGGCTAGCTCGTTATCGGGCCTAGAAGGTCACACACATATGGTGGATGCTTCAGCGAATAGAGAATTGGATGAAGATCCAATTAGCCTCTATTCTCATTAGATGAGACCCTAAGTTGATGGGCTCCTTGATTAAGGCCCAATTATAGGCCTAAGGAGATTATTAGATAGAGATCCAATAATGCAAGGTTAGTGGGTTATTGGATGGTGATCCAATACCCAATAAGGAAGAGCCCTAGGGGTTTTGGTAGCTCTCTATAAATAGGAGGGGAGACTCATGGTTGATAGGCTGTAGCTTTAGCCACCATCTCCTATTCTCCTCCCTCCCTCTTAGCAAGAGTTGCAAGATCAGATTGGAGGAGTTTCATTGCAGAGATCCATCATGTGGATACCGCTAGAGAGGAGGATGCTTGACCTCCTTCATCTTCTCCATCTGGATCTGGAATACAGGGATATACGATCTTCCTAGGTAAAATCAATCTCTCACACATCGTGGTTTTATCGATTTTTATGTTTTTCTCGCGACCCCAATCTTTTGCACAATGATTTGATCTGCATGGGAAATCAATTTTTATTTTTATTTCCGCTGCGCATGTGATCACCCACTGAGGTTTCCCAATAGGAAGTTGCATATGACTCATAGTCAAATGGATCTAAGTATCAATCTTTCAGCAAATTTTGAATCCTTCCCTCGTGTATATGACCTAGCCTACAATGTCATATTTATCCATTGTTCACCTCATCTCTTTTCCTCTTAGACATATTTATATTCATGATATATGGAGAAGTATCTAGCACATATAAGTCATTTATCAATATCCCTCTAGTGATGATCTCATCATCCATAATTATTGAATAACTACTGTTCTCAAAAACTAATTTACATCCACTAATTGTCAAACAAGAGATGGAAATAATATTTTTGATAATAGAGGGAACAAAATAGCATGCATCAAATGCAATAATCGCTCCACATGGCAGATATAGGGTGACCTTCCCAACATCAACTACAGCATCTCTTGCTCCTTTGCCCATCTTGAGGTTTATCTTGCCTATGGTTAATCTCCTAAGTCTTGCCAGAACCTGCAACGAATTGCTGATATAATAAGCATTTCCGGTATCAAATACCCATATGTTATTATGAAAATCTAACAAGTGGAGAATGATCATGAATATACCTGAAGCTTCTCCAAGCTTCTGTTTCGCCTTATGTGTAAGGTAGTCCTTACAGTTCCTCTACCAATGCCCGTCTTGGCCATAGTGGAAGCACTATTCTTTGTCCTTTGCCGAGTCTTCTTAGCAACCTTTGCCTTACCCGGTCTTCCTTTGCCCTTCCTCTTCTTAAGTATCTTTCTAGCCTTTTCTTTTTGGTCTCAACAATATAGAGAACTAGCTTCTCCTTCTTAATGGTAGGTACTCTCAGCTTCCCTCAACATATTGAGGAGCTCAGGTAGAGTCACCTCAAATTTATTCATATTAAAGTTAATAATGAATTATGAAAAGAAATATGGTAGGGACTGAAGTATAAGATCAACATATAGGTTATCCTTTAGGACTATCTTTATAAACCGAGCGTCTCATCCTCGCTTGTCCTTTCCTCCGACGTGGGCATAATCATATTAAGGACATATACGATTTTCTCTTTTATGAGAACAATTCTCAAATTGCAAAGCCTTGACCAATGAGGCAGTTGGCATCAAGTATGGCACATAGGGGTTTTGCAAGCGACAAACAAGATATAGTGTAAATAAATAACATGCAAATTTTATAGAAAATACTATTAAGATATTGACTTCTATCTTAATGTACTCCCACTATTTTCCTAGCGAATCACGCGACACCCTTGACACGTGAGATGGAAGTCTCCGACAGACTCCTAGTTGGAATCGGGATCCAATCGGCATCTTAGTGCAACCTTGAGCGACTCGACCAATTACACTAAGCCTGAAAGGTAGACAACTCTTGTCAATCATAACTCCTTTTGATTCTCGTCATGTTCGGCCTCCGAATCATCATGGTCTTGACTGCTCGACCAATCATGAAGTTCAGTTAAGTCATCACCATCGTTATAAGATGAGTCTGATTCGATGGATATGCTCTCGACTGCTCGACCAAGTCATATCATGTCCCTAGGTCACCGGTGATATATATATGCCGTAGGTAAGAACTCGATCACGTAGATAGGTGAGCCTCAAGAGACTCGACCAACTCAACCTATGTCGGGATTCAATTTCTTCCTATAATGATGGAAGGCCACATGTGTCAATCTTATTGCTTCACGCTTACCGAATTAATATTATTATAGGAGGGTTTTTGTTTTATATCGGTCTTCTAATATGTGGTGTCACACAAATACATATTTAATATATATCTACATCGCATGCATATATATATATATATATATATAGTAGGTGTATAATACATCACATATGCAAGCCACACTGGATGATCATGAGCCATCACCTAATATAATTTAGCTCAAGCCAATGGGCCTAATCACTCACAATAGGATCTATGTGTGCATCGGCGCATCTCCATGCCCTGTAAGTATGGATCTCATCATCATCAGTTTCGTCAGATCCTCATCGCATCACCATGCGTCATGATCTCCCGCCACGACATCGTGAGTCCCGCCTCTCATTGTAATTACAAATAATCATAGACATGCAAGCTCAATAATAAACGAGAAA
This sequence comes from Ensete ventricosum, assembly GCA_029747655.1. NCBI lineage: Eukaryota > Viridiplantae > Streptophyta > Magnoliopsida > Zingiberales > Musaceae > Ensete > Ensete ventricosum. The sequence continues at coordinate 24,221,569 of JAQQAF010000007.1, read as the reverse complement.
AACAGAGGCTCGTAGACCCTAATAATAATAATAACAACAATTACACACATCACAACATATGGCTCATGATCATCCATCCATATCATACATCACATGTACATCAATCACATCACATGTAGGATTACTAGATATATAATAATTAATTAAACTATATAATTAATTATTTTTTTTGAAAATCAAGACATGCTCGAAATTTCCAGAATTATCAAGGATATTTTTGTAATTCTAGATAGAATGACAGTCCTTAGAATTTTTAGAATTATTGAGGGTGTTTTCGGTATTCTAGGCATAGGACAGATCCTGGAATTTCTTAAATTTCAAGGGACAATATCATCATTTTCTCAAAAGGATGCCCTAGCCCTCTTCTCTCACCCTCACTGCGCCGTCGCCCCTGTGCAAGCGGCGATTGCCCTTCCTCGCTGACAGCCGCCCTGCCAAGGGGCGACAGCCCCCGCGGGCGACACCTCCACGTGTTCTGCCCCTGCTGGCGGTAACTCCTACAAGAGCGACAGCACTTGTAGGTGGTAGCTCTTGCAGGTTGCAGCTCTTACCGGCGGTGCCTCTGCCCGTAGGCTACCTTCCTACGAGCGTCGGGCCTACAGCCGGCCGCCCCTTGCGAGCTGGCCGCAGGCGTCGAGATGTAGCCGACCACCCTCGAGCGGCTGCCCCTGTGGTCTGGCCGTGGGCGAGCGCTAGCCCTGACCTAGCTAGCCGCCCCTTTGTAGGGGGCCTTGACCATAGTAGGCCGCCCCCTTGCAGGTGGCCAAGCTGTGGCCAGCCACCTGTGCATACAGACAACATGCAGGTGGCCGCCCCTCACCTATAGGCAATACGTACATTCGTAGCCAATCGCTGCAACAAACGTGTAGAATAGTTCTACGCGCCACAATCTCATCACATGCAATTTAAAACCAATCTTTTGCATGAAAACCTGGCTCTGATACCACTCTTGGGAAACCTAAATGGGAGCATCACATGCGTAGTGGAAATAAAAATAAAACTGGTTTTCTTTGTAGATGAAATCATCATGCAAAAGATTGAGATAGCAAGAAAGCCACAAAAAATGATAAAACTGCATCGTGTGATAGATTGATTAACTAGGGAGATCACATATCCCTATATTCTAGATCCGGATGAAGAGGATGAAGGAGGTCAAGCGTCCTCCTCTTTAGCGATATCTGCACGATAGATCTTTGTAGCAAAACTCTTCAAATCTGATCTCGTAACTCTTGTGTAAAGGGAGGGAGGAGAATAGGAGGGGGAGGCCAAAGATGTAGCCTATCAACCATGACTCTGCCCTCCTATTTATAAAGAGCCACAAAAAATCCTAGGGGTCCTACCTTTGTGGGTATTAGATCTTCATCTAATTACCCACTAACCTTGTATTATTGGATCTTCATCTAATAATCCAATAATCTCCTTAGGCATCTAATTGGGCCTCAAACAAGGAGCCCATCAGTGTAGGATCTCATCTAATAAAAATATGAGCTAATTGAATCTCCATCCAATCCTCTATTAACTAAAGCATCCATCATATATGTGTGACCCTCTAGGCCCGATACCGAGCTGGTCGTGAATCGCTCCCATCAGAACTCCTACTGATGTAGTGAATTATTATCCCCATAATAATTCACTCGACTCATCGACTATAGACGTACTAGGCCACTATGTCATAGTCCCAGATGGTATAAGGGGATCAAATCTATCGGACTTGTTTGTCCACAGTTATCGTGTATCTATAATCCATCATCAAACTAATATCGTAGAGATCGTATGTCGGATATGGTACTGTCATGTCGCATACGAAATCAGTTTGCCTTGCTCTAATTGGATTCTACCGAAGAACTCTTTCTCTCTCAATCCGAATGACCCTGGCCAGGGATTTTTCTAAGCAAGCACATACGGGATATTCCTCATGGGATATCGAGAGTGGATAATCCTTTATTGACACTCAATTGCCTTCTAAGGTTGGCTACCAATCCAGATAACCATTTGTACAAGATCTGGAACTTTTTAAACCTATATGTTTGGCGTCAAAAAAAGAAGTACTCAAATAAGGCATCCTTGGTGTCTTAAATCTAAGGACCATATACACAACTGGGACTATGGTACAGTATTCCATAAGCAGATCAATCAGTGAACTCATTCTCTAATGAGCACCTATACTATATCCTTAGTGTCTCCACATAAGTGGCTATAAGACCAACCGCCTCTATCATATGGATGGGTATATAGCACATCGATCTGTCTGGTTATCTCGATGTCCCTCTCTAGTAATCTATGACCACGATTATTTAAGATATGTGTTTAAAGGTGAATCAATCTCATTATCGTGATCTCATCATGATCTGATTCCCATTACATAGAACCAAGGATATCACATTATATATGCAACAAATAATATAATATGAGAATATGCCAATAATAATCATAAGTAAAAAGATCGCACAGTGTGTCACACGTGCCATCACTCACGTGATTGGCTTATAGGATACCTGTAACCAGCACTAATATTGTTAGGCATTCAATGTCAAGCACGGCCTCAAAATCGTCAAGAGGGAGGAGGAAGAAATATGCAATTATATCTTGGTCCTACAGCAATAGTTTCACTCACGGGCACCAGTGGTCACACTTCAAAATTATCCGTCGATGACCTCAACGTCAAATCTACTGCAATCCTCAATAGGTATGGCCATCCGGATGGCAACCTTGCTATTCATAAAATTATTAGTGCTCCCGATGTCAATAAAAATGGTGATCGGCTGTTGCTTAAAAGTCCTCCCACTTTCATTGTTTATAGGTTCGCGTAGCCGGCAAGAGCATCGTAATATCAACCGGCTGCTGTTCTTCATCCGTGACCACTTCCTCATGCTCTGGGACCTGCTCCTCCACATCTTCAAGATGTTCAATTAGTAAGAGGTGGCCCTTTTTGCAGTGATGATTGTAGCTCCACGGCTCATCGCAATGCCAACAAAGACCCTTTGTTGATCGATCACATAGTTCTTCTCTTGTCAATTTTTTTGGCAGCGAAGGATGGCTGAGAATAGAAGGAGGTTTATATGCCATGGGCCTAGGAGTGGTTCTTATCCTCCGAGTATCTTGGTTGAGTCATTCTTCTTGTGTTTGGGTGAAAGAAATTGTAACCGACACGGTACGGGTTTGTCGCGCCTTAACCTCCCCTTTTATCATCGGCTTGAGTCCTTCGATGAATGTTCCTAATAATTGTCGGTCAGTCCAATCACGAGCAAGATATGATAGCTTCTCAAATCTGGTTTGGTACTCTTGAATCATAGAGGTTTGTTGGATCTTTGTGAGTTGGCCGTCGATATTTTCATATTCCGTTGGTCTAAAGTGGTTTAGCAGTGCGTTCGTAAATTTATTCCATGTTGGAGCCCCATGATTATATTCCAGCCAATTATACTATTGAATTGTATATCCTTTAAGGTGGATTACAGTGATGTCCACCATAGAATTGTCTGAGGTTCGATAGTAGTGAAAAAAGTGTTCAACGCGTGAAATCCACCCCACCGGGTCTCATTCTTCCCATCGAGGGAAGTCCACCCTCATACGTGGCTGTAGCATATCCGAGGGCTGTCCCTCCTTCTCGGTAGGCCTCTCTGAACTCTCTCTTTGCTGAAATTTAGTTGGGCTTGGTGGCTGTCCAATTTTGAATTCTGCGAACAAAGCGTGCAGTTCGTCCTCCCAGCATGATTCAAACCGCGATTCAAGCCGGGATTCCAATGCTTCAAATTTGGCATCAATTGGATCTTGAGAAGCCATAGTGTATGCTTGTAGATCAGAGATGTCCTTATTTATTTTCTATTGATGGGTCAATAGCATGGGTGGTGGAAGATTCGAAAAATAGGTTGGTGATAGAAGGGTTCGACTGCAATGGTTTACTATTTTGGGCTACGGTTTTGGGTGCTGTTAGGGTTATAATGCGTCTTAAGGCTAGAGGGATGCCCTAAAGACATCTTGGTTGGTGGCAGCAAGATGGTTAGGTTTTGGTAGGTTAAGGAGAAGAAGAAAGACAAAGATGTAGCAGTAGTTTTTCCGTCAAAAAAATTTCAACAGTAAAGATGCAATTTTTCCCAACAATTCAGGACAAAGATTCTAGTAAAACTCAAGGGGAATCTACTATAGCAGATTTTTAGTGGAAGAAAATGACAGCAAAAGGTTCGACAAAATCAAGGTTCATGGAAAGGTACTATAGAAGATTTTTACATCTAAAGTGTGGCAGTTGGACATAAAAGATTAGTAGGTTATTGATAGGACTCCAGTAGGGTTGAGTCCTAATCAACCTAGAAGTAGTCAATAAAAATCCTGTGGGATTATAATAAAACTCCACCTAGCCACTTTTATCCTATAAAGAAGTGTTGCTAGGGTTTAGATTGGGGTCTTAGGGCCTAGTGGCCGTCAACTATAAGAGGGGCAAAGAGATAATTTTACTAAGACAAACACCTCCATTGGATAGGGTTTAGAACCCTACATAATGATGTAGTCGCCCCTCTCTTTTGTCAAGCAAAGATCATGTTTTATTAAGCTTTGTGCCGAGTTCTAAGAGGAAGGAACCCCTATAACGTTCCAAGGGTTGATTCCCCTCAAAGATCACAATCTATAAAGCTCCTTCAGGGGTTCTATCATTTGATATCAGAGCAATATTCTTGCTGCCCTTATTGCCATCTCTGCTACCCCCACCCTTCCAAGCAATTCTCATAATTGCTGTAACACGCGCCTCCACCGTCATCCCCAAGCCGTAGATCAAATCAATCTACTGTTGCCCCTTGTGTTTGAAATTGGAGATCTGGAATATTTTCATCACCCATGCCTATTTGCTACTAATATTCCTTTGCCTTATGCATTGGAGAAATTTTTTCATATTTTCCTTGCTACAAAATTCTACCATCGTAAACGTTATCATCGTTGTGAAAGGGAAATGCTGCAGAAAATTTCAGCTAATTGTTGCTTCTTGAATCCAAACTTTTGCTCATCCTTTTTGGCAAAAACATTTATACAAATTCAAAGATCATCTTAGTTTTCATTAAGATTGATCTCTGGAAAAAATTCCTTCTGAAATCGGACTTATAGTGCTACAATTCCTAGTCGCGCATTGTTGGAATTTTATGACGAAGAATCTGCCTTCCATTTTTTCATCCACTTTCCAACCGTTACGCTACTGAAATTTTGTCAAACTTATTTACTGATATTACCCACATCTGAACCGAGGATTTGTGACAAATTTCTGCATATTTTACTTTGGTTTTCCTTCAAAAATTATGTTGAGAATTTAGTGTTTCTCCGACACAAATTCTGTTTGTTAGGATAGCACGTACACGACCCTTTCTTCGTCGAATTCCATCAGATTTGAGTCCTATATTTTATGGGTTTTTAGACTCTCTTTCTCTCATCCTCAAATCCTACCATCCTCCCCAAGGACCCTTCCAAACTGCACCATAAACCGATCTCAAATAACCTCCCAAATCAGCCCTAACCGCAGTCTACTTCCATCTATCCAATCCACTCATCCAACCGGCCACCTCTCCTCCAAAAATTCTCATGCCACTAACTCGATAATAGAAAAAGGACCTCAACATTATAGATCTAGAGGCCTACACCATGGCATCAGAGGAGGCTATCAACGCCAAGTTCGAAGCCTTTGAAAGCCGCATGGATGAGAAGATCTGATCCCTTTTTGCCGAATTCAGCATGGGCCGACCCTTGAGCCCGAGGAATTCACAGCAAGGAGAAACTTCAGATCGGTGAGACAATCCTCAAGAGCATGGTCATATCATCCCTGACCCAAACAATCCACGCATAAATGTTGACTTCCCTAGATGGGAAGAAGGAGATCCAATCAGATGAATCTCACGCGCGAAGCACTAATTTTGGTTCTACCGAACTGTCGACACTACATAGGTGGAGATTGCTGTCATCCACCTCGAAGGAGACATTATTCAGTGGTTCAATTAGTTTGAGCACACCCATGAAAGTCTCTCTTGGCAACGATTCAAGGAAGGACTACTAAATCCCTTCGGACCAACTGATTTCGACGACATCGACGGACAATTGGTGAAGATTTGGTAAACCTCTACAATACAAGAATACCAAACAAGGTTTCAACGTTTCTAATCAAATGATGGATTGGTCTAAAAAGTAACTTTTAGGGACTTTTATTGAGGGCCTAAGGCCAGAGATTCGAGAAGTAAAGGCGCGACAAACGTACACTCTTATGGCGATGATTTCCTTTGCAAGAATCCAAGAACGATTGAACCATGAAGTATGAAGGATCAGGGTTGCTCCCCGACCAGCCATGCCAAAGCCATCAACCCCCTCTACTACTATCCGAGCTCCCACACCAAAAAAAATAGCAAGAGACGAGCTTCATGAACAATCGACCAAGGGGTTTTTTGGCATTATGATGAACCGTGGAGTCGAGAACATCGCTGCAAAATGTAGTGGCTCCTCGTCATAGAACCAGTAGAGGATGAGGACATCGTACCATCTGAAGAAGACCTTGAACTCGAAGATGAAGCCATGGAGGAAGAGCCCCAACCGGCCGACTATGCAGTGCACGCGCTGGCTGGTTACTCCAACCCGTTGATGACGAAAGTTGGAGGACTCCTTAAATAGCAACCCATCAAAGGTTGCAACAAGTTCGACGTAAAGGTCGCCAATGGTAGAATCCTCAATTGCGACCAACGGTGCCTGCGGGTAAAATTGCTCCTATAAGACCAAGAAGTGGTAGCCGATTTCTTCCTCATACCCATCGATAACTATGAAGCCGTGCTTGCGATTGAATGGCTCACAACATTAGGTGACATCTCCTAGAATTTTTCTAAGCTAATCATGAAGTTTTATTATAAAGGGAGACAGGTCACATTGCGAGACTAATGCGGGAGCCATATCTCAACCGTTTCGACGTAGCGAATGGAGAAAGTGCTGCACAAGACATGTGGCAGATTTTTTTTTTTGCATATCCAACAACCGTCAGAGGAGGAGAACATGCAAAATTCATATCCTAAGCTTGCCCTCTTGCTGGATGAATTCGCAGATGTTTTCATGGAGTCGCGTGGGCTTCCTCCTAACCGGCCACATTACCACTGCATCCCTATAATGCCAGGCAAAGCTCCAGCAAATTTGATACCATACCACTATCCTCACTTGAAGAAGGATGAGATTGAAAACATCATTAAGGAGATGCTGACACTCGAGTGATTCGACCAAGCTGCAGCCCTTACTCCTCGTCGGTGTTGCTAATGCACAAGAAGGATGGTACATGACGGATATGCATTGATTACCAGGCTTTGAACGCCATCAACGACAAAGAGAAATATCTTATACTAGTAGTAGATGAGCTCTTGGATGAACTAAAAGGAACCCGAGTCTTCACTAAATTGGATCTCCGTTCCGGATACCATTAGAATTGGGTATGATGGGTTCCCTGATTAAGGCCCAATTAGAGGCCCAAGGAGATTATTGGATAGAGATCCAATAATGCAAGGTTAGTGGGTAATTGGATGAAGATCCAATACCCACTAAGGCAGGCGCCCTAGGGTTTTTGGTGGCTCTCTATAAATAGGAGGGGAGACTCATGGTTGATAGGCTGCAGCTTTAGCCACCACCTCCTATTCTCCTCCCTCCCTCTACGCAAGAGTTGCGAGATCAGATTGGAGGAGTTTCACTATAGAGATCCATCGTGTGGATACCGCTAGAGAGGACGCTTGACCTCCTTCATCCTCTCCATCCGGATCTAAAAATACAGGGATATACGAACTCCCTATGTCAAATCAATCTCTCACACATCGAGATTTGATCAGTTTTTGTGTTTTTCTTGCGACCCCAATCTTTTGCACGATGATTTGATCTGCATGGGAAACCAGTTTATTTATTTTGATTTTCGCTGCACATGTGATGCTCCCGCTGAGGTTTCCCAATAGTGGTATCAGAGTCAAGGTTTTCGTGCGAAAGGTTGATTTTAAACAATGTGTGATGAGATTGAATTGTGTAGAATCGTTCTATGCATTCTTGATGCGTTTTTGCAGTGAAGGCAGCGAGGAGGAGGCTCGGCCAGCCACGGTGAGCCCCCATGCAAGGCCGGCCACCCATGGTCAGGCCGCGGCCAGGGCCACCCGCAAGGGGCAGCAGCCTGTAGGGGCAACGCTTGCGGGCACGGCGGGCCGCGACCAGCTCTCAGGAGCTGCAGCCGCTGGCAGCGCGGTGCTCGCAAGGGGTTGCCGCCCGCGGCCAGCCCTACCGCCAGCAGGGGCGATGGCGCCAGTTGTAGGGGTGGACGCCCCTTGGCAGGGGCAGCGGCGGCGCAGAGGGGACAAGGGGAAATTTAGTGTTTCCTTTTTCTTAAAAGGATTATTTTGCCCCTCTGAATTAAAAAAATTCCAAGGTTTATCCTCGTGTACAGAATTCTGAAAATGCCCTCAATAATTCTAAAAATTTCGAGGACTGCCCTCTCATCCAGAATTATGAAAATACCCTTGATAATTTTGGAAATTCCTAACTTATCCTGATTTTCAAAAAAATAATTAATTAAATAGTTTAATTAATTATTAAATATATCTAGTAATCCTACATATGATGTGATGTACATGTGATGTATGATGTGGATGGATAATCATGAGCCATGTGAGTGATATGTGTAATTATGATTATTATTATTATTGGGGCCTGCGAGCCTCCGTTTTTCTTGTTTATTGTCGGGCCTGCGTGCTTGTGATTATTTATAATTACATGGAGAGGCACAAGAGGAGCGTGGAGGTGACAGTGGGACCCATGATGCCATGATGGGAGATTATGACGCATGGTGATGCGACGATTCGACGGAACCAATGATGACGAAATCAACAATCACAGGGCACGGAGATGCACCAATGCACACATAGATCCTATTGTGAGTGATTAGGCCCATTGGCTCAGGCTTAATCATATTAGGTGATAGCTCATGATCATCCGGTGTGGCTTGCATGTGTGATGTGTTATACACCTACTAGATATATGTATATATATATTTCTATGTGATGTAGATATATATTAAATATGTATGTGTGTGACATGACATATAGGAGACCGATAGAAAATAAAAACCCCTCCTACGATAATATTAAGTCGGTAAGCGTGAGGTAATAAGATTGATCCACGTGGCCTTCCATCATTAAAGGAAGAATTGAATCTCGACATAGGTTGAGTTGGTCGAGTCACTCGAGGCTCACCTATCTATATGATCGAGTTCTTGCCTACGATATATATATGTCACTAGTGACTTGAGGACTTAGTATGACTTGGTCGAGCAGTCGAGAGCATATCTATCGAATCAGACTCATCTTGTAACGATGGTGATGACTTAACTGAACTTCATGGTTGGTCGAGCAGTCGAGACAATGATGATTCGGAGGTCGAACATGACGGGAATCACAAGGAGTTGTGATTGATAAGAGTTGTCTACCTTTCGGGCTTAGTGTAGTTGGTCGAGTCCCTCGAGATTGCACTAAGATGCCAATTGGATCCCGATCCCCACTAGGAGTCTGCCGGAGACTTTCGTCTCACGTGTCGAGGGTGTCGCGTGATTCACTAGAAAAATAGTGGGAGTATATTAAGATAGAAGTCCATATCTTAATTAGTATTTTTCTGTAAAATCTGCATGTTATTTATTTTTGCTATATCTTATTTTTCAGAAACATGTCGCTCATAAACCCCCTACGTGGCATACTTGATGCCAACCGCATCACTGGTCCAAACTGTATAGACTGGCTCCATAATTTGAGAATTGTTCTCACAAAAGAGAAAATCGTATATGTCCTTAATACGATTGTGCTTGTGTTGGAGGAAAGGACAAGCGAGGATGAGATCACTCGCTTTGTGAAGTATAAAGATAGTCCTAAAGGATAACCTGTATGTTGATCTTATACTTCAGCCCCTACCAGATTCCTTTTCACAGTTCATTACTAACTTTAATATGAAAAATTTGAGGTGACTCTTTTTGAGCTCCTCAATATGTTGAGGGAAGCTAAGAGTACCATCAAGAAAGAGAAGTCAATTCTCTATATTGGTGAAACAAATTGGAAAAGGAAGGCCAACAAGACCCTCAACAAGGGTTAGCGCAAAGAAAGACCGGGTAAGGCAAAGGTTGCCTAGAAAGACCCGACAAAGGACATAGGAAAGTGCTTCCACTACGGCCAAGATGGGCATTGGAAGAGGAACTGTAAGGACTACCTTACAGAGAAGGCAAAATAGAAGCTTAGAGAAGCTTCAGGTATATTTATGATTAGTCTTCACTTATCAAATTTTCATGATAACACATGGGTATTGGATACCGGGAGTGCTTATCATATCTACAATTCATTGCAAGTTATGGCAAGACCTAGGAGATTGGCTAGATGTCAGATGGACCTCAAGATGGGCAATGGAGCAAGAGTTGCTACAGTTGTCGTAGGGGAGGTCACCCTACATCTGCCCGGTGGAGCTATCATTGCATTGGATGCATGCTATTTTATTCTCTCTATTATGAAAAATATTATATCCATCTCTTGTTTGGCAATTAGCGGATATAAATTAGTTTATGAGAATAATAGTTGTTCAATAATTATAGATGATGAGATCATCACTAGAGGGACCCTTGTAAATGGCTTATATGTGTTAGACACTTCTCCACACATCATGAATATAAATATGTCTAAGAGGAAAAGAGATGAGGTGAATAATGCACATCATGAATATAAATATGTCTAAGAGGAAAAGAGATGAGGTGAATAATACAAACCTATGACATTATAAGCTAAGTCATATACATGAGGGAATGATTTAAAAGTTACTGAAAGATGGATACTTAGATCTATTGGACTATGAGTCATATGCAACTTGTGAATCTTGGCTTCGTGGGAAGATGATCAACTCTCATTTTAGTGGAACTAGAGAGAGAGCCACTGAGTTATTAGAACTTATACATAGTGATGTATGTCATGTCGACTCAGGCTATAGGTGGTTACTCATACTTCATTAGATTATGATGATTTCTCTAGGTATGGACACGTGAGCTTAATGAAGTACAAATCTGAGGCCTTTGAAAAATTTAGGGAATATAAGAATGAGGTAGAAAACTAAATTGGAAAGAGTATTAAGACTCTTCGATCAGATCGTGGAGGAGAATACTTGAGTATAAAGTTCACCCATTCCCTCAGGGACAATGAGATTTTATCCCAGTGGACACCTCCTTATACACCTCAGCTCAATGGTGTATTAGAAAGGAGGAATCTCATGCTGTTATATATGGTGCGGTCCATGATGAGTTTCGCTGACCTACCTATCTTATTCTAGGGTACGCCCTACAGACCACAACTTACCTTCTGAATAGAGTTCCATCAAAGTCGGTAGTGTCTACACCATATGAGATATGGAAAGGAAAGAAGCACGATCTTAAGATTGTTAAGATTTAGGGCTATCCTGCCCACGTTAGAAGACACAACCCCGATAAGTTGGAATCAATGACATAATGGTGCACATTCGTGGGATACCCAGAGGAAACTTGTGGGTATTATTTCTATCACCCTGAGGACCGAAAGATCTTTGTTGCCAAGAGAGCCATGTTCCTTAAGAAGGAACACATTCTTGGTGGAAACAGTGGGAGCAAGATAGAATTGAGCGAGGTTGGAGAACCTAGCTCAAGCACCATTCTAGAGCCCGAGTCTGTTCAGGTACCTAACACATAAGTTCCAACTTTACGTAGGTCTAGTAGAGTATCTCACCCTCCTGAAAGATATGTGAGACATATCAGTGGAGATGACTCTCTAGATTTTGATCCTCAGACCTACGAGGAGGCTATTATGAGTATAGACTCCAGGAAATGACAAGAAGCCATGAATTCTAAGATGGATTCTATGTACTCTAATAAGGTTTGGAACCTTATGGATGCGCCTGAGGGTGTCGTACCCATCAGCTGCAATTGGATCTTCAAAAAGGAGATCTAAGTAGATGGAAATGTAGAGACCTATAAGGCAAGGCTAGTAGCTAAAGGATATCGTGTAAGATAAGGAGTTGACTTTGACAAAACCTTTTCACCTGTAGTGATGCTTAAGTCCATTAGAATTCTTTTGGTTATTGCAGCACACTATGATTATGAGATTTGACAAATGGATGTCAAAATGGTATTCCTCAATGGCAACCTTGAGGAGGTATATATGATACAGCCAGAGGGATTCATATCTAGAGAGAGTCCAGATAAAGTGTGCAGGTTGCTCAAGTCCATTTATAGACTAAAGCAAGCTTCCCGAAGTTGGAACATAAGATTTATTAAGACGATCAGATCTTATGACTTTGTTAAGAATGAAGATAAACCTTGTGTGTACAAGAAGGTAAGTGGAAGTGCAATCACATTTTAGTATTATATATGGAGGACATCCTAATCATTGGGAATGATGTATGAATGCTCTACATAGTAAAAGCTTGGCTATCTAGAAACTTCTCAATGAAAGACTTAGGGGAAGCACCTATATTTTGGGGATCCAGATCTATAGAGATAGATCCAAAATAATGCTTGGTTTATCCCAGTCTAGGTACATATACTCCATTATCAAAAGGTTTGGCATGAAAAATTCCAAGAGAGGTCTCATACCGATCAGACATGGAATATAACTTTCTAGGAGTATGTCCCTAAAGACTCCTGAAAAAAGGACAGGCATGGAAAAGATACCTTATGCCTCAGCGATTGGGTCTATCATATATGTGATGCTATGTACTAGGCCTGATATAACACATTCTCTGAGTGTCACGAGCAGGTATCAGGTAGATCCAGGTTTAGAACACTAGAAGGCAGTAAAGTGTATCCTTAAGTACTTGAGAATCACTAAGGATCTTTTACTGGTATATGGAGGAGGTAGCCTTCAAGTTGAGAGCTACACAGACTCGAGTTTTAAGTCTGACATTGATGATAGCAAGTCTAATTCAAGGTATGTTTTCACCCTAAATACAGGAGCAGTAAGTTGGAAGACTTACAAGCAAGACACTACTGCTGACTCGACCATAGAGGCGAAATACATTGCTGTAGCAGAAGCAACAAAGGAAGGGATATGGATGAAGAAGTTCATCAAGGATTTGGGAGTCATACCAAGTAGCGTGGAGCCGACTCTCATATATTATGATAGCGACAGGGCGATAACTCTAACAAGAGAACCCATGTCTCATCAGAATTATTGTGAGAAGGTTCTATCTGATTAGAGAGATCATGACCCGAAAAGATATAACAATAGAAATAGTTTCATCCGAAGATAATATTACCGATCCACTGACGAAGCCGCTAGCTCAGATTGTATTTGAGCGTCACCGGGGTCTGATGGGGATCAGACATATGTATGATTGGCTTTTGGTCAAGTGGGAGATTGTTGGTTACATGTGGCCTACAAGCTAATCACGTGAGGAATGACACGTGCGACACGCTGTGTGATCTTTTTGCTAATGATTAATATTGGCATATTCTCACATTATATTATCTGTTGCATATATATTGTGATGTCCTTGGTTCTGTGCAATGGGAATCAGATCGTGATGAGATTACGATAATGAGATCGATTCATCTTTAAACATAGATCCTAAATAATCTCGGTCATAGGTTACTCGAGAGGGACATCGAGATAACTGGACAGACTGGTGTACTATATACCCGTCCATATGATAGAGGCGGCTGGTCTCATAGCCATTTGTTTGGAGACACTAAGGATATAGTATAGGTGCTCATTGGAGAATGAGTTCACTAATTGATCCGTTTATAGAATGATGTATGGTTAATGATACCTAATGTCAAACAATGACTTTATAGTCTCAGTTGTGTATCTGGTCCATAGACTTGAGACACCAAGGATGCCTTGTATGAGTACTCCTTTCTTTGACGCCAGACTTATAGGTTTAGAAAGCTTCAGATCTGGTACAATTGGTTATCGAGATTGGTAGCCAACCTTACTAAGGTAATTGAGTGTCAATAGAGGATCATCCACTCTCGGTATCACGAGAGGAATATCTCATATGTGCTTGCTCAGACAAATCTCTAGCCAAGGTCATTCGGATTGAGAGAGAAAGAGTTCTCTGGGGAAATCCGATTAGAGCGACACTATGACGGATTTCGTATGTGACCTGACAGTACCATGTCCAATATACGGTCTCTAAGATATTAGTTGGATGAGGGATTATAGATACATGGTAATTATAGAGAGACAGGTCCGATGGATTCGATCCCCTTGTATCGTTTGGGGACTATGGCGTAGTGGCCTAGTACGTCCATAGTCGATGAGTCGAGTGAATTATTATGGGGATAATAATTTACTATATTAGAAGGAGTTCTGATGGGAGTGACTCACAGCCAGCTCGGTATCGGGCCTAGAGTGTCACACATATATGGTGGATGCTTCAGCGAATAGAGGATTGGATGGAGATCCAATTAGCCCCTATTCTCATTAGATGAGACCCTATACTAATGGGCTCCTTAATTAAGGCCCAATTAGAGGCCTAAGGAGATTATTGGATAGAGATCTAATAATGCAAGATTAGTGGGTAATTGGATAGAAATCCAATACCCACTAAGGGAAGAGCCATAGGGTTTTTAGTGGCTCTCTATAAATAGGTGGGGAGACTCATGTTTGATAGGCTACAGCTTTAGCCACCACCTCCTATTCTCCTCCCTCCCTCTGCGCAAGAGTTGCGAGATCAGATTGGAGGAGTTTCCCTGTAGAGATCCATCGTGTGGATACCACTACAGAGGAGGATGCTTGACCTCCTTCATCGTCTCCATTCGGATCTAGAAATACAGGGATATACGATCTCCCTAGGTAAAATCAATCTCTCACACATCGCGGTTTTATTGGTTTTTGTGTTTTTCTCGTGGCCCCAATTTTTTGCACGATGATATGATCTACGTGGGAAACCAGTTTTTGTTTTGATTTTCACTACGCATGATGTGATGTACCCGCTGAGGTTTCCCAACAAGGTATGCATTGAAGATGTTCCAAAAACTACAATTTGCATAAATAACGACCACTATGAGTTGTTGGTAATAAATGCCCTTTGGACTTACGAATGCTCCTTCTACTTTTTAATGCTTGATGAATGATATTTTTTAGAGGTTTCTACATAAGTTCTTGTTAGTATTTTTTGATTATATCATCATTTATAGCCCTACACTTGATATGCATTTTCAACACTTACGAATTATTCTAATAATCCTTCGGGAGAATACCCTTTATGTTAAATAATCAAAGTGTAGCTTTTTAAAACATAAACTAGAGTATCTATGACACATTATATCAGAGGATAGAGTGGCGGTAGACCCAACAAAGATCAAAGCAATGCAAGGACGGCTGAAACCTACGAACATAAAATCACTGCGTGGCTTCCATGGACTCACGGGCTACTACCGAAAATTCGTGAAAGATTATAGCAAGATCAGTGCCTCACTCACGTCCCTACTGAAGAAAGACTCCTTATGGTCGGATAAAGGTTCCACAACCTTTGAATGACTCAAGGCAGCCATGATGACGATGTTGGTCCTAGCATAGCCCAATTTTAATCGCACCTTCGTGATTGAGGCTGACGCATCCGGAGTTGGAATTGAGGCTATTCTAATGCAAGATGATCGACCTCTTACTTACACTAATAAGGCTTTGTCTCCATCCCATCTTAAAATATCCGTGTATTATCAAGAAATGCTTGCCATCATACACGTCATCACGAAGTGTGAGATGACCCTACTTGATCAACCGACGCTTCCAGATTAAGACAAACTACCGAAGCCCCACGTATTTTTTGGAGTAGAAAATATCTTCCTTGAAGTAGAAAATATCTTCCTCGGAGCAACAATGATGGGTAACTAAACTTCTTGGTTTTGATTATGAAATTTTTTATCGAAAGGGGAAAGAGAATGTTGTTGTAGATGCTCTATCTCAGCTACCAGGACAAGCCAAAATTTCAGCCATCTCCCTTCCCTCTACCGACTTGCTCAAAGACATTGGGGGGAATGAAAGAGCAACCCAGAAACCTGAGGTATCATAGAAAAATTGGAGAAGAATCTGGGTTTCATGGATCACTACACATGAGATTCGAAGGACCTGCGTTACAAAGGCTGAATTGTGATTGTTCCTTCTTCCCCTTGCATCAAAATTATTTTACATGAGATGCATTCTTCACCTTTAGTAGGGCACTCTGGATTTCTGAGAACATATAAGAGGGTGAAGCAAAATTTCTTTTAGAGAGGCATGAAAAAATTAATTTATGATTATGTATATAAATAATGCCAATAGCAAAAAGGTGAATCGGTGGCAAGTTCGGGAAAACAACAACCACTACCTAAACTGGACTCAGCATGAACTAACATCTCCATGGACTTCATCGAAGGGCTGCCACCATCTCAAGGTAAAAGCACGATCTTTGTGGTGGTAGATCGTCTAACCAAATATGCTCATTTCTATGATGTGAGACATCCTTATACCGCTGTTAGTATTGCTCAACTTTTTGTAGAAAATATTGTAAAACTACATGGGATGCTAAGGTCGATTGTGAGCGACCGTGAGAGGGTGTTTACAATTAAATTTTGGACCAAGCTCTTCCAACTACAAGGCACCCAATTGAAGATGAGCACAACCTATCATCCACAGAAGGATGGCCAAACATAAGTTGTGAACAGATGCCTCGATACTTACTTACGGTGCTTCATTAGTGATCGCCCCAAAGAGTGGACGCAGTGGCTTCCTTGGCCTGAATGGTGGTACAACACAACTTATCATTCATTAACTAAATGTACCCTATATGAGGCATTGTATGACCGACCGCCCCTTTTAATACCTAAATATGTAATTGGCACAACCAAAGTGGATCAGGTTGACCAAAACTTAGTTGACAGGGACAAGCTTATGCAACTACTGAAAGACAACCAAACTGTCATCCATGCCCGTATGAAGCAATAAGCAGACACTCACCGGAGCGAGCAAGAATTTTTGGTAGGAGATAGGGTCTACCTTCGCCTACAACCATACAAGCAGCTGTTAATCAACACCAAAGCGTCGATGAAGCTATCTCTATGATTCTATGGACCATATCATATTTTGAAGTGTATTGGGGCCGTGGCATATAGATTAAATCTTCTAGATGACGCTAAGATCCATCCCGTCTTTCACGTATCGTTGCTAAAGCTGAAATTGGGAGAACGTGAGTTGGCTCAGACTCAATTACCGAGCACTACAAATGATGGTGAGATTCAAGCTCAACCCGAAGCTATACTTGATCGAAGGATTGTGATGCACTGTTGACACCCTTCAATTGAAGTACTCGTGAAGTGAAATAATTTACCATCGGAAGATACAATGTGGGAGTCTTACAAGGAGTTGAAGACCTGATTCCCAAAGTTTATGGACCCTTAGCTTTGAGGACAAGATTGATTCAAAGAGGGTGGCTTGATAGGACTCTAGTAGGGTTGAGTCCTAATCAACCTAGAAGTAGTCAATAAAAACCCTGTGGGATTGTATTAAAACTTCACCTAGCCACTTTTATCCTATATAAAAGTGTGGCTAGGGTTTAGATTGGGGCTTAGGGCTTAGTGGCCGTCACCCCCTTTACTGGGCTGGTCGGCCAGGGTTTCCTTTAGCTAGGTCGACTATAAGAGGGGCAAAGTGGTCATTTTACTTAGGTAAGCACCCCTATGGGATAGGGTTTAGAACCCTATATAATGATGCAGTCACCCCCTCTCTTTTGTCTAGCAAAGATCATCTTTTATTCAGCCTTGTGAAGAGTTCTAGGAGGGAGGAACCCTTGTAGTGTTCCAAAGGTTTATCCCCCTCAAAGATCAAAATCTATATAGCTCCTTCAAGGGTTCTATCAGTTATATTGATAATTTTTTGACGAAGCCAAAGGAAAATCTGAAGTTAGGAAGTGCTAAAGCTGTCGTGAAAATTTCATAGAGATTTGGTTAGTAAATACATAGTAGCAAGATCAATTAGGCAAGGTAATACAGTTGAAATTCTGCAGCGTAACTTTCGTTGTAAAGATGGAAACTTTGCGACAAAAAGTTTATGCAGCAAATAGGAATGAATTTTTTTTTGGATTTTTTGAATAGGGATAACTAAATTGCAATAGTAGTAAGGTAGAAAACCTGAACCTATTGCAATTCACGAGGAGATCAAATGATGATCTGTGGTAGTGGGGATGATGGCCGAATTTGGTGACGATCTTCAAGCAATTGGGGGAATTACTTTGGATAGCTATGGGCAGCTGATGAATGGCTATGGAAGGTAGTGATATGCCAAGAATACTGCTCTAATACCAAGTGTTAGAACCCTTACGGATTCTAAGCTTGGGGTGATCTCTATAGGGGATCGACCTACTTGGAACTCTATAGGGGTTCCCTCCTCCAAATTGCTACTCAAAGGCTACAGAAATTATCGTTCGCCTGTGCTTCCAATATATGTCTATTAGGAAACCTTACCGGGAGCATCACATGTGTAGCAAAAATAAAAACAAAATTGGTTTTCCACGCAGATCAAATCATCGTGCAAAAGATTGGGGTCGCGAGAAAAAATCGTAAAAACTGAAAAACTACGATGTGTGAGAGATTGATGTTACCTAGGGAGATTGTATATCCCTGTATTCCAGATCTGGATGGAAAGATGAAGGAGATCAAGCATCCTCCTCTCTAGTGGTATCCACACGATGGATCTCTGCAGCGAAACTCCTCTAATTTGATCTTGTAACTCTTGACCAGAGGGAAGGAGGTGGTGGCTAAAGTTGCAGCCTATCAATCATGAGTCTCCCCTCCTATTTATAGAGAGCCACCAAAACCCTAGGACTCCTTCCTTAGTGGGTATTGGATCTTCATCTAATAACCCACCAACCTGGTATATTAGATCTTTATCCAATAATCTCCTTAGGCCTCTAATTGGGCCTTAACCAAGGAGCCCATAAGCATAGGGTCTCATCTAATGAGAATAGGGGCTAATTGGATCTTTATCTAATCCTCTATTCGCTGAAGCATCTACCATATGTTTGTGACCCTCTATGCCCGATACCGAGCTAGTCGTGAGTCACTCCCATCAGAACTCATTCTGATATAGTGAATTATTATTCCCATAATAATTCACTCGACTTATCGGCTACGGACGTACTAGGCCACTACTCCATAGTCCCCAATCGGTACAGGGGGATCGAATCCATCAGACCTATCTATCTACGTTACCATGTATCTATAATCCCTCATCCAACTAATATCCCAAGGATCGTATATTGGACATGGTACTGTCAGGTCACAAACGAAATCCATCATAGTCTCGCTCTAATCGGATTCTCTCGGAGAACTCTTTCTCTCTCAATCCGAATGATCCTGGCCAGGGATTTGTTTGAGCAAGCATATATGGGATATTCCTCTCGTGATACCGAGAGTGGATGATCCTCTATTGACACTCAATTGCCTTCGTAAGGTTGGCTACCAATCCTGATAACCAACTTTACCAGATCTAGAACTTTCCAAACCTATAAGTCTGGCGTCAATGAAAGGAGTACTCATACAAGGCATCCTTGGTGTTTCAAGTCTAAGGTATCTTATCCATGTCTGTCCTTTCTTCAGGAGTCTGTGGGGACATACTCCTAGAAAGTGATATTCCATGTCTCATTGGTATGAGATATCTCTTGAAAATTTTCATTCCAAACCTTTTGATAATGGAGTCTATGTACCTAGACTGGGACAAACCAAACATCCTTTTGGATCTATCTCTATAGATCTGGATCCCCAAAATATAGGATGCTTCCCCTAAGTCTTTAATGGAGAAGTTTCTAGATAGCTAAGCCTTTACTATGGAGAGCATTCCTACATCATTCCCAATGATTAGGATGTCATCCACATATAGCACCAAGAAGGTGATAGCGCTTCCACTTACCTTCCTGTACACACAAGGCTCATCTTCGTTCTTAACGAAGTCATAAGATTTTATCACCTCCTCAAATCTTATGTTCCAACTTCAGGAAGCTTGCTTCAATCCATAAATGAATCTAAGCAACCTACACACTTTATCTGGACTCTCTTTAGATACGAATCCCTCTGGTTGTATCATATACACCTCTTCCTTGAGGTTGCCATTGAGGAATACCATTTTGACATTCACCTGCCAGATCTCATCGTCATAGTGTGCTGCAATGGCCAAAATAATTCTAATGGACTTAAGCACGGCTACAGGTGAAAAGGTTTCATCATAGTCAAATCCTTGTCTTTGACGATATCCTTTAGCTACCAGCCTTGCTTCATAGGTCTCTACCTTTCCATCCACTCTGATCTTCTTCTTGATGAACCATTTGCAGCTGATGGGTACAATACCCGTAGGTGCATCCACAAGGTTCCAAACCTTGTTAGAGCACATGAAATCAATCTCAGAATTCATGGCTTCTTGCCACTTTCCGGAGTCTATACTCATAATAGCCTCCTCGTAGGTCTGAGGATCAACATCCTGAGAGTCATCTCCACTGATATGTCCCACATATCATTCAGGAGGGTGAGATAATCTACTAGACCTACGTAAATTTGGAATTTGTGTGTTAGGTATTTGAACAGACTCGGGCTCTGGAATGGTGCTCGAGCTAGGTTCTCCAACCTCACTCAATTCTATCTCACTCCCACCGTTTTCACCAAGAATGTGTTCCTTCTCAAGGAACACAGCTCTCTTGGCAATAAAGACCTTTCGGTCCTCGGGATGATAGAAATAATACCCACAAGTTTCCTTTGGGTATCCCACGAATATGCACTATTCTGTCCTTAATTATAACTTATCGGGGTTGTGTCTTCTAACGTGGGTAGGACAGCCCCAAATCTTAATCACGTTAAGATCGTGCTTCTTTCCTTTCCATATCTCATATGGTGTAGACACTACCGACTTTGATGAAACTTTGTTCAGAAGGTAAGCTAGGGTCTCTAAGGCGTACCCCTAGAACGAGACGAGTAGATCAGCGAAACTCATCATGGATTGCATAATGTCTAACGGCGTGCGATTCCTCCTTTCTCATACACCATTGAGCTAAGGTGTATAAGGAGGTGTCCATTGGGATAGAATCCCATTGTCCTTAAGGAAATAAGTGAACTCCGTACTCAGGTACTCTCCTCCTCGATCTAATCGAAGAGTCTTAATACTCTTTCTAATTTGATTCTCTATCTCATTCTTATATTCCCTGAATTTCTCAAAGGCCTCAGATTTATACTTCATTAAGTACACGTGTCCATACCTACAGAAATTATCAGTGAATGTAATGAAGTATGAGTAACCACCTATAGCCTGAGTCGACATGGGACCACATACATCACTATGTATAAGTTCAAATAACTTGGTGACTCTCTCTCTAGTTCCACTAAAAGGAGAGTTGGTCATCTTCCTACGAAGGCAAGGTTCACAAGTTGCATATGTCTCATAGTCAAATGGATCTAAGTATCCATCTTTCAACAACTTTTGAATCCTTCCCTTATGTAT
Source organism: Ensete ventricosum (assembly GCA_029747655.1). Taxonomy (NCBI): domain Eukaryota; kingdom Viridiplantae; phylum Streptophyta; class Magnoliopsida; order Zingiberales; family Musaceae; genus Ensete; species Ensete ventricosum. Next base: position 24,200,087 of record JAQQAF010000007.1, on the reverse strand, counting down.
ATGACCTAGCCTATAATGCCATAGGTTTGAATTATTCATCTCATCTCTTTTTCTCTTAGACATATTTATATTCATGATATGTAGAGAAGTGTCTAACACATATAAGTCATTTACAAGGGTCCCTCTAGTGATGATCTCATCATCTATTATTATCGAACAACTATCGTTCTCAAAAACTAATTTATATCCTCTAATTGTCAAACAAGAGATGGATATAATATTTTTGATAATAGAGAGAACAAAATAGCATGCATCCAATGCAATGATAGCTCCACAAGGCAGATGTAGGGAGACCTCCCCAACGGCAACTGTAACAACTCTTGCTCTATTGCCCATCTTGAGGTCCATCTTGCCTCTAGCTATTCTCCTAGGTCTTGCAAGAACTTGCAATGAATTACAGATATGATAAACACTCCCGGTATCCAATATCCATATGTTATCATTAAAATCTGACAAGTGAAGACTGATCATGAATATATCTGAAGCTTCTCTAAGCTTCTATTTCACCTTATCTACAAGGTAGTCCTTACAGTTCCTCTTCCAATGCCCATCTTGGCCGCAATGGAAGCACTGTCCTTTATCCTTTGCTAGATCTCTCTTGGCAACCTTTTCCCTTACCTGGTCTTTCTTTGCCCTTGCCCTTCTTACGGATCTTGCTAGCCTTCCTTTTCTTTTTGGTCTCACCAATATAGAGAACTAGCTTCTCTTTCTTGATGACACTCTCAGCTTCACTTAACATATTGAGGAGCTCAGGGAGAGTCACCTCAAATTTGTTCATATTAAAGTTAATAATGATCTGTGAAAATGAATCTGGTAGGGACTGAAGTATAAGATCAATATACAGGTTATCCTCTAGGACTATCTATATACTTCACAAAGCGAGCGATCTCATCCTCGCTTATCCTTTCCTCCAGCGTAGGCACAATCATTTTAATGACATATACGATTTTATCTTCCGCGAGAATAATTCTCAAAATGCGAAGCTTTTGGACCAATGAGGCGGTTGGCATCAAGTATGCCATGTAAGGGTTTTTGCAAGCGACAAACAAGATATAGCGTAAATAAATAATATGCAGATTTTACAAAAAATACTAATTAAGATATGAATTTCTATCTTAATGTACTCCCACTATTTTCTTAGCGAATTACGCGACACCCTCGACACGTGAGAAGGAAGTCTCCAGCAGACTCCTAGTGGGGATCAGGATCCAATTGGCATCTTAGTGCAACCTCGAGGGACTCGACCAATTACACTAAGCCCAAAAGGTAGGCAACTCTTGCCAATCACAACTCCTTGTGATTCCCGTCACGTTCGGCCTCCGAATCAACATGGTCTCGAGGGACTCGACCAACCATGATATTCAATTACGTCTTCACCATCGTTACAAGATTAGTCTGATTTGATGATATGCCCTCGAGGGACTCGACCAAGCATACCATATCCTCAGGTCACCGGTGACATCTCTATGTCATAGGCAAGAACTCGATCACGTAGATAGGTAAGCATCGAGGGACTCGACCAACTCAACCTATGTCGTGATTCAATTTCTTCCTATAACGATAGAAGGCCATGTGGATCAATCTTATTGCCTCACGCTTACCGACTTAATATTATTGTAGGAGAGGTTTTTGTTTCATATCGGTCTCCTAATATGTCATATCACACACATACATATTTAATATATATCTATATCACATGCAAATATATATATACATATATCTAGTAGGTGTATAACACATCACATATGCAAGCCACACTAGATGATCATGAGCCGTCACCTAATATGATTAAGCCTGAGCCAATGGGCCTAATCACTGACAATAGGATCTTTGTGTGCATTGGCGTATCTCCATGCCCTGTGATTGTTGATCTCGTCATCATCGGTTCCGTCAGATCGTTGCATCACCATGCGTCGTGATCTCCCGCCACGGCATCGTGGGTCCTACTATAACCTCCACGCTCCCGCTACGCTTCTCCATGTAATTACAAATAATCACAAGCACACAGGCCCAACAATAAACGTGAAAAACATAGGCTCGTAAGCCCTAGTGATAATAATAATCACAATTACAAACATCACAACACATGGCTCATGATCATCCACCCACATTATACATCACATGTACATCACATCATAATAATTAATTAAACTATTTAATTAATTATTTTTTTGAAATCAAGACATGCTCGGAATTTCCAGAATTGTCAAGGGCATTTTCATAATTCTTGATGAGAGGACAGTCTTCAAAATTTCTAGAATTGATAAGGGTATTTTTGTAATTCTGGATGAGAGGACAGTCCTCAAAATTTCTAAAATTATTGAGGGCATTTTTGGAATTTTATACACGAGGATAGTCCTCAGAATTTTCTGAATTCATAGGGGTAGGATCATCCTTTTATCCAAAGGATGCCCTAACCCCATATTCCCCTTCTGCGCCACCGTCGCTGCTGCCCCTACATAGGTGCCTCTGTGGGCGTCGCCCCTCTATGGGCTGGCCGCGAGCAGGCGCTGCCCTTACGGCCTCACCGCGGGCAAGCAGCCCCTTGCGGGCTAGCCGCTGGCAGTGGGCGGTGCTTCTGCCCGCAGGTGACCTTCTTGCTGGAGTCGCGCCAGCAGCCGGCCGCCCGCTTGTGGGCTGCTGCCCCTGCGGGTGGTCGCCCCTTGCAGGGTGCCTGGCCATAGCCGACCGCCACCTTGCACGGGTGCCTCGACTGCAACCGGCAGGCGCTTGCAGCTGGCCTGGCCGTGGGTGGCCGACGCTACATGGGGGCTGGCCAAGGCTGGCCGACCCTCTATAGGGGGTTGGCCGTGGCTGGCCGCCCCTCCTCCTCGCTGCCTTCACTGCGAAAATGCAACATGAATGCATAGAACGATTCTATGTGATTCAATCTCATCACACGTAGTTTAAAACCAATTTCGTACGAAAACCTTGGCTTTGATACCTCTGTTGAGAAACCTCAGCAGGAGCATCACATGAGCAGCAGAGATCAAAACAAAAATCTGTTTCCCATGTAGATCAAATCATGGTGCAAAATATTTGGGTCGCGAGAAAAAACCACAAAAACTGAAAAACGACGATGTGTGAGAAACTGATTTTACCTAGGGAGATTACATATCCCTGTATACCAGATCCGGATGGAGAAGATGAAGGATGTCAAACGTCCTCCTCTCTAGCGGTATCCACACGATGGATCTCTGTAGCGAAACTCCTCCAATCTGATCTTGCAACTCTTTCTCAAAGGGAAGGAGGAGACTTAGAGGTGGTCGCTGAAGCTGCAGCCTATCAACCATGAGTCTCCCCTCCTATTTATAGAGAGCCACCAAAACCCTAGGGCTCCTTCCTTAGTGGGTATTGGATCTCCATCGAATAACCCACTAACCTTGCATTATTGGATCTCTATCTAATAATCTCCTTAGGCCTATAATTGAACCTTAATCAAGGAGCCCATCAACATAGGGTCTCATCGAAAGAGAATATGGGCTAATTGGATCTTCATCTAATCCTCTATTCGCTGAAGCATCCACCATATATGTGTGACCCTCTTTGCCCGATACCGAGCTGGCCGTGAGTCACTCCCATCAGAACTCTTTCTGATATAGTGAATTATTATCCCCATAATAATTCACTCGACTCATTGACTATGGACATACTATGCCACTACGCCATAGTCCCTAGACGGTACATGGGGGATCAAATCCATCAGATCTATCTGTCCACAGTTACCATGTATCTGTAATCCCTCATCCAACTAATATCCCAAGGATCATATATTGGACATGGTACTGTCAGGTCACAAACAGAATCCGTCATAGTCTCGCTCTAATCGGATTCTCCCGGAGAACTCTTTCTCTCTCAATCTGAATGACCTTGGCCAAGGATTTGTCTGAGCAAGCACATATGGGATATTCCTCTCGTGATACCGAGAGTGGATGATCCTCTATTGACACTTAATTGCCTTCGTAAGGTTTGCTACAAATCTCGATAACCAACTGTACCAGATCTGGAACTTTTCAAACCTGTAAGTCTAGCGTCAAAGAAATGAGGACTCGTACAAGGCATCCTTGGTGTCTCAAGTCTAAGGATCAGATACAAAAATGGGACTATGGAATCATTGTCTGACATTAGGTATCATTAACCATGCAATATTCTATAAGCGGATCAATCAGTAAACTCATTCTTTAATGCGCACTTGTACTATATCCTTAGCGTCTCCACACAAGTGGCTATGAGACTAGCCGTCTCCATCATATGGATGGGTATATAGTACATCGATCTGTCCGGTAATCTCAATGTCCCTCTTGAGTAACCTATGATCGGGATTATTTAGGATCTGTGTTTAAAGGTGAATCGATCTCATTATTGTGATCTCATCACGATCCGACTCCCATTACACAGAACCAAGGATATCACAATATATATGTAACAGATAACGTGAGAATATGCCAATATTAATCATAAACAAAAAGATCATACCGCATGTCACACGTGTCATCACTCATGTGATTGGCTTGCAAGGCACTTGTAACCAACAATGTCAAATTCATTGCTCATGTCCTTTTGTACTCTGGTGTTTGTGGGATATTCAGGACTTTTACTAGAAATGGTAAATGGTATTATGTTCAGATCCAACTATGCTCTTGTTGGCCCCATTGACTTCACTCAGACGTGGGTGGATGGAGCTCCCAAACATGGGAAACTTATGTTTGATGATCATTCAACGAAGGATGATCCACAATATGTTTGTGATCCCACTTGACCCTCTATATCTTTAATATGATATCCAAAGTATTGCTTTTGAGTTTGTTTGTGCGCTTTGGATAAGAATGAAATGAATGTTATATCTGATATGATATTTGAGCTTTTATTCTTTAATTGTTCATTTGATAATCTTTGATATTATTCATACACTATTGATATGCTTTGAAATATGACCTATGCATTTTTTATAAGCTCTAAAATATTTCATTTGTCATTGATATGTTTCGAAACATTTCATATATCTTTGACATGCTCCCAAATATTTTAAATGCCATTGTTATGTTCTGAAATATTTTATTTGCTATTGATATATTCTGAAACATTTCACACGCTATTGATATGTTCTGAAATGTTCTATGCATCTTTGATATACTCTAAAATGTTTCATATTCCCATTGATATGTTCCAAAATATCCTATGCATCTTTGATATGCTCTGAAATATTTTATATTCCCAATGATATGTTTCGAAATGTCCTATGTGCCTTTGATATGCTCCGAATCATTTCACATTCCTTTGATATATTCTGAAACACTTTACACATCTTTGATATGTTTCGAAATGTTTCATATTTTTATTGATATGCTCTAAAATATTTCGTTTACAATTGATATGCTGCTTGACATTCTTATGCCTTTGATATGTTCCGAATCATTTCACATTCCGTTGACATACTCCGAGTTGTTTCATACGAGATTGATAAGTTCTGAGATATTTCACACCAATGATATGCTCCAACTACTCTTCCTCTACTGATATGATCAAAGTATGTTTCGAATGAAATGAATTATGATTATATATCTTACAAGATGCTATCTGTGGGATTCTTATACCTTTGCCTTGCTATCTGATATCAAGTTTATTTTGAAAACTATCCTTATTTGTCTTTCGTATATTAGTTACTTGCTGACCTCTATATGCTCACTCTGTTGCTATATAAATTTTACTAGTTAGCTTGTCACTTACAGAAAAATTTAGAACTGGGCTGATATAGTGGGAAGCTATGTAGATTTTCGGCAAGTCTTGTTAAGAGATATTCTATAAGAATATTTTGCATGTAATGAAATATTGTAGATAAATATGAACTAATGTATCTTATAAAAAGGCTAGAATACCTCTCAGTGTGAAAATTTTAAATGTTAAGTTTTACACATATGAAGTGGTGGAAAATGGTTGGTTTTGCATTCGTATAGATTTCTGAGATTGATGGTTTTATAAGTATGGTTAATGTTTTTAGTTAAGTTAACTTTGAGTTTTGTAGATTATCGAGTGATGTGGTATAAGATGTATAAACTGCACAGTTTTTTTTTTATGAATGGAATGTGAATGATTTTTGAATGTTTAATCAGTGTCCTCAATGTTAGTATGGATCCTGGTTTCAGATTATTGATAAATCATAATGTATTTCTGGTTTATGATAGGTTCACCCCTTTCGAATGTATATATATTCGGGGGGCGTGCAAGAGATTTGGCAACCTAAGGTAAATCACAGTCCTTGTTTTGTAAAATTCATATGGTCCATCAAAATAGAGATTTCGATAGTCATTTGGAGTCTGACACTAATATATTTGTGATCTTTGAATGTTTAATCAGTGGCCTAATGTGGATTTGATCAAAATGTCAAATCTCCCAAATCTTTTCTTCTCCTCTTCCTTCTCTTCTTCTTCTTCTTCTTCTTCTTCTTCTTCTTCTTCTTCTTCCTCTTCTCAAGTTTACGTTGCAGCCAAATCCCTTTCTTCTCTAATTGCTATTTGTTTTAGCTAATTTATGGGTTACTAAGTGGCAAGCATGCATGTAAGGTGCTTATATGTCACCTATGCAACATGCATAAGTGGCACCACTTTAAACTAGGTAATGACACATGTTATCACTCTTTTCTTTTATAACTTAATTTGAATCTTACATAATTCATATCAAACTTTTAGATTTTATATTTAGGTCCCTAGCAATATGTTTTTAAATAAATTCTCATATTTATAAATACATCATCATCAACAATCTATTATTAAATAAATCATCATTAACAATTTAAAATATATCATTACAAATATTTTAAAAATGAGAGATATTACACTTTTGTGATGGGAGTTTCCTAGTCGTCTCCTCCTCTTAAGAGAGGCTGACTAGAGCAAGAGGAGGAGAGTCCCACTTAGCTTGGACTCTTTCTAGGGTGGACTAAGAATAAAATTAGGAGTTGGAGACCCCTATAGCCACCAGCCACATCATGGTTAGGAGTTGGCTAGGGGTTAGGAGTTGAGGGGAAGAGTAGTCTTGGTTTAGTAGGAGTCTTGGTTTACTTGGAGTAGGAGTTGATTAGAAGTTGGAGTTTGTTGGAGCAGGAGTCTTATTATGAGTTAGGGTTTAGAAGCCCTATAAATAGCTTGTATTCTCCCCTCTTTTAATTATCAATTGATCAATATTATTTTCAATTATGCAGAAAACCAAGGAGGGAGGAGCCCCTATAGAGTTCCAAGGAGGTTGTTAGGTCCTTAGCTGAGTTGAGTTCTAGTCAATTGAGTCGAGTCCTTAGATTGGGCATTGTTGGCCAACCTAGACCTGACATTAGGTCGGCTAGGAGGAGATTTGAGTCCATTATAATAAATCAATCCAAATCCTAATATGATTAGGATTCAGCTGAACTGGAGTCTAGTTAGGAGTCGGAGTTGGATATGGGTGGAGTTAACTAAGACAAGCTTGTAACCAACCCAATTGGCTACCCGATTTGATGAGGGGAAGAGCTCCATTCAATTAGGACTCTCTCAAGGGCTGATTATAAATTAAATTAGGAGCCAGAGTCTTAGTTTACTTAGATTAGGAGTTGTTTCTTGGAGTTGGAGTTGGAATTGTTGGAAGTAGGAGTTGCTTTTGAGAGTTGGAGTTGAAGTTGTTAGCAGTAGGAGTCTTGAGAAGGAGTCCGATTAGGAGTTAGGATTTAGAAGCCATATAAATAGCTTGTATTTTCCCCTCTTTTCTTCATCGATAGATCAATATTATTTTCAACCATTGGGCAGAAAACCAAGGAGGGAGGAACCCTTATAGAGTTTCAAGGAGGCCGATCTCTTTTAGAGGTCACACCAAGCTTAGAATCCATAAAGGTTCTAATACTTGGTACTAGAGCAGCGTTCTTGGGGTCTCGCTGCTCTTTTACAGCCATCCATCATCCTTCCATAGCCACCCAAAGCAATTTTCACAATTGCTTGAAGATCGCCACCGAATTTTATCGTCATCTTCACCACCGTAGATCATCCTTTGATCTTCCCATGAATTGCAATAGGTTCTGGTTTTTTACCTTACGACCACTATTTATCCTTATTAAAAAACCTAAAAAAATTTATTCCTATTTTGCTACACAAACTTTTTGTCATAAAGTTTCATCTCTATGACGAAAGTTACACTGCAAAATTTTAGTCACATAACCTTGCCTAATTGATCTTGCTGCTACATGTTTACTGATCGAATCTTTACAAAATTTTTATGATGGCTTTAACACTTCCTAACTTCAGATTTCCCTTTAGTTTCATTAAAAAAATATCAATATAACCTGCTGATCTTTTATTACCAAACTACTGCACTTTGGATGCAAAATGCTATCGCAGTTCATACCCGTGATCTTTGATTTTACCAAACCTTTTGCTACTATTTTCTTCCATGAATTTTTTATTGGTATTACCTTTCCCTTACCAGCAGATTCTTCTTGAGTTTTACTCAAATCCTTGTTTTGAACTACAAGAAAAAAATCTCGTCTGTACTGCTGAAATCTTCAAACGAAAAAATTCTACAATAGCACCTTCTCGTTATCTTTGATCTTGCCGCATCTTGCTGTAAATTTTTTTGAGGAAAAAATCTACTAGTGTGCCTTTGTCTTGCTTATTCTCTAAACCCACCAAACCCTAACCTTCTTGCTACCACCAACTACAACATCTTTAGGGCACCCCTCTAGCCTTATGATGCTACCATCATAACCTATTTCTAGAACCCAAATAATACCCAAAATCGTAGCCCAAAACAGCGACCTATCGTAGCCTATCGATGTAGAATTCTGCAGCAATACCTTCCAGTGTTTTTTGCTGCACCTATATCTAATCCTTACCAAAATTGTTGCTGCCACCCATGTTATCTTTAGGGCATCCCTCTAACCCTAAACCTCTATCACCAAACCCCCCTTACAGCCTCTACAATAGCCTTAAACGACAGCATCAATAGCACCCCCTTCGACAAAAAAAAATTCGGCTACACTACCTTCAGTAGTACTTGCTGCATCCACACTCGATCCCCACCAAATTTGTTACTATAATCAATAGCAACTCTAAACCATTCCTCTAGCCTTAAACCTCAGCCATCATACCCTCTATATGACCCCTACAAAAACCCTAAATCACAGCCCCAACTATAACAAAAAAATAGCAACCTGTCATCCCTAAACCGCAGCCATCTACCCATGATCCACCATCTCTTTCTGCCACCAATTAACCCAACTGTCTTATACCACTGACCCAATAGTAGGAGAAGGATATTGACATCTTAGATCTGGAGGCATATGTAATGACATCTCAAGGTTCAATCGATGCCAAGTTTGAGGTGTTTGAATCATGCATGGAGGATAGATTGCGCACCTTATTTGTTGAATTCGGATTGGGCCGATCTCTGAGCCCAACAAAATTCCAGCAACGTGCAAGTTCAGAGAGGCCTCCCAAAAAGAAAGTACGAGCCACCGATATGATAAGGGTGGACTTCCCTCGATGGGAAGATGGGGACCAAACAGGATGGATTTCGCACGTCGAATATTACTTATGCTATTACTGAATATCGGAGGATTCCATGGTAGACACCACTGTCATCCACCTCAAGAATATGCAATTCAATAGTACAATTGACTTGAATATACCCATGGGGCTCCGACATGGATACAATTCAAGAATCCGCTGTTGAACCGCTTTGGGCCGACTAAGATAAGAATATCAACAGACAACTTGCTAAGATCCGATAAACCTTCACGATCCAAAAATACCATATCAGGTTTGAGGAATTATCTTACTTTACTTGTGATTAGTCTGACAGACAATTATTAGGGACATTCATCGAAGGACTCAAGCCAGAAATTAAAGGAGAGGTTAAAGCGCGGGAACCCCGCACCATGAAGGCCGTAATCTCTTTCGCCCGAACCCAAGAGGAACGGCTGAACCAAGATGCTTGGAAGATGAGAACCCCTCCTATACCAGTAGCATATAAACCTTCAGCACCCACTGCCCTCAATTGTCCTTTGCTTCCAATGAAATTGACGAGAGAAGAACTTCGTGATAGATCAACGAAGGGCCTTTGTTGGCATTTCAATGAACTTTAGAGCCACAACCATTGCTACAAAAAAGGGAAGCTTTCCATGAAAGAATCTATTAAATAACCTAGAGAAGAGGACCTTAAACCTGAGGAGGAGAACATGAAGGAGGACACGCAGCCGGTCGATTGCATGACTCACACTCTAGCCGGCCATGCAAACCCGTAAGCAATGAAAGTTAAAGAATCTCTAAAACCATAGCCCGTCACTATCCTCATCAAGACCAGGAAACTAATTGACCTTATGAATGACAAAGTAAAGCAGGTGACCTTACATGGGAAATGAGAGAGCGACGAAAAGACAGCGCTTAGGGGAGCTTGCTACCTCTATCGTATCGAGCCGATTTCTTCCTACCAGACTGCACGACCTTCATATGCTGATTTTATAGGAGGAACCACTAGCACATATTCGGCTTTATTGTTGTCCATATCTTCAAAAGGCCGAAGCTAAAAGGATTGTCTAGGAGACGCAGGAGACACATATCATTCGACAATGACCTTTCCGTACAATGACACTTTATCTCCAAAAGCTTTGCCTTTTTGTCTGCATGGATAAGCTCTTCCTGAAGTGCCACATTGTTAGGACTCTAGCTAGGGGAGTCCTAATTTTATTTTATTGAAGAGGGCAAACATGTAAATCCTAAGGGCATTCATGTAAATCCTAATTACCCGACCCCTAATAATGAAGTGAGGAGGCCGAATCGATTAGGGTTAGTTTAGAGGGAGATATTTTGAGGGAAAAAGTAAGATGCATGTCACCCTAATTAACCACCTCTTATCCTAATTAAAGAGGGGTTGGTTGAGGAGGGGTTAAGTTAGTGTAGGAAATGAAACAATAAACAATCGGCCACCCCTAGATGGGCCGATTGGAAGCTAGACTTAGAGAGGCATTAGGAGTTGCTATAGGAGTTGATTAAGAGTATGAGTCTTGAAGTAGGAGTCCTCTTAGGAATTAGGGTTAAAATGCCTATAAATATTCTTGTAATCATCTACTTTTAATCATTAATAGAAGAGTATTTTCTATAGCCTTTGAGTAGCAATTTGGAGGCGGGAACCCCTATAGAGTTCCAATAAGGCCGATCACCTATATTGATCACCCCCAAGCATAGAATCTGCTAGGGTTCTAACACTTAGTATCAGAGTAGTGTTCTTGGCATCTTGCTACCCTACCACAGCCATCCATCAGCCCCCCATAGCCGTCCAAAGTAATTCCCATAACTGCTTGAAGATCGTCACCAAATTCCATCGTCACCACTACCGCAGATCATCTGTTGATCTCCCAGTGAATTGCAATAGGTTCTGGTATCATAGCTTACTATTGCTGCAATTTAGTTATCCCTATTAAAAAAACAAAAAAAATTCATTCCTATTTGCTGTACTAACTTTTTGTCGTAAAGTTTCCATCTTTACAATGAAAGTTACGCTGTAGAATTCCAACCGCACACCCTTGACTATTTGATTTGCTGCTGCATTTTCACTAATCAAATCTCTACGAAATTTTTACCATGGCTTTAGATCTTCCTATCTTCAGATCTCCCTTTTTGTTTTCGTTGAAAAATGATCAAGATAACCTGCTGAACTTTTATGTCCAAACTGTTGCACTTTAGATGTAAAAATCTGCTACTGTACTTCTTCATGATCTTCGATTTTGCCAAATTTATTGCTGTTATTTCTTTCTATGAAATTTTTTACGATACTACCTCTTCCTTACTAGTAGATTTCCCTTGAGTTTTACTTGAATTTTTGTTGAGAATTTCTGGAAAAAATTACATCTTCACTACTAAAATTTTTTTGACGAAAAATCTACTGTTGCACCTTTGTCTTTCTTCTTCTCCTTAACCCATCGAAACCCAACTATCTTGCTACCATCACCTCAGACATCTTTAGGGCATCCCTCTAGCCTTAAGATGCAGCTGTCATAACTTATTTTCATAACCCTAGCACCCCCTAAAACTATAGCCCAAAATAGAAAACCATTATAGCCGAACCCTTCTATCACCAACCGATTGTCCGAATCTTCCACCACCCATGTCATTGACCCATCAACATAAAAAAGACAAGGATATATTTGATCTGCATGCATACACCTTGGCTTCCAAGATCTAATTGATGCCAAGTTTGAAGCACTGGAATCTCGGCTTGAACCGCGGCTCGAATCGCGCTTAGTGGACAAACTACGCACTTTGTTCGCGGAGTTCAAAATTGGACAACCACCAAGTCCAACCAAATCTTAGTGAGGAGAGAGTTTAGAGAGACCTCCAGAGAAGGAGGGGATATGACTCCAGTAGGGTTGAGTCCTAATCACCCTAGAAGTAATCAATAAACCTTGTGATATTGTAATAAAACCTCACCTATCCACTTCTATCCTATAAAGAAGTATGGCTAGGGTTTAGATTGGGGCCTTAGGGTTTAGTGGCCATCGCCCCCTTTATTGGGCTAGTCCACCAGGGTTTTCCCCTGCTTAGTTCGGCTATAGAGCCAACCTAGCCGCCCCTTGTTCCTATTAAGGCAGGTTGGCTATAGAAGGGGCAAAAGGATAATTTTACTTAGGCAAGCACCTCAGAGGCTAGAGTTTAGAACCCTATATAATAATGTAGTCACCCCTCTTTTTTATCAAGCAAGATTAATCTTTTATTCAGCTTTATGCCGAGTTCTAGGAGGGAGGAACCCTTATAGCGTTCGAAGGGTTAATCCCCCTCATAGAATAAAATCTATAGGACTCCTTTTGGGGTTCTATCATCTAGTATCAGAGCAGCGATCTTGCTAGCCTACTGCCATCTCTATCGCCTCCATCAAGCTAAGCAATTCTCATAATTGCTGCGACACGCGCCTCCACCTTCCACCCAAGCCGTAGATCAAATCAATCTACTGCTACCCCCTACGTTCGAAGTAAAGATCTGGTATATTTTCATCACCCACACCTCTTTAATACTTCATGATCCTTTACCTGACATGTCAAGAATTTTTTCATATTTTATCCATTGCAAATTTTGACCGTCACAAACGTTTTCGTTGTTGCGAAGGTGAAACACTGTAGAAATTTTCAATCGCTTGTTGGCCTCTTGAAACTGAATTATTGTTCATCCATTTTGACCGAAACTTTTATATAATTTTATAGATCATCTTAGCTTTTGTCTACGACTGATTTCTAGAAAAAATTCCTTCTGAAACCTATTTTATTATGCTCAAATTCTCTGTCATGCAGTGTTGGAATTTTACGATGAAGGATCTACCTTTCGTCATTTACCCTATTTTCCTACCTTTACTCTGCCAAAATTTTGTCAAACTTCTTATTAATATTGATCACATCTGAACCGATGATTTTTTGCATATTTTCCTTGAATATTTCTCTGAGAATTACATTAAGAATTCATCGTTTCTCCGTCGTAAAATCTGTTTGGCAGGATAACACATCACAGGACCTTTCTTTGTCAAATTTCATCGGATTTGAGTGTTATCTTTTGTGGGCTTTTGGACTATTTTTTCTCTTCTATAAACCCTACCATCCTCACCATGAAACCCTCCAAATGCACCCTAAACTAATCCCAAACAGCCACCCAAATCAGCCCTAAATCGTAGCCTACTTCCATCTACCCGTTTCACCCATCCAACTGGTCACCTCTTCTCTAAAAATTCTCATGCCACTAACCCGACAACAGAAAAAAGATCTCAATATTATAGATCTAGAAGCCTACACCATGGCATCAGAGGAGGCCATCAACACCAAGTTTGAAGCCTTTGAAGGCCGCATGGAGGAGAAGATGTGATCCCTTTTCGTCGAATTCAGCATGGGCCGACCACCTAGCCCGAAAAAATCACAACAAGGAGAAACTTCAGATTGGTTATACGACCCTCAAGAGCATGGCCACATCATCCATGATCCAAATACTTCATGAATGAAGGTTGACTTTCCTAGATCGGAAGAAGGAGACCCAATGGGATGGATCGCATGCGCGGAATGCTATTTTCGGTTTTATCGAGCCGTCGATGCTACAATGGTGGAGATTGCTACCATCCACCTCAAGGGAGATGCTATTCACCCATGGTGGTCTCTCTTGGCAGTGATTCAAGGAAGGACTACTAAATCACTTCGGACAAACCGATTTCGACAACATCGATAGACAATTGGCGAAGATTCGGCAAACCTCTACAATACACGAATACCAAACAAGGTTTGAATGTTTATCTAACCAAACTGTGGATTGGTTAGAAAAACAACTTTTAAGGACTTTTATCGAGGGCCTAAAGTCAGAGATTCGAGGAGAAGTAATGCTGCGGCAACCATACACTCTTATGATAGTGATTTCCTTATCAGGAATCCAGGAAGAACGATTGAACCATGAAGTATGAAGGACAAGGGTCACTCCCCGACCAGCCATCCTGAAGCCTTCAGCCCCCTCTACTACCATCTGAGCCCCCGCACTAGAAAATTAACAAGAGATGAGCTTTGTAAACGATTGATCAAGGGGTTATGTTGGCACTGTGATGAACCGTGGAGTCGAGAACATTGCTGCAAAAAGGGTCAGCTCCTCGTGATTAAACTAGTAGAGGATGAGGATAGCGAACCATCTGAAGAAAGCCTTAAACTTGAAGATGAAGCCATGGAGGAAGAGCCCCAACCGGTCGACTACACAGTGCACGTGCTGGGTGGCTACTCCAACCCGCAAATAATGAAAGTTGGAGGACTTCTTAAACAGCAACCCATCACCGTTCTCATCAATACGAGCAGCGCAAATAACTTCCTCAATAGCAACGTTGTTGCACGTATGACGCTTCAAATTAAATGTTGCAACAAGTTCAACGTAAAGGTCATCGACGGTTGAATCCTCAATTGCGACCAACAGTGCTCACGGGTAAAATTGCTCCTACAAGACCAAGAAGTGGTAGCCGATTTCTTCCTCCTACCCATCGATGACTACGAAGCCATGCTTGGGATTGAATAGCTCACAACATTAGGTGACGTCTCCTGAAATTTCTCTAAACTAATCATGAAGTTTTATTGTAAAGGGAGACATGTCACATTGCGAGGCAAGTGTGGGAGCCATATTTCCACCGTTTCGATGCAGCGAATGGAGAAGGTGCTACACAAAACAAATGGTGGATTTTTGATACATATCCAGCAGCCATCAAAGGAGGAAAAAGTACAAAATTTAGATCCTAAGCTTGCCCTCTTGCTATATGAATTTGCAGATGTTTTCACGGAGCCGCGTGGGCTCCCCCCTAATCGGTCGCATGACCACTGTATTCCTATTTTGCCGGGCAAACTTTCAACAAATTTGAAACTTATGAATGCTCCTTCTACTTTTCAAAGCTTGATGAACGGCATTTTTCAAAGGTTTCTATGCAAGTTCGTATTGGTTTTTTTTGATGATATCCTCATTCACAGCCCTACACTTGATATGCATTTTCAGCACTTACGAATTATTCTAATGATTCTTCGAGAGAAAACCCTTTATGTTAAACTATCCAAGTATAACTTTTTACAGCATAAAGTGGAGTATCTAGGGCACATTATATCAGAGGATGGAGTGGCGGTAAACCCGATGAAGATCAAAGCGATGCAAGGATGTCCGAGACCTATGAACATAAAATCACTGTGTGACTTCCTTGGACTCACGGGCTACTATCGAAAATTCGTGAAAGATTATGGCAAGATCAGTACCCCACTCACGTCCCTACTGAAGAAAGACTCCTTCTTGTTGTCGGATAAAGCCTCCACAACCTTTGAATAACTCAAGGCAGCCATGATGATGACGCTGGTCCTAGCGCTGCCCGATTTCAGTCACACTTTCGTGATTGAGGCTGATGCGTCCGGAGTTGGGTTGGGGCTGTTCTAATGTAAGATGGTCGACCTTTTGCTTACACTAGCAAGACTTTGTCTCCCTCCCATCTTAAAATGACCGTGTATGATAAAGAAATGATTTCCATCGTATATGCCATCATGAAGTGAAGACCCTACTTGATCGGCTGACGCTTCCAGATTAAGACTGGCCACCAAAGCCTCAAGTTTTTTTTGGAGCAAAAAAATATCTTCCCCGATGCAGTAATGATGGGTAACTAAACTTGTTGGCTTTTATTATAAAATTATTTATCAAAATGGGAGAGACAATATTGTTATATATGCTCTATCACGGCTACTAGGACAAGCCGAAATTTCAACCATCTCCCTTCCCTCCATCGACTTCCTCAAAGACATTAGGGAGGAATGGAGGAGTGATCTAGAGACCCAAGACAGCCGGCTGCCCCTTGCAGGTAGCCAGGCCATGGCCGGCCGCCCCTGCAGGGGGCTTGGTCGTCGCCAGCCACCTCTGCATGCAGACAGCATGCATGTGGCCGCCCCTCCCCCACAGGTAGTGCCTACTTTTGCTACGAATCGCTGCAAAGCGCGTAGCTATTCTACGCGATTCAATCTCATCACACGTAGTTTAAAACAAATCTTTCGCACGAAAACCTTGGCTCTGATACCACTATTGGGAAACCTCACCGGGTGTATCACATGCGCAGCGAAAATCAAAACATAAAACTGGTTTTCCACGCAGATCAAATCGTCGTGCAAAAGATTAGGGTCGCAAGAAAAATGCAAAAACTGATAAAACTGCGATGTGTGAGAGATTGATTTTACTTAGGGAGATCGTATATCCCTGTATTCCAGATCCGGATGGAGAAGATAAAGGAGGTCAAGCATTCTCCTCTCTAGTAGTATCCACATGATGGATCTCTACAGCGAAACTCCTCAAATCTGATCTCGCAACTCTTGCGCAGAGGGAGCGAGGAGAATAGAGGTGGTGGCTAAAGCTGCAGCCTATCAACCATGAGTCTCCCCTCCTATTTATAGAGAGCCACCAAAAAATCCTAGGGTTCCTGCCTTAGTGGGTATTGGATCTTTATCCAATAATCTCCTTAGGCCTCTAATTGGGCCTTAACCAAGGAGCCCATCAGCATAGGGTCTCATCTAATGAGAATAGGGGCTAATTGGATCTTTATCCAATCATCTATTTGCGGAAGCATCCAACATATATGTGTGACCCTCTATGCCCGATACCGAGCTAGTCGTGAGTCACTCCCATCATAACTCATTCTGATATAGTGAATTATTATTCCCATAATAATTCACTCGACTTATCGGCTACGGACGTACTAGGCCACTACACCATAGTCCCCAATCGGTACAGGGGGATCGAATCCATCAGACCTATCTATCCACGTTACCATGTATCTATAATCCCTCATCCAACTAATATCCCAAGGATCGTATATTGGACATGGTACTGTCAGGTCACAAACGGAATCCGTCATAGTCTCGCTCTAATCAGATTCTCTCGGAGAACTCTTTCTCTCTCAATCCGAATGACCCTGGCCAGGGATTTGTCTGAGCAAGCATATATGGGATATTCCTCTCATGATACCGAGAGTGGATGATCCTCTATTGACACTCAATTGCCTTCGTAAGGTTGGCTACCAATCCTGATAACCAACTTTACCAGATCTAGAACTTTCCAAACCTATAAGTCTGGCGTCAATGAAAGGAGTACTCATACAAGGCATCCTTGTTGTTTCAAGTCTAAGAACCATATACACAATTGAGACTATGGAATCGTTATCTGACATTAGGTATCATAAACTATATAGCATTCTATAAGCGGATCAATCAGTGAACTCATTCTCCAATGAGCACCTGTACTATATCCTTAGTGTCTCCACACAAGTGGCTATGAGATCACCTACCTCTATCATATGGACGGGTATATAGTACATCGATCTATCCAGTTATCTCAATGTCACTCTTGAGTAACTTTTGACCGAGATTATTTAGGATTTGTGTTTAAAGGTGAATCGATCTTATTATTGTGATCTCATCACGATCCGACTCCCATTGCACAGAACCAAGGATATCAGAATATATATGTAACAGATAATGTGAGAATATGCCAATATTAATCATAAGCAAAAAGATCACACAGTGTGTCACATGTGCCATCACTCACGTGATTGGCTTGCAGTGCACTTGTAACCAGCACTTTGATGATCAAAGTCAAGTTAAATGCATTCATTAATCTGAGCTATTTATTACACATATACATTGTTTTAGTAAAAATTAAAAAAGGAAAAGAAAGAGAGAAAACATGAACTGACGGTTCAGGTGAACCGCCAGACATTGCGCGACTGAACCTCTCAGTCTATAGTTCGACCGACCGAGACCCAGTTTATAAGAAACCACTTAGGGTCGGTAGTGAAACCGACCCTAAGCACTCTCACCCCTCTCTAAAACCCCTTTCCCTCCTTCCTTCTCCTCTAAAAACATTAAGGAAGACTCCCTACTCTTCAAAACCAAGGATTTTTGCTTATCTCTAGGAGATCTAACTAAAGATAACTCTCTAAAACTTCTCTCAAGTTATTAAAATTGTTCTTACCATTCCTCTTACAAAATCTATGTAGAATGGCCC
Source organism: Ensete ventricosum (assembly GCA_029747655.1). NCBI lineage: Eukaryota > Viridiplantae > Streptophyta > Magnoliopsida > Zingiberales > Musaceae > Ensete > Ensete ventricosum. Next base: position 24,181,551 of record JAQQAF010000007.1, on the reverse strand, counting down.
CTAGAAGATCCTCAAGGGACAAGGGAAAGAGGAGATTAGAAGAAACCTATGACACCAATATTTTTCATTCCTATGAACATGTTATAAAATTTCCAATCCTTGAATTTGTGTCCATAAGGGAAAATATGTTGATCTAGATGACCAAGGAATTATAAAACCAATCCAATGGTTTACAAATCTGGAAGCCCTACCCATTCTTCAAGTGAATGAACCCAACTACCCAAGATTAGTTAGATTATTCTATAACAATATGCATGTAGATGCAAATGAAATAGCTTCTACATATCTTTTGGGAACCACATAGAAATTACTTATAATCTAATTTGTAACCTAATAGGCATCATTGAAAAAAGAAATGGTTGCTATTTTAGGAAACAATGGGATATGGACTCTATAGGGGTAACATACTCTGAAGCTTTAAGAACTATTTTCGGAAATCCTAATCTGGCTATCGTACCAAAAAGTTGTGAATATATGCTATCCCTTAATACAAAAGTGCTTCATCATATAATAATGAGTATCTTACTTCCAAAACAATTCCACCATGATGAACTGAATCAAATGGAACTAGGAACCATGTACTAGATAATGAAGAAAAAAGATAATTGCTTTGGGTATCTCATAAGGCAGAACATGATTGATCTTGCAAATAAGGATTTGATGCTACCTTATGGTGGATTAATCACTAGATTATTACATGCTCATAACATAGTCATTTCACCAAATGAAGAAATCATTAAAACAGATGGGTATAATGCAATCAATAGGAGTCTTCTTAAAGAGATTTAGGTGTGTTGAAAGACATGGCATATGGATTAGATTGCCTAGAAGGACTGATTCTCCCCCACCTGAACTTGAACCTGAGGCACCTATCCTTAGGAGAAGCCTATCTCCTCCTACCAATCCTCTTGAGGCACGGACAATGATGTAGTCAGGACCTTCTTTTCCTATCAAGACTATTATGAACTGGATGGAACGAATTGAGCTATGCCAAGATGAACTAATGAATAAGATTTAGAAGATCAAAAGATAGCTCTACGCTTTATCTAGCCATTTTGGATTACCATAATCTGAGTAATTGTATTCAGTGGAACTTAATGTGATTACTCCTTGTTGATCTACTCTTTCTTGTGGCATGAACTAATTTATAAACTCTTGTTACCTAGAAGTATTTTCTAATGCTTTATGTTGCAAACTTATTGATATTGAAATTTATTGACACTAAACATCAATTACCAGATATTTTTACAAAACCTTTAAATGAAGAATAATTTGATTTTCTTATAAGAGAACTTGGAATGCTAAATCATGAAAATATATCAATTGTTAATCTAGATTTTATGATATTTCTGTGATAATATTTTTTAAAAAAGTATCTTATTATTCACATAAAATTATCTTATTGTTCCCATGAGATGTTTATCTTATTATTCACAAAAAGGGGAGAAAATTTACATTATGATAAATTTATTATTTTACGGATTTATTTGCTACGTTTGCTTGAAATTACATGAGATGATTTTAAATGCATGAGTAGCTCTTAAACTTTTAAATCTCCTTGAATATCTTGGAGTTTTGTGTTATTTTTTAAATTCACCTCTACAAAATTGAGAGCTATATTTAATGATGATTTACAACTCCTCCCTTATTTTCTTTTATTCTTTTTCACAAGAGGAAGAAAATTCTTTATATTGTATTTTAAAGAGGGGGAGCAAAAACTCATATGCCTTCAAATATTTAGCCCTATATTTCATCTTTTTGTTGATGATAAAGGGGAAGAAATGGATGTTGATGACTTATATAATAACTTAAGGAGAATTTTTCAAATGTTTGAAATTCATGAAAATCCTTGATGAGTTGATGACTTGATAATTTAAAAGTAAATTTTTGTTGATATATGAGTGCCTTATTGTAATCCTTGAAATATAACTTGCTTGGAATATTGATTGTCTTGATTCACTTGAAAATAGGAGTGTGTGATTCTCTTAAATTTAAGTCTTCTTTATCATGACATGAATTTAGGGGGAGTTAGGATTAACTCCCATCATCAATTTATTGTCATCATCAAAAAAGGGAAGATTGTTGAATCTCGAATTTTGATGATGAAATCAATTGATGAGTATTTAATCTAACATGAGTGTTAGAGAAAGTATTTCAGGTCAAACTATGATAGGAGCAATTAAGTTACAGCTAGATGATGGACCAAGATCAAGCTTGGGCATCGGGCGGGGTTCGGACGATGCAGTGGGACCTCGCCGGGAGTTCGTCGGTAGTATTTAACCACCTAGGACGACGACTGAACTATCCGTACTTGAAATTTATGGGTATGATTGAATTTTGGCACCAATTTCTGAAGTCATTTTGGGCCTATAAATACTCCAAGTTTTCCTGCATTCCATGCAACAATTTTAGGGATTACATTTTGTGAAAAAATTATGTGTGAATTGTAAGAAAAAGAAAATGGGAAGGGAGAGAGCTTCGAGTTAGAAAATTCTTGAAGTCTCTCTTGTAAGCCAAGTGTAAAGGTTTGCTCTTCACCCAAAGAAAATCAGTAGTGGACGTCGATGTGCCTCAAGGAGGAGGACTCTGGAGTGAACGTAGGCCCGTTGGTGCTGAACCACTATAAAACTTTTGAGTTCTTCTTTTGCTTTCCTTGCTTACTAATTTTGTATTGACGCTTCCGATTTAATTTACTCTTTGAAAGTAAGGTTTTTACGTCAAGCACTTCACTTACGATGTTGCTTATCTTTAAGATTTTCATGTTCTTTATTAAGCAATTTGTAAGCAAGTTACTTAGCAATCTTCTTTTAATCAGTCACTTGCTTTACTTGAACGAAAAGATTTTGATCTTCCTATCTTGCTTAAAGCAAAAAGTTTTTATTTAAAATGAGAATATACCCTTGCACTTATTCAACCCCCGCACCCCCCCACCCCATACCTAGTTTTCGAGTGGCTGATGGTGGGTAAATTGCCAAGGTCAGCGGTTGAGTAGCCCATACCAGGTTTCTGGGTGGCTGACAGTGGGTAAACCACCCAGGACGACGACTAAACTGTCCATACTTGGAATTTATAGGTATGTTTGAATTTTGGCTATAATTTCTAAAGCCATTTGGGGCCTATAAATACTCCAAGTTTTCTTGCATTCTATACAACAATTTTAGGGATTACATTTTGTAAAAAAATTGTGTGAATTATAAGAAAAAGAAAATAGGAAGGGAGAGAGCTTAGACTTATAAAATTTTTAAAGTCTCTCTTATAAGCAGAGTGTAAAGGTTTGCTCTTCACCAAAAGAAGATCAGTAGTGGACGCCGATGTGCCTCAAGGAGGAGGACTCGGGAGTGAATGTAGCTCGTTGGTGCTGAACCACTATAAAACTTTTGAGTTATTCTTTTGCTTTCCTTGCTAATTAATTTTGTATTGACGCTTCTGATTTAATTTACTCTTTGAAAATAAGGTTTTCGCATCAAGCACTTCACTTACAATGTTGCTTATCTTTAAGATTTTCATGTTCTTTCTTAAGTAATTTGTAAGCAAGTTACTTAGCAATCTTCTTTTAATCACTCACTTGCTTTACTTGAACGAAAAGATTTCGATCTTCCTATCTTGCTTAAATCAAAAAGTTTTTGTTTAAAACAATAATTTACCCTTGCACTTATTCAACCCCCACACCCCCCACCCCCCCCACCCCGTACCTAGTTTTCAAGTGGCTGATGGTGGGTAAACCGCCCAAGTCAGCGGTTGAGTAGCCCGTACCTAGTTGCCGGGTGGCTGACAATGGGTAAACCATCCAAGACGACGACTGAACTGTCCATACTTGGAATTTATAGGTATGTTTGAATTTTGACTATAATTTCTGAAGCCATTTGGGGCCTATAAATACTCTAAGTTTTCTTACATTCCATGCAACAATTTTAGGGATTACATTTTATAAAAAAATTGTGTGAATTGTAAGAAAAAGAAAATGGGAAGGGAGAGAGCTTAGAATTAGAAAATTCTTGAAGTCTCTCTTGTAAGCAAAGTGTAAAGGTGCTCTTCACCCAAAGAAGATCAGTAGTGGATGCCGATATGCCTCAAGGAGGAGGACTCAGGAGTGAACATAGGCCCGTTGGTGCTAAACCACTATAAAACTTTTGAGTTATTCTTTTGCTTTCCTTGCTTACTAATTTTGTATTAACGCTTCTGATTTAATTTACTCTTTGAAAGTAAGGTTTTCACGTCAAGCACTTCACTTATGACGTTGCTTATCTTTATGATTTTCATGTTCTTTCTTAAGTAATTTGTAAGCAAGTTGCTTAGCAATCTTCTTTTAATCACTCACTTGTTTTAATTGAACGAAAAGCTTTGGATCTTCCTATCTTGCTTAAAGCAAAAAGTTTTTGTTTAAAATGGGCATTTCCCTTGCACTTATTCAACCCCCACACCCCCCCCCCCCCACTCTTAGTGCTAATTAATGCTAACAGCAAGGTGAAAGTTCAGAGAGGCCTCCAGAGAAGGAAGAACAAGCCTCATATGTGATATAGCCATACATGAGGGTGGACTTCCCTCGATGGGAAGGAGACCTAATGGGATGGCTTTTGCACATCGAATGTTACTTTCAATATTACCGAACACCGGAGGCTACCTAATAGAACCCCAGATGACGCTCTATAGATTTTGATCTTTGAGGGGAATCAACCTTTGGAATGCTATAGGGGTTCTTCCCTCCTAGTAGTCGGCCATATGGCTGAATTGTACATTGATCTTATATTTTTTAAAAGAGGTGGAGGCGACATGCTTATATAGGCTTCAAACCCTAGCCCTATGAGGGTGCTTCCTAAGTGACCCCCTTTTGCCTCTCCTATAGCTACCATGCATAAATAAAGGGGGTGGCCGCCTAAGTGGCTGCACAAGCCATGCCCTCTGCTAGAAACCCTAACCGACCAACCCAATAAGGGTGGCGACGGCTAAGAAGCCCTAATGCCCCAAATTAAACCATAGCCACACTTCTTTATAGGATAGAAGTGACTAGGTGGGGTTTTATTATAATCTCATAGGGTTCTTATTGAATACTTCTAGAGTGATTAGGACTCATCCCTGCTGGAGTCCTATCAAGCTCGCCTTCTTAGAATCAGCCTTGTCCTCAAGGCTAAGGGTCCATGAACTCTTAGCCTTGAGGAGTTTTCAGCTCCTCCCATGCGATCATTAATTGAACTTTGGCCTCCTCATCAGCGTGGGTGTCAATTGGATGGATTTGGGGTGAGTCATCTTATTTAAATTTTCATTTAAGGTGGGATACCTAGAGGATCAACTGTAATCTTGATATAGTGCGTGGATCTAATCTCCAGATTAGGGCCCCAATGTGATCCTTAATTTTACAAGGCCCAAAAAAATAGGGAGACCACTTTGTTGAGGCTTGAATTTCATGCTGGTGGAGCTGGAGATGAAGGGGGACTTGATCTTTCTCAGGAAACTTTATTCTGCTCTGGTGTTTGTTAGGGGAAACTTTCTTCCTTGCATGGGCTGCCACATGGTTGTTCTGTAATAGTAGTCATGCCTTCTTTTGGAGTTAAGGCTCTCCTCTAATAAAATCTCTAATGGTGTGAGCCTGGTTTGAGTCTGAGGTGGGTAGGAGTGGTGATTTTTCGGGACCCATTTTCACTTCTTCGTATTGTTGACCATCTTACATGAGGATGAGGATGGTGCTGACCCCCACTCTGGATATGTCTACTTTAATAATAAACATCTGGCCACGATTTGGTATGGACGACATCGTGGTCATATGGGCTATAGTTCCACTCGGCCAAGGTGGTACATCTTTCTTTATAATGAGAGGGATGATGTTCATGCTTCATTTAGTCCTACGAATGATCCTTCCCCTTTTCTGATTTCGCCACTGGAGTGGCTCAATTTTCTCGCGGTCATGGGCCGTAGATCAGAGGTCATCATCAAGGAAGTCTTTAAGCATCATGGTCCAATCCTAGGGAAAGTCGTGGAAGTCACCTAAGATATGGAAGTGTTGCATCAGCAACCATAGTGAGTTCGATAGGATGTAACACTTTAGAAGTAGTTTATATCCAGGGAAAATGATGTAATGTGTCGTAGCGGGAAATAAACATGACCAAACAATCCATGTCTCTGTCATCTCTTGGGCGACCCTTTTATCTTTGACCTTCTAAGGTTGTAAGAAGCAATTTGGCTGAGCAATAGTTGGTAGAAGTTTCGACCAATTCAGCATAGGGGGGTCGGACAGCTTCAGAGGAGGTAGTCGGCTTGGTTTGGCGAAGACGTCAAAAAATTCAGCAAGATGTAGGAGAGGGTTCTTATCTTCAATCTCCTAAAACTCTTAAATTTGAATTGGGAAACCGCTGGATTCTTCTTTTGGTAACCTCTCCAAGTGTTGCACTGTGGTCGTAGTCGCTTGGCTCCCTCGTAGAACTACTTGTTTTCCTTTGATGAAAATTTTCATGGTTCTCTTTGAAAAATTCTAGAAAATATCTCTAATCATGGACAACCAATCAATGTCGAGCACTATATCAAAATCATCAAGAGGGAGGAGGAAAAAATTAGCAACTACGTCTTGCTCCTATAGGATCAGTTTAACCCGCGGGCACTTCTGGTTGTACTTCAGAATTTGGTCGTTAGCTACCTTGACTTCGAACCCGCTGTAATCTTCTTTTTGGAGCATTAAGTGGGCAGCAACCTTACTGCTCATGAAGTTGTGTATGCTCCCGACGTCGATGAGAACGATGATGGACTACTGCTCGAAAAACCCTTCGATCTTCAATTTTTGCAGGTTGGTGTAGCTGGCTACGGTAGGGACCGTGCGGGTGTCCTGTTGTTGTGTATCGTTCTCCTTGCGCTCGAGAGTTGTATCTTTAAATTAGGGTTCTTCAGTGGGCGTAATTATTAGTGGTGTCTCCTTTTTACATTGGTGTTCTAGACTCTACAGTTTATCATAATTCCCACATAGGCCCTTTGCTGATCTGTCACGAAGCTTTTCTCTTGTTAACATATTTGGCAGAAGTGATTGGTTGGTGTTAGATGGAGCAGAGAGTCTGTGTTACTAGTCATGCAATGGCTTTGGTCCTCTGAGCATCTTGGTTTAGCCTGTCTTCGTGTAGTCGTACGAAAGAGATGGCTGCCTTAAGTGTGTACAAATGTCACGCTTTAACTTCTTTCGGAATCTCCGGTTTCAAGCCCTCAATGAAAGTCCTCAATATCTGTTTTTCAGACCAATCGTAGGTTTGATTAGATAATCTTTTAAACCAAGTTTGGTACTCTTGGATGGTAGAGGTTTGATGGATCATCGCTAGTTTTTTATCAATGTTCTTTTTATAATCTGAATTTGCACCACGTTGTGACCTTATTAGGGTCGGTGATCGACCTAATCTATACTCTTCGAAGAGAGCACATAATTTAGCATCCATATGCATATCGAAAGCCTCCAATTTGGCTTCGAATAAGCACACTAATGTTATGACGTAAGGATCTCCCACCTCTCAAATAAACCGACTGAAGAGTGTAGCTGCAATCTTTAGGTTGAAAGTAGCAAATGGCAGCAATGTCAGAGTTGCGATTGTGAAGTCGCCAAGTGGAGGATGACAAACAAGGGTAGCAGCAACAGTGGAGGTAGAAGATGGCAGTAGTAACGTCGGTTGCGGTTCTGTGGTGATGCTGCAATGTCGTCAAGGCTGCGATTTTTTAGGTAGCTGATATCTGTCGAAAGGTAGCCAAGAGATCTGAGTCAGAAGGCAGTAGCAATGGTGGAGGAAGAAGAGTGCAGCAGTGACGTCGACTGTGGCTGTGCAACGACTTCGTGGCTACAGGTGGCGTGGTCGTAGCAAGGGTGCAATTGTAATAGGAGGAAGACGGGGCAACGGTGTGCATGACTATTGCAGAGGAGGATAGCGGCGATAAGAAGCAAAAGACCACTACTGGTGATGTTCAATTCATTGCTGGCTACGATCAAGATGGTTGGCAGCGAAATATTGTTGTGGCTGCGATGTAGATAGATTGCTGCTGGTAGCTTTTTTGCTACAAAGGATCGCTATTGGTTGCGATCAAGGAGGATGGCAGTGAGAGATCATTATTGGCAGCATTGTGCAGCAAGGGATGCATGCTATGGTTGAAGGGATAAGGGAGGTTGGGTGGATAAAGGGTTGGTGGACCGAAGGCTACAAATATTTTTTTTTGGTTATGGTTTTGTGGCAGTTTTGGATGCGGTTTTGTGAAGTTTTGGCTGCGATTTGGTGTGGTTTTAGGGCTGTGATAGCAGTGGATGAAGGTTAGGAAAAGATATTTTGGATCTGGGATAGATGGCAGCAAAGGTAGGTGGATCGATAAGGAAGGTGGGCTGAAAAGGTTGGTGGATCGGTAAGGAAGTAGGCTGCGGTTAGGCTATTTTTGAGGCTAACTGGGATAAGTTTTTGGCTGCGGTTTGATAGGTTTTTTGGGTGGTGATAGTAGCGGGTGAAGGTTAGGGAAAGATGGTTTCAGATCTGGAAGAGATGGCAGTGAAGGTTTGATAGAATTCGATGAAGTTCACTGCAACATATGTTGCCTTGCAGAAGCAAAATTGTCATCGAAGAAACAATAGTTTCTCAATGAAAATTCCAGCCAAAAATTATGAAACTTGGGGCTGTGGTGTCAAGGGAGGAAGATGAGGAAAAGTGAGTTTTAAATATGGAAAAATAGTAGTAAAAATCTGATAGGATTCGACGAAAGATCGCTGCATATGTGCAGTTCTACCAAACAGAATTTCTTTGAGAGAAACGATGAGTTCTCGACATAAATTCTAGAGAAAAAGTCAAGAATATGCATAAATCCATGGTTCAAATGTGGTTGATATCAGCAAAAAGTTTGATAAAATTTAAGCAGAGTAACAGTAGGAAAATAGGGAAAAAGGCGGATTCCTTCATTATAAAATTCCAGACTGCACGATGAAGGATTGTAGCACTATAATTCCAGTTTCAGAAAGAATTTTTCCCAGATATCAATTTTAGATGAAAACTAAGATGATCTATGAAATTGTGTAAAAGTTTCAGCCAAAAATGATGAACAAAAGTTTGGTTTCAAGAGGCCAACATTCGAAAGGCAAATTCTTTGTCATAAAATTCCAGTGCTATAATTCCAGTTTCAAAAAGAATTTTTCCCAAAGATCACTCTTAGATGAAAGTTAAGACAATCTATGAAATTGTGTATGAATTGGTCTCCCTATTTCTTTGGGCCTTGCAAAATTGGGGATCATATTGGCGCCCTAACCTGGAGAAAAGATTCGCACACCAGATCAAGAATCTGCTAGGTATCCCACCACAAATGGAAATTTAAAGAAGACAACTCAACCCAAATCCTTCGAACTAACATCCCAGCTAATGAGGAGGCCAAAGTTTAGTTGATCATGGGAATCATATGAGGAGCTCATGGAACCCTAGCCTTGAGGACAAGGCTGATTTGAAGAGGGCGGGTTTGATAGGACTCCAGTAGGGTTGAGTCCTAATCACTTAGAAGTAATCAATAAGAACTCTGTGAGATTGTAATAAAACCCCATCTAGTCACTTCTATCCTATAAAGAAGTGTGGCTATGATTTATTTTGAGGCCTTAGGACTTAGTGGTCGTTGCCCCCTGTACTAGGCTAGTCGACTAGGGTTTCCCCCTGCTTAGGTCGGCTATAGAGCCAACCTAGCCGCCACCAGTTCCCTCTAAGGTAGGTAGGCTATAGAAGGGACATAAGGATAATTTTAGTTAGGCAAGCACCCTATGGGCTAGGGTTTGCAACCCTATATAATGATGTAGCCGCCCCCTCTCTTTTATCAAGCAATTATCATCTTTTGTTCAGCCTTTGTGCCAAGTCTAGGAGGGAGGAACCCCTATAGCATTCCAAGGGTTGATCCCCTTAGCGATCAAAATCTATAGGGCTCCTTCTGAAGTCTTATCATAACGGTAGGAAAATTAATGAAAAGATGGAAGGCAGATTCTTCATCGTAAAATTCCAACAATATGCGACAAAGAATTGCTGCACTTTAAGACCGGTTTCAGAAATAATTTTTTTTAGGGATTAATCTTAGATGAAGGCTAAGATGATCTATGAAGTTCTGTAAATATTTCATCCAAAATAGATGAACAATAAACCGGTTTCAAGAAGCAACGGTGTGGCTGAAAATTTCTACAACGTTTCCCCTTCGCAACGATGATCACGTTTACGACGGTAGAATTTTACAACAAAGAAAATATGGAAAAACTTCTTCAATGTGTCAGGTAAAGGATTTGTAGTAGTGAATAGGTGTGGGTGGTGGAATTTTAACAGATCTCTAGTTCAACGCAAGGGGGCAGCAGCAGACTGATGGATCTGTGGCTTGGCATGGAAGATGGAGGCGCGTCTTGCAGCAATTATGGGAATTGCTTGGATGGGTGGAGGCAGCAAAGATGACAGCAGGGGCAGTAGGAATGCGGCTCTGATACCAGATGATAGAACCCTAGATGGAGCTCTATAGATTTAATTTTTGAGAGGGATCAACCCTTGGACGCTATAGCGGTTCCTCCATCCTAGAAGTCTGCCACAAGGCTGAAATAAAGATGATTCTTGCCTACTGAAAGAGGAGGAGGCTACAAGTATTTTTAGGACTCAAAACCCTAGCCCAAGAGATGGTGCAACCTAAGTAAAATTACCCCCTTGCCCCACGTATAGTCGCCCTGCCTTAATAGGGATGGGCGGTTGCTATGTTGGAGCCATGTCCTCCTACTACTACTAGAAACCTTAGCCGACGAGCCCACTAAAGGGGGTGACGACCAATTAGACCTAAGGCCCTAAATAAATCGTAGCCACTCTTCTTTATATGATAGAAATGACTAGGTGGAGTTTTTATTACAATCTCATAGGGTTCTTATTGATTACTCCTAGGGTGATTAGGACTCAACCCTGCTAGAGTCCTATCATTCTCTTGATTGAACTCACTGATGAATCTGAACAAGAAGAGGACCTCGAGCATTAGGAGGAGAACATAGAGGATGATCTATAGTTGGCCGATTATATGGTTCATGCTCTTGTCGGCTACGCGAACCCATAAACGATGAAGATTGGAGGTTTCCTCAAGCAGTAGGCCATCACTATCCTCGTTGATACTGGGAGCACCAATAAATTCATGGACAATATATATGCTGCTCGGATGACACTTCAAATTAAGGATTGCAGCAGGTTCGACGTAAAGGTGGGGGATGGCTGTGTCCTGAAGTGCGATCGAAAGTGCCCGTGGGTGAGATTTGTGCTGCAAGGATAAGAAATTATTGTTGACTTCTTCCTCCTCCCACTTGATGATTATGAAGCATGCTCAGCATTGATTCATTGTCCATGCTAGGTGATGTTTTCTATAATTTTTCAAAATTAATTATGAAAGTTTTCAATAAAGAGAAATAGGTGATCCTGTGCGGGAAACGTGGGAGCGACGTGACGATGGTTTCGATGCAGCGTATGGAGAAGGTCCTATAGAAAGTTCACATCTACTTCCTAATGCAACTTCAAGAGCTATATATGAAGGAGTCAATGAAGATGGAAGATCTGAATCTTTTCTAATTGCTTGTTGAATTTTTAAACATCTTCGCTAAACAATGCAGCCTACCTCCTACCCGATTGCATGACCACCAGATACCGATCCTATCAGACAAACAACTAGCCATTATTCGATCGTACTACTATCCTCATCTTCAGATGGCCAAAAGTTAAGATTATGTAGGAGATGCTTGAGACAGGGATGATTCAACCAAGTGGCAGCCCCTACTCTTCATCGGTGCTCCTCCTATCCAAGAAACACGGGATATGATAAATGTGCGTGGACTATCAAGCTCTCAATAGCATTACGGTCAAAGATAAATATTCTATTCCAGTGGTGGATGAGCTACTTGATGAATTGAAGGGAGCATAAGTCTTCACGAAGTTAGATCTGCGTCCAGATATCATCAAATTTGAGTACACGAGGAAGAAATACCGAAGACTGTTCTTTGGACGCACGACGACCACTACGAATTTTTGCTAATGCCCTTCGGCCTCACCAATGCTCCCTACACTTTTCAGAGCCTCATGAATGATATTTGATGGAGTTATCTTTATAAGTTTGTGTGATAGAACCCCAGAAGGAGTTCTATAGGATTTGATCTTTGAGGGGGATCAACTATTGGAACATTATAGGGGTTCCTCCCTCCTAGGGTTGGCCAACAAGGCTGAAAATAAAAGGTGTCTTGCTTATTTTAAAAGAGATGGAGGCTACAAGCTTATGTAGGTCTTAAAACCCTAGCCCTGGGGGGTTTCTTCCTAAGTAAATTTTCTCTTTTGCCCCTTCTATAACCAGCCTGCAAAAATAAAGGGGGCCCGGTGGCCTATGTGGCTACAAAAGCCATGCCCCTACGCTAGAAACTCTAGCTGACTAGCCTAGTAAAAGGGGCGATGGCCAGGAAGCCCTAAGGCTCTAAAATAAACCCTAGCCACATTGTTTTATAGGATAGAGGTGACTAGGTGGGATTTTATTACAATCTCGTAGGGTTTTATTGATTGAAGTGGTTTTAGTGAGGGGGATGATATTTTGTTGAGACCTACAAATGATCCTTCTCTTACTCTAATTTGGCTACTAGAGGGGCTCAATTTTCTCATGGTCTTGGGTCATAGATCGGAGGTCATCATCAAAGAAGACTTCGAGCATCATGGTTTGATCCTAGGAAAAGTTATGGAAGTGGTGCATCAACAACCATGGTGAGTTCGGCATGATATAATACTTCAGAAGTAACTTGTCCCTCGAGAAAAGGATGTAGGGATGTGTCGTTATGGGAAATAAGCACGACTGATCAACCTATGTCTTTGTCATCTCTCGGGCGACCCTCTTAACTTCAATCTTCTGAGGTTGTGCGAAGCAATCTGGTTGAGCATTAGCTAGTAGAAGTTTCAGCCAACTCAGCATGGGGGTCAGGCAACTGGATAGGAAGTAGTCGACTCAGTTTGGTGCAAGTGCCCAGAATTTTAGTAAACTATGAGAGTGGGTTCTTATCTTCAATCTCCTATGGCTTCATCTCCTGAAATTCTTGAATTTGAATTGAGAAATCACTGGATTCTTCTTTTAGTACCCTCTCCAAGTGCTGTGTTGTGGTTGTAGTCGCTTGGCTCCCTCGTAGAACAACCTATTTACCTTTGATGAAAAATTTCATGGTTAGCTTAAAAAAATTTCAGAAAACGTCTTCAATTATGGACAACCAATAAATATCGAGTATATTAAAATCATCGAGAGGGAGGAGGAAAAAATCAGCAATTATGTCTTGACCCTATAGAATCAGTTTTACCCACAGGCACTTCTGGTTGCACTTCAGGATTTGGCTGTTAGTTGCCTTGACTTCGAACCCGCTGCAATCTTCTTTCTAGAGCATCAAACTGGTAGCAACCTTGCTGCTCATGAAGTTGTGTGTGCTCCCAATGTTGATGGGGACAACGATGGGCTGCTGCTCAAGAAACCCTTCAATCTTCAATTCTGTGGGTTTATGTAGCCGACTAAGTTATGGATCATGTGGGTGGCCAGTTGTGTTGTATCCTTCTTATTGGATTTAAGAGCCTTATCTTCAAGTTTGTGTTCTTCAGTGGGCACAATCATTAGAGGTCTCTCCTTTTTCACAATGGTGTTATAGGCTCCATAGTTTATCACAACACTCACAGAGGCCATTTGTCGATTCATCATGAAGCTCTTCTTTTGTTAATTTCCACAACTAAGGGGGTTGGCTAACAGTAGGAGGGGTTGAAAGCTTTGGTGCTGCTGGTTGGGGAGCATCCCTAGTCATCTGGGCTTCATGGTTCAATTGCTCCTCTTGACATCGCGTGAAGGAGATGGTTGTCGTAGTGTGTACGGTTGTCGCGCTTTAACTTCTAACCGAATCTCTAACTTCAAGCCCTCAATAAAAGTCCTCAATAGCTATTTTTTAAATAACTTATAAGTTTGATTAGATAACCTTTCAAACCTAGTTTGGTACACTTGGATGGTAGAGGTTTGATGGATCTTCGCTAGTTCTTCATTAAGGTTCTTGTAATTGATTGGTGCTAAACGTTTATATGTTGATGGTTGGGATGTGGCTTTCATGCTCTGAGCATCTTGATTGAGGTGTCCTTCTTGAACTTTTGCAAAGGAGATCGATGTGATTGAGGTGTAGGGCTGACGTGTCTTAGCTTCGCTTCTTATCTTTGGTGGGTTCTTTTTGCAATCTGAATTTGCACCATGTTGTGATCTTATTGGGCACAGTGATCAGTCCAAACTAAACTCCTCAAAGAGAGTGCACAGTTTAGCATCTATATGCGTCTCGAAAGCCTCCAATTTAGCTTCGAATAGTCCCACTGATGCCATGACGTAGGGATCTCCAGCCTATCAAATAAACCGATTGAAGAGTGTGGCTGCAATCTTCAGGTTGAAGGCAGCAGTGGTAGTAAAAGGATAAGAAAGGCAGCTACGATGATGCGGTAAAATTGTCAGGGCTGCGGTGGTAAAGTCTCCAAATGGCTGCTACGTTGATGGAGGATGGCAGCGAAGGTTAGCAGCAATGGTGGAGGTGGAAGATGGCAGCACTAACGTCGGCTGCGAGTCTGCAGTGATGCTGCAAGGTCGTCGAGGCTGCGATGGTGCAGTTTCCAGATGGTTGATATTTGTGTAGGATGGCAGTCAAGGAATTTGAGTTGGACGGCAGCATTGACGAATAGGGTACTTGTCCTTCATAGTTTTACTGTTGAAAGCTCTATAGTCGATGCACATTTGCCATGTTCCGTCCTTCTTTCGTACAAGGAGTATCGATGAAGAATAGGTGCTGTAACTCGACTGAATGACTCATGTTTCGAGCATCTCCTTCAAAATCCTTTCTATTTCATCCTTTTGTAGATGAAGGTAATGATACGGCCGAGTGTTTGCTAGAGGTTTGCCCAAAGAATCGGTATCCGATGATCATGTTGGCGGCTAGGAAGTAGGCTATGTGGTTCATCAAATACATCTGAAAATTCAACAAGCAAGGAAAGTAGATTTGGGTCTTCAACTTTGGTTGCCTCCCTTGGATTGCTACTCAAGTTGTTCTAAGAAGCCGCTGCATATTTTATGCAAGACTTTCTCCATTCATCATGTGCAGATCGTTGATATGTCGCTCCCCCCGTTTGCTGTGCAGTACCATCTATTTTCCTTGGCTGCAAAACTTTATGATTAATTTCAAAAAATTCTAGGAAATATCACCTAATATTGTCAGCCATTCGATGCCAAGCACGACTTCATAATCATCAAGAAGGAGAAGGAAAAATCTATGATTATTTCTAGATCCTACAGCAAAAGCTTCACCCGCAGGCACCGGCGATCACACTTCAGAATTCGTCCATCGGTGACTTTAACATCAAACTTACTGAAATCTTCAATAGGCAAGGCCATCTGGAAAGCAACCTTGCTATTCATGGAATTATTAGTGCTTCCAGTGTCAATGAGAACGGTAATCGGTTGTTGCTTCATTAAATTATTAGTGCTGTTCATGAAATTATTAGTTTTTTATGTCTAAAGTGCAACATATTGGAAGTAAAAGATCAATAGATTATCTTGATAATTTTTTATTGAAACCAAAGGGAGATCTGAGGATAGGATGTTCTAAAGCCGTGGTAAAAATTTCATTGAGATTTCATTAGTAAAAACACAGCAGCAAATCAAATAGTCAAGGGTGTGCAGTTGGAATTCTATGGCATAACTTTCAACGTAAAGATGGAAACAATGTGACGAAAAGTTTATGCAAAAAATAGGAACAAATTTTTTATATTTTTTTAAATAAGGATAACTAAATTGCAGCAGTAGTACGATTAGAAACTAGAACTTGTTGCAATTCACGGGAAGATCACAGGATGATCTGTAGTAGCGGAGATGACGATGGGATTTGGTGATGATCTTCAAGCAATTGTGGGAATTGCTTTAGACGGCTATGGGGGGGCTGATGGATGGCTATGGAAGGGCAGCGAGATACTAAGAATAATGCTCTAATACCAAGCTTGGGGTTGATCACTATAAGGGATCGGCCTCCTTAGAACTCTATAAGGGTGTTCCCTCTTCCAAATTACTGCTTAAATGCTGCAGAAAATATTCTTCTTTTTATGGTAAAAAGTGAAGGATTACAAGGCTTTATAGGCCTTCTAACCCTAATTCCTAAGAGGTGTCCTACTACAAGACTCCTACTCTCAATCAACTCCTAAGGCAACTCCTAATGCATCTCTAGGTCTAACTTCCAAGTGGCCCATCTAGGGGTGGCCGGTTGCTTATTGTTTCCTATTTCTACTCTAACTTAACTCCTCCTCAACCGGCCCCTCTTTAACTAGGATAAGTGGTGGCTAATTAGGTAACATGCATCATACTCTTTCCTTAAAATATATTACTCCCATCTAATCTTAACCTAACCGGTCTCCTTACTTCTTTATTAGGAGTCGGTTAGATAGGATTTACATGAATATCCTTAAGATTTACATATTTGTCCTCTTTAATGAAACTAAATTAGGACTCCCCTAGCTAGAATCCTAACATCGACCTAGTCTACTTTGGCTGCACTAATTATATACTTAGGTATTACAGGGCACGGTCGACCATACAGTGCCTCATAGGGGGTACATTTTGTGGACGAGTGATAAGTAGTGTTGTACCACCATTCGTCCCAAGGGAGCCACTTCGTCCACTCTCTTGGCCGATCACTGGTGAAGCACTAAAGATAGGTCTCTAGACACCTGTTCACTACTTATGATTGGCCGTCCATTTGTGGATGATAGGCTATGCTCATCTTGAGTTGGGTGCCCTATAGTTGAAATAGTTTGGTCTAAAATTTTCTTGTGAATATCCTATCACGGTCGCTCATAATCGATCTTGGCATCCCATGTAGTTTAATAATATTTTCAACAAAGAGCTGAGCAATACTAGCAGTAGTATAAGGGTGTCTCACTGCACATTAATAAGCATATTTTGTTAAGTGATCTACCACCATAAAGAATATATTTTATCTTGAGATGGTCGTAGCCTTTTGATGAAGTCCATAGAGATGTCAGTCCATGTTGAGTCTGGTATGGGTAGTGGTTGCAGCTTTCCTAGACTAGCCACTATTTCACCATTTTGCTGTTGGTATACATCACATTTAGCTACATAATAATAAATATATTTTTTCATGTCTCTCCAATAAAAGTTTTGCTTCACCCTCTTATTTGTTCTAAAAAATCTAGAGTGCCCTACTGAAAGTGAAGAGTGTATTTCGTGCATAATAATTTTGATGAAAGGAGAAGTGGGAATAAGCACAATTCGTCCCTTGTAGCGTAAATCCCTCGAATCCCAAGTGTAGTGGGCTAATGCGTTCGAATCCTTCTCTAATTTTTCTATGATATCTCGGGCCTCTGAGTCCTTCTTCCATTCCTCCCTAATATCCTTGAGAAAGTCGGTGGAAGAAAGGGAGATGGCTGAAATTTTGGCTTATTCTGGCAGTCGTGATAGTGCATCTATAACAATGTTTTCTTTCCCCTTTCAATAAATAATTTCATAATCGAAACCAAGTTTTGAATCTTGGATTTTGATAATGAGATCAATTGATGAGTGTTTGTCTAACATATGTGTTAGAAAAAAAATTACAGGTCTAACTATGATAGGAGCAATGGAGTTACAACCAGATGATGGGCTAAGATCAAGCATAGGCATCAGGCCGGGTTTGGATGATACAATGAGATCTCACCAAAGTTCACTAGGAGATTCACCGAAGGGATCTGGAAGCTCGCTGGGAACATGCCGGGAGATCGCTGAAAGAAGACCAGAAGACTCACCACAAGAATACGTGAGGCTGCCGGATTGGCGGGAGTTAGGTCTTGGTTTAGCTTGTTGGTCAGTAAGTGTTGTAATTATTGAGTCATAGTTAAGAATTCAGTCCCAATTGAGTTGGATTTAGATGAAATCCAAATCAACTCAATAAGGCAACCCAGTCCACTATAGGGTTTGGTTGAACTCAAGTAGAGCTCAATTAGTTGACCAAGGGAATGGTCAACTGATGGTTCAAGCCATAATAAAAAAAGTGGAGGGAATCACTTTTGTGAAAATTTCAACGGGTAAACCGCTGGTGAACGACGGTGTACTATTGCCGCCTAGGCTTTCGGGCGATTGACGACGGCTGACCCTCTCAGAATGGGCAATTGAACCGCCCATACCCAGGAATCTAGGTACTTTCGGTAGTTGACCCGCCCATGACCAGCAGGTAAACCACCTGTACCCTGGTGTTCAAGCGGCTGAGCCACCCAAGTTGGTGGGTAAACTGCCCGTACCTAATTTTTTCGAGTATGTTTGATTTTTGGCTCAAAAAATTTAAAGCCACTTAGGGCTTATAAATATCCCAAGTTTTCTTGCATTCTATACAACAATTCTAGGGATTATATTCTATGATAAAATTGTATGTGATTTATAAGAAAAAGAAAAGGGGAAGTGAGAGAGAGCTTAGAGTAGAAAATTCTTAAGTCTCACTTGTAAGCTCAAGTGTAAGGGTTTGGTCTTCACCCAAAGAAGATCGGTAGTGGACGCTGGTGTGCCTCAAGAAGGCAGACTCAGGAGTGGATGTAAGTCGTTGGTGCTGAACCACTATAAAAATTATAAGTTCATCTTTTGCTTTGCTTATTAACGCTTCCAATCTTGCTTACTCTTTGAAAGCAAACATTTCACTTACGACGTTTCTTATCGGATTTCTTTGCTCGCTCTTAAGTAATTAGTAAGCAAGTAACTTAGCAATCTTCTTATCATTCATTTGCTTTATTTGAACAATAAGCTTTGGATCTTCCTATTTTTCTTAAAGCCAAAATATTTTAAAAAAAATAAAAAACTTACACTTGCACTAATCCACTCCCCCCTCTCCCCCCCTCCCCCTCTTAGTGCCAATTGATACTAACAATTGGTATCATAGCAAGGTAGTTACTCATTAGATTAACACATATTTGAATAAATTATTTGTTTTGGCATGAATGAGGGACATTCCATCTCACGTCCTCCTATGTTCAATGGGACGGATTATATACATCGGAAGACTCGGATGCGAATTTTTCTTATCTCTTTGGACATTAATTTATGGAACATAGTAGAAAATGGATTTATCCTCCCATCACGCAGTTCTAGAATTTTACGACAAAGGAATCTGTCGTTCGTCTTTTGCCCTATTTCCCTACTGTTATGTTGCCAAAATTTTGTCAAACGTTTTACTGGTTTTAACAACATCTGACCAAGGGTTTCTGCATAATTTTCTTGAACTTTCCTCTGGAATTTACGTCGAGAAGTCATCGTTTCTCTGACGTAAAACCGGTTCAGCAGGATAGCACATCGCAGCACTTCTTTTCACTGAATTCTATTAGATTTCAATGCTATTTTTTGTGGGATTTCAGACTCTCCTTTCCTCATCACCAAACCCTACCATCCTTACCAAAAATCCTTCCAAATATTACCCTAAACTGAATCCAAACAGCCCCCAAATCAGCCACCCAAATTAGCCTACTTCCTTATCGATCCACCTACGTTTTTAGAAAACCTTCCTTACCGAGACACCGACCCTTGCTGCCATCCATCTCAGGTCTAAAATCTATTTTCATAACCTTCATCTACTGCTATAACAGCCCTAAAATCATGCCAATTTGCAGCCTAAACTCCATAAAATCGCAGCCCCAAATCTGGCCTAAACTGCAGCCTACTTCCATCCAAACCGATTCACCTTCCAACCGGCCACCCCGTTCTCCAAAATTCCCATGCCACTAACCCAACAATAGAAAAAAAGATCTCAATATTACAGATCTTGAGGCATATACTATGGCATCAGAGAAGGCTATCGATGCAAAGCTTGAAGCCTTTGGAGACCGTATGGAAGATAAGATGCGATCCCTTTTCGTCGAATTCAGCATTGCCGACCGTCGAGCCCGAGGAAATCACAACATGGAGAAACTTTAGATTGGCGAGACGATCCTCAAGAACATGGCTACATCACCTCTAATCCGAATAATCTATGCATGAAGGTTGACTTCCCTAGATGGGAAGAAGGAGATCCGATCGGGTGGATCTCGCGCGTAGAGCGCTATTTTCGGTTCTACCAAACCGCCGACGCCACACGAGTGGAGATTGCTTCCATCCACCTCGAGGGAGATTCTATTCAGTGGTTTAATTGGTTTAAGCACACCCATGGAGGACTCCCTTGGCAGTGATTCAAGGAAGGACTACTAAACCATTTCGGACCAATCGATTTCAACAACATCGACGGACAATTGGCAAAGATTCGTCAAACCTCTACAATAGAAGAATACCAAATAAGGTTTGAGCATTTATCTAACTAAATTGAGAATTGGTCTGAGAAACAACTTTTAGGTACTTTTATCAAGGGCCTAATGTCGGAGACCCAAGGAGAAGTAAAGGCGCGGCAACCGTACACTCTTAGGGCGGCGATTTCCTTCACACGTATCCAGCAAGAACAATTGAACCACGAGGTACGAAGGATAAGGGTCGCTCCCCGAATAGCCATGCCAAGGCCTACTGCCCCCTCTACTACCATCCAAGCCCCCGCACCAAAAAAGTTGACAAGAGACGAGCTTCACGGACGATCGGCCAAGGGGTTGTGTTGGCATCGCGACGAACCGTGGAGCCGTGAACATCACTACAAAAAGGGCTCGTGATTGAACCAGCAGAGGATTAGGATAATAAAATATCTGAAGAAGCCCTTGAACCTAAAGAAGAAGCCATGGAGGAAGAGTCCCAACCGACCGACTACGCAGTGCACGCATTGGTCGGCTATTCCAACCCGCAGATGATGAAAGTTGGAGGACTTCTAAAACAGCAACCCATCACAGTTCTCATCAACACGGGATGCACCAATAACTTCCTCAATAGTAAGGTTGCTGCACGTTTGGCACTTCAAATCAAAGGCTACAACAAGTTTGACGTAAAGGTCACCGACGTCGAATCTTTAATTGCGACCAACGGTGCCCGCTGGTGAAACTACTCCTCCATGACGAAGAAGTGGTAGCTGATTTCTTCCTCCTACCCATTGATAATTATGAAGCCGTACTCGGGATCAAATGGCTCACAACACTATGTGATATCTCCTGGAATTTTTCTAAATTAATTATGAAATTTTATTACAAAGGGAGACAGGTCACGTAACGAGGCAAGTGCGGGAGCCAAATTTCCATCGTTTCGTCGTAACAAATGGAGAAAGTTTTGCACAAAGTGTATGGAGGATTTTTTATGCATATCCAGCAGCCATCTAAGGGGGAGAATATAAAAATTTCAGATCCTAAGCTTGCCCTCTTGCTGGATGAATTCATGGACGTTTTCACGGAGCCGCGCGGGCTACCCCCTAACCGGCAGCATGACCACCGTATTCCTATTCTGCCGGGCAAACCTCCAGCAAATTTGCATCCATATCGCTACCCTCACTTGCAGAAGGATGAGATCGAGAACATCGTCAAAGAGATGCTGGACACCGGGGTAATTCAACCGAGTTGCAGACCTTATTCTTCACCGGTGCTGCTAGTGCGCAAAAAGGATAGTACATGATGGATATGCATTTATTATCGGGCCTTGAACGCTATCACCGTCAAGGATAAATATCCTATACCCATCGTAGGTGAGCTCTTGGATGAATTAAAAGCAGCCCGAGTCTTCACTAAACTGGATTTTCGTTTCTGTTATCACCAGATTCGGGTATGAATTGAAGACATTCCGAAAACTGCATTCCGCATGCATAACGGCCACTATGAGTTTCTAGTAATACCTTTTGGACTTACAAATGCTCCTACTTTCCAAAGCCTGATGAATGACATCTTCTGGAGTTTTCTATGCAAGTTCGTATTAGTGTTCTTTGATGATATCCTCATTTATAGCGCTAGGCTTAATATACATTTTCAGCACTTATGAACTCTTCCAACAATTCTCCGGGAGAATACTCTTTATGTGAAATAGTCAAAGTACAGTTTCTTATAGCGTAAAGTGAAGTATCTTGGGCATATTATATCAGAGGATGGAGTGGCTGTAGACCCGACGATGATCGAGGCGATGCAAGGATGGTCGAGACCTACAAACGTACAATCATTACGCGGTTTCCTTGGACTTACGGGCTACTAACAAAATTTTGTGAAAGATTATGGCAAGATCAGTGCCCTGCTCACGTCCTTACTGAAGAAAGACTTCTTCTTGTGGTCGGATAAAGCCTCCGCAGCCTTCGAGCGACTCAAGGCAACCATGACGATGACATTAGTCCTAGCGCTGCCCGATTTTGGCCGCACTTTGGTCCTTGAGGCTGATGCATCAGGAGTTAGAATTTGGCCTATTCTTATGCAAGATAGTCGACTCCTAATTTACACCGAGGCTTCCCCTACACTTCATATGAGGTTTTTACAGGAGATACTAATTACTATGAAATTTAAAATATGGTTAGATACAGGTCCATGGCACGAAAGAGGAATTAAAATAGAAGAATTGCAATCCATGCTCGCGCCAGATTGGGCTCGCATCATCCTGAACCATACCAGAGGGCAGTCCCCATTCCAGAAGAAAGATTGGCTATCACTAAAGATTAACCATGTGGCAACCTATGCAAGTAAAAAACTTTTCCTTGACAAACGTCGAAGCAGAAGAAAATTTCCTGAGAAAGATTAAGTCCCCCTATATCTCCAGCTCCACCAGTATGAAATTCAAGCATCAAGAAATTGGTCTCCCTATTTCTTTAGGCCATGCAAAATTAGGGATAATATTAAGGCCCCAACCTGGAGATCAGATCCGTGCACCAGATCAAAATTACAGTTGATCCTCCAAGTATCCCACCTGAAATGGAAATTTAAAGAAGATGACTCAGCTCAAGTTCTTCTAACTGACACCCAAGCTGATGAGGAGCTGAAGACCCGGTTCCTTGAGTTCAGGGAACTTCAACCTTGAGGACAAGGCTGATTTTAAGAGGGCGGGTTTGATAGGACTCCAGCAGGGTTAAGTCCTAATCTTCCTAGAAGTAGTCAATAAAACCCTGCTATATTATAATAAAGTCACTTCTATCTTATAAAGGAGTATGGCTAGGATTTAGATTAGCCGTTAGGGCTTAGAAGTCGTTGCCCACCTTACTAGGCAAGTCGGCCAGGGTTTCCCCCTGCTTAGGTCGGCTATAGAGCCAACCTAGCCGTCCCTTGTTCCTATTAAGGTAGGATGGCTATAGGAGGGGCAAAAGGGTAATTTTACCTAGATAAGTGCCTCCTTGGGCTTGGACTTTGATCCCTATTTAAGATGTAGCCGCCCCCCTCTTTGAAAGCAAGCAATTATCATCTTCAATTCAGCCTTTATGCCGAGCCTAGTAGGGTGGAACCCTATAGCGTTCCAAGGGTTGATCCCCCTCAAGGATCAAAATCTATAGGGCTCCTTTTGGGGTCTTATCACATCTACACTTCCACATATCATCTTTTGAAAAAATTTTGATGAAAAATTTTGTTGTTGTACCTTTTGTCGTTCTTCTTCTCACAACACACCAAAACCCTACCAATCTTGCTGCCACCAATCACGTTGTCTTTAGGGCACCCCTCTAGCCTTAAGACACAACTATTGTAGCCTATTCCCATTATCCATAGCCAACCTAAACACCGACGAAAAACGATAGCCCAAATAGTGGTCTTTCGTAGCGGCAACCCCCACCACCGATCATTATCTTCTGCAGCCACCAAACCAGTTGCTGCCCCAAACAACAATCCTAAACCTTCCTTCCTAACCCTAAACTTCTATCACCAAACCCCCCTTACAGCCTCTATAATAGCCCCAAACAGTAGCATCAGCAATACCCTCTTTGACGAAAATATTTGTTGCACTACCTATTTCCATAACCCTAATAGCACTTTAAATCGTAGCCCAAAATAGCGACCTATCACAGCCACAACCCTCCACCACCAATCTTATCTTCCGTGGCCACCAATTCCTACCAAATCGGTTACTGTCATCAACAGCAACCCAAAGCCACCCCTCTAACTCTTAACCTCTATCACCAAACCCCCCCTTACGGCCTCTACAACAGCCCCAAATAGCAGCATCAACAGCACCCACTTTGACAAAAAATTTTGTTGCACTACCTTTGAACTACTTGCTGCATCCACACCCGATCCCTACCAAATTCATTGTTGTCATCAACAGCAACCCTAAACCATTCCTCTAATCTTAAACCTCAGCCATCATACCCCTACAGTAGCTCCAAATCACAACCCCGACAGCAACCTTTCAGGCCTAAACCGTAGCCATCTACCCTTGATCCACCATCTCTTTCGGCCACCAATCCACCCAACCGATTCATACCATTGACCCAATAGCAATAGAAGGATCTTGACATTACAGATCTGGAGTCTTAAGCCATGGCATCGGTAGATCTGATTGGTGCCAAGTTGGAGGCCTTAGAGACGCGTATGGAGAATAGACTATGTGCTCTCTTCGCAGAATTCAGAATTGGCAGATCTCCAAGCCTGACAAAACTGCAGCAACATGAAAGTTCAGAGAAGCCTCCGAAAAAGGAAGAATGAGCCACTGATTTGATGCAGCCATGTATAAGGGTGGACTTCCCTCGATGGGAATAAGGACACCCGATGGGATGTCTCTCACGCATCGAACGTTATTTTCACTATCACCGAACACCGGAGGCTTCCATGGGACATCACTGTCATTCACCTCGAAGGAGATGCAATTCAATGGTACGATTAGCTTGAATGCACCCAAGGAGTCCCGGCATGGAGATAATTTAAAAGCAAGTTGCTGATTCATTTTGGATCGATCGAGCACGAGAACATCAATGGACAACTTGCGAATATCTGACAAACCTCCATGATCAAAGAATACCAAATCAGGTTTGAGAGATTATCTAACCTTACTCGCGATTGGTTTGTCAAACAATTATTAGGAACATTCATCAAAGGACTTAAGCCGAAAATAAGAGAAGTTAAAGCGCGGTAGCCTTGCACCTTGATGGCCGCAATCTCCTTCGCCTGAATCCAAGAGGACTCAACCAAGACACTCGAAGGATGAGGAACACTCATAGACCAGCAACATATAAACCTTCAGCACCCCCTGCTCCCAACCGTCCTTCGCTGCTAAAGAAATTGACGAGAGACAAACTTCGTGATAGATCGGCGAAGGGCCTTTGTTAGCATTGAGATAAACCATAGAGCCATGACCATCACTTAAAAAGGGACGCCTTCTTCTGATTGAACCCATTAAAGATTTAGAGGAGGAGGTCTAGGAGCAATGAGGAGGCATTCATGGAAGAAGAATAGCAGCCGACCGATTGTACGATGCATGCTCTTGTCGGCTACGCAAACCTACTGATGATGAAAGTGGGAGGACTACTTAAATAGCAACCACTCACCATCCTCATCGATATTGGGAGCACTAATAATTTCATGAACAAAAAGGTTGCAACTCGAATGGCCCTACATATTAAGGATTGCAGCAGGTCTGATGTTAAGGTCACCGACGATAGAATTTTAAAGTGCAATCGCATATGGCCACTAATGAAATTATTACTACAGGACCGGGAGATAATTGCTTATTTCTTCCTCCTCTCGCTTAATTATTATCAGGCTGTGCTTGGTATCAAATGGCTGAGTACATTAGTTGATGTATCCTAGAATTTTTCAAAATTAGTTATGAAATTTTACAGCAAAGGGAAATAGGTGTCCTATACGGGAAATATGAGAGCGACGTAACGATAATTTGTATGCAGCGAATGGAGAATGTTATGCACAAAGTGAACAATGGCTTCTTGATACAATCAATAGCAATCTATGGGGGAGCTAACAAAAATTGAAGACATAAACCTTCTCCAATTGCTTGCTGAATTTTCAAATGTCTTCGCTGAACCACACAACGTACATCCTACCCGATGGCATGATCATCAAATTCTGATTCTTCTAGAAAAATCACTAGCAAACACTCAACTGTATCGATATCCTCACCTCTAGAATGATGAAATAGAGAGGATTGTAAAGGAGATGCTTAAAATAGGGGTAGCTTTACCCGACTTACAAAGTGTTTGTGATGGACGCAATGGGAGCTAGAATTTGTGTTGTCCTCATGCAAGATGGCCGACCCCTAGCCTACATTAGTAGAGCTCTCTCTCCATATCATCTGAAGCTATTAATCTATGATGAGAAAATGCTAACAATTGCTGATATTTGTGGCTTGGCATGATAGAGGTCAATGGCCCAAAGGGGAGATGAAAATAAGTCATGAAAAATTACAGCTTCTACTCCCTCCAAACTTAGATCGAGCCCACATTACCATGGACTCTACTAGAGGGCAGCCACTATCTTAGAGGAAAGCCTGACTACCATTAAAGAACAACCACATGCCAGCCTATGCAAGAAAGAAACAGTTGCCCGACAAATGTCGGAGTAGATGGAAGTTTGCTTTTGAAGATCGAGCCTTTCTCCATCTTCAGCCATACCAGTAGGAATCTATGAAGACTCAAGCCTCACGGAAGTGGTCTCCTAGTTTCTTTGGACCCTACAAAATTGAAGATCACATTGTAGCCATAACTTGTGGATTAGATCTGCGCACTAATTTAAAATTACAATTGATCCTCCATGAATCTCATCGCAAATGGAAGTTTAAAAAGGATGACTCAGCCTAGATCAATCCACCTGACACCCAAGTTAATGAGGAGGTCTAGTTCCAACTAGAAATTACATGGCATCGCAGGATCATGATGCATCACCATCCAGATACGACCACCGATGAACAGATACCAGACAAAGCTGAACTGTGGGTTCGTGATGCACCTACCTTAAATGCAACAAGGAAGCATCATGACAGGCTACAAACTTGGACCTAGAGATCATGGAGCCTCAGCCTCGAGAATAAGGTAAATTTGAATAGAGCAGGTCTATTAGGACCCTAGCTGAGTCGGGTCATAGTCGATTAAGTCGAGTCCTTAGATTGGGCCTTATTGGCCAACCTAGACATGACATTAGGTCGGCTAGGAGGAGATTTGAGTCCATTATAATATATCAGCCCAAATCCTAGTAGGGTTAGGATTCGTCTCAATTGGAGTAGGGTTAGGAGTTGGAGTTTGTGTTAGAACCCTTGCAGATTCTAAGCTTGGAGTTATCTCTATAGGGGTTGGCCTCCTTGGAACTCTATAGGGATTCCTCCCTCATTGGTTTTTTGCAAAAAGGATGAAAGATAATTGATCTATTGATGATGAAAAGAGGGGTGAATATAAGTTATTTATAGGGCTTCTAAACCCTAACTCATAATAAGACTCATATTTCATGAAGATTCCTCTCTAATGAAAGACTCCAACTCCTAGTGAATCTCCTACTCCAACTACGACTCTTCTTAACATCAACTCCAAACCCCAGCCAAATCTTAACCTTGATGTGGCCGGCAGCTATAGGGGTCTCCAACTCCTACCTTTATTCTTATTCCACCCTAGAGAGAGTCCAAGCTAAGTGGCACGCTCTCCCTCTTGCCCTAGCCGGTCTCTCTTAAGAGAAGGACGCGACTAAGAGACTCCCATCCCATAAGGACTCCTCCCTAACCCTAGCTAACCACTTCTTTACTAGGAGGTGGCGACTAGATTAGAGTTTATTACATTCATGACTTAACTAATTCTGATGCGTATCCAACTCTGACTCCTGACCAGACTCTAGTTCAACTAAATCCTAACCCTACTACGATTTGGGCTGATTTATTACAATATACTCAAATATTCTCCTAGCTGACCTAATGTAAGGTATAAGTTGGCCAACAAGGCCCAATCTAAGGACTTGACTCAACCGACTAGGACTCGACTCATTTGGGGTCCTAACAGACCTGCCCTCTTCAAATCATCTTTGTCCTCAAGGTAGCGACTCCATGACTCCGGGTGCTAATCTACAACTCCTTATGAGGCTTCCGCTTGGTTCCTATAGAAGGTGCACCATGCTCTTGCAGTCCTGTATCTATAGTAATGTATAAGTGGTGATGCATCGTGATCCTACAATCTCATGCAACATCAGCTGAACATAGGCCTCCTCAATAGTAGGAATATCAGGTGGGTGGACCTTGGCTGAGTCGTTCTTTCTAAACTTCCATTTACGGTGAGATACTTAGAGGATCAATTATATTTCTAAATTAGTGCACTAATTTGATCCATAAGTCATGGCCCAATGTAATCTCCAATTTTGCAAGGGCCAAAGTAGTAGGGGGACCACTTCCATGAGGCTCAAATTTCCTGTTGGTAGGGTTGGAGATGAAGGAAAACTCGATCTTCATTAACAAACATTCTTTTGCTCTGGTATTTATCGAGGGGTTGTTTCTTTCTTTCATGGGATACCACTTGGTTGTTCTTTAGTAACCGAGTCTTCTTTTGAAATAATGGCTACCCTTTGATAAGGTCCCCGGTGGTGTGACCTCATTCTGAGTCTGAGGTGGATAGGAGCTGTAATTTAACCGAGCCTATTTTTATCTCTCCTTTGTGTTGTTGACATATATCATGTCAAACTTCAAATTCAGTAACAATTAGCATCCCATTATAGATCAGAAGTATCATGTTGCTGGTTACAGGTGCCCTGCAAGCCAATCACGGAGTGATAGCACGTGTGACATGCTGTGTGATCTTTTTGCTTATGATTAATATTGGTATATTCTCACATTATATTATTTTTACATATATATTATGATATCCTTGGTTCTGTACAATGGGAATCGGATCGTGATGAGATCACGATAATGAGATTGATTCACCTTTAAACACAAAACTTAAATAATTCCGGTCATAGGTTACTCAAGAGAGACATCGAGATAACCGGATAAATCGGGGTACTATATACCCGTCCATATGATGGAGGCGGCTGGTCACAAAGTCACTTTTGTGAAGACACTAAGGATATAGTATAGGTGCTCATTAGAGAATGAGTTCACTAATTGATCCACTTATGGAATGCTGTATGGTTAATGATACCTAATGTCAGACAGTGATTCCGTAGTCCCAGTTGTGTATTTGGTCCTTAGACTTGAGACACCAAGGATGCCTTGTATAAGTACTCCTTTCTTTGACGCCAGACTTATAGTTTTGGAAAGTTCCAGATTTGGTACAACTGGTTATCGGGATTGGTAGCCAACCTTACGAAGGTAATTGAGTGTCAATAGAGGATCATGAGAGGAATATCTCATATGTGCTTGCTCAGACAAATCCCTGGCCAAGGTCATTCGGATTGAGAGAGTTCTCTGGTATAATCCGAATGGAGCAAGACAAACTGATTCCGTAAGTGACTAATAGTACCATGTCCAATATACGATCTCTAGGATATTAGTTGGATGAGGGATTATAGATACACGATAACTGAGGACAAACAAGTCCGATGGATTAGATCCCCCAATACCATCTGGGGACTACGGCGTAGTGGCCTAATACGTCCATAGTCGATGAGTCAATTGAATTATTATGGAGATAATAATTCAATATATTAGGAGTTTTGATGGGAGTGACTCACGGCCAGCTCGATATCGGGCCTAGAGGGTCACAGACATATGGTGGATGCTTCAGCGAATAGAGGATTGGATGGAGATCCAATTAGCCCCTATTCTCATTAGATGAGACCCTATGCTGATGGACTATTTGATTAAGGCCCAATTAGAGGCCTAAAGAGATTATTGGATAGAGATCCAATAATGCAAGATTAGTGGATAATTGGATGGAGATCCAATATCCACTAAGGCATGAGCTCTAGGGTTTTTGGTGGCTCTCTATAAATAGGAGGGGAGACATATGGTTGATAGGCTGCAGCTTTAGCCACCACCTCTTATTCTCCTCCCTCCCTCTAAGCAAGAGTTGCAAGATCAGATTCGAGGAGTTTCGCTCCAGAGATCCATCATGTGGATATCGCTAGAGAGGAGGACGCTTGACCTCCATCTTCTCCATTCGGATCTGGAATACAGGGATATACAATCTCCCTAGGTAAAATCAATCTCTCACATATCGCGATTTTTTTTTTTATTTTTACGATTTTTTTCGCAACCCCAATCTTTTGCACGACGATTTGATCTATGTGGAAAATCGATTTATATTTTGATTCTCGCTGCGCATGTGATGCACCCGCTGAGGTTTTCCAACAGTGGTATCAGAGCCAAGGTTTTCGAGCGAAATATTCGTTTTAAACTGCGTGTGATGAGATTGAATCGCTTAGAATCGTTCTACGCGTTATTGATGCATTTTCACAGCGAGGAGGAGAGGTGCCTAGCCACGGCTAGCCCCCATGCAGGGCCAGCCACCCACGGCCAGGACGCGACCCATAGGAACAGCAGCCTGAAAGGGCGGCGCCTGTGGGCATGGAGGGCTACGGCCAGCCCGCAAGGCCAGCAGCCGCCCACAGCGCGACTCCCGCAAAGGGGCAAGCTGTAGAGCGACGTGCGCAAGTGGCGGCCGCCAATGGCCAGCCCGCGGTGCGCCTGCAAGGGGGGCGGCCGCCAGCGACCAGCCTGGAAAGGGTTGCCACCCCGGCCAGCCCTGCCGCCTACGCTGGGGCAGCGACGTCGGTGGCGCAGAGGGCGGCAAGGAGAGGGCTAGGGCTTAGAAACTTTTGAGAAAAGGATGATCCTGTCCCTCTAAATTTTAAAAATTCCGAGGATTATCCTCATATACAGAATTTCAAAAAATATCCTAAAAAATTTGAGAAATTCTGAGGACTGTCCTCTCATTCAGAATTATGAAAATATCCTCAATAATTCTATAAATTCCAAATACTATCCTTTGATCCAAAATTATGAAAATACCCTTGATAATTCTAGAAATTTTGATGATCATCCTCTCATCCAGAATTATAAAAATGCCCTTGACAATTTTAGAAATTTCGAGCATATCTTTATTTCCAAAAAATTATTTAATTAAATAGTTTAGTTAATTATATATATCTAGTAGTCCTACATATGATGTGATGTTCATGTGATGTATAATGTGGATGGATGATCATGAGTCATATGTTGTGATGTGTGTAATTATGATTATTATTATTATTGGGGCCTGCGAGCCTCTGTTTTTCCCATTTATTGTTGGGCCTGCATGCCTGTACTTATTTGTAATTACATGGAAAGGCGCAACGGGAGCGTGGAGGTGACAACGGGACCCACGATGTCGTGGCGGGAGATCACGACGCATGGTGATTTGACGATCCGACGGAACCGATGATGACGAGATAAACAATCACAGGGCATGGAGATACGTCAATTCACACATAGATCCTATTGTGAGTGATTAGGCCCATTGACTCGGGCTTAATCATATTAAGTGATGGCTCATGATCATCCAGTGTGGCTTGCATATATGATCTGTTATACACCTACTAGATATATGTATATATATATATATATATATATATATATATATTTGCATGCGATGTAGATATATATTAAATATGTATGTGTGTGACACGACATATTAGGAGACCGATACAAAAAACCCATCCTACGATAATATTAAGTCGGTAAGCGTGAGACAATAAAATTGACCCACGTGACCTTCCATCGTTATAGGTAGAAATTGAATCACAACAAAGGTTGAGTTGGTCGAGTTCCTCGAGGCTCACCTATATATGTGATCGAGATCTTGCCTATGACATAGAGATGTCACCGGTGACCTGAGGACATGGTATGCTTGGTCAAGTCCCTCGAGGGCATATCATCGAATCAGACTCACCTTGTAATGATGGTGATGCTTAACTAAACGTCACGGTTCGTCGAGTCCCTCGAGACTATGATGATTCAGAGGCTGAACATGACGGGAATCACAAAGAGTTGTGATTGGCAAGAGTTGCCTACCTTTTGGGCTTAGTGTAATTAATCGAGTCCCCCGAGGTTGCACTAAAATGCCAATTGGATCTCGATCCCCACTAAGAGTCTGCCGGAGACTTCCGTCTCACGTGTCGAGGGTGTCGCATGATTCGCTAAAAAAATAGTGGGAGTATATTAAGATAGAAGTCTATATCTTAATTGGTATTTTATGTAAAATCTACATGTTATTTCATTTACGCTATATCTTGCTTGTCGCTTGCAAAATGCCTACGTGGCATACTTAATGCCAACTGCCTCATTGGTCCAAAAGCTCCGTAATTTGAAAATTGTTCTTGTGGAAGAGAAAATTGTATATGTCCTTAGTACCATTATGCCCACTCCGGAGGAAAGGAGAAGCGAGGATGAGATCACTCACGTATAAAGATAGTCCTAAAGGATAACCTATATGTTGAACTTATACTTCAGTCCCTACAGAATCCTTTCCATGGTTCATTATTAACTTTAATATGACCAAGTTTGAGGTGACTCTACCTGAGCTCCTCAATATGTTGAGTGAAGCTAAGAGTACCATCAAGAAAGAAAAGTCAGTGCTATATATCGGTGAGACCAATTGGAAAAGGAAGGCCAGCAAGGCCCTTAACAAGGACAAGGGCAAAGAAAGATCGGGTAAGGCAAATGTTGCTTAGAAAGACCCGACAAAGGACAAAGGACAATGCTTCCACTACGATCAAGATGGGTATTGGAAGAGAAATTGTAAGGACTGCCTTGTAGAGAAGGCGAAACAGAAGCTTAGAGAAGCTTCAGGTATATTCATGATCAGTCTTCACTTATCAGATTTTCATGATAACACATAGGTATTGGATATCGGGAGTGTTTATCATATCTGTAATTTGTTACATTTTTTGGCAAGACCTAAAAAAATTGAGTAGAGGTGAGATGAACCTCAAGATGGGCAATGGAGCAAGAGTTATTGCAGTTGCTATTGGGGAGGTCACCCTATATCTGCCTAGTGGAGTTATTATTGCATTGGACGCATGCTATTTTGTTCCTTCTATCATCAAAAATATCATTTTCATCTTTTATTTGACAATTAGTGGATATAAATTAGTTTTTTAGAATAATAGTTGTTCAATAATTATGGATGATGAGATCACTAGAGGGACCCTTATAAATGGCTTCTATATGTTAGATAATTCTTCACATATCATGAATATAAATATGTCTAAGAGGAAACGAGATGAGGTGAATAATGCATACCTATGGCATTGTAGACTAGGTCATATACATGAGGGAAGGATTCAAAAGTTGCTGAAAGATGAATACCTAAATCCATTTGACTATGAGCCATATGCAACTTACGAACCTTGCCTTCGTGGGAAGATGATCAACTCTCCATCTAGTGGAATTGGAGGGAGAGCCACCGAGTTATTGAAACTCATACATAGTGATGTATGTGGTCCCATATCGACTCACGCTATAGGTGGTTACTCATAGTTCATTACATTCACTGATGATTTCTCTAGGTATGAACATGTACTTAATGAAGTACAAATCTGAGGCCTTTGAGAAATTCAGGGAATATAAGAATAAGGGAGAAAACCAAATTAGAAAGAATATTAAGACTCTTCGATCAGATCGAGGAGGAGAGTACTTGAGTACGGAATTCACCCAGTCCCTCAAGGACAATGAGATTCTATCCCAATGGACACTTCCTTATACATCTCAGCTCAATGGTATATCAGAAAGGAGGAATCACACACTGTTAGACATGGTGCGATCCCTGATGAGTTTCGCTAACCTACCCGTCTCATTCTAGGGATATGCCCTAGAGACCGCAGCTTATCTTCTTAACAGAGTTCCATCAAAATTGGTAGTGTCTACACCATATGAGATATGAAAATGAAAGAAGCCCGATCTTAAGGTAGTTAAGATTTGGGGTGGTCCTGCCCACGTTAGAAGACGCAACCCCGATAAGTTGGAATCAAGGACAGAATGGTGCACATTCATGTGATATCCAAAGGAAACTTGTAGGTATTATTTCTATCACCCCGAGGACCGAAACGTCTTTGTTGCCAAGAGAGCCGTGTTCCTTGAGTAGGATCATATTCTTGGTGGAAAAAGTGGGAGCAAGATAGAATTGAGTAAGGTTGGATAACATATCTCAAGCACCATTCCAGAGCCCGAGTATGTTCAGGTACCTAACACACATGTTCCAACTTTACATAGGTCTAATAGAGTATCTCACCCTCCTGAAAGATATGTGTGACATATCAGTAGAGATGACTCTCAGGATGTTGATCCTCAGACCTACAAGGAGGCTATTATGAGTATAGACTCCGGGAAGTGACAAGAAGCCATGAATTCTGAGATGGATTCCATGTACTCTAACAAGGTTTGGAATCTTGTAGATACACCTGAGGGTATTTTACCCATCGGCTGCAAATGGATCTTCAAGAAGAAGATCAGAGTGGATAGAAAGGTCTATAAAGCAAGGCTGGTAGCTAAAGGATATCGTCAAAGATAAGAAATTGACTATGACAAAACCTTTTCACCTATAGTCATGCTTAAGTCCATTAGAATTATTTTGGCCATTGCAGCAGACTATGACAATGAGATCTGACAGATGGATGTTAAAATGATATTCCTCAATGGCAACCTCGCGGAGGAGGTGTATATGATACAACCAGAGGGATTCGTATCCAAAGAGAGTCCAAATAAAGTGTGCATGTTGCTTAGATCAATTTATGGATTGAAACAAGCTTCTCAAAGTTGGAACATAAGATTTGATGAGGTGATCAGGTCTTAAGACTTCGTTAAGAACGAAGATGAGCCTTGTGTGTACAGGAAGGTAAGTGGGAGCACTATCACCTTCTTGGTGCTATATGTGGATGACATCTAATAATTAGGAATGATGTAGGAATGCTCTCCATAGAAAAGACTTAGCTATCTAGAAACTTATTCATGAAAGACTTAGGGGAAGCATCCTAATTTTGGGGATTCAAATCTATAGAGATAGATCTAAAAGGATGCTTGGCTTGTCCCAGTCTAGGTACATAGACTCCGTTGTCAAAAGGTTTGGCATGGAGAATACCAAGAGAGGTCTCATACTGATGAGTAGGAATATATCCCCAAAGACTCCTGAAGAAAAGGCAGACATGGATAAGATACCTTATGTCTTAGTGATAGGGTCTATCATGTATGCGATATTATGTACCAGGCCTGATATAACACATGCTTTGAGTGTCACGAGTAGGTATCAGGCAAATCTAGGTTTAGAACACTCAAAGGCAGTAGAGTGTATCTTTAAGTACTTGAGAAGGACTAAGGATCATTTACTGGTATATGGAGGAGGTAGTCTCCGGGTTGATGATAGCACATCGAATTCAGGGTTTGTTTTCACCCTGAATGGAGGAGTAGTAAGCTGGAAGAGTTCCATGCAAGATACTACTACTGACTCGACCAAAGAGGTGGAATACATTGTTGTAGTAGAATCAGCAAGACAAAGGGGTGTGGATGAAGAAGTTCATCAAGGATTTAGGAGTCATACCAAGCAGCGTGGAGATGACTCCCATATATTGTAATAGCGACAGGGCGATAACTCTAGCAAGGGAACCTAGGTCTCATCATAATTATTCTGAGGAGGTTCCATCTAATTAGAGCAATCATGACCCAAAAAGATATAGCAATAGAAATAGTTCCATCCGAAGATAACATTGTAGATCCACTGACGAAGCCACTAACTCAGATTATATTTGAGCATCACAAGGGTCTGATGGGGATCAGACACATAAGTGATTGGCTTTTGGTCAAGTGGGAGATTGCTGGTTACAGGTGCCCTGCAAGCCAATCACGTGAGTGATGACATGTGTGACACGCTGTGTGATCTTTTTGCTTATAATTAATATTGGTATATTCTCACATTATATTATTTGTTACATATATATTGTGATGTACTTGGTTATATGCAATGTGAATCGGATCGTGATGAGATCACAATAATGAGATCGATTCACCTTTAAACACATATCGTAAATAATCCCGGTCATAGGATACTCAAGAGGGACATTGAGATAATCGGATAGATCGGTGTACTATATACCCATCCATATGATGGAGGCGGGTGGTCTCATAGCCACTTTTGTGGAGACACTAATGATGTAGTACAGGTGCTCATTAGAGAATGAGTTCAATAATTGATCCACTTATGGAATGTTGTATGGTTAATGATACATAATGTCAGACAGCGATTTCATAGTCTCAGTTGTGTATCTAGTCCTTAGACTTGAGACACAAGAGATGTCTTGTATAAGTACTCCTTTCTTTGACGCTAGACTTATAGGTTTGGAAAGTTTAGGATCTGGTACAGTTGGTTATCGGGATTGGTAGCCAACCTTACGAAGGCAATTGAGTGTCAATAGAGGATCATGAGAGGAATATTCCATATGTGCTTGCTTAGACAAATCCCTGGCCAGGGTCATTCGGAATGAGAGAGGAGTTCATCGGTAGAATCCGAATAGAGCAATATAAACTGATTCCGTATGTGACCTGACAGTAACATGTTCAATATACGGTCTCTGAGATATTATTTTGATGAGGGATTATAGATACATGGTAACTGTGGACAAAAAGGTCCGACGAATTTGATCCCCCTGTACCGTCTGGGGACTATGGTGTAGTGGCCTAGTACGTCCACAGTCGATGAGTCGAGTGAATTTTTATGAGGATAATAATTCACTATATCAAAAGGAGTTTTGATGGGAGTGACTCACGATCAGCTAGGTACCGGGCCTAGAGGGTCACACACATCTGGTGGATGCTTCAGCGAATAGAGGATTGAATGAAGATCCAATTAGCCCTTATTCTCATTAGATGAGACCCTATGCTGATTGATGGGCTCCTTGCTTAAGGCCCAATTAGAGGCCTAAGGAGATTATTGGATAGAGATCGAATAATGCAAGGTTAGTGGGTTATCGGATAGAGATCCAATAACCACTAAGGAAGGAGCCCTAGGATTTCTTGGTGGCTCTCTATAAATACGAGGGGAGACTCATAGTTGATGGGCTACAGCTTTAGCCAACACCTCCTATTCTCCTCCCTCCCTCTGAGCAAGAGTTGCAAGATCAGATTGGAGGAGTCTCGCTGTAGAGATCCATCGTGTGGATACCGCTAGAGAGGAGGATGCTTGTCCTCCTTCATCTTCTCCATTCGGATCTGGAATACATGGATATACGATCTCCCTAGGTAAAATCAATATCTAACACATCATAGTTTTTTAGTTTTTACGATTTTTCTCGCGACCCCAATCTTTTGCACGACGATTTCATCTACGTGGGAAACCAGTTATTGTTTTGATTTTTGCTGCGCATGTGATACACCTACTGAGGTTTCCTAACAAGGGAAAGAGGGTTCTAGATCTGGAAGAGATGGCAGCAAGGACCTGATAGAATTCGATAAAGTTCACTGTAGCAATTAGTATCCCATTACAGATCAGAAGCATCTTGTTGCTGGTTATAAGTGCCCTGTAAGCCAATCACGTGAGTGATGGCACGTGTGACATGCTGTGTGATCTTTTTGCTTATGATTAATATTGGTATATTCTCACATTATATTATTTGTTACATATATATTGTGATGTCCTTGGTTCTGTGCATTGGGGATCGGATCGTGATGAGATCATGATAATGAGATCGATTCACCTTTAAACACAGATCCTAAATAATCCCGATCATAGGTTACTCAAGAGGTACATTGAGATAACCGGATAGATCAGTGTACTATATATCCATCCATATTATGGAGGCGGCTGGTCTCATAGCCACTTGTGTGGAGACACTAAGGATATAGTACAGTTGCTCATTAGAGAATGAGTTCACTAATTGATCCGCTTATAGAATGATGTATGGTTAATGATACCTATTGTCAGACAATGATTCCATAGTCCCAGTTGTGTATCTAGTCCTTATACTTGAGACACCAAGGATGTCTTATATGAGTACTCCTTTCTTTGACGCCAGACTTCCATGGTGGATAAAATTACCGAAGGATAAAATTAGGACTAAAATTGGGACTTCCCTCAAAAGCTTCCATGGGGGACACCGCTGTCATCCGCTTCGAAATAGATGTAATTCAGTAGTACAATTGGCTTGAATATACCCAAGGAGTCCCGACACGGATAAAATTCAAAAGCGGGCTGCTGAACCGCTTTGGACCAACCAAGTACAAAAATATCGATGAACTCGTGAAGATCTGATAAACCTCCACAATAAAAGAATACTAGATCAGATTTGGGACATTATCTTACCTCGCTCATGATTAGTCTAACAAACAATTATTAGGGACATTTATCGAATGACTCAAGCCGAAAATAAAAGGATAAGTTAAAGCGTGGTAGGCCCGCACCATGATGGTTATAGTTTCCTTCGCTTGAATCCAAGAGGAGTGGCTCAACCAAGACGCTCGAAGGATGAGGACCACACCTAGACCAACAACAATAAACCTTCAACATGATAGGACCCCAGAAGGGTTAGGTCATACTCACCTTAATAGAGTCAATAAAATTCTGCGAAATTATAATAAAACCTCATCTAGTCACCTCTATCTTATAAAGAAGTGTGACTAGAGTTTAGTTTGGGGCCTTAGAGCTTAGTAGCCACTGCCCCTTTTACTGGGCTGGTCGGCTAGGGTTTCTATCTGCTAGAGTCGACTATGTAGCCAACTAAGCCGTCGCCTACCTATCAAGGCAGGTCGGCTATAGGAGTGGCAAGGGGGTAAATTCACTTTGGAAGCACCCCCCTAGGGCTAGATTTTGAGCCCTATATAAGCTATAGCCTCCACCTCTTTTCCATCAAGCAAGATCATCTTTATTTCAACCATTGTGCTAAGGTTTTGGAGGGAGGAACCCATATAGTGTTCTAAGGGTTGATCCCCCTCAAAGATCAAATTCTATAGAGCCAACTCTTAAGGTTCTATCATTTGTTATCAGAGCCGCGTTTCTGCTACCCCTGCTACCATCTCTGCCACCTCCACCCTTCCAAGTAATTCCCAAAATTGCTGCAACACGTGCCACCATCTTCCACCCCAAGCCACAGATCAAATCAATCTGCTACTGCCCCCCTATGTTTGAAATTGGAGATATGATATATTTTCATCACCCATGCCTATTTGCTATTGCTATTCCTTTGCCTTACACATGAGAGAAGTTTTTCCATATTTTCTTTGCTATAACTTTACCATCGCAAACGTGATTATCGTTGCGATGGGAAAACACTGCAGAAAAATTTCAACCGATCGTTCCTTCCTGAAACTGAACTATTGCTCATCCTTTTTGGCTGAAACTTTTAAACAAATTCATAGATCATCTTAGCTTTCATGTAAGATTGATCTCTGAAAAAATTTCTTTCTAAAACCACACTTATAATTCTATAATTCCTCATTGTGCATTGCTGGAATTTTACGATGAAGAATTTGCCTTCCTTCTTTTCACCTATTTTCCTACAATTACACTACAAAAATTTCGTTGATCTTATTTTCTGATATTACCCACATCTGAACCGAGGTTTTGCTATCAAATTTTTCATATTTTTCTTGGATTCTCTTTTGGAATTTATGTCGAGAACTTGCTGCTTCTTCGATGCAAATTCTGTTCGACAGAACAACACATATGTAGCGATCTTTCATCGAATCCTATCAGATTTCCGCTAATATTTTTTTCAGATTTGAAACTCTCTTTTCCTCATCTTCATCCTCTACCACCATAGCCCTAAATTTCATAATTTTTGGCTGGAATGTTCATTGAGAAACTGTTGTTTCTTTGACAACAATTCTGCTTCTGCAAGGCAGCATAAACTACAGCGAACTTCGTCGAATTCTATCAAACCTTTGTTGCCATCTCTTCTAGATTTGAAACCATCTTTCCCTAATCTTTAACCTCGGCCCCAAAACACGACCAAACCATAGCCAAAATCATACCAAAATTAGCCATAAAATAGCCTAAAACCATATCCTTCTACAACCAGCACCTATTTGCAGCATACCCCCACCGATCCCTATCAAACCTTTACTGCCATCTATCCCAAATCCAAAATCCTTTTTCCTAACCTACATCCACTACTATCACTACCCTAAAACCACACCAAATCACAGCCAAAACTCCATAAAACCACAGCTCCAAACTGCACCCAAAACAACCACAAAACCAGCCCCAAAATCATAGCCTTCGGTCCACCAACCTTTCAGCCACCGAACTTATCACTTCAACCGCAGCATGCATCTCTCACTGCACAATGCTGCCAACAGTGACATCTCATTGCCATCCTCCTTGATCGTAGCCAGCAGTGATCCTTTGCGGCAAAAAAGCTAACAGTAGTGATCTTTCACTGCAATCTATCTACATCATAGCCCGCAGCAATCTTTCGTTGCCAACTACCTTGATCGTGGCCAGAGTCGAAGTGAACACGACCAGCAGCGGTCTCTCGCTCCATACCGCCGCTGTCCTCCTCTGCAACAGTCGTGCACTCCGCTGCCCCGTCTTCCCCATATTGCAGCTACATCCTTCCTCCATCGTTATTGCTGCCTTCCTACTCAAACCTCTTGGTTGCCATCTTCCAACATATATCAGCCACCTGAAAAACTGCAACCTCGACGACCTTGTAGCATCACTACAAAACTGCAACCGATGTTACTATTGCTATCTTCTTCCTCCATGGTTGCTGCTATCAACGCCACAGTCACTTAAAGACTTCACCACCGAAGCCCGAATAATCTTGCAACAACATCACAATAGCACTTTCTCATCCTTTTGTTGTCATTGCTATCTTCAACCTAAAGATTGCAACTACACTCTTCAACTTGTTTATTTGACAGGTTGGAGATCCTTACATCATGACATCGATGGGCCTGTTCGAAGCCAAATTGGAGGCTTTCAAGATGCATATGGATGCTAGACTACGTACTCTCTTTGAGGAGTTTAGATTGGGTCGATCGTTTAGCCCAAGAAGATTACAACATGGAGCAAATTCTAATTGCAAAAAGAACCCACTGAGATAAGAAGATTACGACACATGGCAGCCCTACACCTCGACGATATCGATCTCCTTTGCATGACTTCAAGAAGGGCACCTCAATCAAAATGCTCAGAGCATGAGAGCCACATCCCAACCAAAAGCATATAAACCTTCAGTACCAATCAATTACAAGAACCTTGACGAAGAACTAGCGATAATCCGTCAAACCTTCACCATACAAGAGTACAAAAACATGTGGAGGTCAGCTAATCAAACTTATGATTAGTTTGAAAAGCATATATTGAAGACTTTTATTGAGAGTGCTTGAAGTCGGAGATTTGAGAAGAAGTTATAGTGTGACAACCGTACACACTTAAGGCAGCAATCTCCTTCACACAACATCAAGATAAGCGATTGAACCATGAAGCCCAAAGGACTAGGGTCGCTCCCAGACCAGCAGCACCAGAGCTTTCACCTCCTCTTATTGTCAACCGACCCCCTTAGCTGAAGAAATTAACAAGAGAAGACCTTCGTGACAGATCAGTAAAGGGCCTCTGTGGGTATTATGATAAACTGTGGAGCTTAGAACACCAATGTAAAAAGGAGACACCATTGATGATTGCGCCCACTAAAGAACCCAACTTGAAGATACGACTCTCAAGCCCAAGGAGAAGAATACACCACAACTGGCCACCCGTACGATCCTTACCTTAGCAGGCAATGAAGATCAAAGGGTTTCTCGAGCAGTAGCCCATCATTGTCCTCATCAATGCCAAGAGCACACACAACTTCATGAGCAATAAAGTTGCTGCCCACTTAATGCTCCAAAAAGAAGATTACAGCGTGTTCGAAGTCAAGGTAGCTAACAGTCAAATTCTGAAGTGCAACCAGAAGTGCCCATGGGTAAAATTGATCCCACAGGAACAAGACATAGTTTTTAATTTATTTTCTCCACCCTCTTGATGATTTTGATATAGTGCTCAGCATTGATTGGTTGTCCATGATTGAAGACATTTTCTAGAATTTTTTGAAGCTAACTATAAAATTCTTTAGCAAAGAAAAATAGGTGGTTCTACTAGGGAGCCAAGCGACTACGACGATAACACAATACTTGGAGAAGGTACCAAAAGAAGAATCTAATGGCTTCTCAATTTAAATTCAAGAGTATCAGGGGATGAAGCCAAAGGAGATTGAAGATAAGAACTCACCAATGGTTACATCCCTACATCGCTACGATACATCCCTACATCCTTTTCCCCAGGGATAAGCTACTTCCAAAGTGTTATATCCCATCAAACTCACCATGGTTGCTAATGTAGGACTTCCAGATCTCAGGTGACTTCCATGACTTCTCCTAGGATCAGACCATGATGCATAAAGACTTCCTTGATGATGACCTCCGTCTACGTCCCAAGACTGCGAGAAAACTGAGCCCCTCCAATGGCGAAATCAGAATTAGAGAAGGATCATTCGCAGATCTCAACAAAACATCATCCCTCTCACTATGAAGAAAGATGCACCACCTTGGTCGAGTGAAACTATAGCCCTCAAGACCATGATGTTGTCCACACCCAGTCATGGACATATGTTTATGATTGGAACAGACACATCCAGAGTTGGGATCAGTGTCAGCCTTATGCAAGATGATCCATGGCACGAAAGAGGAGTAAGCCTAGAAGAATTACAATCCATGCTCACGCCAGATTGGGCTCTTATCATTATGAACTATGCTAGAGAGCAGTCACCATTTTAGAAGAAAGATTGGCTATTACTAAAGACTAACCATATGGCAGCACATGCAAAGAAGAAACAGCCTCCCGATAGACTTCAAAATGGACGAAAAATTGAAGATCGAATTTTCGTACACCTCCAGCCCGATTAGCAGGAAACTCGAGCCTTAAGGAAGTGATCTTCCTATTTCTTTGGGTCTTACAAAATTAGGAATCACATAGGGGCCCTAACCTAAATATCAGACCCGTGGACCAGATCAAGATTATAGTTGATCCTCTAGGTATCTTACCTCAAATGAAAATTTAAAGAAGACGCCTCAGCCCAATCCTTCCAACTGACACCCCAGTTGATGATGAGGCCAAAGTTCATTTAATGATCGCATTGGTATCATATGAGGAGCTAAAGACCTGGTTCCCAGAGTTCATGAACACTCAACCTTGAGGACAAGGCTGACTCAAAAAGGGCAGGCTTGATAGGACCCTAGCAGGATTGGGTCATACTCACCTTAATAGAGTCAATAAAACTGTGAAATTGTAATAAAAACCCCATCTAGTCACCTCTATCTTATAAAGAAGTGTGGCTAGGGTTTAGTTTGGGGCCTTAGGGCTTAGTAGCCGTCGCCCACTTT
The DNA here is from genome assembly GCA_029747655.1 of Ensete ventricosum. Lineage (NCBI taxonomy): Eukaryota > Viridiplantae > Streptophyta > Magnoliopsida > Zingiberales > Musaceae > Ensete > Ensete ventricosum. Next base: position 24,138,414 of record JAQQAF010000007.1, on the reverse strand, counting down.
ACCGGGCTGGTCAGCTAGGGTTTCCATCTACTAGAGTCGGCTATGTAGCCAACTAAACAGCCGCCTATCGCTATTAAGGTTGGTCAACTATAGGAGGGGCAAGGGGGTAAATTCACTTAGGAAGCACCCCCTAGGGCTAGGGTTTTGAGCCCTATATAAGCTGTAGCCTCCACCTCTTTTCTATCAAGCTAGATCATCTTTATTTTAGCCATTGTGCCAAGTTCTAGAAGGGAGGAACCCCTATAGTATTCCAAGGGTTGATCCCCCTCAAAGATGAAATTGTATAGAGTCTCCTCTTGGGGTTCTATCACAGCACCCGTTGCTCCCAATCGTCTTTCGCTGCCACAGAAATTGACGAGAGAATAACTTCACGATAGATTGGCGAAAGTCCTTTGTTTGCATTGCAACTAACTATGGAGCCGCAACCATAGTTGCAAAAAAATGAAGCTTTCCATGATAGAACCTATTGAAGAATCTGAGGAAGAGGACCTTGAACTGGAGGAGGAGAACACGAAGGAGAACCCACAGCCGTCTGATTGCACTACTCAAACTCTAGCCAGCCATGCGAACCCGCAAGCAATGAAAGTTGAAGAATCTCTTTAGCAGTAGCCTATCATCGTCCTCATTAAAACCAGGAGCACCAACAACTTTATGAATAGCAAGGTTGCTGCCCGTTAGTTAATAAAGAATAAGATGCAAGATAGTAAGCCTATTAGTTAGAGGTAGATTCCCGTGCCCTAGGTAAAGTATTTGAAGTAGTAGTGCCAGGCTAATATTAAGCAGTTCTAGGTCTGTTTGCTAGTAGCTCAATTCTCTCTTGTTAGGTAGATGCAGTAGATTATACCCTAACTCTTTTAGATGGAAATGGAGGCCTTGGAAGCACTAATTCCATTTTTGGTATCTATAGATTAATTCCCTATCCCTTTTTGCATTATAATAAATAGCAGTTTGGTTCTATTATCCCCATAGTCATTAATATATATTACAAGTTATAAGTTTGGGATCCGTATCAGTAGTATGAGAATGAGATAGAGCAAAGGTAAAACTAAAGGGTAGGAATGCCAGGAACAAGTCTAAGATGTTCTAAAATGAAGATTGCAGCAGGTTTGATGTTGAGATCGCCAACACTCAAATTTTGAACTATTCATAGGTGAAATTATTTCTACAAGGGCAAAGGATCATTATTGATTTTTTCCTCCTCCCTCTAGATGATTAAGAGGCCATACTCAACACCAAATGACTGACTACATTATATGATGTTCCCTGAAATTTTTTAAAATTTATCATAAAATTTTTCAGCCATGGAAAACGAGAGATCCTACGCAGGGAACATAGGAGCAATGTAATGACGATTTCATTGCAACAAATGGAGAACATATTGCACAAAGTGAACAACGGATTTCTAATGCAACTCTAGCAACAACATTTGAGGGAGCCGACAAAAATTGAAGATCCAAACTTTCTCCAATTACTTGCTAAGTATTCAAACATCTTCACCAAACCACGCAGCCTACCTCCTACTCGATGTCTTATCCATCGAATGTCGATTCTCCCAAGTGCTGGTTACAGGTGCCATGCAAGCCAATCACATGAGTGATGGCACATGTGACACACTGTGTGATCTTTTTGCTTATGATTAATATTGGCATATTCTCATATTATATATAATATATATATTATGATGTCCTTGGTTCTGTGCAATGGGAGTCGGATCGTGATGTGATCACGATAATGAGATCGATTCACCTTTAAACATAAATCCTAAATAATCCCAGTCATAGGTTACTCAAGAGGGACATTGAGATAACTAGACAGATCGGTGTACTATATACCCGTCCATATGATGGAGGTAGTTGGTCTCATAGCCACTTGTGTGGAGACACTAAGGATATAGTACAAGTGCTCATTAGAGAATGAGTTCACTGATTGATCTGCGTATGGAATGCTGTATGGCTAATGATACCTAATGTCAGATAGTGATTCCATAGTCCCAGTTGTGTCTCTGGTCCTTTGACTTGAGACACCAAGGATGACTTGTATAAGTACTCCTTTCTTTGGTTCTAGACTTATAGGTTTGGAAAGCTTCAGATTTGGTACAACTGGTTATCGGGTTCGGTAGCCAACCATACGAAGGTAATTGAGCATCAATAGACGATCATCCACTCTCGGTATCATGAGAGGAATATCTCATATGTGCTTGTTCAGACAAATCTCTAGCCAGGGTTGTTCGGATTAAGAGAGAAAGAGTTCTCCAAGAGAATCCGATTAGAGTGAGACTATGAAGGATTCTGTACGTGGCTTGATAGTGCCATGTCCAATATACGGTCTCTGGGATATTAGTTGGATGAGGGATTAGAGATACACAGTAACTATGGACAGATAGGTCCAATGGATTCAATCCCCCTATACCATTTAGGGACTATTGTCACGAACGGACGTCGCTCAATCACAACATCTTCGCTTCGTGAACCGTTCGTTGCTTTTTCTTGCTTGTACATATGTTTGGCAGCTTGTTTTGCCTTGAGTTTATGTTTTTACCTAAGAAATGTGAGCGAAAGTAGTGTAGAAGGCTGCAGAACGGTCGTTCGCTGCATAGAGCCAAAACAGCCCTAATTTTGGGTCTTTTTCATGTGCCACGATAACCTTTCTAAGCGGTGTAAAATGTTAGCCATTTTAGCACCTTGGAACCCCCCGGGTGGCACCGGGCCGGATGGGGCTCCGGGTATATGTCGGGCATAGGCGTTCATCAGCAATTGAACTTGTCTTGCGTCCGATACCTTGGGAACCATCGTTTGCGGACTTGCGACCGTTCCTACAACCCTCCAAAGTCCTATTTCGCTCTCTTTCTCTCTTTTCTCAGCTACACTCAAGGTGTTCGACAAATTGCTTGTATAGCTTTCCGCTTTGTGAGACACCGGGACGTGTCCATCGCTCGCTTCTAAACTAATCAACTTCTTCTTTGCAGGTCCTACGGGACCTTAAGAGGTTGTAAGAGGGCTGACCCTGTACGGACAGATAATGCTTTGGGCGTTCCATGACTTAGGCAATCCCAGCTAAGTCCAGAATAGTGGGCAAGGTTGCTTCACGACTTAGGCAATTTCAGCTAAGTCGGAGGGTCGCAAGGGTGCCGCATGGCTTAGGCAAATTCAGTTAAGCCCGTGACAGTGTGGTATCAGAGCAGGCAAGCAATTCGTATGAACAGCGAAAAAGATTCACAATTTTACCATGGTGAGACATCGTGGTGAATCGAGCAAGATGGGGCAAGCGGGACCCTTGCTCCAAGCAACCGCAGGGGGGCTGCAAGTGCAAACTCGCTCGCAAACTGCTAGAGCCGCTTATGAGGAGCGCGGTAGTGAACAAGATGATCGTGAAGTTGGGTATTCTCCTCGAGGGGAGGAGGCGCCATCTGTAGTGCCAACCGAGAAGAAGGGCCACAGAGAGAGACTTACAATGGCGGAAACTCGCCTTGATGTTCTCGAAGCGAGCGTGGAGGAACTCTTCCAAGGCCAAGGAAGACTACTTGGGGTAGAGAGCTCGCAAGAAGAAGCTGAAACTCAGATTGAGAATGTTGAATCCCTGATTGATCAACTGACAGAGGACACCAAAGATTCCGTACGACATCTACATGAAGTTGTGGCAGAACTCACGGCTAAGGTGATGGTGTTAACAATGACTCTTGATGTGGGAGGGAACAACACCTGCGCTGCGCCACCACAACACTTCAGAGCACCAGAGCCGCAGTGCTACGGAGGTGCTAGGGATGCCAAAGAGCTTGAAAATTTCTTGTTCGACATGAAACAATATTTTTGTGCTACAAGGCTCGACTCTGAAGAAACCAAAGTTGCGATAGCAACAATGTATCTGAATGGGGATGCAAAACTTTGGTGGTGAACCCGTTGGGAAGAGATCCAACAAGGCCGATGTCGAGTGGATACATGGGGAAACTTGAAGCGAGAGTTGAGAACTCAGTTCTTGCCCGAGAACACAGTGTTTATCGCAAGAAGGAAACTGAGACAACTCCGCCAGAGTACAACAATCCGAGACTATGTGAAACAATTTTCAGCACTGATGCTGGATATTCGGGACATGTATGAGAAAGACAAGCTATTCAGCTTCCTCGATGGCTTGAAGCCATGAGCACAACAAGAACTACATCGAAGGAATCTCACTGATGTAGTCGGGGCAATTACAGCTGCGGAAAGGCTGACTGACTTTGTTTCTTCGGAGGATTCGAGAAAGAAGAAACACTCTTCGGGAAATCGCCCATCTAAATACTCTCGAGCGAAGGAGTCTGGGGGCGAGCAAAAGAAGAAGAATTTCCACAAGGGACCGGGCTCAAGAGGTAGAGTCCCAAAGTCTAGTGGATGCTTCTTGTGTGGAGGACCACACAAAGTGAGGGAGTGCCCACAAAAACAGGCACTCAATGCTCTAACGGCATCGGTTCTATCCCGTAAGTCAGACAAGGGCAAAGCTATCGCCCTTAGTTCGAGCCATTCTAACTCCAGTAGTGACAGTGAGGCGTTGCAAGGACCCAGGATGGGAGCAATTCGTTTGTTGAATACGTTGCAGGGTCAAGTGGGGGAGAACACAAAGGCAAAGCCACTGAAGGCAGGACACAGCGAGTTGATGTATGTGGACATCAAGCTTAATGGCCGAACAACCTGTGCAATGGGGGACACGGGCGCGACCTACAATTTTATTACCGATCGTGAAGCTAAGCGATTGGGATTACTCTTGGAGAAGAGCCCAAGTCGTATGAAGGCGGTGAATTCGGAGGCCAAGCGGATCTTCGGACAAGTGAAAGGGATCCCCATCAAGATTGGGACAAGGAGCGGGAGCACAAACTTGATGGCAGTGCCACTAGACGACTTCCAAGTGATTCTCGGAATGGAGTTTATGCATGCAGCGAAGTTGATGCCAGTACCGTTCTTGAACTTCTTGTGTCTAATGGGAGGTGATGATCCCTGCATGGTTCCAGTTTCTCGGGGAGGAACCAAGGACGTACAATAAATATCAGCTTTACAATTGAAGAAAGGGGTCCGAAAAGGTGAATCAACCTTTGTAGCGGCTATGAAGCTAGAGACACCTGATGGGGAAGCCATTCAGGAACCTGCTGTTGTGGCGAACATCCTGAAGAAGTTCTCGGATGTGATGCCAACAGAGTTGCCGAGAACTCTACCACCACGCAGAGGCGTGGATCATCGGATTGAGCTGGAGCCGGGAATTAAGCCTCCAACGAGACCACCATACCGCATGGCCCCTCCAGAGTTGGCGAAATTGAGGAAGCAGTTAGGTGAACTACTAAGCGGTGGTCTCATCCGCAGTTCGAAAGCACCTTTCGGAGCTCCAGTCCTCTTTCAGAAAAAATAAGATGGGAGTCTCCGATTATGCATCAATTATCGAGCCCTTAACAAGATGATGGTGAATAACAAGTACCTTATCCCGCTCATCGTGGACTTGTTCGATCAATTGGGCAAGGCAAAGTACTTCTCCAAACTCGACCTTCGGTCGGGGTATTGGCTGGTGCGCATTGCAGAAGGTGATGAGGCAAAGACTACCTGTGTGATCAGGTATGGAGCATTCAAGTTCTTGGTGATGCCTTTCGGCTTAACCAATGCTCCGGCCACATTCTACACTCTAATGAACCAGCTGTTCAAGGAGTATCTGGACAAGTTTGTGGTCGTCTACTTAGACGAAAACGTCGTCTATAGCCAAACACTTGAGGAGCATGTTAGACACCTCCGAACAATTTTCAAAGTTCTCAGGGAGAACACCTTGTTCGTGAAGAGGGAAAAGTGCTATTTCGCCCAAACATAGATTTTATTCTTGGGGCATTAAATCGGCAATGGTTCCATCCGAATGGACCAGTCTATGGTGCAAGCTGTGACGGACTGGCGAATACCAAAGAAGGTACCAGAGTTGAGATCCTTGGGTTCGTCAACTATTATCGGCGCTTCATAGTGGGGTATTCGAAGCGCGCAGCTCCGTTGACGGAGTTGCTAAAGAAGGAGCAGTCCTGGAGATGTTCGGACAAATGTGAGGTGGCATTTCAAGACCTAAAGACTGCTGTGTTGGAGGAACCTGTACTCAGATTGTTGGACTATGGAAAGTCTTTTGAAGTCCATACAGATGCTTCTGATTTTGCTATTGGAGGAGTCCTTATGCAGGAGGGTCATCCGGTGGCCTACGAGAGTCGCAAGCTCAACGAGACCGAGCGGCGATATCTTGTGCATGAGAAGGAGATGACAGCGGTGGTCCACTGTCTACGAGTGTGGCGACACTACCTTCTGGGAGCACCATTTATGCTAAGGACAGACAATGTCGTATTGAGTTACTTCCAAACTCAAAATAAACTCCCCCTAAAGCAAGCACGATGGCAGGACTTCTTGGCTGAGTTCGACATGGTAATGGAGTACAAGCCTGGAAAAGCAAATGTCGTGGCCGATGCATTGAGTCGGAAAGTGGAGCTAGTGAATGCTATACAGTTGGAGGGTGGAGGCCAAGCAAGTCAATTGCACTCCAATTTCCTTTCCAGGATCAGGGATGGACTATACCGAGATCCTCAGGCAGTAACTCTAATGCAACTCATCAAAGAGGGCAAGGCACGACGATTTTGGGTCCCGGAGGGACTCATCTACACCAAGGGGAATAGAGTTTATGTTCTGCGAGCGAAAAACTTGAGGTGTGAACTCCTGAAAGAGTGTCACGATTCCCTTTGGGCTGGACATCCGGGTATCCACCGAACAATGGCTCTCGTGGAGAGGGCCTTCTATTGGCCAAAAATGGGGACAGATGTGGAGGAATATGTTCGAACATGCCTTACTTGTCAACAGGACAAGGTAGAGCAGCAGAAGCTAGTGGGACATTTGGAGCCGCTGCCCATACCAGAAAGGTCATGGGAGAGCATTTCCCTGGACTTCATATCAAGCTTACCCGCAGTAGGGGGACTTGGATCAATACTCGTGGTAGTTGATCGGTTTTCGAAGTATGCAACATTCATTGCTGCACCCCTACATTGCTCAGCGGAGGAGGCGGCTAAGTTGATGATGAAGAATGTGGTGAAGTTTTGGGGAGTCCCACACAACATCATTAGTGATCGAGATTCTCGGTTCTTGGGACGATTCTGGACCGAGTTGTTTAAGTTGTTGGGATCTAATAATACTTCTCCATAAGCCTCCACCCCCAAACGGATGGCCAAACAGAAAGAATTAACTCGCTCTTGGAGCGATATCTTCGGCACTATGTAAGTGCCAACCAGTGAGATTGGGTGAAGCTGTTGGACATAGCCCAATTCTCCTATAACTTGCAGTAGCGCTCTGCATCCAACAAGTGCCCATTTGAGATTATTACGGGACAACAGCCATCAACTCCTCACACCCTGGTTTTTGGTTATACAGGGAGTAGCCCATCAGCGTATCACTTTGCAAAGGAATGGCATCGCAATGCAGATATTGCCCGGGCTTACTTGGAGAAGGCGGCCAAGAAGATGGAGAAGTGGGCAGACTTGGGGAGGCGACCACAAGAGTTTAAAGTGGGCGACATGGTGTTGGTGAAGCTCCAACCAGCATCACTCCAGTTCTTTAGGCACAGAGTGCACAAAGGATTGATGCGCAAATATGAAGGGCCTTTCCCAATCATCAGCAGAGTAGGCAATGTCTCAAACAAGTTGCAACTGCCAGCATGGTTCAGAATTCATAACGTCTTCCATGCGAGCAACTTGAAAGCCTACCACTCAGATCTGCAAAATGATTCTCAAAATGTTCCAACTCGACTACCCCCCACCCGAGCCTCTTACGAGAAGCGAGCTTAAACTATTCTGGCGGATCGCAAGATAAAGCTACCCAATGGAGCACAACAAATTAAGTACTTGGTGAAGTGGCAAAAGCTTCCTCAAGCAGAAGCCAGTTGGGAGCTAGAAGATGCCCTACGACATGAAGAAGCTCGCGTCAAACCCTACCAACAAGCATCGACGAGGGCGTCGACAGTTTAAGTGGGGGAGAATGTCACGAACGGACGTCGCTCAATCGTAACATCTTCGCTTCGTGAACCGTTCGTTGCTTTTTCTTGCTTGTACATATGTTTGGCAGCTTGTTTTGCCTTGAGTTTGTGTTTTTACCTAAGAAATGTGAGAGAAAGTAGTGTTGAAGGCAACAGAACGATCGTTCGCTGCACAGAGCCAAAACAGCCCAAAATAGCCCTATTTTTGGGTCTTTTTCGTGTGCCATGGTAACCTTTCTGAGCGGTGTAAAATGTCAGCCATTTCAGCACCATGGAACCCCCCGGGTGGCACCGGGCTGGATGGGGCTCCGGGTATATGTCGGGCGTAGGCGTTCATCAATAATTGAACTTGTCTTGCGTTCGATACCTTGGGAACCGTCATTTGCGGACTTACGACCGTTCCTACAACCCTCCAAAGTCCTATTTCGCTCTCTTTCTCTCTTTTCTCAGCTGCACTCAAGGTGTTCGACAAATTGCTTGTATAGCTTTCCGCTTTGTGAGACACTGGGACGTGTCCATCGCTAGCTTCTAAACTAATCAACTTCTTCTTTGCAGGTCCTACGGGACCTTAAGAGGTTGTAAGATGGCTGACCCTGTGTGGACAGATAACGCTTTGGGCGTTTCATGACTTAGGCAATCCCAGCTAAGTCCAGAACAGTGGGCAAGGTTGCTTCACGACTTAGGCAATTTTAGCTAAGTCTTCGGGAGGGCCACAAGGGTGCCGCACGGCTTAGGCAAATTCAGCAAGCCTGTGACACTATGGTGTGGTGGCCTAATACGTCCATGGTCGATGAGTCGAGTGAATTATTATGGGGATAATAATTCACTATATAAGAAAAAGTTCTGATGAGAGTGACTCACGGCCAGCTCGATATCAGGCCTAGAGTGTCACATACATATGGTGGATGCTTCAGCGAATAGAGGATTGGATGAAGATCCAATTAACTCCTATTCTCATTAGATGAGACTCTATGTTGATGGGCTCCTTGATTAAGGCCCAATTAATGACCTAAGGAGATTATTGGATAAATATCTAATAATACAAGATTAGTGGGTAATTGGATGGAGATCCAATACCCAATAAGGCAGGAGCCCTAGGGTTTTTAGTGGCTCTCTATAAATAGGAGGGAGACTCATGGTTGATAGGCTGCAACTTTAGCCACCACCCTCTATTCTCCTCCCTCCCTCTGTGCAAGAGTTGTGAGATTAGATTGGAGGAGTTTTGTCGCAGAGATCCATCGTGTGGCTACCGCTAGAGAGGAGGACGCTTGACCTCCTTCATCTTCTCCATTCGGATTTGGAATACAGGGATATACGATCTCCCTAGGTAAAATCAATCTCTCACACATCGCGGTTTTATCAGTTTTTATATTTTTCTCGCAATCCCAATATTTTGCACGACGATTTGATCTGCGTGGGAAACCAATTTTTTGTTTTCATTTCCACTGCGCATGTGATGCTCCCGTTGAGGTTTTCCAACACCAGGCAAATCAACAGCAATCACTTGGCAATATCATTATCCATACCTCGAGAAAGATAAAATACAGAGGACTGAAAATTAGATGCTTGAAATAGGGGTCATCCGGCCAACTTGCAGCCTCTACTCTTTGTCGGTGCTAGCTTTACCCGACCTCGACAAAATATTTATGATTAACATATCGGGAGCTATAATTTGTGTTATCCACATGCAAGATGGCCGACCCCTAATATGCACTGAGGCTCTCCTTACACTTCACATGTGTTGGGAAACCTCAGCGGGTGCATCACATGCTCAGCGAAAATTAAAACAAAAACCATTTTCCCACGTAGATTAAATCGTCGTGCAAAAGATTGGGGTTGCAAAAAAAATCATAAAAACTGAAAAAAAATCACTATGATTTTACCTACGGAGATCGTATATCCCTGTATTCTAGATTCGGATGGAGAAGATGAAGGAGGTCAAGCGTCCTCCTCTCTAGCGATATCTACACGATGGATCTCTACAGCGAAACTCCTCCAATATGATCTTGCAACTCTTGCTCAGAGGGAGGGAGGAGAATAAGATGTGGTGGCTAAAGCTACAGCCTATCAACCATAAGTCTCCCCTCCTATTTATAGAGAGCCACCAAAAACCCTAGGACTCCTGCCTTAGTGGGTATTGGATCTCCATCCAATTACCCACTAACCTTGTATTATTAGATCTCTATCCAATAATCTCCTTAGGCCTCTAATTGGGCCTTAATCAAGGAGCCCATCAGCATAGGGTCTCATCCAAAGTTTTCTGTGCCGCCTTATACCGCCCGGTACGGGCGGTACGTACCGGTCTGATGTATTATCGGTATGCGGACCACCCTATACCGAGCGGTACATAATCTATGGCCTGTATCGTCCGATACGGGCTTGTATCGAGCGGTAACGATCAAAATTTGATCGTTACCGACAGTTACAGACCATGTAACGGTCAAAATCGACTATTACAATCCATGTAACGATTGAATTTGACCGTTACAGACCTTGTAAAAGGTTAAATTTGACTGTTACAGACCCTGTAATGGTCGAAAAATCCTTCCTAACTCTAATTAAACCCACCCTTCTCTCATTTCACTTCACACTCTCACTCTTTCTCATATTCTAAACCTTCTCAACATTTCAACTCTTCTAAATTTGTGGATTGATTTGAGATAAATTTACGAAGATTAAGAGAGGAGTTTGCAATCAAGAGGTAAGTATCTAATCTTATCTTAGCTTGGTTTGTTATTTGTAGTGATGGATATGCTAGCTCCCTTATATGCAATATAGTTTCCTATGTTTTGTTCCTTATGGAAATTTGATTATCACCGAACTATAAGGTTTGTTACTAGATATAGAGAAAAAAAATTTACATAAAAGAACATTTAGAGAACTTATTTAGCATTGAACTTTATTAGTCTTTTGTGTCCAATGGGAGATGGGGACTAACCTGAATGAAGCCATCACACATTCTTCTCATGCTTCTGGATTGAAGTGCTCCATGAATGCCTTGATTGAAGTGCTCCATGAATGTCTTTAAAATAGATCAAGCAAGGTTACATTTGATCGTGTTCTTTTTTTTTTTCTTTCTATGATTTGGTGGCCTAACACATTATTCATACCGATCATTAAAGCTCCATGATGCTCATCCCTTTATATGATGCATTGTAGAATTTGTTCTGATTTTGTGCTTGCTCCAATTGTAAATTAGTTCATTTTGATTTCATTAGATCAAATAGACACATATATGTATAATTCAGATGCCAAGTTATTTTGTCTCTTTATTTGTTGATTATACACATACTTCATATTCTTGATTAATATTTTATCAATATTAGATCAATTCAACATGTTTATAGCTTATGTAATTTAAATTTAATAGGAACATGGCACCAAAGGAAGTACCATAAGATGATGCATGGGTTCATGCCCGAAAGTTAGATGGGAACCGCCATCATTGGCAATGTATCTCCTGTGACTACATTGGTAAGGGTGGAGGAATAACTCGAGTGAAAATGCATTTGGCCGGCGGGTATCCCGACGTTACAAAATATAATAAAGTTCCTACAGAAATCCGTAAACTATTTCAACGCAAGCTTCAAGAAGCAAAAGAAGACACATTAAAAAAGAAGACAATAGCCGAGGAAGAATATTGTAGAGCTGTGCAACAACCAGTTTATGATCAGTATGAGGGTCGTGGTCATGATGTCGGCCCAAATCTCAAAGCTAGAATTCGTGCATCATTAGAGGATCAGTTTACGATTGATGAAGCAATGAGGCATCGACGAATTGACTCACAATGGGAACGTGGCGGTGGCAGTGGAATACAAAGGTCGGCTAGCATGAGGCAACCAACAGCTCCAGCTCAATTAAGCCGAGCTAGTAGCATCCGACATGGTGGACTTCGGAGTTTGATGAGAGGTCTTGGCAGGAAATATGCACTAGATGTTGTTGATATCGATCCGATAGCCTATCCTCCACAAACAGCGAAACAAACACGGATTGATGATGCATATATAAAAGAAAAAAAATTAGATATTGGGAAGGCAATTTCGAAATGGTTCAACTTTCACAGAATTCCAGCAAACACAACAAAAGGTCCATATTATCAGAGCATGGTGTCCTCCATTCAAAAGTCAGGTACAGGGATCCAACCTCCAACACCAAAGGAGATTCACGGTATGTATTTAGATGAAGAGGTGGTTGAACTAAAGGATCAGATCAAATCATTCAAGAGACAGTGGGATGAATATAGGGTAACACTGATATGTGACAGTTGGACAGGGTCAACAAGAATGAGTATCATCAGCTTTCTAATTTATTGCAATAGAAGGATAGTATTTCATAAGTCAGTCAATGCTTCCGACAAGATTCAAGATGCAAATTATATTGAGAGTTTGATGGATAGTGTTGTAGAGGAGATTGGACCACAGTATGTTGTGCAAATAATAACCGACAATGGAGCAAATTTTAAGAAAGCTGGTATGCAATTAATGAAAAAAAGACAAATATTATTTTGGACTCCATGTGCAGCTCATTGCATAGATCTAATGTTGAAAGATATGAGTGAGTTGGACACGATCAAGAAGTGTGTAGTTCGAGTACAATCAATAACAAAGTTTGTATATAATCATCATTGGGTCCATGGCTTAATGCAAAAGTATGTAAATGGTGAGATACTTCGACTTGGGACCACTCGATTTGCTACTAATTTCATTGCATTAAAGTCACTACAGTAAAAGAGAAATGGCTTAAAGGCAATGGTCACGTCACAAGAGTGGTCTGATTCCAGATATTCGAAATAGAGCGATGGAAAGAAGATGGAAAAAGCCATTCTTTCCTCTAGATTTTGGGAGACCGTGGCTGAAATCATAAAAAGTATTGAACCACTTTATGTTGTTCTCTGTAAGGTTGATATAGAAAAGCGCCCACAGATGCCGTATCTTAAATATATACTAAATTCAGCAAGAGAGGAGATCAGAAAAGTATTCAAAAATGATTTTAAGACTGACCAATATATACGAATTATTGATCATCGCATTGAAGCTCATATGGATAAAGATATCCATAACACAAGTAAATTCGTGTTTAGAATAATTTAATTTATAATTTTTTTATATATTAAAATTATACTAACAAAATTTTGTCTTGTAGCATATTATCTAAACCCGGTAATTCAATATCGGTATGCCCTCGGAACGCATAATAATTCACTAATTGCACTAAGAAATATTGTATATCGAATCTTGCCAAGCACTGTTGATGCAGCCGAGGCTCTTATGGAGAGTCGATATTTTTGAGACACAATTGGTTCATTCTCCGATGTTGTAGCTGTATCGAGTCGATACACTATGGATCCTGGTAAGAATAAATTACACATATTGATTTTTAATTATATTTTATGTTAATTATTTGTTTTACTAATAAAGTCCTATTTATATCTTTTTGCAATCGAGTGGTGGATACAATTTGGAGGTGACGCACCACATCTAAGGAAGGTTGTCATTCGTGTACTTCACAGACGACAACGTCTAGTAGTTGCGAACGTAATTGGTCAACATTTGCATTGATTCACATGAAGGTTCGCAATAGACTCTCATATAGACGGTTAGAGAAACTAGTATATGTTCATTATAATATGCGGCTAAAGTTGCGATGTGCTGAGCTTGATAAGAAGGAGCTAGAGGAACTTGATATTGAACTCATTGACCTCCAACTCTACAACGAAGATTCTGAGCCGATGTTAGAGTGGGTCGAAGCAGCGGAGAACCAAGAGGATCTTCTACTTGATGAGGCAGGAGATCCTCAACACCCTTCGCGTTTTATCATTAAGGCAATAGAAGAAGAAGCACATCTGCAACAGGTGGAAGATCCCCCTCAGCCAGAACATGACAGAAGTAGTCATTCAACATCAGGCACCCAATTGTCGCAGTCATCCGCTCAACGTGCAAAGGCAAAGAAAAAGGGGAAGGCAGTAGCATCCGCCACACCATTGGAAATAATAGAATCAGGTGATGAAGCACCTTCACAATCGATCCAAGGACATGATACAAACACGGATAGTAGTTCCTCAACCAATAATGGCGGTGATGCCGGGGAGTCGTATATATCGACTACACAAGTTGAGGGTGGTGCATGGATCGAGGAGCAGTATTTTACACATGCCACACAAGACACAGATTACGAAGTTCAACAAGGTACCGGTCATGTTTATATGAGGAAGGGAAAAGGGAAGGAGAATGAGAAGGCAGTGGATGAATTTGAGCATATGCGATAAAGTCTACAGGATGTTTACACAGAACAAAGCTCATCGTATTCACAGTCATCGTATTATGGAGAATCTTACGACCAACAATAGTACAGTGATAGTTGGTCATTCTTTTCCAATCAACAATAAGATACAGAGCAACAGGTCAGTAGCCAAAGTAGAAGCTTTGACATTCACCAATATATGCCTCAGGAGCCACCTCGAACACGTATAATTCATGATGATCAACTTACAACCATCACCACATTAATGCATCAATGGGATACGATGTATCAATACACTATGTCGTGGGATCAATTTCAGGATTGGGTTCGACAAACATATCATATTGATATGCAGATACATAGGATTGAGGATCCCGATCCACCACCCGTGGAGGCCCATCGTTCGTTTTGGCGGTAGAATTAACAATCAGGTATATCTATATATGTGGTTATCTAATTCATTTGAATCTTAAATTTTATGTTGTAAAGAAATAATCTAACAATTCAAATCATTTTTTTTGCAGATAATTCAATATCAACAAAATGATGTTATGTAATATGTACAAAAATGTTCCTCAAGGCTTGAAAAAGATATGTAATATTATTTTTACCTAATTTATATTGATTTTATTGAATCTGTACCAAATATAAATATATTTCTATCTTAAAAACCCTAACCCAAATTCTTTCTCTAATTTTTCAAGTAATAAAAAATAATATTTTAATCATTAAAATATTTTTTTTATACCGCTCGGTACACCCTAGTGTATCGGGCGGTATCTACGTACAGTACCGTACCGACAAAATCTTAGTACGCCGGTACGGGCCTGTACGGTGAACCTTGGTCTCATCTAATGAGAATATGGGCTAATTGGATCTCCATCCAATCCTCTATTCGCTGAAGCATCCACCATATGTGTGTGACCCTCTAGGCCCGATACCGAGCTGGCCGTGAGTCACTCCCATCAGAACTCCTTCTGATATATTGAATTATCATCTCCATAATAATTCAATCGACTCATTGACTATGGATGTACTAGGCCACTATGCCATAGTCCCCAAACGGTTCAGGGGGATCGAATCCATCGGACTTGTCTATCCTCAGTTACCGTATATCTTTAATCCCTTATCTAACTAATATCCCAGAGACCGTATATTGGATATGGTACTGTCAGGTCACATACGAAATCAGTTTGTCTTGCTCTATTCAGATTCTACCAGAGAACTCCTTCTCTCTCAATCCGAATAACCTTGGCCAGGGATTTATCTGAGCAAGCACATATGGGATATTTCTCTCGTGATACCGAAAGGAATATATCAAAGGAGTCTCGACGTGGTTAAAATTGGGACTGAGTAGCGTTCTATAAATAAAAGCCATCCTGTCAGGTCTCTCTCTTCCCATCGAGGGAAGTCCATCCTCATGCATAGCTGTATCAAATCAGTTGCTCATTCCTCCTTTTTGGGAGGCCTCTCTGAACTTTCACCTTGCTACAAATTGAAGGTCACTACAAAGAGTTATCGATGATTTCACAACCAAAGGTCAAGAATTATAATCCATAAGGTCTAACAAAATAGAAATTTTGATAGTAATTTGGACTCCAAATCTTTCAATCCTAGTATCAAATAAAAAATCTATGAGACTATTTTCTAACAAATTAAGTTTTGCATAAATCAAGAACTCTAACAGGATTATATAAGCAATATAGTGATGAAAGGTCAGGAACTATGATCCCTATTTTATAAAATTCATAAGGTCTAATAAAATAGAAATTTTGATAGTGATTTGCACTCCAAATCATTCAATCCTAGTATCAAATGAAAGATCTACGAGCCTATTTTTCTAACGAATCAAGTTTTACATAAATCAGGAACTCCAACATGAAGATATAAGCAATATAGTGATGAAAGGTCAGGGGCTACAAACTCTATTTTATAGATTTTATATACTCAATTGAAATAAACGTTTGGGGTAGCAAATGAACTCCAAATTCTTCAAGCTTAGGTTCAAAAGAAATATATGTGAATTTATTTTTGAAAAAACTAAGTTTTGTTTAAATCAGAGGTCTGTACTAAAAGTTATAGCAAAATAAATGAATACAAGTCATAATCTTGACAATATTACAGAGTCATACTTAGGCATCCAACAAAAGATTTCATATTTGTTCAGAATTTTCTTCATAAATCAAGGCAAAAATAAAGATAAATTTTAGTAGGAGGAAGATAGAATATTTGCCTTTGAATATTTTATTCCCAAAGGTGTGGATTAGATCATAATCTCGACATCCCCAAATTTATTCTTCTTCTTTCATTCTCTTCTTCTTCTTCTTCTTATTCTTCTTCTTCTTCTTTCTTCTTCTTCTTCTCCTCAAGTTCATGTTGTAGCCAAAACTCATTTTTTTCTCTAATTGTTAATTTTTTAAGCTAACATATGAGTTGATATGTGGTAAGCATATATGCAATGTGCTTATGTTTCACCTATGCACATGCACAAGTGGCTATACTTTAAACAAGGTAGTGACACATGTCCTCATCATATTTTTTTTTAACTTAATGTGAATCTTTCATAATTCATTTCATATTTTTAAGATTCACATTTAGGTCCCTATCAATCAACTTTTAATATAAAATTATTTAATTAAAAAATTAATAAACAAATCCTCAAATTTATAAATGAGTCCTCATAAATAATTTAAAATATATCATTATAAATATTTCAGAAATGAGGGATATTACACCAACTCTAAGAAGCAATCTCCTAGCTGGCCTAACTAGGAGTGGCAGGTGGTTAGAACTCCTAATCCTCCTCTACTTTGGTCCTAATCCTCTCCTACTTTAGTCCCTTACTCTAGCCAGCCCCTTTAAGTATAGTAGGGGGTAGCTAGCTAAGGTTTACATAAGCCCAATACCTAACCCAAGACCCCAACATAGCCTGCCCCATCATCTATTAATAGGGCCTGACAAATGAGGTTTTACATGTGTGCTCCCTCAATAAATTTAAAATTATGAATTCATTAGCTGGAGTCCTAATAGACCCATCCTATTCAAATCAGTCTTGTCCTCAAGGCTGACGCCCTATGAACTCTGGAAATTTAATCTTTAAGTTGTCATAATCCTCCCAGGTGGCATCTCTTACAAGTAGATTCGCCCACCGTACTAGCACCACAATAATGGATCGTCGTTGTTGAGTTATGATCATCGATCAATGATGGCATACGGCTAGATCTGGAGTTCTCCTTGGGTTGCAATATCTAGTAGGTGATTCTGAGCCATCTCATTTTACCCTAACTTGGGCTTCAAGCACGACACATGAAAAACTGGGTGAATCCGAGAGCTGGCGGGTAAGTCTAATCTATATGCCACTGCTCCGATATGCTCCATAATCTAGTAGGGTCCATAGAACTATGGTGAAAGCTCCATGGATGCTCTGGTCTGGACTGATGTTTGCTTGTATGGTTGGAGCAGAAGAAAAACCAAACCTCCCACTGAAAATTCTCTCGCTTTTGTGTTGATCATACTGTTGTTTCATCCTTGCCTAGGCTGCAGAGAGATTATCTTTTAGCAGCTTCAGAATTTTATCCCTGTCCTTGAGCTCCTTGCCTACTTGCTCCAATTTAGATGTGCCCAATACATATTTTGGGATTACAGGGGGTGGTTGGCCATACAAAACCTTATAAGGAGTACATTTTGTCGATGAATGATAAGTCATGTTATACCACCACTCAGCTCAGGGAAGCCACTTTGTCCACTCTTTTGGCTGGTCACTAGTGAAGCATCTGAGGTATATCTCCAACCACCAGTTTCACCACTTCAGTTTGGTCGTAAGTTTGTGGATGGCATTGTTAGGACCCCAACTGAGTTGGTTCCTAGTCGATTGAATCGAGTCAATAGATTGAGTCTTGTTAGCCAACCTAGACATGACATTAGGATGGCTAGGAGAAGATTTAAAACAATTATAATAAATCAACCCAAATCCTAGTAGGGTTAGGATTCGGCTGAACTGGAGTCTGACTAGGAGGCGGAGTTGGATATGGATCAGAGTCAATTGAGTCATGAATGTAATAAATTCTAATCTAGTCGCCACCCCCAGTAAAGAAGTGATTGGCTAGGGTTAGGGAGGAGTCCTTATAGGATGGGAGTCTCCTAGCCACCTCCTCCTCTTAAGAGAGGTCGGCTAGGGCAAGAGGGGGAGAGTTTCATTTAGCTTGGACTCTCTCTATGGTGGAATAAGAATAAAATTAGGAGTTGGAGACCCCTATAGCCACCAACCACATCATGGTTAGGAGTTGGCTAGGGGTTAGGAGTTGAGGGGAAGAGGAGTCTTGGTTTAGTTGGAGTCTTGGTTTACTTGGAGTAGAAGTTGATTAGACGTTGGAGTTTGTTGGAGTAGGAGTCCTATTAAGAGGTAGGGTTTAAAAGTCCTATAAATAGCTTGTATTCTCCCCTCTTTTCATCATGAATAGATCAATATGTATAGTAGCCTTTATGCAGCCACCCTAGGAGGGAGGAACCCCTATAGAGTTCAATGGAGGCCAATCCCCTATTTGCTGCATAAACTTTTCATCGCAAAGTTTCCATCTTTACGATGAAAGTTACATCGCAGAATTCCAGCCGCACACCCTTTACTATTTGATTTGCTGCTGCATTTTTACTGATCCAATTTCTATGAAATTTCTACCACTAATTTATAACTTCCTATCCTCATATCACCCTTTGGTTTCGTTGAAAAATCATCAAGATAACCTGCTCATAGTTTACATCCAAGCTGCTGCAGTTTAGACGTAAAAATCTACTACTGTACTTACTTCGTGATCCTTGATTTTGCTAAACCCTTTGGTGTCTTAAGGCTAAAGGGATTTCCTAAAGACATCTTGGGTGGTGGTAGCAAGATGGTTGAGTTTTGTCGGCACTACCTCTTCCTTACCAAAAGATCCCCCTTAAGTTTTACTCAAATTTTTGTTGAAAAAATTTCTGGAAAACATTATGTCTTAACTGCTGGAATTTTTTCGATGAAAAATCTGCTCTTGCACCTTTGTCTTTCTTCTTCTTTTTAACCCAACGAAACTCAACCATCTTGCTACCACCACCCAAGATGTCTTTAGGAAATCCCTTTAGCCTTAAGACACAACCATTGTAACCTATTTTTATAACCCAAACAACACCCAAACCATAGCCCAAAATATTGACCTATCACAGCCTATCGACGTAGAATTCTGCAGCACTACCTTTCGGTATTTTTTGTTGCACCCATATCTGATCTGTACCGAAATTGTTGCTGCCACCCACATCATTTTTAGGGCACCCCTCTAGTCTTAAAATGCAGCCATCATAACCTATTTCCAGAATCCGCAGCCAACTCAAACCGTAGCTTAAACAGTGGTCCTCTGCAGCTCCCGAACCTTCCACTGATTCTTACCCTCTGAGCCACCAATCCTACAAAACTGATTGCTGCCATTAACATCAACCCTAAGCCATCCCTCTAACCCTAAACCTCTATCACCAAACCCTCCTTACAGCCCCTACAGCAACCCTAAATCATAGCCCCAACCGCACCCAAAAAAATAGCAACCATTCAGCCCCAAACCGCAACCATCTACCCTTGATCCACCATCTCTTTCGGCCATCAATCCACCCAACCATTTCATATCACTGACCCAATAATAGGAGAAGGATATTGACATCTCAGATCTAGAGGCACACGCAATGGCATCTCAAGGTTCAATCGATGCCAAGTTGGAGGCATTTGAATCACGCGTGGAGGATCAGATTGCATGTCTTATTCGCCGAATTCGGATTGGGCTGATCTTCGAGCCCAACAAAATTCCAGCAAGGTCAAAGTTCAGAGAGGCCTCTTAAAAAGAAACTCTGAGCCCACTACCATGAGGTAGCCACGCATGAGGGTGGACTTGCCTCGATGGAAAGAAGGAGACCCGACGAGATGGATTTCGCGCGTTGAACGTTAGTTCCATCATCACCAAACACCGGAAGATTCCATGGTGGACACCGCTATCATCCACCTTGAAAGAGATGCTATACGATGGTACTATTGGCTTCAATACAACTTTGAAACCTTGACATGGATATAATTCAAGTATGTGCTGTTGAACCGCTTTGGGCCAACCAAGTATAAGAATATCAATGGACAATTTGCCAAGATCTGACAAATCTCCATGATCCAAGAATACCAGACCAGGTTTGAAGAATTATCTTACTTTGCTTGTGATTGGTCTGACAGACAATTATTAGGGACGTTCATTGAAGGACTCAAGCCGAAAATTAAAGGAGAGGTTAAAGCGTGGCAGCCCCCCACCATGAGGGCCGCAATCTCTTTCACCCGAATCCAAGAAAAATGACTCAACCAAGATGCCCGAAGGATGAGAACCACTCATAGACCCATGGCAGATGAACCTCCTACTTCCAACCATCCTTTGCTGCCAAAAAAATTGACAAGAGAAAAACTATGCGACTGATTGACAAAGGATCTTTGTTGGCATTGCAACGAACTTTGGAGCTGCAACCATCGCTGCAAAAAGGGTTGCCTTCTACTGATTGAACCTCTTGAATACATGGAGGAGGAGGTCCAGAAGCATGAGGAAGAGGTCACGGATGAAGAACAGTAGCCGATTGATTTTATAACACATACTCTAGTCGGCTATGCGAACCTGCAAACGATGAAAATGAGAGGACTTCTAAAGAAACAACCGATCATCGTTCATATTGACACCACGAGCACCAACAACTTTATGAACAGCAAGGTTGTTGCCCAATTAATGCTCATAAATGAAGATTGCAACAAGTTAGATGTCGAGGTCACCGACGGCCAAATTTTGAAGTGGGACGAAAGATGTCCATGGGTGAAATTATTGCAACAAGGCCAAGAGATACTTGTTGTTTTCTTCCACCTTCCTCTTGATAATTATGAGGTCGTGCTCAAAATCAAATGGCTGACTATACTAAGTGATGTTCTTTGAAATTTTTCTAAATTTATTATGAAATTTTTCATCTATGAGAAATAGGAGATCCTACGCGGGAAATGTGGGAGCGACATAACGATGACATGCACGTAGCAAACAGAGAAAGTATTAAACAAAGAAACCCATGGCTTCCTAATGCAACTTTAGCAGCACTCTATGAGGGAGCCAACAAAATTTGAAGACCCAAACATCCTCTAATTGTTTACTAAATTTTCAGATATTTTCATCGAACCACGCAGCCTACTTTCTAACCGCCGGCATGACCGTCGAATTCTAATTCTCTTGGGCAAACTAGCAGCAAACTCTCAGCCATATCATTATCCTCACTTCGAGAAAATTGAAATAGTGAGAATTAAAGATGATATGCCTGAAACAGGGGTCATACATCCAAGTTAAAGCTCCTATTCTTCATCGGTGCTAACTTTACCCGACTTTGACAAAGTGCTTATTATTGATACATCGGGAGCTAGAAATTATGTTATTCACATGCAAGATGGCCGACCCCTAACCTACATCAGCAAAGCCCTCAGTCCAAATCACCAGAAGCTACTAATCAACGATGAGGGAATACTAACCTTTGTTAAATTTGTTGCTTGGTATGATATAGGACAATAGCACGAAGAGGAAATAAAAGTAAGTCTTGAAAAATTACAGCTTCTGCTCATTCCAAATTTAGATCGAGCTCACCTTACCATGAAATTTACTAGAAGGTAGCTACGATCACAGAAGAAGGTCGGGCTATCAATAAAGAACAACCACATGTCAGCCCAACAAACATCGGAGTATAAGGAAGTTTGTTATTAAAGATTGAGTCTTTCTCCATATTCATCCCTACAAGTAGGAATTTATGAAGACTCGAGCTTCACGGAGTGGTCTCCTAGTTACTTTGGACCCTACAAAATTGGAGATCACATTAGAGCCATAAATTATGGGACGGACTTGAATGCTAATTCAAAATTACAACTCATCCTCCAAGAATCTCACCGCAAATGAAAGTTTAGAGAGGTCAACTTAGCCCAAACTTATCCACCTGACACCGAAGTTAATGAGGAGACCCAAATTCAGTTGATAATTGCATGAGATCACAAGATCGTGACACATCATTGTCCAGTCACTACTACTGATGCTGGACCCCAGGAACAGGATGTACCTACTATACTGATGCTGGGCCCCAGGAACAGGATGTACCTACTATAGGGCCACGAGGGACCCTCGTGAGGAGTTGTAGATCATAACTTAGAGAAATAAAGCTCAGCCTTGAGGATAAGGCTAATTTGAAGAGGGTGGGTCTATTAGGACTCTAGCTAGGAGAGTCCTAATTTAGTTTCATTAAAGATGACAAATATGTAAATCCTAAGGGCATTCATGTAAATCCTATCTAGCCAACCCCTAATAAAGAAGCAAGGAGGTCGGTTAGGTTAGGATTAAATGGGAGGAAGATATTTTGAGGGAAGAATAAGATACATGTCATCCTAATTAACCACCCCTTATCCAAGTTAAAGAGGGGTTAAGTTAGAATATGATTACAATTAGATGGAGGTTGCTTCTTAGAGTTGGAGTTAGAGTTGTTGGAAGTAGGAGTTGCTTCTTAGAGTTGGAGTAGGAGTTGTTAGGAGTTATTAGGAGTAGGAGTCTTAAGTAGGAATCCTATTAGGAGTTGGGGTTTAGAAGCCCTATAAACTACCTTGTATTCTCCCCCCTTTTATCGTATAGCTAGATGAATCATGAAAGGTGCGGGCGATCGATTGTGATTTTTCCTCCATATCCGTCTCCTTGGAATCGAGAGCTGCATCTTCGAGTTTTGGTTCTTCAGTGGCAATCATCAGAGGTCTCTCCTTTTTACAATGGTGGTATTGGCTCCATAGTTTATTGTAATGCCAACATAGGCCCTTTGTCGATTTGTACAAAGCTCTTCTCATGTTAATTTCTTCAATTGAGGGAGACGGTTGGAAGCGGATGGTGCTAGAGGTTTATATGCTGTTGGTTGTGATGTGGTTCTCATGCTCCGAGCATCTTGATTGAGTTGCTCTTCTTGGATTTAGGAGAAGGAGATTGCGGCCATCAAGGTGTAGGGCTACCGCGCTTTACTTCTCCTCTTATTTTCAGCTTTAGTCCTTTGATGAATGTCCCTAATAATTACTTTTCAGACTAATCACAAGCTTGGTTAGATAATCTGTCAAACTTGGTCTAGTATTCTTGGATTGTAGAGGTTTGTCATATTTTCACGAGTTGGCCGTCGATGTTCTCGTACTCGAACGGTCCAAAGCGAATTAGCAACCCACTCTTGAATTGTCTCTATGTTGGTTTTAGAACCCTTATAGATTCTAAGCTTGGGGTTTGATCTCTAAAGGGGATTGGCCTCCTGAAACTCGATAGGGGGTTCCCTCCTCTAAGGTATTCCACATAATGGCTGAAGAAAGATTGATCTTATTCATGATGTAAAGGTTGTGGCCATAAGTGTTTATATAGATTCTCAAAACCCTTATCCCAATTAGACTCCTACTTTCCTAAACCTCTCCTACTTCAACTAACTCAACCAAAACTCCAACTCCTAATCTAACTCCTAACCAACCTTAAAGAGAGTCTCATGTAAGTGAAACTCCTCTCTCTAACCCTAACCACCTCCTCTCCACCTAGCCGACTTTCCCTCATCAAGGTATATGGCCCATTGGGTTGATTACATGGTTGACGTGGTTAAGTTCGACCCAAACCCAACTTTGATTCCTAATCCGACTCGAGTTCCGTTGAATCCTAACCCTACTAGGATTTGGGCTGATTTATTACAATGGACTCAAATCTCCTCCTTGCCGATATAATGTCAGGTCTGGGCTAGCCAATAGGGCCTAATCTATGGACTCAACTCAATTGACAAGGACATGACTTAGTTAGAGTCCTAACAGACCCGCCCTATTCAAATCAGTCTTGTCCTCAAGATAGAGCTCCAAGTCTCTGGGTCTTGATCTATAACTCCTCATGAGGCTCCCTCGTGGCCCCTATAGTAGGCGCATCCTGCTCCTACAGTCCAGCATTAGCAGTAGTGATTGGATGGTCATGTGTCAAAATCCTGTGGTCCCACATGATCATTAGCTGAACTTGGGCCTCCTCATCATCCTGGGTGTCGGTTAGATAGATCTGGGTTAAGTCATCATTTTTAAACTTCTATTTCAGGTGGGGTACTTGGAGGATCAGTTGTATTTTTTATCTAGTGCACAGATCTGATCTTCAGGTTACGACCCCAATGTGATTCCCAATTTTGTAAGGTCTAAAGTAGCAGAGAGACCACTTCCTTGAGACTCAAATTTCCTGCTAGTGGGGCTGGAGATGAAGGAAAACTTGATCTTTAATAGCAAACTTTCTTCTGCTCTGATGTTTGTCGGGGGGATATTTTTTTCTTGCATGGATTACCATGTGGTTGTTTTTTTAATATTAGTCAAACCTTCTTTTGGAATGAGGGCTGCTCTCTGATAAGGTCCCCAGTGGTATGATCCCGATCTAAGTTTGAGATGGATAGAAGCTGTGATGTTCTCGGGCCCATTTTCACTTCTCCTTCATGTTGTTGCCCTGTATCTAATAGGACTCTAGTAGGGATAAGTCCCGATCACCCTAGAAGTAATCAATAAGAACCCAATGAGATTGTAATAAAACCTCACCTAGTCACTTCTATCATATAAAGAAGTGTGGCTAGGGTTAGATCTGGGCCTTAGGGATTAGTGGCCGCTGCCCCCCTTATTGGGCTGGTCTGCCAGGGTTTACATCTGTTAGAGTCGGCTATATAGCCAAATTGGCCGTCACTTATCCCTACTGAGATAGGTCGGTTATAGCCAACTTGGCCATCGCCAACTTGGCCGTCTCTTATCCCTACTAAGGCTAGGGTTTAGAACCCTATATAATCATGTAGCTGCCTCCTCTTTCTATTAAGTATTCTCTTTATTCCAGCCATTGTACCAAGTTCTACGAGGGAGGAACCCCTATAGTGTTCCAAGGGTTAATCCCCCTCAATGATCAAATTCCATAAAGCCTCCTCTTGGGGTTCTATCATCTGGTATCAGAGTCGCGTTCTTGCTGCCCCTACTGCCATCTCTGCTGCCTCCACCCTTCTAAGCAATTCACACAATTGTTGTAACATACACCCCCACCTTCCACCCAAGTGTAGATTAAATCAATCTACTGCTGCCCTCTGCTTTTGAACTACACGATCTGGTATAATCTCATCATCCACGTCTATTTACTACTGTAAAATCCTTTACCTTACACATTGAAGAGTTTTTTCATATTTTCTCTACTATAAATTTCTACCATCGCAAACATTATCATCGTTGTGAAGGGGAAACACTACATAAATTTTCAGCTGCCTGTTTGCCTCTTGAAACTGGTTTATTGCTTCTTGATTTTGGCCGAAACTTTTATATAATTTCATAGATCATCTTAGCCCTCATTAGAGATCGATCTCTAAAAATAATCCTCTCTGAAATTGCTCTTATTGTGCTCCAATTCTTTATCACGTACTGTTAAAATTTTTACGATAAAGAATCTGCTTTCCAACTTTCTATCTAGTTTCATACCGTTACGCTGTCGAAATTTTGTCAAACCTATTGCTGATTTTAGTCACATCTGAACCAAGGAATTGTTGATAAATTTTTGTATATTTTCCTTATGTTTCCTCTGAAATTTAGGTCGAGAATTCATTGTTCTTTGATGTAAGTTCTGTTCGATAGGGCAACACATACTATCACGGACGATTGTCACTCAACCGCAACACCTTCGCTTAACGGACTATCTGTCGCTTTTGCTCCCTTGTATAATTATTTGGTAGCCTATTTTGCCTTGTTTTTAAGTGTTTTTGCCTACAAGCAGAAATAGTTTGGAAGGCTGCAGAACGATCGTTCAGTGTGCAGAACCAAAACAACCCAAAACTGCCCAGTTTTGGGCCATTTTCGCGTGCAGCGACAAGCTTTTTGAGCGGTGTGAAATGTCAGCCATATCAGCCCTCTGGAACCCCCCAAGTGGCATCAGACTAGATGGGGCTTCGAGATAGTAGTCGGGCATGAACACTTAAAGAAATTAAAGTGTTTTACGTCTTATACCCCTGGGCCCCTGGGAACCGTCGTTTGTGGACTTGCGACCGTTCTTACAGCCCTCTAAAGTCCTATTTCACTCTCTTTCTCTCTTTTTTTGTTGCACTCAAGGTGATTGACGAATTACTTGTAAGAGCTACCCTCTTTGCGGGATGTCAGGACTTGTCCGTCACTCGTCTTTAAAACTAATCAACTTCTCTTTTTGTAGGTCCTTCGGACCCACACGAGGTTGCAATTGGGCTGACCCTTTGCAGGAAAATACGCTTCAACATTTCATGACTTAGGCAATTCTAGCTAAGTCCGGAACATAGGGCAAAGGTTGCTTCGCGACTTAGGCAATTCCAGCTAAGTCTACAAGTTTGTCGCAAGGGTGCCACACGACTTAGGCAAATTTTGCTAAGTGCGTGACATTGTGGTATCATAGCAGGCAAGCAATTCGAACGAGCAAGTGAAAAGGATTCGCAATCTCGCCATGGCGAAGCACCGTGGTGAATCGAGCAAGATGGGGCAAGCCCGATCTTTGCCTCGAGTAGCCGCAGGTGGGTGACAAGTGTAAACGCACTCGCAAACTGCTGTAGCCACTCGTGAGGAGCGCGTCAGTGAACATGACGAGCATGAAGTTGGGTACTCTCCACAAGCAGAGGAGGCATAATCTGGTGCGCCAATTGGAAAAAGGAGCCACAAGGAGAGACTTTCAACTGTGAAAACCAGGCTCGATGTTCTTGAAGCGAACTTGGAGGAACTCTACCAAGGCCAAGGAAGGCTCCTTGGGGTGGAGAGCTAGCAAGAAGAAGCTGAATCTCAGTTCGATAGGGTTGAGTCCTTGGTTGACCGAATGACGAAGGACACTAAAGACTCTGTACGACATCTACATGAAGTTGTGGCGGAACTCATGGCTAAAGTGATGTTGCTCACTAGAACTCTTAATGCGGGAGGGAATAATACCCAACTGCACCACCACAAAACTTCAGAGCACTAAAGCCGCATTGCTACGAGAGTGCTAGAGATGCCAAAGAGCTCGAGAATTTCCTGTTCTACATGGAATATCATTTTCGTGCTATGAGGCCCGGTTCGAAGGAAACCAAAGTTTCTATAGCAACCATGTATCTGAATGGAGATACAAAACTTTGGTGGCGAACCCGTTGGGAAGAGATCCAGCAAGCATGATGCCGAGTGGATACATGGGAAGACTTGAAGCACGAGTTGAGAACTCCGTGTTTGCCCGAGAACACAGAGTTCATCGCAGGAAGAAAACTGAGACAACTCTGCCAAAGTACTTCTATCCAAGACTATGTGAAGTAATTTTCGGCATTGATGTTGGATATACAAGACATGTCCGAAAAGGACAAACTGTTCAGTTTTCTCGATGGCTTAAAGCCATGGGCACAATAAGAACTAAATTGGAGGAATGTCACCGACATAGTCGGGGTAATTGCAGCTGCAGAAAGGCTAATTGATTTTGTTTCTTCGAAGGACTTGGGAAATAAGAAACAATCCTCGGGAAATCGTCCAACAAAATACACTCGTGCAAAGGAGTCTGGAGGCGAACAGAAGAAAAAGAGCTTCCACAAAGGGCCATGCTCGAATAGTAGAGCCCCAAAATCTGGCGGATGCTTCTTGTTTGGAGGACCGCACATGTGAGGGAGTGCCCGCAGAAATAAGCACTCAACGCCTTAACAACATCAATACACCCCCACAAGTCGGACAAGGGCAAAGCCGTCACCCTTAGTTCGAGTAGTTCTGAATCCAACAGCGATGACGAGGAGTCGCAAGGGCTCCAAATAGGAGCGATGCATTTGTTAAATGCATTACGGGGTCAAGTAAGGGAGAGACAAAGACAAAGGAGTAGAAGGTAGCAAGTAGCAAGCTGATATACGTGGACATTAAGCTTAATGGTCGAACAACCCTTGTAATGGTGGACACAGGAGCTACCCACAACTTTATTGCCGTTCGTGAAGCAAAGCGACTTGGACTTGTCTTAGAGAAGAACCCAAGTCACATGAAGGTTGTGAACTCGGAGGCCAAGCATATCTCTAAACTAGCAAAGGGGGTCCCTATCACAAACATGATGGCGGTGCCATTGGGCGACTTCCAAGTGATTCTTAGAATGGAGTTCATGCACGCAACGAAGTTAGTGCCGATGCCATTCCTAAACTCTTTATGCCTAATGGGAGGTGACGACCCCTGCATAGTTTCAGTTTCTCGAGGGATAACCAAGGACCCACAGCAAATATCTGCAGTACAATTGAAGAAAGGGGTGCGAAAAGGCAAATTAACTTTCGTGGCTGCTGTGAAGCTAGAGCCACTTGACGGGGTTCATAGACGTTCTGAAGGAGTTCATAGACGTCATGCCACCTGAGTTACCGAAGACTCTGCCACCATGCAGAGGCGTGGATCATAATATTGAATTGGAGCCGAGAGTTAAGCTTCCAGCGAGACCACCATACTGCATGGCCCCTCCAAAGTTGGCAGAATTGAGGAAGCAGTTAGATGAACTACTAAGCGGTGGTCTTATCCGCAGTTCAAAGGCACCATTCGGAGCTCCAATTCTATTTCAGAAGAAACAAGATGGGAGCCTCCGATAATGTGT
Organism: Ensete ventricosum; assembly: GCA_029747655.1. Taxonomy (NCBI): domain Eukaryota; kingdom Viridiplantae; phylum Streptophyta; class Magnoliopsida; order Zingiberales; family Musaceae; genus Ensete; species Ensete ventricosum. The sequence continues at coordinate 24,109,540 of JAQQAF010000007.1, read as the reverse complement.
CGACTATCGAGCCCTGAATAAAGTGACGGGTGAAGAACAAATATCATATTCTGCTCATCACAGATTTGTTCGATTAATTGGGCAAGGATAAGTATTTCTCCAAACTCGACCTTCGGTCGGCGTAATGGCAAGTGCGCATTGCAGAAGGTGCCCCTTACGAGGCATTATATGGCTGACCGACCCCTGTAATACCCAGATATGTGCTTGGTTCGGCCAAAGTAGATCAGGTCGACCAAAATTTGATTAACAGGGACAAACTGCTGCAACTACTAAAAGGCAACTTGAATGCCGCTCAAGCTCACATGAAGCAACAAGCAGACAACCACCGGAGTGAGCAGGAATTCGCAGTGGGAGATTAGGTCTACCTTCAGCTGCAACCGTACAAGCAACTATCAATCAACGCAAGAGCATCAATAAAGCTGTCTCTATGATTTTATGGACCATACCAGATCTTAGAGTGAGTTGGGGCTGTGGCATACAAACTAAAGCTTCCAGATGACGCTAACATACATCTCGTCTTCCACATGTCCTTATTAAAGCTAAAGTTGGGAGACAATAAGAAGGCCTAGACTCAGCTTTCGAGCACCACTAATGATGGTGAAATCGAAGCCCAACATAAAGCTATGCTTGATTGAGGATTGTGATATGCCAACGATGCCCTTCAACCGAAGTACTTGTGAAGTGGATTGACTTACCCTCCGAAGATGCAACATGGGAGTCACGCGAGGAGTTGAAGATCCAGTTTCCAGAGTTTATGGACCCTCAGCCTTGAGGACAAGGCTGATATAAAGAGGGCGGACTTGATAGGACTCCAGTAGGGTTGAGTCCTAATCATCTTAGTACTAGTCAATAAAAACCATGTTATATTGTAATAAAGCCACTCCTATCTTATAAATGAGTATGGCCAGGGTCTAGATTAGCCTTTAGGGCTTAGTAGCCGCCACACCCCTTATTGGGTTAGTCGGCTAGGGTTTCCCACTACTTAGGTCGGCTATAGAGCCACTTAGCCGCCTCCTATTCCTATTAAGATAGGTTGGCTATAGGAGGGGTAAAGGGGTAATTCTACTTAGGTAAGCACCCCCTTAGGTTAGAGTTTTGATCCCTATTTAAAGATGTAGCCGCCCCCCTCTTGATTCAAGAGGGTTCCTCCCTCTTGAATCTAAGAGGGAGGAACCCTACAGCATTTCAAGGGTTGATCCCCTCCATGATCAAAATATATAGGGCTCCTTCTAGGGTTCTATCATTGAACCGCCTAGGACAGGAGGGCAAACCACCCGTACCTAATTTTTGGATGACTGACGATGGGTAAACCGCTCGTACCCAATTTTTTCGGGTGAGTTTCACTTTTGGCTCCCAAAATCTGAAGCCACTTGGGGCCTATAACTATCTCAAGTATTCTTACATTCCATACAATAATTTTTGGGATTATATTTTATGAAATATGATTGTGTGTGAATTGTAAGAAAAGAAAAAAGGGGTAAGGGAGAGAGCTTAGAGTTAGAAAATTCTTGAAGTCTCCCTTGTAAGCAAACTGCAAGGGTTTGGTCTTCACCCAAAGAAGATCGATTATGGATGCTGGTGTGCCTCAAGAAAGAGGATTTGAGAGTGAATGTAGGCCTGTTGGTATCGAACCACTATAATTGTGAGTGTTTTGCTCTTGTTGTATTTACTACTTGCAATCGCTGAGTTCTTAATCGCTTTGAACTAAATATCAATTAGACGCTTCCAATTTTTACTTGCTCTTTGAAAACCAAATTTTCAAGTCAAGCACTTTCATTACAACATTGCTTATCTTTTATTCGAAATTGCTTGTTCTTTCTTGAGTTATTTTTAAGCAAGAAACTTAGCATTCTTAGAATCACTCACTTGCATTACTTGAACGAAAAGCTTCGATTTTTCCTATCTTGCTACAAGCGAAATGTTTTGATTAAAATAAGAATTTACACTTGCACTAATTCACCCCTTCTCCCTCCCCTCTTAGTGCCAATTGATCCTAACACCGACTCAACTAGGGTCCTAACACGCTCCCATTAGAATTTCTTCTGATATAGTGAATTATTTATTATCCCCATAATAATACACTCGAATCAACGACTATGGACGTACTAGGCCACTGTGCCATAGTCCCCATATGATATATGAGGATCAAATCCATCGGACATATTTGTCCATAATTACTATGTGTCTATAGTCTCTCATCCAACTAATATTTCAGAGATTGTATATTGGACATGGTATTATCAGGCCATATACGAAATCCATCTGAGTCTCGCTCTAATCAGATTCTTCTAGAGAACTTCTCTCTCAATCGGAATAACCCTGGTCAGGGATTTACTAAGTAAGCATACAAGGGATATTCCTCTCGTGAGCACCTATACTGTATCCTTAGTGTCTCCACACAACTATGAGACCAGCCACCTCCATCAAATAGACAGGTATACACACAGGTCTGTCCCGTTGTCTCGATGTGCCTCTTGAGTAACCTATGACCGGGATTATTTGGGATCTGTGTTTAAAGGTGATTCAATCTCATTCTCGTGATCTCATCGTGATCTGATTCCCACTGTATAGAACCAAGGACATCACAATATATATATATATATACAATATATAATATAATGTAAGAATATGACAATAATAATCATAACCAAAAAGATCATGCAGCATGTCACACGTGCCATCACTCCCTATGCCAAATAGCCATCCTATAGAAGATGCACTCGTCACCAACGGCTGGACACTTCAGATTTCTTCAGACCTACAAGAAGATTCGATAAACCTTCTATTCGAAAGGGATAAAAAAGACCATTGTTGAATTTGTGGCTCCATGTGAGACATGTCAACGGCACAAAGGATAGACAGTAGCAAGCTCGAAAAAATTACAGCCACTACCCATTCCGGACCCCGCTTGGACTGACATCTCCATAGACTTCATCGAATGACTGTCAGCATCACACGGAAAAGGTACCCTCCTCGTTGTAGTTGATCACCTCATGAAATACACCTACTTTTGTGCTGTCTAAAATCCATATACCACTGCTAGTATTGTCTAAATTTTTATGAAAAATGTTGCTAAACTCCATAGGATGCCTCGTTCTATTGTTCGTGATTGTGATAGGGTCTTCACCAACAAATTTTTGATAGAACATTTTCAGTTATAAGGCACTAAATTGAAGATGAGTACAACATACCTGATAGGACTCCAACAGGGTTGAGTCCTAATCACCCTAGAAGTAATTAATAAGAACCTTATGAAATTGTAATAAAACCCCACCTAGTAACTTCTATCATATAAAGAAGTGTAGCTAGGGTTTATTTTGGGGCCTTAGGGCTTCCTGGCCATTGCCCCCTTCACTGGTTGATTGGCTAGGGTTTCTAGCAGAGGGGCATGGCTTGTGCAGCCACTTAGGCCGCCACCCCCTTTATTTATACATGGTAGCTATAGGAAGGGCAAAAGGGAGAATTCACTTAGGAAGCATCCCCCTAGGGCTAGGGTTTGGAGCCCTATATAAGCATGTAGCCTCCACCTCTTTCCATCAAGTAAGATCAATCTATAATTCAGCCATATGGCCAACTACTAGGAGGGAGGAACCCCTATAGCGTTGCAAGGGTTGATCTCCCTCAAAGATCAAAATCTATAGAACTCCTTCTGGGGTTCTATCATCTAGTATCAGAGTAGTGTTCTTGTTGCCCTGTAGCCATCTTTGCCGCCTCCATCTCTCAAGCAATTCCCACAATTGCTTTTGACATCGCCTTCATCCACCATCGCCTACGAAGCCGCAGATCCATCAATCTGCTATTGTCCTCTACGTCAACATCATAGATCTAGTAAAAACTCCAAAACCCATGCCTCTTACTACTACTATTCCTTTATCTTATATGTGGGAGAAGTTTTTCCAAAGTTTCTTTGCTGCAAAATTCTACCGTACGTTATCATCATTGCGAAGGGGAAAAGCTGTAGAAAAATTTTAGCCGATTTTTGCCTCTTGAACCTGAACTTTTGATCATCCTTTTTGGTTGAAACTTTTACACAAATTCATAGATCATCTTAGCATTCATCTAAGACTGATCTCTATAAAAAAATCTTTCTAGATCCGGACTTATAGTGCTGCAATTCTTCATTGTGCAGTGCTAAAATTTTATAATGAAGAATCTGCCTTTCGCTTTTTGGCCTCTTGAAACAAACTTTTGTTTATTCTTTTTGGCTGATACTTTTTCACAATTTCATAGATCTTCTTAGGTTTCATCTAAGATTGATCTCTAAGAAAAATTCTTTCTGAAACCAGAATTATAGTGCTGTAATTCTTCGTCACACAGTGTTGGAATTTTATGACGAAGAATCTACCTTCTGCCTTTTGGCCTCTTGAAACCAAACTATCATTCATCCTTTTTGGCCGAAATTTTTACACAATTTCATAGATCAAATTATCTTTCATCTAAGATTGATCTTTGAAAAAAACTCCTTCTAGAACTGGTTATATTATGCCTTCTTTCATTATTATGCAGTGCTAGAATTTTATGACGAAGGATCTACCTTCCATCTTTTGCCCTCTTTCCCTATCGTTACTCCGTCGAAAGTTTGTCAAACTTTTTCTTGATATTGGCCACATCTGAACCTAGGGTTTCTGTATATTTTCCTTGAAGTTTCCTCTGGAATTTACATCAAGAATTCATCATTTCTCTGACGTAAAATCTGTTCGGCAGGACAGCACATCGCAGCACCTTTCTTCGTCCAATTCCATCGATTTTGAGTGCTATCTTTTGTGGGATTTTAGACTCTCTTTCTCTCATCTACAAACCCTAACATCCTCACCAAAAACCCTTCCAAACCGCACTCTAAACCAATCCCAAGCAGCCACCCAAATCACCCCTAAACCACAGCCAACCTTCCTTACCATCCACCTAACTTTTCATCCAACCTTCCTTATCGATCCACCTACCTTTGCTGCCATCTATCCAAGATTCAAAATCCCTTTTCCTATCCTTTATCCACTACTATCACAGCCCTAAAACCACATCAAATCATAGCCAAAACTCTACAAAATCATAGACCCTAACCGCACCTACAATTGCCACAAAACCAGCCCCAAAAAATTGTATCCTTCGGTCCACCAACCTTTTAGCCACTCAATCTCCCTTATCCCTTCAACCGCAGCATGCATCTTTTGTTGCACAATGCTGTTAATAGCAACCTCTCACCGTCATCCTCCTTGATTGCAGCCAGTAGTGATCCTTGCGGCAAAAAGCTACCAGCAGCGATCTTTCGCTGCAATCTATTTATATCGCAGCCTACAATAATCGTTCACTACCAACTATCTTGATCTCGACCAGCAACAAATTGAACACGACAGCAGCCATCTCTCGCTCCATATTGCCACTGCCCTCCTCCGTAGTAGCCATGCATACCGCTGCCCATCTTCCTCCTATTACAGCAGCACCCTTGCTGCAACCAATGCCACTTGCAGCCACGAAGTCGTAGCGCAGCTATAGCCGACGTTGTTGCTGCCCTCTTCTTCCTCCATTATCGATGCTGCTTTTTGACTCAGATCTCTTGGCTGCCATCTTCTGAAAGATATCAGTCACCTAAAAAATTGTAGCCTCGATGACATTGCAGCATCAACATTGCAGAATCACCGAAGGACTGCAACCGACATTGCTGCTGCCATCTTCTTCCTCCACCGTTGCTGCTACTCTTGGCTGCCATCCTCCACTGGGAGACTTCACCACCATTGCCCCAACATTGCTGCCATTTGCTGCCTTCAACTTGAAAATTACAGTCACACTCTTCAGTCGGTTTATTTGATAGGTTTGAGATCTTTACGTCATGAGGTCGGTGGCCTTATTCGAAGCTAAATTGGAGGCTTTCAAGATGCGTGTGGATGTTAGACTATGCGCTGTCTTCGAGTTTAGATTGGGCCGATCACTGAGCCTAATAAGATCACAACATGGTGCAAATTCAGATTGTAAAAAGAACCTTAACGAAGAACTAGCAATGATCCATCAAACCTCCATAATCCAAGAGTACCAAATCAGGTTTGAAAGATTATCTAATCAAACTTACAATTGGTCTGAAAAATAGATATCGAGGACTTTTATTGAGGGCTTGAAATCAAAGATTCGAGAAGAAGTTAAAGCGCGACAACCGTACACACTTAAGGCAGCTATATCCTTCACACGACTACATGAAGACATGTGAAACCAAGATGCTCAGAGGACCAAAGCCATCGTACGACCAGCAACACAGAGACCCTCGGCCCCATCTACCACCAGCCGGTCACCTCAGCCAAAAGAGGTAATAAGAGAAGAGCTTTGTGACAGATCAGCAAAGGGCCTATGTGGGAATTGTGATAAACTGTGGAGCTTAGAACACCAATGTAAAAAGGAAACACCGCTGATAATTGTACCCACTGAAGAACCCAAATTTGAAGATCTGACTCTCAAGCCCAAGGAGAAGGATACACCACAACCGGCCACCCGCATGGTCCCTACCTTAGCCGGCTACACCAACCTGCAAAAATTAAAGATCGAAGGGTTTCTTGAGCAGCAATCCGTCATCGTCCTCGTTGACACCGGGAGCACACATAACTCATGATCAGTAAGGATGCTGCCCACTTAATGCTCCAAAAGGAATATTACAATGGGTTCGAAGTCAAGATAGCTAACGGCCAAAATTCTGAAGTGCAACTAGAAGTGCTTGCAGGTAAAACTGATCCTATATGAGCAAGATGTAGTTGCTGATTTTTTCCTCCTCCCTCTTGATGGTTTTGATATAGTGCTTGGCATTGATTGGTTGTCTACAATTGGAGATGTTTTCTGAAATTTTTTGAAACTAATCATAAAAATTTTCAGAAAAGGAAAGCAGGTGATTCTACGAGGGAGCCTAGTGACTACAACCACAACACAACACTTGGAGGGGGTACCAAAAGAAAATTCTAGTGGTTTCCTAATTCAAATTCAAGGGTTTCTTGAGATTGAAGATAAGAACCCTCTCCCACAGCTTGCTGAAATTTTGGGTGTCTCCACCAAACCAAGCCAATTACCTCCTCTAAAGTTGTCCGACTTTCCCCAAGATCGGACCATGATGCTTAAAGACTTCCTTGATGATGACCTCCGATCTACGGCCCAAGACCGCGAGAAAATTGAGCTCCTCCAGTGGTGAAATCAGAAAAGGGGAAGGATTAATCCTGGGACTCAACGAAGCATGAACATCATCACTCACATTATAAAGAAAGATGCGCCACCTTGGCCGAGTGGAACTATAGTCCTCACGACCATGATGTCGTCCACACCAAAAAGTGACCAGATATTTATTATTAGAGTAGACACATCCAGAGTGGGGTTAGCACCATCCTCACACAAAATGGTCAACATCATGAAGAAGTAAAAATGGGCCCTGAAAAATCACCACTCCTACCCACCTCAGACTCAGATCAGGCTCACACCACTAGAGATTTTATCAAAGGTCTGCTTCCACTCTAAAAGAAGGGCACGACTACTATTACAGAGCAACCACGTGGCAGCCCATTCAAGGAAGAAACTTCCCTCTAACAAACGCCGGAGCAGAAGAAAGATTCATGAGAAAGATCAAGTCCCCTTTCATCTCCAACTCCACCAACACGAAATTCAAGCCTCAAGAAAGTGGTCTCCCTATTTTTTTGGACCTTGCAAAATTGGGGATCACACTGGGGCCCTATCATGGAGATCAGATCCATGCACCAGATCAAGATTACAGTTGATCCTCCAAGTGTCCCACCTCAGATGGAAATTTAAGGATGATGACTCAGCCCAAATTCTTCAAATTGACACCCAAGCTGATGAGGAGTTGAAGACCTAGTTTCCTGAGTTCATGGAACCTCAGCCTTAAGGTCAAGGCTGATTTTAAGAGGGCAGGTTTGATAGGACTCCAGTAGGGTTGAGTCCTAATCACCCTAGAAGTAATTAATAAGAATCTTGTGAGATTGTAATAAAATCCCACCTAGTCACTTATATCATATAAAGAAGTGTGGCTAGGGTTTATTTTGGGGCCTTAGGGCTTCCTAGCCGTCGCCCCCTTCACTGGATTGGTCGGTTAAGATTTCTAGCAGAGGGGCATGGCTTGTGCAGTCACTTAGGTCGCCATCCCCTTTATTTATGCATGGTAGCTATAGGAGGGGCAAAAGGAAGAATTCACTTAGGAAGCACCCCATTAGGGCTTGGGTTTGGAGCCCTATATAAGTATGTAGCCTCCACCTCTTTCCATCAAGTAAGATCAATCTACAATTCAGCTATATGGCCGACTAATAGGAGGGAGGAACCCCTATAGCGTTCCAAGGGTTGATACACCTCAAAGATCAAAATCTATAGAGCTCCTTCTGGGGTTCTATCAATATCATCCGTAGATCGATAGTTAAACAGAAGTGGTGCACAGGTGACTGGAGAATTGCTTCAAATGCTTCACCATTGACAGGCCAAAAGAATGGACAAAGTGGCTTCCCTAGGCCGAATGGTGGTATAATATGATGTATCATTTATCTACAAAGTGTACTCCTTTTGAAGCTATATATGGCTGACCACCCCCTGTAATCACTAAATATGTAACCAAAACATCAAAAGTAGATTAGGTAAACCAAGAGCTGATTGATAGGGGCAAGATACTACAACTATTGAAGGATAACCTCTCGGCAGTCCAAGCAAGAATGAAGTAACAGGCTGACAAACACAAGAGTGAAAGGGAGTTTGTTGTTGGAGTTTCCTTCACCTTCAACCCTATAAATAGACATCCATTAGGACTCAAGCATCTATAAAGTTTTCTCCCCACTTCTATGAATCCCACAAAATTGTGGAACGCATTGGAGCCGTGGCCTACAGATTGGAAATGCCTGCAAACTCTAAAACTCATCTGGTCTTCCATGTATCCTACATAAAATTAAAAAGCATTGAGAGGATGAATCAACCTAGTGCCACCTATCTGATATCTTGGCGGATGGAGATGTCCAGGTCCACAAAAATATTGGTGTAGTGGACCCATTTGCTCAGAATTCATAGAGGCTCGTGATACACTACCATACTAGATCGCAGGATCGTGATGCATCGTCGATGCCATTCCATAGAAGTACTAGTGCAGTGGATCCATTTGCCCGCTAAGGATGCTACCTGGGAGTCCTATGAAGAATTGAAATCAAAATTCTCATAATTCATGGAGGCTCAGCCTTAAGGACAAGGCTGATTTCAAGAGGGCGGGTCTGATAAGACTCAAGTAGGGTTGTGGCCTAGTCGACTGAATCATGTTACATAGTAAACCCTGATTGTCATGGAAGAAACCCTGGTTGGCTGACCACCTCTGATTAGGAGTTGGCAAGGGATTGATTGGATCCAAGTCCTACATGGGAGTCCTATGAAGAATTGAAATCAAAATTCTCATAATTCATGGAGGCTCAACCTTGAGGACAAGGCTGATTTTAAGAGGGCGATGGGTCTGATAGGACTCAAGTAGGGTTGTGTCCTAGTCTACTGAATCATGTTACATAATAAACCCTGATTGGCATGGAATAAACCTTGATCGACTGACCACCTCTGATTAGGAGTCGGCAAGGGATTGATTGGATCCAAGTCCAACTTCGACTAGGATTCGGCTAGGAGGAGTTTGAATTGGAGTAGGAGTCTATTAGGGTTAGGACTTGAAAACTCTATAAATAGGCATGTAATCTTTCCTTCTTCATCAATAAAATTTCAACCACTTTTCTTTAGCTCTTGGAGCCAAAACCTATGAGGCTAATCCCTTACAGAGATCAAGGAGTGTTGATCCCCTACAGAGATCAATTATCCCTGATAGAAACCTCTGTGTTCTATCAGAGTCTTTTACTAACCCTGTCTAAGCGAGTCCTTTGCCGACCTAGTCTTGACTAGTTCTTTATCGACTCAATCTCAGCCTGTCCTCTACCAGGCGGTAGTACTACCTAGTGTAGGCTATGGTACCGCTAGTACCCTAAAGACCCAAAAATATAAATTTTGGCTCCATTTTAAAGCCATTTGGGGCCTATAAATACCCCACTCATTCTTTCTTGAGTTAGCAAGAAAAGTGAACAAAAATTATGATCAAAAGTGTTGTAAAGCTCTAAGTGTTGAGAGTTCTCCTCCTCTTTAATTTTAGGTTTAATTCTAAGGGAGGTATAAGACTTGTAAAGGTTCGCTCCTAATATGGTGAAAAGGAGAAAAGAGTTGTAAGGGTAGTTGATATTTGCCAATTAAAAGAAGATCATTAGTGAAAGCCGGTGCCTCGACGGAGGAGGAATCGGGAGTGGACGTAGGTCGTGTCGAACCCCTATAAATTCGATGTGCATTTCCTTTTATGCGCTTCATTACTATTGCTTTCTGATTTAACTGCTTATTACACTTACTCATACACTAAGTCAAGCACATTTTCGATATTGGTTTTCATCAATGAATTTCCAATTCACAACTTTTCAAAAGTACTATTCACCCCCCTCTTAGTGCCAATACGATCCTAACAATTGCTATCAGAGCCAAGTTTCTCTTAGTTGGTTTCACACCCAAGAGATATTAAATAGCTTTTGTTGGCGCTTTTGTTGGCAATCAAGAGGGTTGTTATATCACTCATCCTCTTATTTCAATTAGACTGACTACACGTATTGGAAAAGATGAATGAGGTTTTTTTTTATTTCTATGGACTTTGATTTATGGAATATTATCGAATGTGATTTTCAAAAATCCTCTAGACTAATCAATGATCTAGTGAAAAAATAATTTTATTAAAATGTGAAAACTATGAATGCTTTATTTTATGCTTTCGATAAAAATGAATTTAATTATGTTTCTATATGTAAAACTACACATGATATTTGGCATACACTCGAAGTCATACATGAATGCACAAGTAGAGTTAAAGAGTCTAAAATTAATCTTCTGATGCATAATTATGAATTGTTTAAAATGAGACAAGCGAAACCATTAGTGATATGTACCATTTTACGGATGTTGTCAATGGTCTAAAAGTACTTGGTAAAAGTTTTATTCACATTGAACTTGTTAATATGGCACTTAGTGTTAGGATCGAGTTGGCTGTTAGAACCCTTGCAGAATTCTAAGCATGGGGTGATCTCTATAGGGGATCGGCCTCTATAAAACTCTATAGGGGTTCCTCCTTGGTTTTCAACACAATGGCTGAAAAATAATTGATCTATTAATGATTAAAGAGGGGAGAATACAATGATATTTATAGGGTTTTTAAACCCCAACTCCTAATATGATTCCTACTTAAGACTCCTACACCTAACAACTCCTAATAGTTCCTACTCCAACTCTAAGAAGCAACCTCCAAACTAATCCTAATCCTATTCTAACTTAACCCCTCCTCAACCAACCCTTCTTTAACTAGCATAAGAGGTGGTTAATTAGGGTGACATGTATCTTATTCTTCCTTCAAAATATCTTCCTCCAAACAAATCCTAACCTAGCTTACCTCCTCACCTCTTTAATAGGGGTCGACTAGATAGGATTTACATGAATGCCCTTAGGATTTACTTATTTGCCCTCTTCAATGGAACTAAATTATAACTCCCCTAGCTAGAGTTCTAACAGACTCACCATCTTCAAATTAGCCTTGTTCTCAAGGCTAAGCTCCATGTCTTAGGGTCGTGATCTGTAATTCCTCACGAGGGTCCCTCGTGGCCCTATAGTAGGCACATCCTGCTCCTAGGGTCTAGCATCAGCAATAGTGATTAGACGGTGATGTGTCTCAATCCCATGATCCTATGCAATCATCAGTTGAACCTGGGCCTCCTCATCGACTTGGGTGTCAGGTGGATAAATTGGGGTTGAGTTATCCTCTCTAAACTTCCATTTGCGATGAGATACTTAGAGGATCAATTGTATTTTTAAATTGATGTACTGATCTGATCCATAAGTCACGGCTCCATTGTGATCCCCAATTTTGCAGGGGCCAAAGCAGCAGAGGGACCACTTCCTTAAGGCTCGAATTTTCTGCCGGTAAGGCTGGAGATGAAGGGAAACTTGATATTTAACAATAAACTTTTTTCTACTCCGATATTTGTAGGGGGGCTGTTTCTTTCTTACATGGGCTGCCACTTGGTTGTTCTTTAATAATAACCGAGCCTTCTTTTGGAATAATTGCTCCTCTTTGATAAGGTCCCTGGTGGTGAGCCCATTTTGAGTCTGATATGGGTAGGAGCTATAATTTTACTGAGTCTATTTTCATCTCTCCTTTGTGCTGTTGACCCATATCATGCTAAACGTTAAATTTAGTAGCAATTAGTATTCCTTTACAAATCAAAAGCATCGTGTGAAATGTCGAGAGAGTCTTGGTGTATATTAGGAGTCGGCCATCTTGCATGAGGGTGGTGCCAATCCCAATTCCTGATATGTCTGCTCTAATTGTGAACATATTGCCACGATTGAGTAATGCTAGCATTGATGTAGATGGCATCGTGATTGTGAGGATCCTATAGATGGTGGACGTATGGATGCCTTCCTCTTGTTCCTTCAGAATTTTGATCTCCATCTAGTAAGGTTTAGTGTTATAGATTCCATGCTGGTACTATCGCTGGAGTGACTCAATCTTCTTGCGGTCGTTGGCCATGGATCGGTGGTCATCATCAGGGAAGACTTTGAGCATTATGGTCCACTCCTTAGAGAAGTCATGGAAGTAGCTCGAGATTTGGGAGTGCTTCAATAGCCATAGCTGGTTCGGCTGGATGTGGTACTTCAGGAAGAGTTTATACCTGTAGACAAAGAGTTAAAGATTTTGGAGATAAAGTGTCCTTGCAAGGGAAGGTTGTGGCCGAATGATCTATGTCTCCTCGGTCTCTTGGATGATCCTTTAAGCTTCAGTCCTCTGAGGATGTGGACAACAATATGGTCGAATATGTGCTAGTGGTTCCTCCTGCAATATCAGCATATGAAGATTGTATAGCCTGGTAGGAAGTAGTCAGCTTGGTTCGGTGGTGGTGCTTGAAATTTCAGCAAACTTTTGCAAGCGTTGTGTCGAGATCATCATTACTTCATTCTCATGTTTCTCGCATAAGGTCACTTATTCTCCCTTGTCATTCATAAGATTGTTGGTGAGGATGGTGATGGGTTGCTGCTTAAAGGATTCTTCAACTTTTGCTGCTTGCGGGTTAGCATAACTGGCTAAAGCGTGAGTTATGCAATCGGTTGGCTGTGGGTCCTCCTTCGTGTTTCTCCTCCTCAGGTTCCTGGGCCACTTCTATAGATTCTTTAATAGATTTTATCATGGCAAGCTCCCCTTTTTGCAGCGATGGTTGTGGCTCCCAAGTTCATTACAGTGCCAATCTGTCGCGTAGCTCTTCTCTCATCAATTTTTTTGGCCACGAAGAATGGTTGGGAGCATAGGGACATTTATATACTACAGGTCTAAGAGTGGTTCTCATCCTCCAAGCATCTTGGTTCAGTCGTTCCTCTTGGATTCGGGCGAAAGATATTGCAGCCTTCATGGTGGGGGGCTACCATGCTTTAACCTCTCCTTTAATTTTTGGCTTGAGTCCTTGGATGAACATCCCTAATAATTGTCTGTCCGACCAATCACAAGCAAAGTAAGATAATTCCTTAAACCCGATATGGTATTCTTAGATCGTGGAGGTTTATCCGATCTTGGCAAGTTGTTTGTTGATATTCTCATACTTGGTCGGCCCAAAGCGGTTCAGTAGCACATACTTGAATTGTATCCATGCCGGAGTTCCATAGTTGTATTCAAGCCAATTGTATCATCGTATAGCATCTCCTTCAAGGTGGATGACAATGGTGCCCACCATGGAATCCTCCGGTGTTTGATGACAACGGAAGTAAAATTCGGCGCGTGAAATCCATCCCGTCAGGTCTCCTTCTTCCCATCAAGGGAAGTCCACCCTCATGTGTGGCTACCTCATATCAGTGGCTCATTCTTTCTTTTTGAGAGTCCACTTTGAACTTTGACCTTGCTAGAATTTTATTAGGCTCGGATATCGGCTCAATCCAAATTAGACGAATAAGGCGTATAATCTGTCCTCTAGCGTGATTCAAACCTTGAGATGTCATTGTGTGTGTCTCCAGATCTGAGATGCCAATATCTCTCTCCTACTATTGGGTCAGTGGTACGGAACGGTTGGGTGGTTTGGTGGCAGAAAGGGATGGCTATAGTTTGGGGTTGATAGGTTGATTTTTTTTTGTGCTGTTGGGGCTGTGATTTCGGGCTATTGTAGGGGTTGTAAGGAGGGTTTGGTGATAGAGGTTTAGGGTTAGAGGGATGGCTTAGGGTTGCTATTGATGGCAACAACTGGTTTTGTAGGATTGGTGGTTGCGGAGGGTAAGGATCAGCGGAAGGTTCGGTGGTTGCGAAAGACTACAGTTTAGGCTACGATTTGGTTGGCTGTGGATTCTGGAAATAGGTTATGATGGCTGCATCTTAAGGCTAGAGGGGTGTCCTAAAGATGACGTGGGTGGCAGCAACAATTTCGGTAAGGATCAGATATGGGTGCAACAAAAAACATCGGAAGGTAGTGCTGCAGAATTCTACGTCAATAGGCTGCGATAGGTCACTGTTTTGGGCTACAGTTTTAGGTGTTGTTTAGGTTATAAAATTAGGTTATGATGGTTGCATCTTAAGACTAAAGGGATGCCCTAAAGATGTCTTGGGTGGTGGCAGCAAGATGGTTGGGTTTCGATGGGTTAAGAAGAAGAAGAAAGACAAAAGTGCAGCAGCAGATTTTTTGTCAAAAAAAATTCAAGCAGTGAAGACATAATTTTTTCCAAAAATTCAAAATGAAAATTCAAGTGAAACTCAAGGGGAATCTACTGGTAAGGGAGATATAATACTATAAAAAATTATATGGAAAGAAACGATAGCAAAAGTTTTAGCAAAATCAAAGATTGCAAGAAGGTGTTGTTGTAGAATTTTTATCAGCGAAAGAAATTTCAGTAGTATAGTCAAAAAAATTTGCAGTAGTTCATAATAAGGAATTGAGTTAAACTCAATAGGAATCTACTAGCAAGGGAAAGGTAATTATGTCAAAAAATTTGTGGAAGAAATTGGCAGCAAAAGTTTCGACAAGATCAAGGAATATGTTAAGGTACTATGGTAGCATTTTTTCATTGAACGATTTTAGCAGTATAGATGAGATTTTTTTCAGTAGTATAAAATAAGGATTTGAGTAAACTCAAGAAGAATCTGCTGATAAGGGAAAGGTAATGCCGACAAAAAATTCATGGAAGAAAATGGCAGCAAAATGTTCGGAAAAATCAAAGATCATGGGAAGGTACTACAACAAATTTTTATGTCTAAAGTGTAGCAGTTTGGAAGTAAAAGATCAGCAGTTCATATTAAAAAATTTTGAACGAAACCAAAAGAAAATCCAAAGATAGGAAGTGCTAAAACCGTTATAAAAATTTCATAGAGATTGGATTAGTAAAAATGCAATAGCAAATCAAATAGTCAAGGGTGTGCGGCTAGAATTCTGCAGTGTACTTTCATCGTACAGATGGAAACTTTGTGATGAAAAGTTTGTGCAGCAAATATGACAAATTCTTTTGGATTTTTTTAATAGGGATAACTAAATTGTAGCAGCAATACGATAGGAAACTAGAACTTGTTGCAATTCATGGGGAGATCAAATGATGATCTGCGGTATTGGAGATGACGACAGAATTTGGTGACGTTCTTCAAGCAATTGTGAGAATTGCTTTGGATGGCTATGGGGGGCTGATGGATGGCTGTGGAAGGACAGTGAGATGCCAAGAACGCTGCTCTAATACCAAGTGATAGAACCATTGCGGAATTCTAAGCTTAGGGTGATTTCTATAGAGGATCGACCTCCATGGAATTCTGTAGGGGTTCCTCCCTCCTTGGTTTTCTACACAATGGCTGAAAAATAATTGATCTATTAATGATGAAAGTGGAGAAAATACAAGACTATTTATAGGGCTTCTAAACCCCAACTCCTAATAGGATTCCTACTTAAGACTCCTACTCCTAACAACTCTTAACAGCTCCTACTCCAACTATAAGAAGCAACCTCCAAACTAATCCTAATCCTATTTAACTTAACCCCTCCTCAACCAACATCTCTTTAACTAGGATAAGGGGTGGTTAATTAGGGTGACATGTATCTTATTCTTCCTTCAAAATATCTTCCTCCAAGCTAATCCTAACCTAGCCGACCTCCTCACCTCTTTAATAGGGGTCGGCTATGTGAGATTTACATGAATGCCCTAAGGATTTAAATGTTTGCCCTCTTCAATGAAACTAAATTAGGACTCCCCTATCTAGAGTCCTAACATTGGCACTAAGAAAGGGGGGGGGGGGATGGGTGGGGAGTGTGGGTGTTGGGTGAATTAGTGCTAACGTGAAAAACCTTAGTTTGAAATTTTCATTCGATGAAAACGATATTCAATGTGTGTTTTGACTAGGAAAGAGTTAAAAGCAATTAAATTAGAAAGCAATCCTAATGAAGAGCATAAAAAGAAATGCACATCGAGTTTAGAGTGGTTTGGTTGACCTACATCCACTTATGATTCCTCCTCCTTCGAGGTCACCGACTTCTACTATTGATCTTCTTTCGATCGGTGCAGATCAATCACCCTCTTATAGCTCTATTCTCCTATTCATAGGTTTAGGAGATGACCTTTACAATTTTTTTCAGCCCTCCTTAAACAAAAATCACACTTAGAGAAGAGGAGGGGAACTCTCAAGGAATATTACAACAGAGTTTTCACAACTGTTTGTTCAACTTTCTTGTTATCCCAAGTAAGAATACCTGGGGTATTTATAAACCCCATGTCACGCCCCCCGAATTATATCACATTCGAGAGGGGTGACCTTGTCTTAATCAGAAATATAATATAAATTATCCATAATCCGAACCCAGGATTCAAACTAAATTTGAGTATACTGATTAAATATTTTCAAATATCATTCACATCCATTCAAATAACCTGTGTAGTTTACAAATCTTACACAACATCACTCGATAATCCATAAAACTTGAAGATTAACTTAACCAAAAATATTAACCACACTTATAAAACCATCTAAGACCAGAACTCTATACAAATGCAAAACCAACTATTATACACCACTTCATATGATTGTAAAACTTAACATTCAAAGATTCCACACTGAGAAGTATTCTAACATTTTTACAAGATATATCAATTCAAATTTGTCTACAATATTTCATTACATATAAAATATTCTTATACAACATCTGCCAACAAGACTTGCCCAAAATCTACATATCTTTCCACTATCTCAACTTAGTTTTAACTTTTTCTGTAAGCGACAAGTTAACCTATAAAATTTATATAGGAACAGGGTGAGCATATAGAGCTAAGTAAGTGACTAACATATCTAAGACAAAGAAGGATAGCTTTCAAATCAAACTTGATATCGAATGGCAAGGAAAGGGTGTAAGAATCCATAAAGAGTATCTCATAGATACATAATCATAAATAATTTCATTTAAAATATACTTTGATCATAATAGTAGGGAAAGAGTAATTGGAGCATATCATTAGGAATATAAAATATTTCAGAGCGTATCAAAGATATATAAAGTGTTTCGAAACATATCAAGGGCATATGTAACATTTCATGGATGTTTAGGATATTTCAGAATATGTCAATGGCATGTGAAATGTTTCGAAATATATCAATAGCAAATGAAACATTTCGGAAACATAACAATGACATTCAAAATAGTTAGGAGCATGTCAAACACATATGAAATGTTTTGGAACATATCAATGGCAAAACATTTCGGAGCATATCAAAGATGAATAAAGAGTTTCGGAATATATCAACGGAATGTGAAATGATTCAGAGCATATCAAAGGTGCATAGGACATATTTCAAAGCATATAAATAGTGTAGGAATAATCTCAAAGCTTATCAAATGAACAATTAAGGAACAGAAGCTCAATATCATATCAGACATAACATTCATTCATTTTTATCCAAAGCGCAGAAACAAACTCATAAGTAATGCTCTAGATATTATATCGAAGACATAAATGGTGAAGTGGGACCATAAACAGAATGTGGATCATCCATCACTGAATGACCACCAAACATAAGTCTCCCATGTCTGGGAGCTCCATCCACCCACGTTTGAGTGAAGTCAATGGGGCCAGCAAGAGCATAGCTGGCTCTGAATACAATATCCTTTACCATTTCTGGCAAAGGTCTAGAATATCTCACAAACACTAGATTACAAAAGGACATGAGCAATAAAAGTGACATATATCGAAAGTGCATACGAAACAACGAACATGCATGCGCCTAGACGAAATAATACGAGACAAACGTAAATGTCACATAATTAATTCAGGTATGTAAATTATCTAAGGACAAGAGTATTTAAGATTTTAAACCACTAGTGTAAAGCTCAATGGAAGTATGGATTTTAGGTAGAAATCGATTTCCAAAGGAGTGAACAAGAATAGGCAAAATCGGCAAAGGCTGAATTCTGACATAATTTGAGAGGTATATTTCATAAATTATTTGAATAGGCAATCATACTCCAAATTTCTTATGAAAGGTATCATTAGAAAGATAAATAAATCTAGTTTTAAACAAAATAAGTTTCATATAAATTGAAGGTCTCTACAAAGAGTTATTGATGATTTCGCAACCAAAGGTTAGGAGTTATGATCTCTGTTTTACAGAATCCATAAGGTCTAACAAAATAGAAATTTTGATAGTCATTTGGACTCCAGATCATTCAATCCTAGTATCAAATGAAAGATCTATGAGTCTATTTTCTAATGAATCAAGTGTTGTATAAATCAGAGACTCCAATAGAAAGATATAAGTAATATAGTGATGAAAGGTCAGGAGGTAGAGAATCTATTTTATAGATTTCATATGCTCAATTGAAACAAACATTTGGGCTAGCAAATGAACTCTAAATTCTGCAAATTCAATTTTAAAAGAAAGATATGTGAATCTATTTTCTAAGAAGCTAAGTTTTATCTAAATTAGAGGTTCATACTTAGGCATCCAACAAAAGAGATTTTGGTTTTATCCCAAATTTTTAGAATAAGGATAAATTTTAGTGAAAAAGGATAGAAGATATTATGTAGAATGGGGTTAGAACACTTGCCTTTGTAAATTTTGATCCCAAATGTGGATTTGATCAAAATGTCAAAACCCCCAAATCCTTTCTTCTCCTCTTCCTTCTCTTCTTCCTTCTCTTCTTCTTCTTCTCCTTCACAAGTTTACATTGCAGCCAAGTCCCTTTCTTCTCTTTGCTATTTGTTTAAGCTAACATATGGTTTGTTAGGTGGCAAGCATCCATGCAATGTGTACATGTGTCACCTAAGCACATGCATAAGTGGCACCACTTTAAACTATGTAATGACACATGTCATCACCTTTTTTTTTATAAATTAATGTGAATCTTACATAATTCATATCAAACTTTTAAAATTTATATTTAGGCCCCTAGCAATAAGCTTTTAAATAAATTCTCATATTTACAAATATATCTTTATAAACAATCTATTATTAAATAAATCCTTATTAATAATTTAAAATATGTCATTAAAAATATTTTAAAAATAAGGGATATTACACCCCAATTGGCTTCAAAAATTGGAGCAAAAAATTCAAACACCCCATTTCGTGGTACAACCGGTACCACCACCGACGTCGATGGTACCACAACCAAACATAGCTCGGGATTATGGGCTCTAGCAGTACCACTACTCAGGAAAGGTGATACTACCACCGATTGGTAGTACCGCCACTGGCAACAGGCAGTACCCCCACTTTTCAGTACTTTTCATGCCCTGAGCGGTACCATTTATTGACCTGGCTGTACCGCCTTCTAGGTTAACAAAATGAGCCTCCTAATGGGCTCAAATCAATCTCAATTAAGGCCTAATGGGCCATTAATTGAGTTAGTAAAATTTCTCCCAAAACTAACTCCAATTGAAACCCTAACTACGATAATTAAGGCTAAAACAATTATAATGCAAGCAATCCCTCAGCACGTCAATTGTTTGTTTGAACTTTCGGTAAACTTCCAGTGAACTAGCAAACTTCCGACGATCTTCTAGCGAACTCTCTATGAACTTCCGTCGCATCGTCCGAACCTTCGACGTATCCCCCGATTCTTCCGACCCGATGCCTAATCTTTGACTCCAGTCCAACATTTGATTCTTCTTTAATTATTTTTGACTTTTCATAATCGTAGTTAGTCCTGTATTATTTTTCTCAACACATGGGTTAGATCATAAATTTATAAATTGATTTCATCATCAATGAGATTCAACAATCTCCACTTATGATGATGACAACCAATTGATGGAGTTAACCTTAACTCCTCCTATCTATGTGTCATATCGAGATAAGGTAAACTTGAATTCAAAAGGAATAATAACCTTTGAATTCAAGTGAAATAATTTTGATCATAGTGATCATTTGCAATATGTCATAACAAAATTTCATACATTGTGCATTATCATAGTTTCAAGTCATCAAAGTATAACATGCACAATTTTAAAACATTACTTCATGTATGATACCAAAAACAAATCAACATCAATTTGGGAATAACATACAAGATACTAAAATATTAAAAAAAATATTCATTCATCACTTTGTGCATGATACCAAGATTAACATCATTTTGGGCATAACATACATGATACTAAAACATTAAAAATTTTAATCATTTTGGGCATAATACCATTCATTACTTCATGATACCAAACATTCATCATTTCACCCCCTTTGTCATCAACAAAAAGGAGAAACATTCAACAAATATTTGAACCATGTAAGTTAGTATTTTCATAAGTTTTACATCACTTTTAGAATATGCAAGCTAGCAAGTTTTTGAGATGTGAAGTTAATCAAACTTTTTGCTTCATGAAATGGGCAAGCTAGCACTTCTCTTTTAGATATGTAAGCACTTTTGGTTCTCTTGAGATGTGCGAGCAAGCATTTTTCCTTTTCTTGAGATGCTAGCAAGTTTCATTCTCCCCTTTGTAAAAATCAAGAAGAAGAAGAAGAAGAAGAAGAAGAAGAAGGGAGGAATTCATTCGTCACATAAAGAAAAGAATTAAGTCATAAGTTATGAAAGTCCATGAATCAAGGCTCTACTTTCGTAAATAGAAAGAGGAAGGATTCATAGGAAATGATCACATAAAAGATTAATTTGTGCATACCAAAAGTCCATGAATCAAATTTCTTCTTTTGTAAATAGCAAGAGAAGGAATCATAGAAAATGATCTTGACTCAAACGAAAAACTTAAGTCATAAAAATTAAGAAATCAATATAATGATAAAAAAGGAGTTCATGCATTTGGTAGATTCAACATGCCTAATTTCCTTCTTATAAAATCAAATTATTTCTCACTTAATGGTTTAGTGAATATATCCACTAACTGAATTTTAACATCAATAAATTTTAAAGATATATCATAATTATTTATATGATCTCTAATAAAATGATATCTAATATCAATATGATTGGTTCGTGAATGTTGAATAGTATTTTTTGATAAGCATATTGCACTTGTGTTGTTACACTTTATAGCAAGGTTCGTCATATCGGTTCATACCAACATGTCGAGTACAGTGCATACCACTCGATATATATAATATAATATAATTTTTATAATATGATATAATATAATATAATATTAATATAATATAATATAATATAATATATATTAGAAAAAAATAAAAAAGTCGGCTACATTGTCAAGGCAACATCGTCTCGATCCTTCTCCCCATGCGAGAAGAAGGAATCACCCGCGGGCGATGAATCGTGTGGGCGACCCGGGCGATGGACCGTGCATGGGAACCGGTGAAGAACAATGCACGAGGTATTTTTCTTCTTCTTCTTCTTCTTCTTCTTCCTCTTCTTCTCCCTCTTCTTCTCATTTTTCTTATTTCTCCCTCAATCGATCGTTGACGATCGAAATCGACCACCGACGATCGAAATCAACCGTCGACGATCGATTTAGGTGGAACCACCCGATAGTGAGCAGTCCACGTACCAATCAGCTAGCGGTCCAGTATGTACCACCCGGTATGGAGCCTTACCGCTTGGCAAGGCAAACCTTACTTTATAGGGATGTCTTGAAAACTAAGTCCATAATCTTCTAAAGTATTTTCATCCATATTACCTATGCACAACATGAACCCGCCACAACATATTCAGCCTCGACTATGGATAATGTGACAGACTTTTATTTCTTGGAAGACCAAGGAACAATTGAATGACCTAGAAATTGATAGGTTTTGGAGGTGATTTTTCTATCTATTCTACATCTTCCAAAGTCGACATCAGCATAAGTAATCAAATCAAAATTTTCATATTTCGGATACCATAATCCTAGATTTGGAGTTCATTTTAAGTATCTAAATATTCTTTAAACTGTCTTGTAATGAGATTA
The DNA here is from genome assembly GCA_029747655.1 of Ensete ventricosum. Classification (NCBI taxonomy): domain Eukaryota; kingdom Viridiplantae; phylum Streptophyta; class Magnoliopsida; order Zingiberales; family Musaceae; genus Ensete; species Ensete ventricosum. The sequence goes on along the minus strand of JAQQAF010000007.1, from coordinate 24,087,124 downwards.
TTTAGGATTGGACTAAAATCTTGTACATGAGCCAACTCTAAATATAATATCTGGTTTAGTTGCAGTTAGATATACCAAACTACCTATAATTCCTCTATAAGTTTCTTGATCATAGCCTTCACATTCATTGTCAATATCTAATCTTGTAGAGGTGCTCATGGGTGTGTTTATAGCTTTAACACTATCCATGTGAAATCTTTTCAATAAATCTAAAGCATACTTAGTTTGACAAATGAAGGTTCCATCATTTAGTTGATTTATTTGTAATCCTAAGAAAAAAGTTAATTCTCCATTAAACTCATTTTGAATTTTTGGCTCATAGTTTTAGCAAAAAATTCACATAATGATTCATTAGTAGAATAAAAAATAATGTCATATTTATAAATTTGAATAATAAACAAATTATTTTTAAAATACTTAATAAATAATATGGTATCAACCTTGCCTTTCAAAAATTATTTTGAATGAGAAAAGAGCTAAGTCTCTCATACCAAGTCCTAGGGGCTAGCTTCAATCCATAGAGAGACTTAGATAACTTAAAAATATGATTTTGAAAAGATCATTTTCAGATTCGGGTGGTTGTTCAACATAAACTTTTTCGAAAATAAAATCATTAAGAAATGCACTTTTAACATCCATTCGAAATAGTTTAAAATTTTTAAAAGAAGCATAGGAAAGGAGCATCCTTATGGCTTAATGTCTAGCCACAGGAGCAAAGGTTTCTTCATAATCAATACCTTCTTCTTGATTGAAACATTTGGCCACTAATCTAGACTTATTTCAAACCACGTTACCAAATTCATCTTGCTTGTTTCTAAAGTCCCATTTAGTGCCAATTATAAGATGGTCATTAGGCCTAGGAACAAACATCTATACCTTATTTCTCTCAAATTGATTTAACTCCTCATGCATTGCAAGAACCCATGATTCATCTTTTAGAGCATCATCAATGTATTTTGGTTTAATTTGAGATAGAAAGGCAGCATTAGCATAAAAATATCTAAATGATGAATGAGTTTGAACACCTTTTGATGTGTCTCCAATTATTAACTCCTTAGGATGAGCATCTATATACTTCCATTCCTTGGGTAAGGATTTCTTGGAAGTAAATGCATACAAGTTATTTGAAGAGGAAAATTTTCATTCAAATTTAAAGTACTAAAATCAAAATCATCATCAAATCATTTTTTTCAATAGGGGAACCTCATTAAAAACAATATGGATGGATTCCTCAATAACAAAAGTTCTTTTATTAAAGACACAATAAACTATTAAACTTGAGGAATAACCAAGGAATATGCCTTCATTAGATTTTGCATCAAACTTTCCTAAAGCATCTTTTTCATTCAAAATAAAATATTTACAACCAAAAATTTTGAAATATGAAATATTGAGTTTTTTATTATTCCACAATTTATAAGGAGTTTAAGAAAGTAGTGGTCATACGAGAACCCTGTTCATAAGATAATATGTCATGTTAAAGGTTTCAGCCTAAAAATATTTTGGTAGGTTATGTTCATTTAACATGATATCACAAACTTAGCTGGTTTTGCCCAAGTCATGTGGCACATTCAGCCTCCCCGAATCCTCGTATGGTCCCTTTGGACCTATACAAGAGAAAACAGGTTGAAGAAAGTATTTCCCACGGGATCCACAACCAACCATTTCAGCAAATACTTTATATAGCCAATCAAATCACAATCATAGACTTCACAAACTCTGAACGATCGCACATAAAGGATCATGGTCAATTACATACCGATGTCCCCACAAGTGTCCACCTGACACAACTCTCATTTACAAGCCGAAATCGACCATGAAAGCAAACCAAACAAGGGCTGTCAAGCTTACTGCTAGCCCGCTACATATTGTACAAAGTATGAACAAAACATAAAGTACATGGACATAAATGAGCATTACATTGGGCACCCTCTTTATATTTTTATCTGTGACATTCTCCTCTACTTATTCCTTCGACATTCTCATCGAAGCCGCTGTAAACGTTGCATTGTTAAGACCTTAGCTGAGTCGGGCCCTAGTCGATTAGGTCAAGTCCTTAGATTGGATCTTGTTGGTTAGCCTAGACTAACATTAGATTGGCTAGGAGGAGATTTAAGTCAATTATCTTAAATCAGCCGAAATCCTAGTAGGGTTAGGATTCAGCTGAACTAGAGTCTAGTTACGAGTCAGAGTTGGACTCGGGTTGGAGTCAACCAAGTCAAGCTTGTAATCAACCCAATTGGCCTCCCACCCTGATGAAGGGAAGTCGGCTAGAGCTGAGAGGAGGTGGCTAGGGTTTGAGATGTGAGTGTTTCACTTAGAGTAGAAGTTTGATTAGGAGTTGGAGTCTTATTAAGAAGAAGTTTACTATAAGTAGGAGTCCTATTAGAATTAGGGTTTGGGAACCCTATATAAACACTTGTAGCCACCCCTTTTCATCAAGCAATCAATACATCAATTTTAGCCATTATTTCCGATTACCAAGGAGGGAGGAACCCTTATAGAGTTCGAATAAGGGTTGATCCCCTACAAAGGTCAACCCAAGCATAGAATCTTACGGGGTTCTAACACTTGGTATCAGAGCAGTGTTCTTGGCACCTCGCTGCCCTTCCACGGCCATCCACCATCTCCCAAGCAATTCCCACAATTGCTGTGATCATCGCCAACTCCGCCATCATCAACACTGTCACAGAAACATCATTTGCAGCCTCCACCAAAATTGCATTAGGTTCTAGTATCTACCTCTACTACTGCAATTTACTTATCAAATAATAATAATAATAATAATACATCTATCTCGCTACAAAAACTTGTCATTGCAAGGTTATCATCTTTATGATGAAAGTTGCGCTGCAAAATTCCAACCGCATATTTGCTATCATATCTCCAATCTTTCTATCGATATCTTACTACCATATGCATCTTCATATTTTACGTCGGCTTCGCTATCCTTACTAGCAGATTCTCACTGGATTCTTCTTTAAAACTTTGACATAACCGCTAAAATCTTTTCATCAAACTGCTATTCTTCGACGTAAAATTCTGCTACTACATTTGACGCATCTGATCTTGCTACCATATTTGCCACCATATCGCTATCATCTATATTGCTACTATCCTTGTTGATTTCATGCTATCATATTTCTTAAAATACTACTGCAATATTGCTAGAACTTTCATCATAAAACTACTATCTTTTGATGAAAAATTATGCTGCCATAATTTTTTATGTTTCTTATTGCATTATTCACAATTGATCTCTACCGAATTTGTTGCTGCTATATGCTATCACTATTCTCATCTATCTTGCTGTCATCCTTACCGATTTCTTGCTATCAAAATCACACATATACTACTGGAATCCTTTTGTCGCAAAACTGTTGCTCTCGACAAAGAATTATACAGTAACATCTTTGGGCACTTCTTGCTGCAACCACACCAAACCGATTGCTGCGTTGAATAGCAACCCTAAACCTTCCTTCCTAGCCTCAAACCACTACTACTGAAACCCTTTCCAGCCTCCACAACACCCTCAAATTGCAGCACCAATAGCAACCTAAACCGTAAGCTATCAACCCTAAACCGTACCTTAACATATCTCTCTTTCGGCCACCAATCTCTCCCAAACCGGTTGCTTGCACCGACAGCAACCCTAGCCCATCTTCCTATCCTTAAACCACTACCACCAAAGCCCCCTTATATCCTCCATAGTAGCCTCAAATCACAGCATCAACTACACCTCCACAGCAGCTTATTAACGAGAAATTTTACAGCACTACCTTTCGGTGTCTTTTGCTACAACCATACACGATCCTTATCGAGATTCTTGCTACCACCCATATAAACCCTAAGGCACCCCTTTAGACTTAAGATGTAGCTATCGTAGTGCACTTTGAATCTCTATAGTTGAACAAAATAGTAGTGCAAACTGCAGCCCTAACAGCAGCCTATAGTAGCCTTCCTCCACTGATCCTTGCCTTCTGCAGCCACCAATCTCTCCACTGACCTATGCCCTTAACCCTTCAACAAAAGAAGGATCATAATATCTTAGATCTGGAGACATACGTCATGGCATCAGAGGATTTGATCGATCTCAAGTTGGAGGCTTTTGAGATGTGTATGGAGAATAAACTATGCGCTCTCTTCGTAAAATTCAGATTAGGATGATCATCAAGCCTGATGAGATCACAGTAAGGCAAGAGTCCATATCATAAAGAGAACCCTCCAAGGAAAGAACATATGATGGATCTAGCATCTACACGCATGAGAGTGGACTTCTCTCGATGGGAAGATGGAGACCCGACGGGATGGCTTTCACGCGTGGAGCATTACTTCCGTTATCACCAAACCCCGGAGGCTTCCATAGTGGACATCACTGACATCCACCTTGAAGGAGTCTCGATATGGTGGCAATTCAAAAGTTGTCTGTTGATCCACTTTGGACCGTCCAAGTACGAGATCATCAACGAAAAACTCGTGAAGATCCGACAAACCTCTACGATCTAAGAATACTAGACCAGGTTTAAAAAATTATCTAACCAAGCCCGTGATTGGTCTAAAAAATAATTGCTAAGGACTTTTACTAAAGGATTAAAGCCAGAGATATGAGGAGAAGTTTAGGCGCGACAGCCCTATACATTGACGGCAGCGATATCCTTCGCAAGACTTCAAGAGGAGCGACTTAATCAAGATGTTCGGAGGATGAGACACACACCACAACCAGTAGCATACAAACCTCTAGCCCCATCCACTTCCAACCGACCCCCTTAGCCGAAGAAATTTACAAGAGAAGAGCTTCACGACAGATCCACGAAGGGGTTGTGTTGGCATTGCGATGAGCCGTGGAGCCGCAACCACCGATGCAAGAAGGTATGACTTCTCCTGATTGAACCCACTAATGAATCTGAAAGGGAAGAGGAGAACCTCAAGCACGAGGAGGACAACATGGAGGAAGATATACAGTCGACCGATTGTATGGTTTATGCTCTTACCGGCTACGCGAACAAGCAAACGATAAAGATTAGAGGTTTCCTCAAGCAGTAGCCCATCACTGTCCTCATCGATACTGGGAGCACCAATAACTTCATGGACAGCAAGGTTGCTGCTCGGATGATGCTTTAGATTGAGCATTACAGAAGGATCAACTTAAAGGTGGCTAATGCCCGCATCTTGAAGTGCAACCGAAAGTGCCTGCGGGTGAAACTAGTTTTTAGGGCCAAGAGATCGCTGCTGATTTCTTCCTTCTACCACCTAAAAATTATGAAGCAATGCTCGATATCGAATGACTGTCCTTATTAGCTGATGTTTTCTAGAATTTTCCAAGCTAATCATGAAAATTTTCAACCAAGCAAAAAAGGTAATATTGTGAAGAAAACGCGGGGGGCGAAGGAATAACAGTTTCTATGCAATGCTTGGAGAAGTTGTTAGGACCATAGCTGAATCCGGCCCTAGTCGATTAAGTTGAGTCCTTAGATTAGGCCTTGTTGGCCAACCTAGACTTGACATTAGGCCAACTAGGAGGAGATTTGAGTCCATTATAATAAATCAGTCCAAATCCTAGTAGGGTTAGGATTCAACTGAACTGGAGTTGGGTTAGGAGTCGGAGTTGAATTCAGGTCAGATTCAACCGAGTCTTAATTGTAATGAACCATAAATAGCCACCCACCTTGGTTGGGGAAGTTGGCTAGGGTTTAGTTCCTTCTAGGGTTAGAAAGGAGGAGTTTCATTTAGCTTGGCACTCTCTCTAGGAAGAGTCCCTATGGAGTGGAGCTCTCCTAGGGAGGCATCCTTATGAGATGGGAGTCTCCTAGCCGCCGCCTCCTCTTAAGAGTTGCTGGCTAGGGTAAGAGGGGAAGAGTCCCACTTAGCAATGACTCAACCCAAGGTTGAGTAGGAGTCCCCTATAGCCGTCGACCACCAAGTTGGCTAGGAGTTAGGAGTTGAGGGGAGGAGTCTTTCAAGAGTAGGAGTCATATTAGGAGTTAGGGTTTTGAGATGTGAGTCCATTGTAGTAAATTAGCCCAAATCCTAGTGGGGTTAGGACCCAACTGAACTGGAGTCTGGTTAGGAGTTAGAGTTTGATACAGATCAAAGTCAACTGAGTCATGCATATAATAAACCCTAAACTAGCCACCACCCCTATCGAAGAAGTGGCCGACTAGGGTTAAGGGAAGCATCATCATGAAGAGGGGGTCCTCTAGCCACCTCCCTTCTCTTAGGAGAGGTCAACTAGGGTTAGGGTTAGAGTTTAACTAGAGTTAGGACTCCCTATAGCCGCCAGCCACCCCAAGTAGAAGTCAGCTAGGGAGGTTGCTAGGAGTTGGGGTCTTTAGAGTAGGAGTTATATTAGGAGTTAGGGTTTAGAAGCCCTATAAATAGCATGCATTCAGCCCTCTTTTCATCATCAATAGATCAAATTTCTTTTCACCATTGTATAGAAAACCTTAGAGGAGGGAACCCCTATAGAGTTCCTAAGTGACTCCCTATAGCCGCCCGGTGATAGAGATGATGATGGAATTTTTCAACAAATGTTAGATCCGTTGTAGATTCTAAGCTTGGGGTTTAATCTCTATAGGGGATCGGCCTCCTGGAACTTTATAGGGGTTCCCTCCTCCAAGGTATTCAGCACAATGACTGAAGAAAGATTGATCTTATTCATGATGAGAAAGGAGAAGTTTACATGCTTTTTATAGGCCTCATGAAGAGTCCTACTTTAAGTGAACTCTAATAAGAGTCCTAATAAGAGTCCTACTAGAAATAAAACTCTTAACTCCAACTCCTACTTTAAGTGAAACTCTACTATAAGAGTCCTAACTCTAGAAGAGTCTCAATCCTATAAGGAACTCAACCCTAGCCAACTTCCCCAACCAAGGTGGGCGGCCAATTAGAGTTGATTACAATTATGACTCAATTGACCCTTACCTGAATTCAACTCCGACTCCTAACCTGACTCCAGTTCTGCCGAATCCTAACCCTACTAGGATTTGGGCTAATTTATTATAATAGACTCAAATCTCCTCCTAGCCAACCTAATGTCAAGTCTAGGTTGGCCAACAAGGCCCAATCTAAGGACTTGACTCAATCGACTAAGACTTGACTAAACTAGGGTCCTAACAGACCCACCCTCTTCAAATCAGTCTTGTCCTCAAGGCTAAGACTCCATGACTTTGGATCCTAATCTGTAACTCTTCATGAGGCTCTCTTGTGGCCCCTGTAGTGGGCGCATCATGATCCTGCGGTTCAGCATTATCTTGTATCTTTTTATTAGCATTAATGTTTGGACGGTGATGCATCACGATCCCATAATCCCATGCGATCATCAGCTGAACTTGAGCCTCCTCATCAGTCGAGATATTTGGTTGGTGGATCTTGGTTGAGTCATCCCCTCCAAACTTCCATTTGCAGTAAAATACTTGAGGATCAGTTGCACTTTTGAATTGGTGCGCAAATCTGATCCACAAGTCACAGCTCTAATGTAATCCTTCAATTTTATATGGTCCAAAATAGCGAAAGCACTTCCTTGAGGCTAGAGTCTCTTTAGATTCCTGCTAGTAGGGCTGAGGACAAAGGAATACTTGATCTTCAATAGCAAACCTCCTTCTACTACGGCATTTGTCAAGCGACTGTTTCTTTCTTGTGTGGGCTAGCATGTGCTTGTTCTTTAATAGTAGCCAGGCTTTCCTTTGAGATGGTAGCTGCCCTCTAGTAGAGTCCATGATAATGTGAGCCTAATCTAAGTTTAGATTGAGTATAAGCTATAATTTTTTAGGCTTATTTTCATCTCTCCTTTGTGCCATTGATATGTCTCATTCCAAACCATAAATTTAGTGAGACACTAATGTTAGGACCCTCGATGAGTCGGGTCCTAATCGATTAAGTCGAGTCCTTAGATTGGGCCTTATTGGCCAACCTAGACTTGACATTAGGTCGGCTAGGGGGAGATTTGAGTCTATTTTAATAAATCAGCCCAAATCCTAGTAGGGTTATGATTCGACTGAACTGGAGTCGGGTTAGGAGTCAGAGTTGGATTTAGGTCAGATTCAATTGAGTCTTAATTATAATGAACCCTAATTAGCCGCCCACCTTGGTTGGGGAAGTTGGCTAGGGTTTAGTTCCTTCTAGGGTTAGAAATCTGGAGTTTCACTTAGCTTGGGACTCTCTCTAGGAGGAGTCCTCATGAAGAGGGGCTCTCTTAGGGAGTAGTCCTTATAAGATGGGAGTCTCCTAGTCACCTCCTCCTCTAAAGAGAGGTCTGCTAGGGCAAGAGAGGGAGAGTCCCACTGATAGGACTCCAATAGGGTTAAGTCCTAATCACCCTAGAAGTAATTAATAAGAACCATGAGAGATTATAATAAAACCCCACCTAGTCACTTCTATCCAATAAAGAAGTGTGGCTAGGGTTTATTTTGGGGCCTTAGGACTTTCTAGTTGCCACCCCCCTTTACTGGGCTGGTCGGCTAGGGTTTCTAGCAGAGGGGCATGGCTTGGATATTCTAGTTAGGCCACCGCCACCTTTATATAGGCAGGGTAGCTATAGGAGGGGCAAAAGAGGGAATTCACTTAGGAAGCACCCCCTAGGGCTAGGGTTTTTAGCCCTATATAAGCTTGTAGCCTCCACCTCTTTTCAATAAGCAAGTATTCTCTTTTATTCAGCCTTGTGGCTGACTCCTAGGAGGGAGGAACCCCTATAGTATCAGAGCTCATTCTGGGGTTGATCCTCCTCAAAGATCAAATTCTATAAAGCTCATTCTGGGGTTTCATCATCTGGTATCATATCCGCGTTCCTGCTGCCCTGTTGCCATCTCTACCACCTCTACCCTTCTAAGCAATTCCCATAATTGTTGCAACATGCGCCTCCATCTTTCACCCGAAGCCGTAGATCAAATCAATCTACTGCTACCCCCATGCGTTAAATTGGAGATCTGGGAAAACATTATAGAAATTTTTAACCACACTGTTGCTTCTTAAAATTGGTTTATTGCTCATCTATTTTGGATGAAATTTTCACACAACTTCATAGATCATCTTAGCCTTCATCTAAGATTAATCTCTAGAAAACATCCTTTTTGAAACCGGTCTTATTGTGCTACAATTCTTTGTTGTGTATTGCTATATTTTTACGATGAAGAATATGTCTTCGATCTTTGCATCAATTTTTTAATAGAACCCCAGATAGAGCTCTATAGATTTTGATTCTTGAGGGGGATCAACCCTTGGAATGCTATAGGGGTTCCTCCCTCCTATTAGTCGGTCATATGGCTGAATTATAGATTGATCTTGCTTGATAAAAAGAGGTGGAGACTACATGCTTATATAGGGCTCTAAACCCTAGCCCTAGGGGGTGCTTGCATAATTAAAATTATTATTTTGCTCTTTCTATAGCCTGCCTATCTTAGAGGGAACAGGTGGCGGCTAGGTTAGCTCTATAGCTGACCTAAGTAGGGGAAAACCATGGCCGACCAACCCAATAAAGGGGGGTGGCGGCTACTAAACCCTAAGGGCCCAATCTAAACCCTAACCACACTTCTTTATTGGATAGAAGTGGCTAGGTGGGGTTTTATTACAATCTCACAGGATTTTATTGACTACTTCTATGGAGATTAGAACTCAACCCTACTGGAGTCCTATCAAACCCTCCCTCTTAAAATAGCCTTTCTTCAAGGATGAGAGTCTAAGAACTCTGAGAATCGGGTCTTCAACTCCTCATCAGCTTGGGTGTCAGTTAGAAAAATTTAATTTGAGTCATCATCTTTAAATTTCCTTTTGAGGTGGGATACTTGGAGGATCAATTGTAATTTTGATCTGGTGCACGAATATGACCTCCATGTTAGGGCCCCAATGTGATCCCTAATTTTGTAAGGCCCAAAGAAATAGGGAGACCACTCTCTTGAGGCTTGAATTTCATGTTGGTGGAGCTGGAGATGAAAGGGGACTTGATCTTTCTCAGGAAATTTTCTTCTGCTCTAGTGTTTGTTAGGGGGAAGTTTCTTCCTTGCATGGGCTGCTACGTGGTTGCTCTATAATAGTAGTCGTGCCTTCTTTTAGAGTGAGGGATGTCCTCTGATAAAATCTCTAGTGGTGTGAGCCTAATCTGCGTCTGAGGTGGGTAGGAGTGGTGATTTTTTGGGGCCCATTTTCACTTCTTCGTGCTGTTGACCATCTTGCATGAGGATGGTGCTGACCCCCACTCTGGATGTCTCTGCTCCAATAATAAATATATGGTCACGATTTGGTGTGGACGACATCGTGGTCGTGAGGTTTATAGTTCCACTCATCCAAGGTGGTGCATCTTTCTTTATAATGATAGGGATGATGTTCATGCTTCATTGAGTCCTGAGAATGATCCTTCCACTTTTCTGATTTCGCCATTGGAGGGGCTCAATTTTCACTTGGTCTTGGGCCATAGATTGGAGGTCATCATCAAGGAAGTCTTTAAGCATCATGGTCCGATCCTAGGGAAAGTCGTGGAAGTCTCCTGAGATCAGCAACCATGGTGAGTTCGGCGGGATGTAACACTTTAGACGTAGCTTATCTCCGGGGAAAAGGATGTAGGGATGTGTCGTAGCGGGAAATAAGCATGGCCGAATAATCTGTGTCTCTATCATCTCTTGGACGACCCTTTTATCTTCGACCTTCTAAGGTTATAGGAATTAATCTGGCCGAGCAACAACTGGTAGAAGTTTCGACCTGTTTAGCATAGGGGGGTCGGATAGCTTCATAGGAGGTATCTTAGTTTGGTGGAGACACCCAAAATTTTAGTGGAGACACCCAAAATTTTAGCAAGCTGTGGGAGAGGGTTCTTATCTTCAATCTCATGAAACCCTTGAATTTGAATTGGGAAACCACTGGAATTTTCTTTTGGTACCCCTTCCAAGTGTTGTGTTATGGTTGTAGTCATTGGGCTCCCTCGTAGAATCACTTTCTTTCCTTTTCTGAAAAATTTCATGGTTTGCTTCGAAAAATTTCAGAAAACATCTCCAATCGTGGACAATCAATCAATGCCAAACACTATATCAAAACCATCAAGAGAGAGGAGGAAAAAATTAGCAACTATGTCTTGCTCCTGTAGGCTTATTTTTACCCACAAGCACTTCTGGTTGCACTTCAGAATTTGGCCTTAGGTATCTTGACTTCGAACCTACTGTAATATTCTTTTTAGAGCATTAAGTAGGCAGCAACCTTACTGCTCATGAGTTGTGTGTGCTCTAGCATCGATGAGGACGATGATTGATCTTTGAGGGGGATCAACCCTTGGAATGCCATAAGGGTTCCTCCCTCATAGTAGTCAGCCAGATGGCTAAATTGTATATTAATCTTGCTTATTCAAAAAAGATGGAGGCTATATGCTTACATAGAGCTCCAAACCCTAACCCTAGGGGCTGCTTCCTAAGTAAATTACTCCTTTTGCCCTCCACTCTAGCCAGCTGCCCTGTTAAGGGGGACGATGGCCTAGTGGGCTGTACTAAGTGGCCCTGCTAGAAACTCTAGCCGACTTGCCCAGTAAAGGGGGTGGCGGCTAGGAAGCCCTAAGGCCCTAAATATAAGCCCTAGCCACTCTTCTTTATAGGATAGAGGTAGCTAGGTGGGGTTTATTACAATATCGACGGCTAGGAAGCCCTAAGGCTTTAGGACTCCTTCCCCTAAAACCCTAGTCGACTTATCAATCAAAGGGGATGATGGCAAGATTCGAGGGATATTACATGACTCAGGACTTTATTAACTCTTTAACTTATTGAGCTTAGGACCCATCCAAGCTACGGTCCTAACAGACCTGCCTCTTCAAATCAGCCTTGTCCTCAAGGCTGAGATTCCATGTCTTTGGGTCTCGACCAGCAACTCCTCATCAGCTTGGGTGTCGGTTGGAAAGATCTAGACTGAGTTATCTTTAGACTTCTATTTGAGGTGGGATACCTAAAGGATCAGCTATATTTTTTGATTTGGTGCACAGATCTGATCTCCAAGTTAGGGCCCTAATATGATTCCTAATTTTGTAAAGTCCAAAGTAGCAGGGGGACCACTTCCTTGAGGTTTGAATTTCCTATTGGTATGGCTGGAAGTGTGGGGAAGCTCGATCCTTAAGTATGTCAGGAGGTTGTTTCTTCTTTGCATGTACTACCATGTGGTTAGTCATTAGTAGTAGCCAATCTTTCTTCTAGAATGGTGACTACCCTCTGGTATAGTTCAAGATGATAAGAGCTCATTCTGGTGTGAGCATAAATTATAATTTTTCTTAGCTTACTTCCCTTTCGTGCCATGGACCTATATCGAGCCAAACTTTAAGTTTAGTAGCAATTAGTATCTCCTTTAGACATCTCATGTAGAATGTGGGGAAATCCCTGATGCGGATTTGGAGTTGGTCATCTTGCATAAGGGCGATGCAACCATGGTGAGTTCGATGGGATGTAACACTTTAGAATAAACGTATCCCTGGACACAAGGATATAGGGATGTGTCGTAGTGGGAAAAAAGCACGACTGAATAATTTGTGTCTTTGTTATTTCCTGGTTGACCCTCTTAACTTCAGTCTTCTGAAGTTATGGGCAGTAATCTGGCCGAGCATCAGATGTTATATGTTTCGTCCAGTTCAGCATAGGGGGGTTGGGCAACTTGATAGGGGGTAGTCGGCTCGGTTTGGTGGAGACACCTAAAATTTTTACAAGTAGTGGAAGAGAGTTTTTGTCTTCAATCTCCTGAAACTCTTATATTTCAATTGAAAAGCTATTGGATTCTTCTTTTGGTTCCTTCTCCAAGCGATGTATTATGACCGTAGTCGCTTTGCCCCCTCGTTTTCCAAGTAGAATTACCTATTTCACATTACTAAAAAATTTCATGGTTAGCTTCAAAAAATTATAGAAAACATCTCCAATCTTGAATAACCAATCAATGTCAAGCACTACTTCAAATTCATCGAGAGGGAGGAAGAAAAAATTAGCAACTATGTCTCGATCAAGTAAAATCATTTTTACCCGCGGGCACTTCTTGTTGCACTTCAGAATTTGGCCGTTAGCTACCTTGACTTCGAATCCGCTGCAATCATCTTTTTGAAGCATCAAACGGATAGCAACTATACTGCTCATGAAGTTGTGTGTGCACCCGGTGTTGATGAGGACGATGACGGGCTGCTGCTCGAGAAACCTTTGGATCTTTAATTTCTGCAGGTTTGTGTAGCCAGCTAAGGTAGGGACCGTGCGGGTGGCCGGTTGTGGTGTATCCTTCTCCTTGGGCTTGAGAGCCAAATCTTTAAGTTTGGGTTCTTTAATGGGCACAATCATCAGAGGTCTCTCCTTTTTACAATGGTGTTCTAGGCTCCACTATTTATCACAACGCCCACATAGGCCCTTTGCTGATCCATCACAAAGCTCTTCTCTTGTTAATTTCTTCGGCTGAGGGGGTGGGCTGACAGTAGGAGGGGTTGAAAGCTTTGATGCTACTGGTCGGGGAGCATCCCTAGTCCTCTAGGCTTCATGGTTCAATCGCTCCTCTTGATATCACGCGAAGGAGATGACTGCCATAAGTGTGTACAGTTGTCACACTTTAACTTATTCCCGAATCTCCGACTTCAAGCCCTCAATAAAAGTCCCCAATAGTTATTTTTCAGACCAATCATGAGTTTGATTATATAACCTTTACAACTTGGTTTGGTACTCTTAGATGGTGGAGGTTTGACGGATCTTTGCTAGTTCTTCATCAACGTTCTTGTAATCTGTTGTTGCTGAAGGTTTATATGCTGTTGGTGTTGAATCTCAGATTTTGGTGATGAGATCAATTGATGAGTGTTTATCTAACATGTGTGTTAGAGGAAGATTTATAGGTCTAACTATGATAGGAGCAATGAAATTACAACAAGATAATGGGCCAAGATCAAGCTTAGGCATCGGGTCGGGTTTGGACGATGCAGTGGGACCTCGTCGGAAGTTCGCTAGAAGTTTCGTCGATCGGGAAGCTCGTTGGGAGCACGCTGGGAGATCATCGAAAGAAGACCGGATGACTTGCCATAAGAATGTCTAAGGTTACTGGATTGGTGGAAGTTGGGTCTTAGTTTAAGCTTGTGGTCTTTAAGCGTTGTAATCATTGAGTCGTAGTTAGAAGTGAGTCCTAATTAAGTTAGATTTGAATAAAATCCAAATCAACTCAATAAGGCAACTGGGTCCACTATTGGAGTTTGATTAAGCTCAGGTTGAGCTCAATTGGTTGACCAAAGGGTTGGTTAATATCAGGTTCAAGCCGGAATTCGAAAAGTGGAGGGAACCACTTTTGCGAAAATTTCGACGGGTAAACTGCCGGTGAACGGCGAGTGTACCACCGCCGCCCAAGCTTTCGGGCGGCTGACGATGGCTAACCCGCCCAGGCTGGGCGGTTGAACCGCCCGTACCTAGGAATCTGGGTACTTTCGACGATTGACACGCCTAGGGTCGATGGGTAAACCGCTCGTACCTGATTTTTTCGGGTGTGCTTGATTTTTTGCTCCAATATCTAAAGCCACTTGGGGTCTATAAATACCCCAAGTATTCTTACATTCACAACAACTCTTTTTTGATAATTAAACTTTATGAAAAAGAAATTGTCTGTGATTTGTAAGAAAAAGAAAAGGGAAGGGAGAGAGCTTAGAGTTAGAAATTTTCTCAAAATCTCCCTTGTAAGCAAAGTGTAAGGGTTTAGTCTTCACCCAAAGAAGATCGGTAGTGGACATAGGTCGTTGGTGCCGAACCACTATAAAAATTGTGAGTTCATCTTTTGCGTTCCTTATTAATGCTTCTGATCTTGTTCACTTACGATGTTTTTTATCTTTCAGATTTCCTTGCTCTTTCTTAAGTAATTAGTAAGCAAGTAACTTAGCAATCTTCTTATCATTCACTTACTTTATTTGAACAACAAGCTTTGAATCTTCCTATCGTGCTTAAACCGAAATATTTTTGTTTAAAACGAAAAATTTACACTTGCACTAATTTGCCCCCCCTCTTAGTGCCAATTGATCCTTATAAATGGTATCAGAGCAAGGTACTTACTCCTTGGATTAACACCCACTTGAGCAAATGACTTGATTTGGCATGAATGAGGGACATTCCATCTAACGTCCTCTCATGTTTAATGGGATGAATTACACGTATTGGAAGACAAGGATGCATATTTTTCTTATCTCTTTGTACCTTGATCTATGGAGTATTATTGAGAATGGATTTGAAAAATTTTCCAAGCCAATGAATGAACTAAATGATTCGGAAAGGAAGAATTTTTCTTTAAATGCCAAGGCTATAATGCCTTGTTTTATGCTCTTGATAAGAATGAGTTTAATCGTGTTTCCGTTTGTGAATCAGCCTTTGATATTTAACACACTCTAGAAATCACACACGAGAGGACTAGTAGAGTAAAAAAATCTAAGATAAATATTTTAGTTCATAACTATAAGTTGTTTCGAATAAAACCAAGTGAGTCCATTTGAGATATGTAGACCCATTTCACAGATGTCGTCAATGGCCTAAAAGCACTTGGAAAATATTTTTTGAATTTTGAATTAGTTAGTAAGATTTTGAGATCTTTACATAAAAATTTAGATCCTAAAGTAACCGCTATTCAAGAGGCCAAAGACTTAAATAACTTACCTCTTGAAGAATTGATTGGCTCTCTTATGACATATAAAATAAATTATAAAGCTCATGATGAGCTTGATGAACCCCTTCTAAAGAACATGAATGATGTAGCACTTCAGACAACAAATGACTAATCAAGTGATGAGGAACATGATATTGCTTTGTTATCAAGAAAATTTAAAAAATTTATAAAGAAGAACAAGAACTATAAAAATAAAAAAGAATCGAAGAATGACAATGTCGTTTGCTATAAATGCAAAAAACTGGGACATTTCAAGAATGAATGTCCTCATTTGAAGAAGAAGCCAACACTAAAAAAGAAATCACTTTCGGATATTTTTTCAAAACCCTTAAATGAAGAATAATTTGATTTTCTTAGAAGAGAACTTGGAATGCTAAATCATGAAAGTATGTGATTTGCTAATCTAGATTTCATGATGAAAATAATGTCTAAAAAGTTATCTTGTTATGAAATTATCTTATTATTGGCATGAATTATCCATCTCATTATTTACAAAAAATTTGCTAAATTACATGAGATGATTTTAAAATGCATGAGTAGCTCTTAAACTCTTGAATCTTCTTGGATTTCTTAGATTTTTTAGCTTATCTTTGAAATTTTCTTTTCGAAATTCATCTCCACAAAATTGAAAACTTTTGTTAATAATAATTTTGTAACTCCTCCCTTGTTTTCTTTCCTTCTTTTTTACAAGAGGAAGAAAGTTATTTATGAATCATATTATATTTTAAAAAGGGGGAGTAAAAACTCGTAAGCCTAAAATCCTTAGTTTCACTTCTCACATTTTTGTTGATGACAAAGGGAGAGAAATGGATGTTGATGACTTATGTAATTGAATGGACGTTGGTGACTTATGTAATTAAATGGGTGTTGATGACTTATGTAATAACTTAAGAAAATTTTTTAAATATTTAAAATTCATGATAATCCTTGATGTGTTGATGACTTGTGTTGATAACATGATAATCCTTGATGCGTTGATGACACAATACTTTAAAAGCAAATTATTGTTGATATATACATGTCTTATTGCAATCCTTGAAATATGATTTACTTGAAATATTGATTGTCTTAATTCACTTGAATTCAAGAGTGAGTGATTCTCTTGAATTTAAGTCATTTTTAATATGGCATGAATTTAGGGGGAGTTAGGATTAACTTTCGCCATCAATTGATTTTCATCATAAAAAAGGAGGAGATTATTGAATCTCGGATTTTGATAATGAGATTAATTGATGAGTGTTTATCTAACATGTGTGTTAAAGGAGGATTTGTAGGTATAACTATGACAGGAGCAATGAAGTTACAACCAGATATTGGGCCAAGATCAAGCTTAGGCATCGGGCCGGGTTTGGACGATGAAGTGGGACATCGTCGAGAGTTCGCTAGGAGATTCGCCGAAGGGATCGAGAAGCTCGTAGGGAGCACGTCGGGAGATCATCGGAAGAAGACCGGATGACTTGCCCTAAGAATGTCGAAGGTTACCAGATTGGCAAAAGTTGGGTCTTAGTTTAAGCTTGTGGTCTTTAAGTATTGTAATCGTTGAGTTGTAGTTAGAAGTGAATCCTAATTGAGTTGGATTTGGATGAAATCCAAATCAACTCAATAAGGCAACCGGGTCCACTATTGGGGTTTTATTGAGCTTAGGTTGAGCTCAATTGGTTGACCAGAGGGTTGGTCAACATTAGGTTCAAGCCAGAATTTGAAAAGTGGATTGAACCAATTTTGTAAAAGTTTCGATGGGTAAACCACCATGAGCGGCAAGTGTACTGTCGTTGCCTAGGCTTTCGGGCAGCTGACATGCCTAGGTTAGGTGGTTGAACCACCCGTATCCAGGAATCTGGGTACTTTGGGCGGTTGACCCGCCCATGGCCGGTGGGTAAATTGCCCGTACTCTAGTGTTCGGGCGGTTGAGCTGCCTAGGTCAGCAGGTAAACCACCCGTACCCAATTTTTTTGGGTATATTTGATTTTTGGCTCTAATTTCTGAAGTCACTTGGGGTCTATAAATACCCCAAGTATTCTTGCATTCACAATAATTCTTTTTGGGCAATTAAACACTTTGAAAAAGAAATTGGGTGTGATTTGTAAGAAAAAGAAAAGGGAAGGGAGAGAGCTTAGAGTTATAAATTTTCTCAAAGTTTCCCTTGTAAGCAAAGTGTAAGGGTTTGGTCTTCACCCAAAGAAGATTGGCAGTGGATGCTGGTGTGCCTTAAGAAGGAGGACTCGGGAGTAGACGTAGGTCGTTGGTGCCAAACCACTATAAAAATTGTGAGTTCATCTTTTGCTTTCCTTATTAATGCTTCCAATCTTATTTACTCTTCCAAAGCAAACATTTCACTTACAACGTTTCTTATCTTTTAGATTTTCTTGCTCTTTCTTAAGTAATTAGTAAGCAAGTAACTTAGTAATATTCTTATCATTTAATTACTTTATCTGAACAACAAGCTTTGGATCTTCCTATCATGTTTAAATCAAAACATTTTTGTTTAAAATGAAAAATTTACACTTGCACTAATTGGTTGGGGTGTGTTTCTCATGCTTTGAGCATCTTGATTGAGGTGCTCTTCTTGAAGTCGTGCGAAGGAGATCGATGTCGTCGAGGTGTAAGGCTGTCGTGTCTTAACTTCGCTACTTATATTCGGTGGGATCTCTTTGTGATCTAAACTCACACAATACTGTGATCTTCTTAGGCTTAATAATTAGCCCAATCTAAACTCCTCGAAGAGAGCACGTAGTTTAGCCTCTATATGCATCTCAAGAACCTCCAATTTGGCTTCGAATAGACCTACCAATGCCATGAGTAGGGATCTCCAACCTATCAAATAAACTAATTGAAGAGGGTGGCTGCAATCTTCATGTTGAAGGCAGTAGTGACAGTAAGAGGATGAGAAATGGCGGTTGCGATGATGCTACAAAATCATTAGGGCTACAGTGGTGTAGTTCCCAAGTGGCTACTTTGTTGATGGAGGATGGCAGCCAAGGGGATCTGGATCATGAAGCAGCAACGATGGTGGAGGAAGAAGACAGCAATAGTAACGCTAGTTGTGGGTGTGTGGTGATGCTGCAAGTTCATTGAGGCTGCGGTGGTATAATTTCCAAGTGGCTGCTATGTTGCTAGAGGATGGCAACCGAGGATCTGAATCGAGAGGCAATAGTGATAGTAGAGGAAGAAGAGGGTAGCAGCAACGTTAGCTACGGCTGCGGTGCGACTTCATGGTTGCAAGTGGAGATGGTAGCTGTTTGCAGGCGGATGTGGCAGAGGTGGTTGCAGTAAGTGTGCGACTACGACAAAGGGAAGAAGGGCAGTGGAGTGCATGGTTGTTGCCGAGGAGGGCAGAAGTGTGTGGAGCGAGAGACCACTACTGGTAACTTATGCAGCGAGAGATCGCTACTGGCTGTGAACAAGGACGATGGCAGTGAAAGATTGCTACTAGTAGCATTGGTACGACAAGAGATCACTGCTGGTTGTGATCAATTCATTATTGGCCACAATTAGGGTAGATGGCAGCAAAAGATCGCTGCTAGTAGCGTCGCAAGAGAGTGCTGCTGGTCACGTTCAAGGTAGATGGCAGCAAGAGATCACTACTGACTGTGATCAAGGAGGATGGCAGTGAGAGATCGCTGCTAGCAGTGTTATGCAGCAAGAGATCGCTACTGGTCATGATCAAGGTAGATGGTAGCGTTTGTGTAGCAAAAGATGCATGTTGATGTTAAAACGATGAGGGGAGATTTAGTGACCAAAAGATTGGTGGATCAGTGGATGTATAGTCTATAATTTAGGCTTGTTTCATGGTTGTTTTGGCTGCAAATTTATGGATTTCGAGGCTGTGATGGTAGAGGATCAAGGATGGGAAAAGGGTTTTGGATCTGGGGTAGATGGCCTTTTGGCCTATTAAAACATAACTTTTATTCATCCTTCCCGGAGGACTAGCGTCACTCCCCGACCAGCGGCACCAAAGCTTTCACCTCTCCCTACTACCAATTGATCCCCTCGGTGGAAGAAACTAATAAGAGAAGCCTTTCATGATGGATCAACAAAGGAACCCAAACTTGAAGATATGATTCTCGAGCCCAAGGAGAAGGATATACCACAACTGGCCACCCGCACGGTCCCTACCTTAGCCGGCTACACTTACCTGCAAAAACTGAAGATCGAAGGGTTTCTCGAGTAGCAGTCCATTATCATCTTCGTCGACGCCGGGAGCACACACAACTTCATGAGCAGTAAGGCTGCTGCCCACTTAATGCTCCAAAAAGAAGATTGTAACGGGTTTGAAGTCAAGGTAGCTAATGGCCAAATTTTGAAGTGCAACCGGAAGTGCCCGTGGGTGAAACTGAACCTACAGGAGCAAGACATAGTTTCTGATTTTTTCCTCCTCCCACTTGATGGTTTTGATATAGTGCTTGACATTGATTGGTTGTCCATGATTGGAGAGATTTTTTGAAATTTTTCAAAGCTAACAATGAAATTTTTCAGAAAAGGAAAGTAGGTGATTCTATGAGGAAGCCTAGTGACTACAACCACAACATAACACTTGGAGGGGGTACCAAAAGAAAATTTCAATAGTTTTCCAATTCAAATTCAAGGGTTTAAGGAGATTGAAGATAAGAACCCTCTCCATGGTTGTAATTCAATTCAAATTAAAGTGTTACATCCCGCTGAACTCACTATGGTTGTAGATCTCAGGTGACTTCCACGACTTTTCCCAGGATCGGACCATGATACTTAAAGACTTCCTTGATGATAACCTCCGATCTACGACCCAAGATCGCAAGAAAATTGAGCCCCTCTAGTGGCGAAATAAAAAAAGGGGTAGGATCATTCGCAGGACTCAACGAAGTATGAACATCATCCCTCTCATTATAAAGAAAGACGCACCACCTTGGCCGAGTGGAACTATAGCCCTCACGACCACGATGTCATCCACACCAAATCATGGCTAGATATTTATTATTGGAGAAGACACATTCAGAGTAGGGGTCAACAACACAAAGAAGTGAAAATGAGCCCTGAAAAATCACCACTCCTACCCACCTCAGACTCAGATCATGCTCACACCACTAGAGATTTTATCATAGGACAACCCTCACTCCAAAAGAAGGCACGACTACTATTACAGAGCAACCACGTGGCTTCCCATGCAAGGAAGAAACTTCCCCTTGACAAACGCCTAAGTGGAAGAAAGTTTCCAGAGAAAGATTAAGTCTCCTTTCATCTCCAGCCCAACCAACACAAAATTCAAGCCTCAAGAAAGTGGTCTCGCTATTTCTTTGGACCTTGCAAAATTGGGGATCACATTAGGGTCTTAACATGGAGATCAGATCCGTGCACCATATCAAGATTATAGTTGATCCTCTAGGTGTCCCACCTCAGATAAAAATTTAAAGATGAAGACTTCGCCTAAATTCTTCCAACTGATACTCAAGTTGATGAAGAGCTGAAGACCTGATTCCCAGAGTTTATGGACCCTAAGCCCTGAGGACAATGTCAATTTTGAGATGCGGGTTTGAGACTCCAGCAGGGTTGAGTCCTAATCACCCTAGAAGTAATTAATAAGAACCCTGTGAGATTGTCATAAAACCCCACCTAGTCACTTCTATCATATAAAGATGCATGGCTAAGGTTTATTTTGGGGCCTTAGGGCTTCTTGGTCGTTGCCCCCCATCACTGGGTTGGTCGGCTAGGGTTTCTAGCAGAGGGGCATAGCTTGTACAGCCACTTAGGCCGCCACCCCCTTTATTTATGCATGGTAGCTATCGGAGGGGTAAAAGGGAGAATTCACTTAGGAAGCATCCCCTTATGGCTAGGGTTTGGAGCCCTATATAAGCATGTAGCCTTCACCTCTTTCTATCAAGTAAGATCAATCTACAATTCAGCCATATGACCGACTATTAGGAGGGAGGAACCCCTATAGCGTTCCAAGGGTTGATCCTCCTCAAAGATCAAAATCTATAAAGCTTCATCTAGGGTTCTATCAAGTCCTTATAGGATGAGAGTCTCCTAGCCGCCTCCTCCTCTTAAGAGAGGTCAACTACGGCAAGAGGGGGAGAGTTCCACTTAGCTTGGACTCTCTTTAGAGTGGAATAAGAATAAAGTTAGGAGTTGGAGACCCCTATACCACGGGCCACATCAAGGTTAGGAGTTGGCTAGGGGTTAGGAGTTGAGGAGAAGAGGAGTCTTAGATGGAGTTGGAGATTCACAAGGAGTTAGAGTCTTCCATTAGGGATGAGTCTCATGAAGTCCGAGTCCTATTATGAGTTAGGGTTTAGAAGCCCTATCAATAGCTATGTATTCAACCCTCTTTTCATCATCAACAAATCAATTATTTTTCAGCCTTTATGCAGAAAACCAAAAAGAGAGGAACCCCTATAGAGTTTCAAGGAGGTCGCTCCAATATAGATATCACCCCAAGCTTAGAATCCACAAGGGTTCAAACACTTGGTATCAGAGCAGCATTCTTGGTGTCTCACTGCCCTTCCATAGCTGCCCATCATCCTTCCAAAGTTGCCGAAGTAATTCCTACAATTGCTTAGATTGTCATCGAATTCCTTCCATCATCTCCACTACCGCAGATCACCTTGTGATCTCCCTACAAATTACATCAGGTTCTGGTATTCTACCTTACTGTTACTATAGTTTAGTTATCCTTAACCCAAAAACCAAAAAAAGTGTTCCTATCTCGCTGCATAAACTCTTCCTCACAAAGTTTTCATATTTACGGTGAAAGTTACACTATAGAATTCAACTGCATACCATTGCCTGTTTTGATCTTGATGCCGCATTTTTTCTGTCCAATATTCTACAAGTTTTTTACTATGGATTTAGCACTCCTTAACAGTAGATTTCCTTTTAGTTTTGTCAAAAAATTATTGATACAAATTGCTGATCTTTTACGTCTAAACGGCTAATCTTTAGACGTAAAAATATGCGGTAGCACCTTCTTGTAATCTTTGATCTGGCCAAATCTTTTACTGTCGTAATCTTCCACGATTTTTTTGACGACACTACCTTTTTCTTAGTAATGGATTCCCCTTGAGTTTTACTTGAATCCTTGTTACGAACTATAGAAAAAATTACATCTATACTGCTGAAATTTTTGATGAAATATTCTACTATTGTACCTGTCATTTTTTCTCCTCTTAACCCACCAAACCCTACCCATCTTGCTGCCACTAACCACGACGTCGTCTTTAGGGCACTCCTCTAGCCTTAAGATGCAACCATTGTAGCCCTTTTTTTTATTTTTCCAATCAGCCTAAATAGCAGCGTAATGCTACAGCCAAAACAACCACCTACTGCTTTGCTACCATGTTTTTACCCAAAACTCGATACCATAATTTATTTGTTATGATCAATTGGCACGAAGAAGGGGGGGGGGGGTGATGAATTAGTGCAAGAGAAATAGTGCTCATTTAAAACTTTCTTTCATAAAGTAGAAAGTGAACAACGAAAGCTTTTTTTTATATTTCGACAATACCGATTTAAAGTCGATTTGAAAGAAGTAGAGAAATTGAGGTTTGGATCTAAATAGAGAGTGATTAAGAGCAACCAAATGTAATAAATAAAGCAATTAAAGCACACTTACATTTATAACAGTTCAGCCTCAATCAGCCTATGTCAACTCCCCGAGTCCTCCTCCTTGATGCACATCGGCGTCCACTATTGATCTCCTTTGAGTGAAGACCAAACCCTTACAACTTGAGTTTATAAGGGTGATAAGAATTTTACAACACTTAGCTCACTCCCTTACCCTTTTCTTTTTCTTATACTTCACACAAGTTTTTCATATATTTTGATCCTCAAAATTATTGCATAGAAAGCAAGAAAACTTGGGGTATTTATAGGCCCCAAATGGCTTCAGAATTTGGAGCCAAAATTAAATATATCTAGAAAATTTGGGTACGAGTGATTTACCACCGGCGTCGATGGTGCATCGAAAGCACCCTGAAAAGAAGGTACGGGTGGTTCAATAATCGACCTTGGCGGTTCAGCCATGGTCAGCCGCCCGAAAACTTAGGTGGTGGTGGTACACTCACCGCTCACCAGCGGTTCAACCACCGAATTTTCCGGAAAAGTGGTTCCCTCCACTTTTCAAATTTCAACTTGAACCTTATGTTGACCAATTCTCTAGCCAACTAATTGAGCTCAACCTGAGCTCAATTAAACCCCTTTAGTGGACTAATTACCTCATTGAGTTTATTTGGATTTCTTCTAAATTAAACTCAATTAGGACTCAATCCTAACATCGACTCAATAATTACAGCCATAATGACCATCAAGCTAAATAATGACCTAAGTCCTACCAATCCGATAGCCTCCAACATTCTTATGGGGAGTCTTATGGTCTTCTTTCAGCAATCTCCCGGTATATTCCTAACAAGTTTCCCGATCCCTTCGGCGAACTCCTAGTGAACTCCCGGCGAGGTCCCACTACATCGTCCGAACCTTGGCTCGATGCCCAAGCTTGATTCTGGCCCAACATCTGGCTGGCTGTAACTCAATTCCTCCGTTGTAGTTAGACCTGCAATACTTCCTCTAAAACACATATTTTAGATTTAACACTCATCAATTGATTTCATCATCAAAATCTGAGATTCAACAATCTCCCCCTTTTTGATGATGACAAACAATTGATTACGGGAGTTAAACCTTACTCCCTATAAATCCATGCCGTAATAAGGAAAACTTAAATTCAAGAGAACCACATACTCTTTAAGCAAATAATATTTCAAGAATTACCATGAGACACTCATACATCAATAGAAATTTACTTTTAAATTATCAAGTCATTAACTCATCAAGGATTTTTCTGAATTTTAAAAATTTAAAAATCTCCCCTTAAGTTATTAACTATTTTTCCTTTTTATTTATCAACAAACAAAGTGAAATGCCCTTGTTACATAAGTCATCAACATCTATTTCTCCCACTTTGTCATCAACAAAAAGGTAAAATGTATGACTAAGGATTTTAAGGCACATGAGTCTTTGCTCCCCCTTTGTAAAATATGATATGAGTTATATAAAGAATTTTCTTCCTCTTGTGAAAGAGAAGAAAAGAAAACAAGGGAGGAGTTGTAAAACATCATTAAGAAGAGTTCTCAATTTTGTAGATGCGAATTTTGAAAAAGAAATTTCGAAGATAAGCTCAAAAATCCAAGAAGATTCAAAAATTAAGGAGCTACTCATGTATTTAAAATCATCTCATGTAATTTCAAGTAAGCATAGCAAATAAATTTATAAAATAGCAAAAATCATTTTTATGTAAATTTTCTCCCCTTTTTGTGAACAATAAGAAAAAAACATGGAGAGAGTTTTCAAGACATTATTACAAAAAAAAACTTAATCTCAAGCAATTCAGATATTTTCATGATTTAGCATTCCAAGTTCTAATACAAATTAAATTATTCTTCATTTAAAGGTCTTGTAAAAATAGCTGCTAATTGATGCTTAGTGTCAATAAATTCCAAGGAGATATCTTAATAATTTACATGATCTCTTATAAAATGATGTCTAATGTCAATATGTTTGGTTCTTGAATGTTGAATATAATTTTTTTATTAAACATATAGCACTTGTGTTATCACATTTTATAGGAATATTTTTCAATTTCATTCCGTAATCTTATAGTGTGTTTTTCATCCAAATGACTTGGGAACAACATTCACTAATTGTAATGTATTTTGCTTTTGTAGTAGATAAAGCTACTGAATTTTGTTTCTTGGAAGTCCAAGAAACAAGTGCATGCCCTAAAAATTGACATGTCCCGATAATACTCTTTCTATCTATTCTATATCCATCAAAATCAACATCTGAATAAGCTATCAAGTCAAAGTTCTTTGATTTTAGATATCATAATCCTAATTTTGAGATTCCTTTTAAATATCTAAAGATTCATTTAACTGCTTTTAAATGAAAGAGTTTACGATTAGATTGAAACCTTGCACACAATCCAACACTAAACATGATATCCAGTCTAGTAGTAGTTAAATATAATAAACTTCCAACTTTATAAGTTTTTTTATCATTGTTTTCTCCTTTATTGTCTAAGTCCTACCTTGTAGATGTGCTCATGGGAGTGTTTAATGCTTTAGCATTTTTCATCCCAAAATATTTTATCATGTTCAGTGTTTATTTAGTTTGACTAATAAAGATATCATCATTTAGTTATTTTATTTGTAATCCTAAAAAAAATGTTAACTCACCCATTAGGCTCATTTCAAATTCTTTAGTAAAAGACTCACATAAAGATTCATTTATAGATCCAAAAATAATATCATCAACATAATTTGAATAACCAGAATATCATTTTCAAAATACTTAAAAAATAATGTGGTATCAACCTTGCCTTTAAAAAATTTATTTAAAATAATAAAAGAACTAAGTCTTTCGTACCTAGCCCGAGGGGCTTATTTTAATCCATAAGGAGCTTTTGTAAGTTCAAAAACATGATTAGGAAGAAGATTTATTTTAAAATGGGGGGGGGGGGGGGGGGGGGGGGGGTTGTTCAACATACACTTATTCGAAAATGAAACCATTTAGAAAAGCACTTTTAACATCCATTTGAATTAACTTAAAATTTTTAAAATATGCAAAGACTTCAAGTCTAGCCATGCGAGCGAAGGTTTCATCATAATTGATTCCTTCTTCTTGGTTGAAACCTTTGGTCACTAATTTAGCATTGTTTCTAACCATGATACCATTTTCATCTTGCTTGTTTCTAAAGACCCATTTAGTACCAATCACTAAACTATAAATTAGGTATAGGAACAAGCTCCAATACCTCATTTCTCTTAAATTGATTAAGCTCTTCATGCTTTGCATTAACCAAAGAATCATCTCTTAGGGCCTCATTAATGCATTTTGGCTTGATTTGAGAAAAAAAATACGGCATTTGCATAAAAATTCTTAAAAGAAGACCGAGTTTGAACTCCTTTTGATGTTTCTCCTATTATAAGCTCCTTAGGATGATCATTCACATATTTCCATTACTTGGGTAAGGATTTAGAAGTAGATTCATCCAAGTTACTTTTAGGAGTATTATAATTTAAATTCAAAGTACCAAGATCAATTTCATCATCAAAATCAATCTTCTTAAATTTGAAAAACTCATTGAAAACAACATGAATGGATTCTTCTATTACTAATATTCTTTTATTAAAAACACGATAAGCCTTTGAAATAGAAGAATAACCTAGAAAATTGCCTTTATCAGATTTTACATCAAATTTTTCCTAAAGCATCATTCTCATTTAAAATAAAACATTTGCAACCAAAAATTTTAAAATAAGAAATAAATTAATTTTTTTACCATTCCATAATTCATAAGGAGTTTTAGTGAGTAATGGTCTTACAAGAACCATATTAGAAATATAGCATATCGTATTAACGGCTTCGGCTCAAAAATATTTGGGTAGACTATATTCATTCAATATTGTTCTAGCCATTTCTTGTAAGCTCCTATTTTTTCTTTCTACTAGTCAATTTTATTGTAAATTTTGTAGAGTAGAAAAATTATGAATTACCCATTTGATTCATAAAAATTTTAAAAATTATTATTTTGGAATTCTCCATCATGATCACTATGTATTGAAGAAATCATACATCCATTATCATTTTGAATAATTTTACAAAATTTTATAAAATATTGAAATATATCACTTATATGTGCCAAGAAATGGGTCCAAGTATATCTACTAAAGTCATCCACTATAACAAATGCATATTTACTACCACTTAACCTTATCATGTCAATTGATTTAAATAGATCCATATGGATTAATTGAAGTAGTCTAGAATTGCTTATTTGATTTTTTTAACTTAAAGTGACTCTTTATTTGTTTTCTTAATTGACAAGTATCACATACTTTGTCTTTGATAAACTTAAGATTAGATAAGCCTCTTATAGATCCTTAGTAGAAATTTGGTTTAAAAGTTTCATGCTAGAAATCCACGCATCATCATTCAAAGCTGAAAAATAAGTTTTATTATAAATTTTTTTAATATCTATGGTATATACATTGTTGTTTCTTAAGACAATCAAAGATTTATTTTTGTGTGACAATTCAATTATGCAAGTATTAGTTTGAAATTTAACCACATATCCTTTATCACATAATTGGCTAATACTAAGCAAATTATGTTTCAAGCCATCAACTAACAACATATCTTCAATCAAGAGGTTTGATATATTACCTATAGTTCCTTTTCCAATAATTTTACCCTTGTTGTTGTCTCTGAAAGTGACAACACCTTTACTAAAGCTAGTGAGCTTAGAAAAATAAGTTGTATCTCCAGTCATGTGCCTTGAGCGTCCACTATCAAGATACCACTTGGTGCTCCTAGCTTTAGTTTGGAGACAAACCTACAAGAAAGATATTTTTTATTTAGGTACTCATTTTACATTAGGTCCTTCATAAAGAATTTTATCTTACTTTTCTAATCATTTTTGTTGTATGAAGTTCCTTTGAGAACCGAAACTAATTAGTGTGGACTACATTTTCTAAATAGACATTTGTTTGCCTTATGTCATAATTTTTCATAAAGAATATATTTATTTTTTATGGCATATTTAAGGTAGGTCCTTTAACAAACATTGTTGGCTTTTGTTGAATGTTACCAATAAAGCCTATGTCATTTCTTCTATTAATATGACCCTTATTGGCAAGGATCATATTTAGGTATTTTTTCCTAATTTTAAATTTTTTTAATATTATCTTAAGCATGATATTTTCTTATTTAACAGTATCTACCATCTCATATTTAAAACATGGGGTTATATGATACTATGAATCATGCATTTCATCAAGTCTACTAACTAACAAATCATAATCGTTCTTAAGTAACTTAAAAGATTTACTAATTTTTCTAAATTCATCAAACAAATCATGGAACATATTTAATAACTCCGAAAAAGAAATGCTTAATCAATCACTAACCTCATCTTAGATTGCCATTAGAGCATGGTTAGCAACTTCTTCTTGGAGTGGTCTTCTTCATCCGAAGAGCTTGAATCATTCTAAGTGGCCAAAAAGTAATTTCTTCTTATATGTCGGCTTCTTCTTCAATTGAGGACATTCATTTTTGAAATATCCCAGTTTTTTACATTCATAGCATATGACATTGTCCTTCTTCGGTTCTTTTTTATTTTTATAGTTTTTGTTCTTTTCATAAATTTTTTAAACTTTTTTTATAATAGTACAATATCATGGTCCTTATCACTCGAGATTTCACTCGAGGAGTCATTTGTCGTTTGAATTGCTACATCCTTCCTATTCTTTGAAAGGGGTTCATCAAGCTCATCATGAGCTTTATAATTCAGTTCATATGTCATTAGTGAGCCAATAAGTTCTTCAAGATGCAAGTTATTTAAATCTTTGGCCTATTGTATAGCGGTTACTTAAGGATCCCAAGTTTTAGGTAGAGATCTTAAAATTTTACTTATAAGTTCAAAATTTGAAAAATATTTTTTAAGTGCTTTAAGGCCATTGATGACACCCGTGAAACAAGTGTGCATGTCTCCAATGGACTCACTTGGTTTCATTCGAAATAACTCATATTTATGAACTAAAATGTTAATCTTAGATTCTTTTACTCTACTAGTCTCCTTATGTGTGATTCCTAATATATGCCAAATATCAAAAGCTGATACACAAACGGAAACATGATTAAACTCGTTCTTGTCAAGAGCACAAAACAAGGATTCATAGCCTTTGCATTCAAATAAAAATTCTTCCTTTCCAAATCATGCCACTCATTCATTGATTTGGAAGATTTTTCAAAGCCATTCTCTACAATATTCCATAAATCAAGGTCTAAAGAAATAAGAAAAATACACATCCTTGTCTTCTAATATGTGTAATTGATCCCATTGAACATGGGAGGACGTGAAATGAAATGTCCTTCATTCATGCCAAAATAAGCCATTTACTCAAGTGGGTGTTAATCCATTGAGTAAGTAAACTGGCTCAGATACCAATTGTTACGATCAATTGACACAAGAGGGGGGAGGGGATGGGGGGGTGGGGGGTTGGGGGGTGGGTGAATTAGTGTAGGAGAAATAGTGCTCATTCAAAAACTTTCATTCATAAAGTAGAGAGTGAACAACGGAAGCTTTTCTTTATATTTCGACAAAACCGATTTAAAGCCGATTTGAAAGTAGTAGAGAGATTGAGGCTCGTATCTAAATAGAGAGTAACTAAGAACAATCAAATATAATAAGTAAAGCAATTAAAGCATACTTATATTTATAGTGGTTCGGTCTCAACCGGTCTATTGAATCTCATATTTTGATGATGAAATCAATTAATGGGTTATTAATTTAACATGGATTATTAAAATTGATTGATACAGGATTAATTATGATAAAATAATAATCAGGATTGGCTAAGGTCAAGTCCATGTATTTGGTCGATGCGGTCCAGGAGTGCGTCGGGAGCTCGCCGAGGGTATCGGGAGTTTGCTAGGATGACACAAGGGAGTTCGCTAGAAGAAGACTGAGACTCACCGGAAGATTGTCGGGGGTAGCCGAAAAGTTTGTTGGGAGTTAGGATGTTCTTATAATCGATGTTTGGCAATTATGATTGTATTTAATTAAGTCATAATTAACATCGTAAAGGACTAACTATGACAGAAGCAATAGAGTTACTACCAGATGATAGGCTAAGATCAAGCTTGAGCATCGGGCCAGGGTTCGAACGATGTAGTGGGATCTCGTCGAAGTTCACTAGGAGATTCACCGAATGGATCAGGAAGCTCACTAGGAACACGCCGGGAGATCGCCGGAAGAAGACCGGATGACTTGCCGCAAGAATGCCGGAGGTTACCAGATTGGTGGAAGTTAGGTCTTAGTTTAAGCTTGTGGTCTTTAAGTATTATAGTCATTGAGTCTTAGTTAAAAGTGAGTCCTAATTGAGTTGGATTTGGATGAAATCCAAATCAACTAAATAAGGCAACTAGGTCCACTAATAGGGTTTGATTGAGCTTAGGTTCAGCTTAATTAGTTGACCAGAGGGTTGGTCAACATCAAGTTCAAGCCAGAATTTGAAAAGTTGAGGG
This sequence comes from Ensete ventricosum, assembly GCA_029747655.1. Classification (NCBI taxonomy): domain Eukaryota; kingdom Viridiplantae; phylum Streptophyta; class Magnoliopsida; order Zingiberales; family Musaceae; genus Ensete; species Ensete ventricosum. Next base: position 24,056,461 of record JAQQAF010000007.1, on the reverse strand, counting down.
AATTACTTTTGCGAAAATCTAGTGGGTAAACTACCGGTGTGCGACGGGTGTACCGCCACCGCCCAGGCTTTCGAGCGACTGACCCACCTAAGCTAGGCGGTTGAACTATCCATCTGTACCCAGGAATCTGGGTACTTTAGGCTGTTGACCTGCCTAGGCCGGCGGGTGAACCGCCCATACCCGATTTTTCCCAATATGTTAGATTTTGGCTCCGATTTTAAAACCAATTTGGGGCCTATAAATACCGTAAGTTTTCTTACATTCCAAACAATAATTTTTGTGGATTATATTATGAGAAAATATTGTGTGAGAATTGTAAGAAAAAGAAAAGAGGTAAGGGAGTGATCAAAGAGTGTATGTAATCTTGTCTCCATTTTAAGTAAAGTATAAAGGTTTGGTCTTCACCCAACGAAGATCGATAGTGGACGTCGGTGTTCCTCAAGAAGGAGGACTAGGGAGTGGACATAGGCCTTTGGCACTAAACCACTATAAAAATTGTGAGTGTTTCCTTGTTTTCATTGTTTACATATTTTTGTATTGACGCTTCTGATTTAACTCAACTCTTTAAAAGCAAAGTTTCCACGATAAGTTCTTTTCTTCGATCGTTGCTTATCTTTTTAGTTTTCTTAGCAACTTTCTTTTAATCACTCATTTGTTTCACTAAAAATGAAAAGTTTCAGATTTCCTATCTTGGTTTATTCGAAAAGTTTTCATCTAAACTGAAAATTTATACTTGCACTAATTCACCCCCCCCCCCCTCTTAGTGCCAATTGATCCTAACAATTGGTATCAGAGCCTCGATTTTTCTTATTTTGTTTAACACTCAAGAGAAATGACTCTTATTAGCTTTCAAGAGGTATTTCTATCGTTTATCCTCCCATATTCAATGGGACGGACTACACTTATTGGAAAACTCATATGAGAGTTTTCTTACTTTCTTTAGAACTTGATTTATGGACTATTGTTGAAAACGGATTTGAAAAGTCTTCTCTTCCAATGAACAATTGGAATGATTTAGAGAAGTAGAGTTTCTCTTTAAACACAAATGCTCTGAATGTCTTTCTTTGTACTCTTGATAAAAATGAATTTGATCGGGTTTCTTATTTTGATTCAGCTTTTGATATATGACATACATTAGAATTAACATATGAAAGCACACTTATTATAAATGAATCATTAAATAAAAATACTTCTAAAAATGAACAAGAAGAACACCTTCCTAAGAATCAGAAGGAATGTGAACCGAAAAGAACACATGACTCCTCGAGTGAAATCTCAATTGATGAGGACCTAGAACTTTTGACAAATGAACTTGGAAAATTAACGAACTTGAACCTTAAAAATAATGTAAAGATGGACAAAACCTCTTCCTATGAACGTAAGAAGCCGAGGAGCTCCAATGATCAAATGCACAACCAAGAAGTGGAGAACCTTGCTCTTATGGCCATCGACAATGAGGTTAGTGATTCATTAAGCAATTCTTTTTCAGAATTATTAAATATACTTCATGATTTGTTTGATGAATTTAAAATACCTAGTAAATCTTTTAAGTTGCTTAAATATGAACATGATTTGTTAGTTGGTAAAGTTGATGAAATGTATGAGTTATTAGCATCACACAATCCTAGTTCTAAATTTGAAATGCTAGACAACATTAAAGAAGAAAATAACATGCTTAAGATAACGTTAGAAAATTTTAAAATTGGTAATAAATCCTTGAATGATCCTTGCTAATAAGGGTCATATTAATAGAAAAAATGGAATAGGCTTTGTGGGTAATATCCAACAAAAGCCAACTATTTTTGTGAAAGAACCAACCTTAAATGTGCCACCAAGAATTAAGTATAATTTTTGTGGTAGATTACGACATATGGCTTACAAATGTCTATTCAAAAACTATAGTCCTCACAAGTTAGTTTGAGTTACTAAAGGAACTATAAACAATCTTACACCATTAGAGAAAATAGGAAGAACACGTCATGAAGGACCCAATATTAAATGGGTGCCTAATTCAAAACCTCCTATAATATAAAGTTATTTCCTAACAAGTCTAGGAACAATAAAAAATATTTTAAAAGTAGATGCTCAAGTCATATTACTTGAGATCTAACACTCCTTCAAGCTTACTAGCCTAAGTAGTAATAAGAAAATTATTGATAATAAATTTTTTAGTGGTTCATCATTATATAATTAATATTGATGATGCATAGCTAGAGTATACAAGTATGAAAATGAATTAGAACCAAAGAACCTTAGTTATTGAAGAACATATTTTGAGTGAATGCTAAAATCATTGGCTTGTTTAAATGTAAAGACTATTTTTAAATGGTTCAAATATTGACAAATTCTTTGGAATGATTGATTTAAATGATTGAAATGCTATGATTGAATTATTGTGTTAAATGAAATAATTTTAGCGTAGAACAATATAGAAAAGGGAGAGAAAAATCATGCTTTATTGTCTAGTATTTTTATAAATTAAAAATATATTTAATGAGAATGAAATGAGCATGATAACTCACTATACTAAGTCCAAAAATCATTGAAATTACAATAAATCAAAGTTTTTATTTGAAAATATTTTATTACAATGTTGTTGATGAAATTGTGTTTTTGACTTTAAATGACATTGCATTCTTGAAATAAATTTTAAAAGAAGGATAATTATTTTTGAAATAATTTTTATTCTATTAATCCTTCAACAAGAGATAAAATAATACTATTATTGTTGAATCTCTTAAACTACAAAAATGGATTAGAGAATTTTAGCTATTGAAAAATAATCTATGATGCTTTCATTCAATTTTTCAAAAAGTGCATTATGATGATGATTTTAGATAAGTTTTCAAATGTTTTTATTTTAAAAAAAGATTAATGAATCAATTATATTATTTTTATGACTCTCATGAACTATGAAAGTGATTTTGACGATTTGATGATTTGAAATTAAATAAATTATTATCATGATTTTGGCAAGTTAGAAAATAAAACTTGAAAATATTCTATTTTATCATCTAAGAAGAGATTTATTAAATTAAATCATATCTTTAATATTCATGAATGTCTTTTGATATCAATATTTATCTTGACATAATTTATTTTAAAACTCATGAATGGCATAATTTATCACCAAAATTAGTATTTCATAAACTTGTGATAAGTTGAAAATTGAAAGGGATTTGTATTATCATGGATATTCCCTTAATTTATTGACTTGACTTATATGTTATGGGAATCACGTTATTGATCTCTATAATTTTTTCTTTTAAATAAAAATATGATTTATGATCTTAACAATATTAATTAAAATTATTATCAAGATTATTCTAATTTATTAAAAAGATTTATCTTAGATGAATTGAGATTATCCCCTCAGACTCATTTTATTATTCACAAAAAAAGGGGGAAAGAAACTTATTAAACGAAATCATGTCTTTTGATATTCAAAATTTTGATTTTATCTTTAATGACATGATCTCCTTGTACTTTTCGCGTAATTTGAATATGAATTCTAAGAAGAAATTATGCCATCATATTTTTTCTTGATAATAACAAAAAAAGGGAGAGATAAAATTATTAATATGATTAGAAGTAAATTAGATATGATAACCTTGAATGAGAAATAATTTTCTTGGAAGAAAATTTAGAATTTTCTAAATATATGCAAAATACTTGATTTACAATTTGAGCTTGATCTACTATCCTACATTCTTATGAAATTTTTGATGCTTTTTATCAAAATTTACAATAGATAATTTTTTTCTATACTTGAAATTACATGAGATAATTTTAAATGCATGAGTAGATCTTAAACTTTTGAATCTCCTTGAATATCTTGAAGTTTTGAGCTTAATTTTAAAATTAATATCAATAAAATTTACATCTTTAAAATTAAATATTTTTATGATATGATATTTTTTATTTCTCTACCATGATTTTATCTTCTTGCTCACACATATGTAGAAAGAAAATCACTAGTATTTCAAGAGACTAATAAGTCTATTAATTATATTATGAATCTGTTGAAAGTGATTTTGAAATTGACTGAGTGATTTATCTATATCATGGTTTTAATTTATTGGAATTATAACTTGAAATCTTTGATAAATCAAAATCTTTTGTTATGTGTCTTCATATTATTTAAAAGGAGATTTTTATATACAAATCATGAACTTGGCAACTTAAGATTTCTTATGGATAAATCAAGAGATTTTATTTGTTTCTCCTATGACTTGTCTCTTGATATTCATAATTTATTTTCATAAATTGAATATCTCATCACCATGTTAATTTTTTTTTATATATTTCATGTGATGATTGGTATATTTCTTGATTTATTTCTTAAAAAATGATGTAATGGGAAAAGTTTTGCACTATTCTAACCATCCTTCTTTTTGACAATGACAAAGGGGGAGCAAAACTTGTTATCCTATAAAATTGCTAGCTTGAATAATGCAAAGGAAGCAAATATTTGCTAGCTTGCACTTCTCGAAAGAGAAGAAAGAATTTACTAGCTTGCATGTTCTAAAGTAATAAAAAATTTATTAAATTGCTAAGCTTTCATATATCAAGAACTTGCTAATTGCACTTTTCCTTTTGTTGATGATAAAGAGGGAGAAGGTATAATGATATGAAATCATGTATGATGATCATGCATGTAAAGATGATTTTAAAAATCTATATAAAGATAATAATTTTTATTGTTAGGACTTATTTGCTATATTTTATTAAAATTTACTTGACAATAATTTGTTGAGCTCATATTCAAAATTTTATATATACAAGATTGAGGTTGAGACCTAGATATGCTAAATCATGAAAATATATATTTCATGAAATGAAATGAAACCTTTTTGTGATAACATTTTTTTTAACTTTCTCCATGATTTTATCTTATTGTTTTCAAAAAAAAAAATTACATGAAGATGTGCCACATTTGAAATTTACAAGAGATATTTTTTTATATTAAGAGATGACTTTTGCCACATTTGAAATACATAAGTAATCTGTAAATCTCTTGAACTTTTGAGCTTATTAAGATCTCTTCTCTATAATGAAATGATTCAATAATACCTCCCTTATTTCTCTCCTTATTAAAGGGGAAGAAAATTCTATAATGCATATGCTAAGGGGGGGTAATGTCATCCCGTACTTTAAAATTATTAGCTATATTTCATTTTTTTGTTGATGGCAAAGGTGTAGAAATATATATTGATGACACATGATGAATACATTAATAACATATGATCTTGTTGAAATAAATGCTGGTTACAGGTGCCTTGCAAGCCAATCATGTGAGTGATGGCACGTGTGACACGCTGTGTGATCTTTTTGCTTATGATTAATATTGACATATTCTCACATTATCTATTACATATATATTATGATGTCCTTGGTTCTATGCAATGGGAGTCGGATTGTGATGAGATCACGATAATGAGATCGATTCACCTTTAAACATAGATCCTAAATAATCCCGGTCATAGGTTATTCAAGAGGGACATTGAGATAACCGGACAGATCGGTGTACTATATACCTATCCATATAATGGAGGCGGTTGGTCTCATAGCCACTTGTGTGGAGACACTAAGGATATAGTACAAGTGCACATTGGAGTATGAGTTCACTGATTGATCTGCTTATGGAATACTGTATGGTTAATGATACCTAATGTCATACAACGATTCCAAAGTCCCAGTTGTGTATCTGGTCCTTAGACTTGAGACACTAAGGATGCCTTGTATGAGTACTCCTTTCGTTAACGCCAGACATATAGGTTTGGAAAGCTCCAGATCTGATACAACTGGTTATCGGGATTGGTAGCCAACCTTACGAAGGACATTGAGTGTCAATAGAGTATCATCCACTCTCGGTGTGACGAGAGGAATATCTCATATGTGCTTGCTCAGATAAATCCCTAGCCAGGGTCATTTGGATTGAGAGAGAAAGAGTTCTCCGAGAAAATCCGATTAGAGCAAGACAAACTAATTCTGTATGTGACCTGGTAGTACCATATCCAATATACGGTCTCTAGGATATTAGTTGGATGAGGGATTATAGATACATGGTAATTATGGACAGACAGGTCCGATGGATTTAATCCCCCCTATACCGTCTGGGGACTATGGCGTAGTGGCTTAGTACGTCCATAGTCGATGAGTCGAGTGAATTATTATAGGGATAATAATTCACTATATCAGAAGGAGTTCTGATGGGAGTGACTCACGGCCAGCTCGGTAACGAGTCTAGAGGGTCACACACATATGATAGATGCTTCAGCGAATAGAGGATTAGATGATGATCCAATTAGCTCTCATTCTCATTAGATGAGACCCTATACTGATGGGCTCATTATTAAGGCCCAATTAGAGAACTAAGAAGATTATTGGATAGAGATCCAATAATACAAGGTTAGTGGGTTGTTGGATGAAGATCCAATACCCACTAAGGAAGGAGCCTTAGAATTTTTGGTGGCTCTCTATAAAGAGGAGTGGAGACTCATGGTTGATAGGCTGCAGCTTTAGCCACCACCTCCTATTCTCCTCCTTCCCTCTGAGCAAGAGTTGTAAGATCATATTAGAGGAGTTTCGTTGCAGAGATCCATCGTGTGGATACCGCTAGAGAGGAGGATGCTTGACCTCCTTCATCTTCTCCATTCGGATTTGGAATATAGGGATATAAGATCTCCCTAGGTAAAATCAATCTCTCATACATCGTGCTTTTTCAGTTTTTGTGATTTTTCTCGCGACCCCAACATTAGCATGACAATTTGATTTATGTGGAAAGTTGATTTTTATTTTGATTTTCACTGCACATGTGATGCACCCGCTGAGGTTTCCCAACAGTGGTATCAGAGCCAAGGTTTTCGTGCGAAAGATTGGTTTTAAAGTGCATGTGATGAGATTATATCGCGTAGAACCGTTCTACGTGTTCTTGTTGTGTTTTCGCAGTGAAGGCAACGAGGAGGGGCGGCTAGCCACAGCCAGGCCGCGGCCAAGGCCAGCCCGTAAGGGGCGACCGTCCGCAGGCACAGCAACCCGTAAGGGCGGCGCCTACGGGCACGACAGGCTGCGACCAACCCACAAGGGGGGCAACCGCCCGCAGCGTGGCGCTCGCAAAGGGTCAGGCTGCAGGGCGGCGTGCGCAAGTGGCGGCCGCCAGCGGCCAGCCCACGAGGGGTTGTCGCCCGCGGCCACCAATGGCCAAGCCGCAAGGGGCGGCTGCCCATGGTACACCTGCAAGGGGGGCGGTCGCCAGCGACCAGCCCGCAAGGGGCTGCCGCCTGCTGCCTGCGCTGGGGCAGCGACAGCAACGGCGTAGAGGGTAGCAAGGAGAGGGCTAGGGCATCCTTTTGAGAAAAGGATGATCCTGTCCTCTAAATTTTAAAAATTCTGAGGACTGTCCTCATGTATAGAATTTTGAAAATGCCCTCAATAATTTTAGAAATTCCGAGGACTGTCCTCTCATCCAGAATTATGAAAATACCCTCAATAATTCTAGAATTTTTTAGGACTATCCTCTCATCCAGAATTATAAAAATACCCTTGATAATTCTAGAAATTCTGAGGACTGTCCTCTCATCCAGAATTATGAAAATGCCCTTGACAATTCTAGAAATTCTGAGCATGTCCTGATTTCCAGAAAAATAATTAATTAATTATTATATATCTAGTATTCCTACATGTGATGTGATGTACATATGATGCATGATATGGATGGATGATCATGAGCTATGTGTTGTCATATATAAAATTATGATTATTATTATTATTATTAGGGCCTGCGAGCCTTCGTTTTCCTCATTTATTATCAGACCTGTGTGCCTGTGATTATTTGTAATTATATGGAGAGGTGTGGTGGGAGCGTGGAGGTGACAACGGGAATCATAATATCATGGTGGGAGATCACGATGCATGGTAATGCAACGAGGATCCGAAGGAACCGATGATGATGAGATCAATGATCACAGGGCATGGAGATGCGCCGATGCACACATAGATCCTATTGTGAGTGATTAGGCCCATTGGCTCGGGCTTAATCATATTAGGTGACGACTCATGATTATCCGGTGTGGCTTGCATTTGTGATATGTTATACAACTACTAGATATATGTACATATATATATATATATGTATGCGATGTAGATATATATTAAATATGTATATGTGTGACAGGACATATTAGGAGACCGATACAAAACAAAACCCCTCCTATGATAATATTAAGTCAGTAAGCGTGAGGCAATAAGATTGACACATGTGGCCTTCCATTGTTATAAGAAGAAATTGAAGCATGACACAGATTAAGTTGGTTGAGTCCCTCGAGGCTCACCTATCTACGTGATCGAGTTCTTGCCTATGACATATATATGTCACCGGTGACCTGAGGACATGGTATGACTTAGTCAAGCAGTCGAGAGCATATCCATCTAATCTAACTCATCTTGTAACAATGGTGATGACTTAACTGACCTGCATGGTTAGTCAAGCAGTCGGGACCATGATGATTCGGAGGTCGAACATGATAGGAATCACAAAGAGTTATGATTGGCAAGAGTTGCCTACCTTTTGGGCTTAGTGCAATTGGTCGAGTCCCTCGAGGTTGCACTGAGATATCGATTGGTTCCCGATCCCCACTAGGAGTCTGTCGGAGACTTTCGTCTCACGTATCGAGAGTGTCGCGTGATATTCACCAAGAAAATAGTGGTAGTACATTAAGATAGAAGTCCATACCTTAATTAGTATTTTTTATAAAATCTGCATGTTATTTGTTTGCACTATATCTTGTTTGTCACTTGCAAACCCCCTACATGACATACTTGATGCCAACCGCCTCACTGGTCCAAACTACACATATTAGCTCTGTAATTTGAGAATTGTTCTCACAAAGGAGAAAATCGTATATATCCTTAAGATGATTGTGCCTGTTGAATCTCGAATTTTGATGATGAGATCAATTGATGTGTGTTGATCTAACATATGTGTTAGAAAAAATATTGCAGGTCTAACTATGGCAGGATCAATGAAGTTACAAACAGATGATAGGCCAAGATAAAGCTTAGGCATCGGGCCGAGTTTGGACGATGCAGTGGGATCTCGCCGGAAGTTCGCTAGGAGATTCGCCGAAGGAATCGGGAAGCTCGCTAGGAACGCGAAGGGAGATCACCGGGAAGAAGACCAGAGGACTTACCGTAAGAATTATTGAGTCATAGTTAGGTCTTAATTAGGCTTAATTGGTCATTAAGTATTATAATTATTGAGTCATAGTTAGAAGTTGAGTCCTAATTGAGTTGGATTTGGAAGGAATCCAAATCAACTCAATAGGGCAACCAAATCCACTATTGGGTTTGGTTGAGTCAGGTTGAGCTCAATCAGTTGACCAAATAGATGGTCAACGTCAAAGTCAAGCCATAATTCGAAAAGTGGAGGGAACCACTTTTGCGGAAATTCTGGTGGGTAAATCACCGTTGAGCGATGATTGGACCACCCATACCATAGAATTCGGGCAGCGACCAGTAGGTGTCGGCGGGTAAACCGCCCAGATGGCAGGTGAACACCGTACCATAGATTACAAGCGACGGCTAGTGACTGATGGCGGGTAAACTATCTAGAACGGTGGGTAAACTGTCCGTACCCGATTTTTTCGGGTATGTTTGATTTTTGGCTCCAAAAATCTGAAACCACTTAGTGGATGCATTTCGAGATCAAGTGGGGGAGTAATCCAAGGCAACATCATATGACAGCACACTTAGAGTGGATGTGGAAATCAAACTCAATGGAGGGCTGACCCGTGGAATGGTGGACGCGAGGGCTACTATCAATTAAATGCAAATCGAGGAGTGGAGCGACTTCGGTGGAACTTGGTGAAGTATCCAAGCCGCACAAAGGGAGTCGACATAAAAGATGGAACATGGAGCGGAGGCACGGAGCTTTCGTTGGACAGAGGTCAAGGGCATGAACTCTTATAGAGGCAAGAGTGGGATCATGTTGTTCCATGGGTTCTTCATTCTGATGGGGCGGACTTATTATGCATGGTGCCAAAGACGAAGGGAGCTTTGAGGCACATGCACCTTACCTCGGAGATGTATTTGATGGAGCAACTAAGGTGATTCAACTTGTGGAGGCAAAGTTAGGATCAGGAGACCTTAGCAAGGGGCAAGAGGACGCAGAGATGGGTACTCTTGAAGAATATGCCATAGTGTTGCCATTCGAGTTGTCAGGAACAAGTGGTGCATAGCGAAGATTGTGCTGGTAGGGGATAGAGGCCCAGGATCTAGACAATGGCGTACCAATTTTATCGAAGTTAGGGGACTTTAGGAGCTACTAGGAGACAGACTATCTTAGAGCTATGCTTCGTCCGGGTGTGACCCAAGAGTGGGTGGACGAAGGTGAATTGCCAAGGGAGCGAACCAAAAATTGGAGATGGCGGAGGCCCTATGATATATTGGTAGAGGCCACACATGGAGAAGTCGTAGTCTGAGTTTATCACACGAGAATCTATATGCAATGAAGATATTACCAGGAGGTGATATGGTGTAGCAGATCGTGGTGGAATAGTTCATGGTAATGCAACACAAGCGATCTTGTCCCGTGAGGGACACGATAATGCAGAGGTATGATCAGGAGCTATTAGGAGCTCCATTTTGGTGTACGACACAACAAGAAGGGCTATGGATTCAAAGAGTGAATGCCATGGTACCGCAGAGACGGGTCTTCGTGTGTGCATTAGAGCTTGTATTGGATGAAAGCCTAAGTCATCATCATATGGGGGCTGTATACCACCGAGGAAGAAGTCCAAGTGTAAGTACCAGTGAGTCCCTTGGAGGGGGACGTGATCATGTGAATGATCAGGAGCTATTGGGAGCTCCACTTTGATGAACAATGCAACGGCAAGAAGGGCTGCGGATTCAAGGAGTGAATGTCATGGTACCGTAGAGCCGGGTCTTCCATGTGTGCACATCGAAGCTTGCATCAGATGAAAGCCTTGGTCATCATCATATGAGGGTTGTGTACCACCGAGGGAGAAGTCATATTGCAGGTACCGGTGAGTCCCATGGAAGGGACTTGATCATACAGAGGTATGGTTAGAGTGACAGGAGAGTTGGACTACTTTAGTGCTCACATTCGCTTAAGGGAGCCCGACAAGTTAGAGGACAAGGTAAGCGAACATTGTTACCAAGGAAGCTATGGAGAACATGCCCTGCAACAAGATGGCGGAGGCCATGCATGAGAGTTACAATCTGTCTTTCCATCGACCAAGGAGAATTGCTTGGAGAATACGGAGGTGTTAAAACAGGTGGTCAAAAGGGGCGAGGAAGCGACAACGAGTCCGGAGGGGCTCAGCTACCTAAAAAGCAAAGCGTCGATTAGAAAGGAGATGGACTCAGAGGAGCGCCACAGTGCCGCAGAGACGGATCTACCGATCACGAAGGAAGGAACTCAGATGCAAGACAACAAATAGTAGGGCCATGGGCTTGGCAACTCCATGGTACTGTAGAGGTGGGACTTTCGTGGAGTCATCGATCCCTTGCTCTCATAGAGAGAGAGCATTGGTCAAAAATGGACCGAGAAGGTGGAGAATGCAGAGGAAAATTCCAAATACCAAGACAGGGCGAAAGGGCAGAGGCCAAGGAACTTCATAAGATCGGTGTCAATAGGCTTCTCATCAAGCGAGGGACTTCGGGTTGATACAGGAGTGCTCGACCAAGGAACGAAGTAGGTAGTATGCGGTATTGTATATTTTCTACTGAGAGGAGTAGGCGGCAAAGGTGATGGTGAAGATAGTACAATCCTAGAGGCGACCAGGACTATCAAAGACTTACTCCATGTTGGGGGACTCCAAGTTGGGGTAAACTTTTTGCTCTTTTCGAGCAAAACTTCTTACATTCCATAAGTTCAATGACAGTGGGAAGGCGAATCACAGTAGCTAACTCAACGCCAAGAGTGCAAATACTTCAAGTGCTTTAAAAGTGTGAGCAAAGAGTGGGCGAATGTTAGTAACTAGCTCAATGCATGAAGTACAAACTCGAGGAGGTGGGCAAAATTGAGTAACCTTTGCCTTCTCAACTTAAGAGAATGAGCGAAACTGAGTACCCCAATTCTCTTAACTCGAGGAAGTGAGTGAAGCCAAGTAACCTTGCCTTCTCAACTCCTAAGAGAATGGGTGCAGTTGAGTATCCCAATTCTCTTACTTATCCAGCAGAGGAGCTCTGCACAAGTTCAGTGACCCTTCGAAGAAAGCTTACAGAAGACAATAGTTGTCAAATCCTCACCGCTGGTGATCAGTACTACTGAACGTAGATTGTTTGCTTCATTTTCTGTCAGAATGTCAATCGAAAGCGAAAGTTATATGAACCTACTTGTAGGTGACAACTAAAATTGAAGAAGGATCGATGGACGAATTTTATGGAGGAAAGACCTAAAAAACTTTGAAGTCTACGAGGCGATGCTCATTAAAGCTCCAACATACATCCATCCAATTGAAGTAACATGAGACTATTACAATACTAGCATAAAATAATGAGGGTCTTTTCTTCATTAGAAGGATCCGCAGGTAGTGACAAGGATCAGCACAACTCAGCCAACCCCACACTAGAGTCAGTTAGTGGCAAGTTAAAGCAACATGGCGGATCAGAGTTTGACTACTCGACAACAACGGTAGAGTGCAACTGGGAGCCAAGGGGCCTGTTACAACCAAAGCAGAAGATTGAAGATTCAGAAAAAGGCAAGGAGATAATCGAGGACGTCGAAGGAATAAGTAGGGGGGAATGTCACGGACAACAATGTAAACAAGGTGTTCGATGAAATATTCCTACTTGTCTGTGTCCTTCAATTTTTGTATATACCTTGTACAATAAGTAACGGGCTTCCAATAGGTTTGGCAATCTTAGTTTGGTTTGCTTTATAGTCGATTTTGGCTTGTAAGTATGAGTGTGTCATGTAAGCACTTGTGGGGACTTCAGTCTGTAATGGACCATTATCCTTTGTGTGCAACCTCTCTAAGTTTGTAATGTCCATGGATGTAATTTGTATTAGCTTTATAAAGTGTTTGCTTGAGTAGTTGCTTGTGGATCCCGTTGGAATTGCTTCTTCTGGCTCGTTTTCTCTCTTATAAGTCCTAAGGGACGCTAGGAGATCTCGAGGAAGGTTGACCTTTGTGGACGGATATGCTTGGGTGCCGCACGACTTAGGCAAAATCAGTTAAACCCATGACACCATGCTGGAGAAAAGGACAAGTGAGGATGAGATCGCTCGCTTTGTGAAGTATAAAGATAACCTGTGTGTTGATCTTATACTTCAGTCCCTACCAGATTCCTTTTTATAATTTATTATTAACTTTAATATAAACAAGTTTGAGGTGACTCTACTTGAACTTCTCAATATGTTGAGGGAAGCTAAGAGTATCATCAAGAAAGAGAAGCCAGTTCTCTATGCTATTAAGACTCTTAAGTTGGGTAAGGGCAAAGAAAGACCGGGTAAGGTAAAAGTTCCCAAGAAATACCCGACAAAAGACAAAGGACAATGCTTCCACTATGGCCAAGATGGACAGTGGTTAAGATTTGGGGCAGTCCTACTCACGTTAAAAGACACAATCCTAATAAGTTGGAATCAAGGACAGAATGGTGCAAGTTCGTGGGATACCCCAAGGAAACTTATGAGTATTATTTCTATCATCCCGAGGATCGAAAGGTCTTTGTTGTGAAGAGAGCTATGTTTCTTGAGAAGGAACACATTCTTGGTGGAAATAATAGAAGTGAGATAGAATTGAGCGATGTTGGAGAACCTAACTCAAGCATCATTCTAGAGTTCGAGTATGTTCAGGTACCTAACACATAAGTTCCAACTTTACACAGGTCTAGTAGAGTTTCTCACCCTCCTGAAAGATATGTGAGACATATCAGTAGAGAGGACTCTTAGGATGTTGATCCTCAGACCTACGAGGAGGCTATTATGATTATAGACTCTGGGAAGTGGTAAGAAGCCATGAATTATGAGATGGATTCTATATACTATAACAAGGTTTGAAACATTGTGGATGCACCTGAGGGTATTGTACTCATCGGGTGCAAGTAGATCTTTAGGAAGAAGATCGGAATAGATAAAAAGGTGGAGACCTATAAGGCAAGGTTAGTAGCTAAATGATATCGTCAAAGACAATGAGTTAACTATGACGAAACCTTTTCACCTATAGCCATGCTTAAATCTATTAGAATTCTTTTGGCCATTGTAGCACACTATGACTATGAGATCTGACAGATGGATGTGAAAAGATATTCCTTAATGGCAACCTCGAGGAGGATGTATATATGATACAACCAGAGGGATTCGTATCCAGAGAGAGTCCAGATAAAGTGTGCAGGTTGCTTAGATCCATTTATGGATTGAAGCAAGCTTCCTAAAGTTGGAACATAAGATTTGATGAGGCGATCAGATCTTATGACTTTGTTAAGAACGAATATGAGCCTTTTGTGTACAGAAAGGTAAGTGAGAGTGCAACTACCTTCTTGGTGTTGTATGTGGATGATATCCTAATCATTCGGAAAGATGTAGGAATGTTTTCGTTCTTCATAGTAAAGGCTTGGCTATCCATAAACTTCTCCATGAAAGACTTAGGGAAAACATCCTAAATTTTGGGGATCTGGATCTATACAGATAGATCCAAGAGGATACTTGGCTTATCACTGTCTAGGTATATAGACTCCATTGTCTCAGACCGATGAGACATAGAATATCACTTTCTATGAGTATGTACCCAGGGACTCCTGAAGAAAGGGAAAACATGGATATGATACCTTATGCCTTAGCTATATGGTCAATCATGTATGTTATGCTATGTACCAAGCCTGATATAGCACATGCTCTGAGTGTCACGAGTAAGTATTAGACGGATTCAGGTTTAGAACACTAGAATGCAGTAAAGTGTATCCTAGAGTACTTGAGAAGGACTAAGGATCTTTTACTGGTATATGGAGCAGGTAGCCTCCAAGTAGAGAGCTACACGGACTAGAGTTTTCAGTCTGACATTGATGATAGCTAGTCAAACTCAGGGTATGTTTTCACGTTAAATGGAGTAGTAAGTTGGAAGAGTTCTAAGCAAGATACTACTATTGACTCGACTACAGAGACGGAATACATTAATATAGCAGAAGCAGCAAAAGAATGGGTGTGGATGAAGAAGTTCAACATAATTTGGGAGTCGTACCAAGTAACATGGAGCTAACTCCCGTATATTGCGACATCGACAAGGCGATAGCTCTAGCATGAAAGCCCAGGTCTCATCAAAATTATTCGGAGGAGGTTCCAACTAATTAGAGTGATCATGACCCATAAAGATATAACAATGGAAAAAGTTTCATCCGAAGATAACATTGCAAATCCATTAACTAGCCATTGGCTCAGCTTGTATTTGATCATCACAGGGGTCTGATGGGGATCAGAAACATAGGTGATTGGCTTTAGGTCAAGTCGGTGATTGTTGGTTACAGGTGCCCCGTAAGCCAATCACGTGAGTGATGGCACGCGTGACATGCTGTGTGATCTTTTTGCTTAAGATTATTACTAGCATATTCTCACATTATATTATCTATTGCATATATATATTATGAGGTCCTTGGTTTTATGCAATGGGAATCAAATCATAATGAGATCACGATAATGAGAATGATTCACCTTTAAACACATATCCTAAATAATCCCGATTATAGGTTACTCGAGAGGCATATCGAGATAATCGGACAGACCGATGTACTATATACCCATCCATATGATGGGGGCGGTTAGTCTCATAGTGACTTATGTGGAGACACTAAGGATATAGTATAGGTGCTCATTGAAGAATGAGTTCACTGATTGATACGTTTATGGAATGTTGTATGGTTAATATACCTAATGTCAGACAACGATTCCATATTCCATAGTCCCAGTTGTGTATCTGGTCCTTTGACTTGAGACACCAAGGATGCCTTGTATGAGTACTCCTTTCTTTGACGCCAGACTTATAGATTTAGAAAGTTTCAGATCTAGTGGAGTTGGTTATCGAGATTGGTTGCCAACCTTACGAAGGCAATTGAGTATCAATAGAGGATCATCCACTCTCAATATCATAGAAGAAATATCTCATATGTGCTTGCTCAGACAAATCCCTGGCCAGTGTCATTCGGATTAAGAGAGAAGGAGTTCTCTATGAGAATCCGATTAGAGCGAGACTATAATAGATTTCATATATGACCTGATAGCATCATGTCCAATATACGATCTCTAAGATATTAGTTGGGTGAGGGATTATAGATACATGGTAATTATGATAGACAGGTCCGATAAATTCAATCCTCCTATACCATCTGGGGACTATGGCATAGTGGCCTAGTATGTTCATAGTCGATGAGTCGAGTGAATTATTATGGGGATAATAATTCACTATATTAGAAGGAGTTCTAATGGGAGCGACTCACAACCAGCTCAGTATCAGGCCTAGAGGGTCACACACATATGGTAGATGCTTCAGCGAATAAAGGATTAGATATAGATCCAATTAGCCCCTATTCTCATTAGATGAGACCTTCACTGATAGGCTCCTTGCATGAGGCCTAATTAGAGGCCAAAGGAGATTATTAGATAAAGATCCAATAATGCAAGGTTAGTGGGTAATTGGATGAAGATCCAATACCCACTAAAGCAGGACTCTAGGGTTTTCAGTGGCTCTCTATAAATCTATAAATTAGAGGGGAGACTCATGGTTGATAGGCTGTAGCTTTGGCCACCCCCTCCCTCCTATTCTCCTCCCTCCCTTTGCATAAGAGTTACGAAATTAGATTATAAGAGTTCCGCTGTAGAGGTCCATCATGTGGAAACCGCTAGAGAGGAGGATGCGTGACCTCCTTCATCCTCTCTATTCGGATCTGGAAATACATAGATATACAATCTCCCTAGGTAATTAATCTATCACATGACACAATTTTATCGAATTTTGTGGCTTTCTCGCGACCCCAATCTTTTATACGACGATTTGATCTGCGAGAAAAACCAATTTTTTGTTTTGATTTTCGATGCGCATGTAATTCTCCCGCTGAGGTTTCCTAATAAGGATCAATCAGCACTAAGAGGGAGGGGGGGTGAATTAGTGCAAGTGAAATTGATGTTTTAACAAAAACTTTTAGTCTGGAGCAAAATCGTAAATCAAAAGTATATCTAGAACTTGAATGTGAGTAAGTAGATGTTTTAAAAACACAATCGAAAGATGATGCTCTTGCTTTTCTAATTACAAATAATTTTAAATAGTAAAATAAAGCAAGTAAGGAACACTTACAATTTATAGTGGTTCGACTTTAACCTTTGTCTACGTCTACTTTCCGAGTCCTCCTCCTTGAGGCACACCGGCATCCACTATTGATCTCTTTTGGGTGAAGATCAAACCCTTACAACATGAGCATATAAGGGAGACTCTTTACAAGAATTTTTTTTTTAACTCTGAGCTCACTCTCTTCCCCTCTTCTTTTTCTTACAATTCATATAGTTTTTCGCTGAGATTTAATCCCTAAAATTATTGCATGGAATGTAAGAAAACTTGGGGTATTTATAGGCCCTAAATGACTTCAAAATTTAGAGCCAAAATTTAAACATATCTAAAAAATCCTGGTACGGGTGGTTAACTCGTCGGCACCAACGTGTAGCTACCGAAAGCACCCTGAAAATAGGGTATGCGTGGTTCATCCGCTGGCCTAGGTGATTTAATCGCTGTCAGCCACTCGAAAATCTCGACGACGATGATACAACCGTCGCTCACTAACGGTTCAACAATCAAAATTTCTGAAAAAGTGGTTCCGACTTGAACCTTATGTTGTCCAATTCTCTAGTCAACCAAGTGAGCTCAACCAGAACTCAATCAATCTCCTTTTGTGGGCCTAGTTATCTCTTTGAGTTGATTTGGGTTCCTTCCAAATCACACTTAATTTGGATTCAAACTTAACCTACAACTTAAGGATTACAACCATACATGACCACCAAGGTTAACGACCTCACTCTCACAATCCGACAACCTCCGACATTTCCTATGACGTGTCTCACGGTCCTCCTCCAGCGATATCTCGGTCTGTTCCTAGCAATCTTCTGATAGAACCCCAGAAGGAGCTCTATATATTTTGATCCTTGAGGGGGATCAACCCTTGGAACATTGTAGGGGTTCTTTCCTCTTAGACTCGGCATAAAGCTGAATTAAAATTATAGATTGCTTGATTCAATAGGGGGAGGGTGGCTACATCTTTAAATAGGGATCAAAACCCTAGTCTAAGGGGGTACTTGCCTAAGTAAAATTATCCCTTTGCCCCTCCTATAGTCGGCCTGCCTTAATAGGAATAAGGGGTAGCTAGGTGATAGAACCTCATAAGGAGCTCTATAGATTTTGACCCTTGAGGGGGATCAACCCTTGGAATGCTATAGGGGTTCCTCCATCCTAGATTCGACACAAGATTGAAATAAAATTGATAATTGCTTGATTAAAAGAGAGGGCGCGGCTCTATAGCCTATGGGGTACTTTCCTAACTAAAATTACCCTTTTACCCCTTCTATAGCCTACCTGTGTTAGAGGGAACATGTGGCGGCTAGGTTGGCTCTATAGCCGACCTAAGCAGGGGGAAACCCTGGCCGACTAGTCTAGTAAAGGGGGCGACGACCACTAAGCCCTAAGGCCCCAAAATAAACCCTAGCCACACTTTTTTATAGGATAGAAGTGACTAGGAGGGGTTTTATTACAATCTTACAGGGTTCTTATTGATTACTTCTAAGTGATTAGGACTCAACCCTGCTAGAGTCGTATCAAATCCGCCCTCTTAAAATCAGCCTTGTCCTTAAGGCTGAGGTTCTATAAACTCGAGGAACCGGGTCTTTAGCTCCTCACATGATTCCCATGCTATCATTAACTGAACTTTGGCCTCCTTATAAGTCGGGGTGTTAGTTGGAAGGATTTGGGCTAAGTCATCTTCTTTAAATTTCCATTTGAGGTGGGATACCTGGCAGATCAATTATAATCTTAATCTGGTGTGCGAATTTGATCTCCAGGTTAGGGCCCCAATGTGATCCTCAATTTTGCAAGACCCAAAGAAATAGGGAGACCACTTCATTAAGGCTTAAGTTTCCTGTTGATCGGGCTGGAGGTGTAGCGAAACTCGATCTTCAATTTTTCATCCATTCTGAAGTTTGTCGGAAGGCCATTTCTTCTTTGCATGTGCTATCATATGGTTAGTCTTTAGTGATAGCCAATCTTTCTTCTAGAATGGTGATTGCCCTCTGGTTTTGTTCAGGATGATGAGAGCCTAATCTAGTGTGAGCATGGATTACAATTCTTCTAGTTTTACTCCTTTTTCGTGCCTTGGACCTGTATCCAACCATATTTTAAATTTGGTAGTAATTAGTATTCCTTGTAGAAACCTCGTGTGGAGTGTGGGGGAAGCCTCGGTGTAAATTAGGAGTTGACCATCTTGTATAAGAATAGCCCTAATTCTAACTCCTGATGCATCAGCCTCAATGACAAAAGTACGACTGAAATCAGGTAGTGCTAGGACCGATGTCGTCGTCATGGCTGCCTTAAGTCGTTCGAAGGCTGCGGAGGCTTTATCCGACCACAATAAGGAGTCTTTCTTTAGTAAGGACATGAGTGGGGCATTGATCTTATCATAATCTTTCAGAAATTTTTGGTAGTAGCCCGTGAGTCCAAGGAAATCGCGTAGTAAGTTTACGTTTGTAGGTCTCGGCCATCTTTGCATTGTCTCGATCTTTATCGGGTCTACCGCCACTCCATCATCTGATATAATAAGCCTAAGATACTCCACTTTATATTGTAAGAAGCTGCACTTTGACTATTTAACATAAAGAGTATTCTTCCAAAGAATTGTTAGAACAGTTCGTAAGTGCTGAAAATATATATCAAGCGTAGGGCTATAAATGAGAATATCATCAAAGAACACTAATACGAACTTGCGTAGAAAACTGTAAAAGATGTCATTCATCAAGCTTTGGAAAGTAGGAGCATTCGTAAGTCCGAAAGGGATTACCAGAAACTCGTAGTGGTCGTTATGCGTGCATAATGTGGTTTTCGAAACATCTTTAGTGTATACCCGAATCTGATGGTAACCAGAATGGAGATCCAGTTTAGTGAAGATTCAAGCTCCTTTTAATTCATTTAAGAGCTCATCTATGATGGGTATAGGATATTTGTCCTTGACAGTGATAACATTCAAGGCCTGATAATCAATGCACATTTGCCATGTACTGTCCTTCTTGCGCATTAGCAACACCAGTGAAAAATAAGGGCTACAACTTGGTCGAATCACCCCGGTGTCAAGCATCTCTTCAATGATGTTCTCGATCTCATCCTTCTGCAAGTGAGGGTAGTGGTACGGATGCAAATTTGCTGGAGGTTTGTCCGACAGAATAGGATTATGGTTGTCATACGGCCGGTTAGGGAGCCGCCCGCGCGGCTCCATGAAAACATCCGTGAATTCATCCAGCAAGAGGGCAAGCTTAGGATTTAAATTTTGTATATTCTCTCCCTTAGATGGCTGCTAGATATGTATCAAAAATCCCCCATGTGCTTTGTGCAAAACTTTCTTTATCCATCGCGATGAAACGGTGGAGATATGGCTCCTGCGCTTGCCTCGCAATGTGACATGTCTCCCTTTGTAATAAAATTTCATAATTAAGTTAGAAAAATTTCAGAATATATCACCTATCATCGTGAGTCATTCAATCCCAAGCATGGCTTCATAATCATCAATGGGTAGGAGGAAGAAATCGGCTACCACTTCTTGGTCTTGGAGGAGTAGCTTCACCCGCGGGCACCATTGGTCGCAATTGAGAATTCGACCGTCGGTGACCTTTACGTCGAACTAGTTGCAACCTTACTATTGAGGAAGTTATTTGTGCTGCCCGTGTTGATAAGAACGGTGATGGGTTGCTGCTTCAGAAGTCCTCCAACTTTCATCGTCTACGGGTTGGAATAGCCGGCCAATGTGTGCATTGCATAGTCGGCCGGTTGGGGCTCTTCCTACATGGCTTCCTCTTCGATTTCGAGGCCTTCTTTAGATGGTTTGCCATACTCATCCTCCACTGGTTCAATCATGAGGAGTTGGCCCTTTTTGCAACGATGTTCGTAGCTCCACGGTTCATTACAATGCCAACACAACCCTTTAGCTGATCGTTCGTGAAGCTCGTCCCCTGTCAATTTTTTTGGTGCAGGGGCTCGGATGGTAGTAGAGGGGGTAGTAGGACTCGGCATGGCTAGTCGGGGAGTGACCCTTGTCCTTCGTGCCTTATGGTTCAATCGTTCTTCCTGGATACGCGCAAACAAAATCACCACCATAAGAGTGTACGGTTGTCGCGCCTTAACTTCTCCTCGGAGCTCCAGCTTTAGGCCCTCAATGAAAGTACCTAGAAGTTATTTCTTAGACCAATCTTTAGTTTAGTTAGTTAAATGCTCAAACCTTGTTTGGTAATCTTGTATAGTAGAGGTTTGACGAATCTTTGCCAATTGTCCGTCGATGTTGTCGAAATTGGTCTGACTGAAGCGGTTTAGAAGTCCTTCCTTGAACCACTGCTAAGAGAGACCTCTACGGGTGTGTTCAAACCAATTGAACCGCTGAATAGCATCTCCAAGGAGGTGTATGGCAGCGATCTCCACCCATGTCACGTCAACGGTTCGGTAGAACCAAAAATAGCGCTCCGCGTGCAAGATCCATCCGAACGGTTCTCCTTCTTCCCATCTTGGGAAATCAACCTTCATGCATGGATTGTTGGGATCAGAGGTGATGTGTCCATGCTCTTGAGGATCATCTCATGGATTTGAAGTCTCTCAATGGTGCGACTTCCGACAGTCGGCCAAATGCTGAATTTAGCGAATAAGGATCGTATCTTCTTCTCCATGCGGCTTTCAAAGGCTTCAAACTTGGCGTTAATTGCCTCCTCTGATGTTATGGTGTATGCCTCTAGATCTGTAATATTGAGATCTTTCATTTGTTGTCGGGTTAGTGGCAACAGAATTTTGGAGAAGGGGTGGCCGGTTGGAAGGTGAATCGTTTTGGACGGGAGTAGGCTGCGGTTTAGGGCTGATTTGGGTGGCTGTTTGGTTTTGGTTTATGGTAGGGTTTTGAATGGTTTTTGGTGAGGATGGTCAGCTTTGGTAATGAGTAAAAGAGAGTTCAAAATCCCACAAAAAATAGCACTCAGATCTGATAGAATTCGATGAAAAAAAGTGCTGCGATGTGCAATCCTGCTGAACAAATTTTATGTCGGAGAAACGATGACTTCTCGACATAATTTCCAGAGGAAAGTTCAAGAAAATTATTCAGAAACCCTTGGTTCAGATGTTGTTAATACCAGTAAAAAGTTTGAAGAAATATCGGCAGCATAATAGTAGGGAAATAGCACAAAAGACGAAAGGTAGATTCCTTCGTCGTAAAATTCTAGAACTGCGTGATGGTCAAAGATTGCACAAGAAAACAAGTTCCAGAAGGATTTTTTTAACAAATTAAATCCAGATGAAAGCCAACTTGATCTTGAGAATTGTGTAAAAATTTTGGCCAGAAATGATAAGAAATAAATCGGTTTCAAGAGGCAAAAACACGACTGAAATTTCTTCGGCATTCCACCTTCGCAACAACGATAACGTTGCGACAAAAGAAATTTATAGTAGATAAAATTTGGGAAAAATCTTCAACATATTAAGTAAGCAATCTTGCAGTATTGAAGAGGCTTAGGTGATAAAAAAAATGCCAGATTTCCATATCTCATAGGGGGCGACAGTAGATAGATGGATCTGCGGCTTGGTGGGCGACGGTGGATGGAGGCGTCGTCAAAAAGTAATTGTGGGAATTGCTTGAAAGATAGAGGCATGGATGATGGCTACAGGGCAACAGGAATGCTGCTCTAATACTAGATGATAGAACCCCAGAAGGAACTCTTTCGATTTTAACCCTTGAGGGGGATCAACCCTTGGAACGCTATAGGAACCCCAGAAGGAGCTTTATATATTTTGACCCTTGAGGGGGATCAACCCTTGGAACGCTATAGGGGTTACTCCCTACTAGATTCGGCACAAGGCTGAAATAAAATTGATAATTGCTTGATTAAAAGAGAGGGGGTGGCTACATCATTTTATAGGGTTGTAAACCCTTGCCCAAAGGGTGCTTGCCTAATAAAAATTACCCTTTTACCCCTTATATAGCTTACTTGCGTTAGAGGGAACAGGTGGCGGCTAGATTGGCTCTATAGCCGACCTAAGCAAGGGAAACCCTGGCCGACTAGCCTAGTAAAGGGGGCGACGACCACTAAGCCTTAAGGCCCCAAAATAAACCCTAGCCACACTTCTTTATAGGATAGAAGTGACTAGGTGAGATTTTATTATAATCTCACAGGATTCTTATTGATTACTTCTACGTGATTAGGATGCAACCCTACTGGAGTCGTATCATTAGGTTGGCTCTATAGCCAACCTAAGCAAGGGAAAACCCTGGCCGACCAACCCAGTAAGGAAGGTGGCGGCCACTAAGCCCTAAGGGCTAATCTAAACCCTAGCCATACTCCTTTATAAGATAAGATTGGCTTTATTATAATCTAGTAGGGTTTTATTGACTATTTCTTAGGAAGATTATGACTCAACCCTGTTGGAGTCCTATCAAACCCGCCCTCTTAAAATCAATCTTGTCCTCAAGGCTGAGGTTCCATGAACTCGGGGAACCGGGTCTTCAGCTCCTCATATGATTCTCATGCTATTATCAATTGAACTTTGGCCTCCTCATCAGCTGGGGTGGTAGTTGAAAGGATTTGGGCTGAGTCATCTTCTTTAAATTTTTATTTGAGGTGGGATATCTGGCGGATCAACTGTAATCTTGATCTGGTGCGGGGATTTGATCTCCAGGTTAGGGCCCCAATGTGGCCCCCAATTTTGCAAGGCCCAAAGAAATAGGGAGATCACTTCCTTAAGGCTCGAGTTTCCTGCTGATCGAGCTAAAGGTGTAAGAAAACTTAATATTCAATTTTTCGTCCATTCTGAAGTTTGTCGGGAGGCCATTTCTTCTTTGCATGTGTTGGCTTGAGCATGGATTATAATTCTTTTGGGCTTACTCCTCTTTCATGCCATGGACTTGTATTCAAGCAAATTTTAAATTTGGTAGCAATGAGTATCCCCTTTAAAAATCTCATGTGAAGTGTGGGGGAAGCCTCTGTGTGAATTAGGAGTCGACCATCTTGCATAAGGGTGATGTCAATCCCAACTCTCGATGTGTCTGCTCTAAGTACGAACACATTACCACGTTTAGGTAATGCTAGCATCGATATAGATGGCATCATGGTTGTGGGGGTCATGTGGATGCCTTTCCCCTGTTCCTTCTTACGATCATGGGCTGTGGATCCGAGGTCATCATTAGGGAAGACTTTTAGCATCATGGTCTGCTCCTCGGTGAAGTCGTGGAAGTAGACTGAGATGAGGAAGCACTGCATCAGAACCCATAGCTGGTTCAGCTGAATATGACACTTCAGGAAGAGCTTATCCCTACAAACAAAGAGGTAAAGTTTTTGGAGATAGAGTGTCATTGCAAGGGAAGGTTGTGGTCGAATGATTCGTATCTCTCGCTTCCCCTGGACGATCTTTTTTGCTTCGGTCCTCTGAAAATGTGGACTGTAATATGGCCGAATATGTGCTGGTGGTTCCCCTTGTAAGACCAACATATGAGGGTCGTGCAGTACGGTAGGAAGGAGTCGGCTCGGTTCAGCGGACGTGCTTGAGATTTCAACGAGCGTCTCCAAGCACTGTGTCGAGATCATCTTTTCTTCGTTCTCTCCTTTCCCACATAAGGTCACCTGTATTCTTTTGTAATTCATAAGGTCATTAGAGCTCCTGTTGTCAGTGAGGATGGTGATGGGCTGATGCTTGATGAAGTCATCAATGTCCAATATCTGTGGTGGAGCATGAAAGGTGCGGGCGGCTGATTGTGGTTTTTCCTTCATATTCTTCTCCTTGGACTCGAGAGCCATATCTTTGAGTTTGGGTTCTTCAATGGGCTCAATCAATAGAGGCCTCTCTTTTTTACAATGGTGGTCTCGGCTCCACAGTTTATTATAGTGCCAACATAGGCCCTTTGTCGATCTGTCACGAAACTCTTCTCTTGTTAACTTTTTCGGCTGAGGTGACTGGCTAGTGGTAGATGGGGCCGAGAGTCTCTGGCCTACTGGTCGTGTGGCGGCTTTGGTCCTCCGAGCATCTTGGTTCAGCCTGTCTTCGTGTAGTCGTGCAAAGGAGATGGTTGCCTTAAGTGCCGCTTTAACTTCTTGAATCTTTGGCTTCAAGCCCTCAATGAAAGTCCTCAATATCTATTTTTTAGACCAATCATGAGTTTGATTAGTTAACCTTCCAAACCTAATTTGGCACTCTTGGATGGTAGAGGTTTGATGGATCTTCGTTAGTTCTTCGTCAAGGTTCTTGTAATTGATTTGTGTTGAATGTTTATATGCTTTTGGTTGGGATGTGGCTCTCATGCTCCGAGCATCTTGATTGAGGTACCCTTCTTGAAGTTGTACAAAGGAGATCGACGTCGTCGAGATGTAGGGCTACCATATCTTATCCTCGCTTCTTATTTCTGATGGGTTCTTTTTGCAATCAGAATTTTCTCCATGTTGTGATCTTCTTGGGCTTGGTGATCGGCCCAATCTAAACTCCTTGAAGAGAGCACATAATTTAGCATCCATACGCGTTTCAAAAGTCTCCAATTTGGCTTCGAATAATCCCAGCGATGTAATGACATAAGGATCTCCAATCTGTCAAACAAACCGACCAAAGAGTGTAGCTGCAATTTTCAGGTTGAAGGCAATGAATGGCAGCAATGTCGGGACTGCGGGGGTGAAATCTCCAAGTGAGGATGGCAGCCAAGGGTATTAGCGATAGTGGAGGAAGAAGAGGACAGTAGCAACGTCGATTGTGACTGCGTTGCGACTTCATGGCTACAAGTGGCGTCGGTTGCAGTAAGGGTGCGACTGCAATAGGAGGAAGATAGGGCAGCAATGTACATTACTGTTACGGAGGAGGGCAGTAGTGGTATGGAGCGAGTGACGGTTGCTGTTGTGTTCAATTTATTGCTGGCTGTGATCAAGATAGTTGATAGTGAACGATTGTTGCGGGCTGCGATGTAAACAAATTATAGCGAAAGATCACTACTGGTAGCTTTTTGCTGCAAGGATCATTGCTGGCTGTGATGAAGGAGGATGGCAGCAAGAGGTCGCTGTTGGCAGCGTTGGGTAGCAAAAAATGCATGCTGCGGTTGAAGGGATAAGGGAGATTGGGCGACTGAAAGATTGGTGGACCGAAGGCTTCTGTTTTTGGGTGCGGTTTGTGGCTATTTTGGGTACGATTTGGGGCTACGGTTTTGTGGAGTTTAGGCTATGAATTGGTGTGGTTTTAGGGCTGTGATAGCAGTAGATGAGGGTTAGAGAAATAGATTTTAGATCTGGGATAGATGGTAGCAAAGTTAGGTGTATCGGTAAGGACAGTTGGCTGAAAAGGTAAGTGGGTCGATAAGGAATTAGGTTACGGTTAGGGCTGATTTGGGTGGCTGTTTGGTTTTGGTTTAGGGTAGGGTTTTGAAGGGTTTTTGGTAAGGACGGTAGGGTTTGGTGATGAGAAAAAAAGAGTCTGAAATCCCACAAAAAACACCACTTAAATCCAATAGAATTCGACGAAAAAAAGTGTGGCGATGTGCAGTCTTGCCGAACAGATTTTACGTCAGAGAAATGATAACTTCTCGACATAATTTCCAGAGGAAAGTTTAAGAAAATTATACAGAAACCCTTGGTTTAGATGTTGGGAATACCAGTAAAATGTTTGGCAAAAGTTTGGTAGCGTAACTGTAGGTAAATAGGGCAAAAGACGAAAGGTAGATCCTTCATCATAAAAATTCTAGAACTGCGTGCTAGTGAAAGATTAAACAAGAAAACCGGTTCCAAAAGGAATTTTTTTGAGAAATTAATTCCAGATGAAAGCCAAGTTGATCTTTGGAATTATATAAAAATTTTGGGCAAAAAGGATGAACAAAAGTTTGGTTTCAAGAGGCCAATAAACGGAAGGCAGATTCTCCATTATAAAATTTCAGCACTACATGATGAAGAAATGCAGCTCTATAAGTCCAGATCCAGAAGGAGTTTTTTTATGAGATTGATCTTAGATGAAAGCTAAGATGATCTACAAAATTATATAAAAGTTTCAGCCAAAAAGGATAAATTAAAATTTAAGTTCCAAGAAGCAACACTCAGTTGAAAATTTCTACACCGTTTTGCCTTTGCAACAATGATAATGTTTGCGACGGTAAAATTTTGCATCAAGGAAATTTTGGAAAAACTTCTCCCCACATATAAGATAGAGGGATAGCAGTAGCAAGAGGCATGGGCTTTGGAGTTTTTACCAGATCTTTGATGTTGACGCAGAGGAAGGCAGTAGATTGATGGATCTGTGGCTTGGTGGGCGACGATGGAGGCGATGTTAAAAGCAATTGTGAGAATTGCTTGGGATTATGGAGGCGTGGATGATGGCTACAGGGGCAGCAAGATCGCTGCTCTGATACCAGATGATAGAACACCAAAAGGAGCTCTATAGATTTTGATCCTTGAGGGGGATCAACCCTTGGAACACTGTAGGGGTTCCTTCCTCCTAGACTTGGCACAAGGCTGAATTAAAATTATAGATTGCTTGATTCAAGAGGGGAGGCGGCTACATCTTTACATAGGGATCAAAACCTTAGCCTAAGGGGGTGCTTGCCTAAGTAAAATTACCCCTTTGCCCCTCCTATAGTCGACCTGCCTTAATAGGAACAGGGGGCAGCTAGGTTGGCTCTATTGCCGACCTAAGCAAGGGGAAACCCTAGCCGACCAATCTAGTAATGGAGGTGGTGGCCACTAAGCCCTAAGGGCTAATCTAAACCCTAGCCATACTCTTTTATAAGATTGGAGTGACTTTATTACAATCTAGTAGGGTTTTATTGACTACTTCTAAGGGAGATTAGGACTCAACCCTGCTAGAGTCCTATCATCTTCCTAATACCTTCGGCGAAGTCCGAGTGAACTCCCGATGAGCTCCCACCACATCGTCCAAACCTTGGCCCGATGCCTAAGCTTGATCTTGGGTCCATGTTTGGTGTGTAACTGCTTTTCACCGTCATGGTTAAACCTACACGATGCTAACTATGACTTAATTAATTACAATCATGTTCAACAAATCCATTTGAAAACCTTCCCAACTCCCGGTAAGCTTTTCAGCTACCCCCGACAATCTTCCAATGAATCTTGGTTTTCTTCAGGCAAACTCCCTTGTGCCATCCTAGTAAACTCCTGATACCCTCGACGAGCTTCTGACACACTCTAGGCGAGTTCTTAACTGCATCGTCGTCACTTCGACCCGATGCCTAGACTTGACTTTGGTTAATCCTATGATTGTAATCTGTCATAGTTAATCCTACATCAATCAACTCTAACAACCTTGTTAGATCAATAACCCATCAATTGATTTGATCATCAAAATCTGAGATTCAACAATCTCTCTCTTTTTGAATTCATGACGGGAGTTAAACCTTACTCCCCTATATCCATGCCATAATAAAGAACACTTAAATTAAAGAGAATCACACTCTAAAATTCAAGTATCTTGAGACAATCAATATTTCAAGCAAATCAATAAAAATTTACATCAATATCCAAGTATGTGCATCAATATCCATTTGTCATATATGTCCATTTCTCCCCATTTGTCATTAACAAAAAAGTGAAATGTATAGCTAACGATTTCAAAACATATGATGATATTACTCCCCCTTAGTAAAATAGAATATGTATTATAGAATTTTCATCCCTTTTTTGAATAATGAGGAGATAAATAAGGGAAGAGTTGTGAAAATATTACATCATTAAGAATAGCTCTTAATAAATTTCAAAAAGAATATTAAGATGAGCTCAAAAGTCCAAGTTGAAACTATTTTAATCACATCATATGCAATAGATATTATCATCATAATAAAATCATGAGTATTGCATGCATTATTCCAAATCATCATGTATATTTTCAAAATCATCATTACTTGCATGATTATCATACATGATTTCACATCATCATACCTTCTCCCCCTTTATCATCAACAAAAAGGAGAAGTGCAATTAGCAAGTTTTTGAGATATGAAGGCTTAGCAATTTAGCAAATTTTTTCGTCACCTTAGAAGATGCAAGCTAGTGAGTTCTTGACTATTAGGATATGTCTCTTTTTTTTTAGTGATGTAGTATATCAAAATGTCTACATGACATCTTGATAATTTATGACTCACCGTATGGAATGCCAGAGGTTGCCGGATTACAGGAGTGAGGTCGTTAAGCTTGGTGGTCATATATATTTGTAATCCTTAAGTTGTAGGTTAAGTTTGAGTCCAAATTGAGTGTGATTTGAAAGGAATCCAAATCGACTCAAGAGGCAACCGGGTCCACAAAAGGGGATTGATTAAGCTTAGATTGAGCTCAGTTAGTTGACTAGAGAATTGGACAACATAAGGCTCAAGTCAGAATTCGAAAAGTGGAGGGAACCACTTTTTTGAAAATTCTAATGATCGAACCACTGGTGAGCGACGGTACAATCCAGGTTTTTGAGCGACTGACAATGGCTAAACTGCCTAGCCCAGTGGCTGAACCGCCCATACCCTATTTTCAGGGTACTTTTGACAGCTGCACCGTCAGCGTCGTTGGGTGAACCGCCCGTACCCTAATTTTTCGGATACGTTTAAATTTTGGCTCTAAATTCTGAAGCCATTTGGGTCCTATAAGTACCTCAAGTTGTTTTACATTTCATACAACAATTTTAGGGATTAAATCTCTATGAAAAACTTGTGTGAATTATAAGAAAAAGAAAAGGGGAAGGGAGTGAGCTTAGAGATAAAAAATATCACTGTAAAGAGTCTCCCTGTATGCTTATGTTGTAAGGGTTTGATCTTCACCCAAAAGAGATCAATAGTGGATGTCGATATGCCTCAAGGAGGAGAACTCGGGAAGTGGACGTAGGCTAAGGTTAAGGCTGAACCACTATAAATTGTAAGTATTCCTTACTTGCTTCATTTACTACTTACAATTGTTCGCAATTAGAAAAATAAGAGCATCATCTTTCGATTGTATTTTTAAAACATCTACTTACTCACCTTCAATTTCAAGATACACTTCTAATTTATGGTTTTGCTCCAAACGAAAAGTTTTCGTTAAAACGTCAATTTACACTTGCACTAATTCACCCCCCCCCCCCCTCCCCTCTTAGTGTCAATTGATCCTAACAATTGGTATCAAGATGTCAAGTAGCATATCATGATTTATTAGGATGTGTCTCCTTATTTTAGTGAATAGCCAAAGGAATCGGAGTACAAAGAATGAAAAATCTTGACTCATAATAAATCTCAATTTATAAATATTATGGAATCAATATCATGATTTGGATAAAAACTTAGTCAAATTCAAATCATCAAAATTATTTTCATAGTTCAAGAGATTCATAAAAAAATAACATAATCGATTTATTAATCTCTTTTTGAAAAATTATAAGGTAGATAAATTTTTAAGAAAAATATATTTCTTTTTTATTTTATACAAGATGCCTTTGTCTTTTAAGCCAAATAAAAATATACATCATCATTTAAAATCGAAAAAAACTTTCATTATGGCAAAGATCAACAAACCATAAATCACAAAGATCATCATGCATAATTTTGAAATATAAACTCATTAAGCATGATCACTATGCATCATTAAATCATCAAACATGGTTTCATTGAACATAAAACATCTTCAATCAAAATAAAAAAGCATTAGGAAAATCATCAAGATATACATTATTGTTTCTTAAAAGAATACATAAGTTTTATCTTAAGCATTAGATTTAAGTCTAACATTTTGTTTTTTTATCATAAAACATGTAATTTTTATGATCAATATAATTTTTTTAAAAAATAATTAAAGTTCTCTATTTCATTTTGTAAGAGATTCAACAATAATAGTATCATTTTATCTCTTGTTTAAGATTGATAGGATAAAAATATTTTCAAGAATAATTATCCTCCTTTTTAGTTGTTTTAATATGAAATTTATTTCAAGAATGCAATGTCATTTAATGTCAAAAACTAAGTTTCATCAAGATCATTGCAATAAAACATTTTAAAACAAGAGTTTTGATTTATTTTAATTCCAGTGATTTTTAAACTTAGTGAATTGAGTTACCATGCTCATTTCATTCTAGTTAAATACATTATTTATTTTTCAAAAATACTAGATAATGAAACACACTTTTTCTCTCCTTTTTGTACTAGTTTGCCAAAGTCAAAGCAATCAAGATTAATGAGTTATCCAAAGATTCATTACCAATGATTTTATTTCAATAGTTTTTTGTTATTACTTAGGCTAGTGAGTTTTGAAAGAGTACTAGATCCAAGTCATATGCCTTGAGCATCTACTTTCAAACTATTACTTTGTACTTCTAGCCTTGTCAGGAGGCAACTTTATATTATTGGACGTTTTTATTTAGGTACCCATTTGATT
The DNA here is from genome assembly GCA_029747655.1 of Ensete ventricosum. Lineage (NCBI taxonomy): Eukaryota > Viridiplantae > Streptophyta > Magnoliopsida > Zingiberales > Musaceae > Ensete > Ensete ventricosum. The sequence goes on along the minus strand of JAQQAF010000007.1, from coordinate 24,024,876 downwards.
TTGGGTCCTTCATGATATATTCTTCCCATTTTCTCTAATGGCTTAAGGTTGTTTATGGTTCCTTAAGAAACCCAAATTAATTTATATGGACTATAATTTCTAAATAAACACTTATAAGCAAAGTGTCTACATCTATTACAAAAATTACATCTATTTTTGGGCAAAGAGTGTAATATGGGTCTTCTAATGAGGATAGTTGGCTTTTGATGAGTCTTACTCACAATGCCAATACCTTCCTTATGATTATGATCCTTATCAACATTGATCATATTTAGAGACTCATTATCTATCTTAAACCTTTTTTGAGTTTGTTGTAGTATGTCATTTTCTTGTTTAATTACCTCTAGTGACTCACACTTAGAACTAAAAAAACATAATGTTGATGCATCATTCAAGGTTTCATATTTAGTACATAAATTGTGTGATGGTGATGTATCATGCATTTGTTCAAATTTACTAACTAAAGAATCATGCTCTTTCTTAAGTAATTTATAAGATTTAATAATTATTCTAAATTCATCATAAAGCTCATGAAAAGTAATTGATAATTCATCAAAAGTAAATGAGACTTTGGAGGAATCACTTACCTTATTGTTGATAGCCATAAGTACAAGATTATCCACTTCCTTTTAATTGTGCTCTTTATCTTCGGAGCGCCTCGGCTTCTTGCGTTCATGCAAGAGGTTTTGTCCATCTTAAGTTTATTTTTATGGTTTATGTTCATTAATTTATCAAGTTCATTTGTCAAAGTTTCAAAGTCCTATATATCATGCTCAGTTCAAATTTATTCCTATTCTTTGGAAGGTGTTCTTCAAATTCATTTTTGCAAGTGTTTTCATTTAATAAATCAATAAATTTAGTTGTGCTTTTATATGTAATTTTTAATTGATGTCATATATCAAAAGGCGAATCACAATAGAAAACCCGATCAAACTTGTTTTTGCTTAAAGCATAAAATAAAGCATTCATAGCCATGGTATTTAAAGAAAATATTTGTTTTTCATAATCATTCCAATCATTTATTGAATTGGATGACTTCTAAAAATCATTTTCAACAATACACCATAAATCTAGATCTATTTAAGTAAAAAAGATAAACATTTGAATTTTCCAAGATGTGTAGTTCGTCCCATTGAACGTAGGAGGACTTCTGATGCATTGACCCTCATTAATGCCATACAAAACCATTTACTCAAGTGGGTGTTAGTCCAATGAGTAAGACCTTGCTATGATATCGATTGTTATGATCAATTGACACTAAGAGGGGGAGGGGGGAGGGGTGTGGTGAATTAATGCAAGTGTAAATTGACGTTTTAACGAAAACTTTTCGTTTAGAGCAAAACCGCAAATCAGAAGTGTATCTTGGTTTATTAGGATATGTCTCCTTTTTTTTTAGTGAATAGTTAAAGGAATCATAGGAGTATAAAGAATGAAAAATCTTGACTCATAATAAATCTCAATTTATAAATATCAAGGAATTAATATCATGATTTAGATAAAAATTTATTCAAATTCAAATCATCAAAATCACTTTCATAGTTCAAGAGATTCATAAAAAAATAAGATAATCAATTCATTAATCTCGTTTTGAAAACTTTATAAGATAGAAAAAATTTCAAGAAAAATGTATTTCCTTTTTATTTTATACAAGCATGCCTTTGTATATATATACCTTGATTTGACTTTGGCCAATCCTCTTATTGTAATTTATCGTAGTAAATCCTGCATAAATCAACTCTAACAATCTTGTTAGATCAATAACTCATCAATTGATTTCATCATCAAAATATAAGATTCAACACTCCCTACACTTTACACAATGCTACTGATCTGTAAAGGGATACTAATTGCTACTAAATTTGAAGTTTGGCATGATACAAGATAACATCACATATGAGAGATGATAACAGACTAAGTAAAATTATAGCTCCTATCCACCTCAGACTCAGATTGGGCTCATACCATTAGGGACCTTATCAAAGGGCAACCATTATTTCAAAAGAAGGCTCGATTACTAAATAACAACCAAGTGGTAGCCTATGCAAGAAAGAAACAACCCCCTGACAAATACCAGAGTAGAAAGAAGTCTGCTATTGAAGATCGAGTCTTCCTTCATCTGAAGCCATATCAGTAGGAATCTATGAAGACTCGAGTCTCAAGGAAGTGGTCCCCTGCTACTTTGGCCCTTGCAAAATTGGAGATCACATTAGAGCCATAACTTGTGAATCGGATCTATGGACTAATTCAAAATTATAATTGATTCTCTAGGAATCTCATCGGAAATGAAAGTTTAGAGATGATAGCTTAGCCCAAATCTATCCACCCGACACCTATGTCGATCAGGAGACCAAAGTTCAGCTGATGATCATATGGGATCATAGGATTATGACACATCACCATCCAATCACTACTACTGATGGTGGACCACGGGAACATGATGCACCTACTATAGGGGCTACAAGGGAGCCTCATGAGGAGTTGTAGATAAGGAACCGGAGACATGAAGCTCAGGCTTGAGGACAAGGCTGATTTGAAGAGGACGGGTTTATTAAGACTCTAGTGAGTCGAGTCCTAGTCGATTGAGTCAAGTCCTTAGATTGGGCCTTGTTGGCCAACCTAGACCTGACATTAGGTTGGCTAAGAGAAGATTTGAGTCTATTGTAATAAATCAACCCAAATCCTAGTAGGATTATGATTTAGTTATACTGGAGTCCGATTAGAAGTTAGAGTTGGATATAAGTCAGAGTCAATTGAGTCATGAATGTAATAACCTTAATCTAGCTGTCACCCTCTAGTAAAAAAGTGGTTGGCTAAGGTTAGGGAGGAGTCCTTATGGGATGAGAGTCTCTTAGCTGCCGCCTCCTCTAAAGAGAGGTCGGCTAGGGCAAGAAAGGGAGAGTTCGACTTAGCTTGGACTCTCTCTAGAGTGCAATAAGAATAAAGTTAGGAGTTGGAGACCCCTATAACCGCCAGCCACATCAAGGTTAGGAGTTGGCTGGGGTTAGAAGTTGAGGGGAAGAGGAGTCTTAGTTGGAGTAGGAGATTCACTAGGAGTTGGAATCTTCAATTAGGAAGGAGTCTTCATGAATTATGAGTCATATTAGGAGTTGGGGCTTAGAAGCCCAATAAATAGCCATATATTTGTTGCGAAACCTACAGCAGGTGCATCACATGCGCAATGGAAATCAAAACAAAAACTAGTTTCCCACGTAGATCAAATCATTGTGCAAAAGATTGGGGTCGCGAGAAAAACCACAAAAACTGAAAAACCACGATGTGTGAGAGATTGATTTTACCTAGGGAGATCGTATATCCCTGTATTCCAGATTCGAATGGAGAAGATGAATGAGGTCAAGCATCCTCCTCTCTAGCGGTATCCACACGATGGATCTCTACAACGAAACTCCTCCTCTCTGATCTTGTAACTCTTGCTCAGAGGGAGGGAGGAGAATAGGAGGTGGTGGCTAAAGCTGTAGCCTCTCAACCCTGAGTCTCCCCTCCTATTTATAGAGAGCCACCAAAACCCTAGGGCTCCTTCCTTAGTGGGTATTGGATCTCCATCCAATAACCCACTAACATTGTATTATTAGATCTCTATCCAATAATCTCCTTCGGTCTATAATTGGGCCTTAATCAAGGAGCCCATCAACATAGGGTCTCATCTAATGAGAATAGGGGCTAATTGGATCTTCATCCAATTCTCTATTCGCTGAAGCATCCATCATATGTGTGTGACCCTCTAGGCCCGATATCGAGTTGGCCGTGAGTCACTCCCATCAGAACTCCTTCTGATATAGTGAATTATTATCCCCATAATAATTCACTCAACTCATCGACTATGGACGTACTAGGACACTACGTCATAGTCCCCAGACGGTACAGGGGAGTTCAAATCCTTTGGACCTGTCTGTCCATAGTTACCATGTATCTATAATATCCCTCTTCCAAATAATATCCCAGAGATCATATATTGGACATGGTACTGACAGGTCACAAACGGAATCAATTTGTCTTGCTTTAATCGGATTCTACCGGAGAACTCCTTCACTCTCAATCCGAATGACCCTGACCAGGGATTTATCTAAGCAAGCACATATGAGATATTCCTCTCGTGATACCGAGAGTGGATGATCCTCTATTGACACTCAATTGCCTTTGTATGGTTGGCTACCAATCCTGATAACCAATTGTAGCAGATCTGGAGCTTTCCAAACCTATAAGTCTGGCGTCAAAGAAAGGAGTACTCATATAAGGCATCCTTGGTGTCTCAAGTCTAAGGACCAGATACACAACTGAGACTATGGAATTGTTGTCTCACATTAGGTATCATTAACCATACAACATTCCATAAGCAGATCAATCAGTGAACTCATTCTTCAATGAGCACCTGTACTATATCCTTAGTATCTCCACACAAGTGTCTATGAGACCGCCGCCTCCATCATATGGACGGGTATATAGTACACCGATCTATCCGGTTATCTCAATATCCCTCTTGAGTAACCTATGACCGGGATTATTTAGGATCTATGTTTAAAGGTGAATCGATCTCATTATCGTGATCTCATCACGATTCGATTCCCATTGCACAAAACTAAGGGCATCAAAATACATATGTAATAAATAATATAATGTGAGAATATGCCAATATTAATCATAAGCAAAAAGATCACACAACATGTGACACGTGCCATCACTCACGTGATTGGCTTGTAGGGCACCTGTAACCAGCAATATTAAACCCTCTTTTTATCATAAATAGATCAATTATTTTTTAACCTTTGTGTAGAAAACCAAGGAGAGAGAAACCCCTATAGAGTTCTATGGAGGCCGATCCTCTATAGAGATCACCCAAAACTTAGAATCCGCAAGGGTTCTAACAATAAATTTGTATTGGTTTTCTTTGACGACATTCTTATTTGCAGCGACTTATCTTGAAAGTCATTTTCACCACTTACGACTTGTTTTGATGATTCTTTGAGAGCATGTTCATTTTCTCAAACAATTGAAGTGTAGCTTTCTTCAACCGAAGGTGGAGTATCTAGGGCATATCATATCAGAGGAAAGTGTGACATTGGACCCTTCTAAAATTGAGGCAATGCAAAGCTGGCTGACACTGAAGAACATAAAATCGCTACGCGGTTTCCTCGGATTGACGAGCTACTACCATAAGTTCTTCAAAGAATGTGGAAAGATTAGTACACCCCTTACATTCTTGCTAAAAAAGGATATTTTCTAGTGGTTGGATAAAGCCTCTGCTACCTTCTATGATCTCAAGGCAGCCATGACATCAACGCCCGTACTAGTGCTACCCGACTTTAATAAAACTTTCGTCATTGAAGCTGATGCATCCGAAGTTGGGATTGGCACTATCCTCTTGCAAGATGGCTAACCCCTCGCTTACACCAATAAGGCATTGTCTCCCTCCCATCTAAAGATGACAATCTACGACAAGGAGATGCTCGCGATTGGCACGCGGTGATAAAGTGGAGACTTTACTTGATCGGGCGGAGCTTCCAAATAAAAATTGACCACAAGAACCTCAAATATTTTTTGGAGCAAAAAATATGCTCTCACGAATAGCAAAAATGGGTAACAAAGTTTCTTGGGTATGATTACGAAATAACTTACAAAAAGGGGAAAGAAAATGTTGTTGCAGATGTGCTTTCACGGCTACTCGAGCAAGTTGAATTTTCAGCCATCTCCCTTCTAGCCAGCGACTTTCTTAAGAACATTAGGAAGGAATGGAGAGATGATCCAGAGCAACAAGATTATTAAAAAATTGGAGGAGGAACTAAGCTCTGTGGCTCATTCCAGTTGGGATTCGAAGGACTTGCGCTATAAGGGACACATCGTGCTTGTGTCGAGTTCTACTTGCATAAAGAATATCCTTCAATGCATTCTACACTAGCGGCGAGACACTCTGGATTCCTTAGATCTTATAGTAGAATTAAGCAAAAAAAATTATTGGAGAGGGATGAAAAATATTATTGCTAAATTTGTAGCGTAGTGTGATGTATGCCAATGACATAAAGGGGAAACAGTGGCAACCCTTGGAAAGCTGCAACGTCTACTCATCCCGGACTCGATTTGAACTGATGTATCAATGGATTTCATCGAAGGGCTGCCCTCATCCTAAGGAAAAGGTACAATTCCAATTTTGGTTGATCATTTTATGAAGTATGCATATTTTTGTGCTATCTGCAACCCCTAGCTGCTAGCATTGCCCAGATCTTTATGAAAAATATTATAAATTTGCATGGGCTGCCAAGATCTATTGTAAGTGCTCATGATAGGGTCTTCACCAATAAATTTTAGATAGCATTATTTAAGTTGCAAGGCACCAAGTTGAAGATGAGCACGATATACTATCCACAAACCAACGGCCAAACCGAAGTGGTGAACAGGTGCTTAGAGATATACCTCATATACTTCACTAGTGATCAGCCAAAAGAGTGGACAAAGTGGCTTCCTCGGGCCTAGTGGTGGTATAACATGACTTGTCATTCATCGACAAAATGTACTCCTTATGAATCCATGTATAGCCGACCACCCCCTATAGTCCCAAATTATGAACTGGGCACATCTAAAGTAGAACAGGTGGACAGAGAGCTCAGGGACAGGGACAAGATTCTGAAGTTACTAATAGATAATCTCTCACCAGCCCAAGGATGAAACAATAGTGTGATCAACACAAAAGCAAAAGATAGTTTTTCAGTGGGGGATTGGGTCTTTCTTCGGCTCCAACCATACAAGCAAACATCAGTTCAAACAAGAGCATCAATGAAGCTTTCACCATGATTCTATGGACCATACCGGATCATGGAGCGCATCAGCATAGTGGCATACAGACTGGACTGATCCGCAAACTCCAGGATCCACCCAATTTTTCATGTGTCATGCCTAAACCCAAGTTGGGACAAAATGAGATGACCCAAAATCACCTACCGGACATATAGCCTATAGGGAGCTCCATATCCAACCGAGTGCCATCAATGATTGACAACTCGTGACTCAATGTCGAAGACCCACTACTATGGTGTCAGTATAGTAGACAAACCTACCTGTAGAAGATGCCACCTGGGAGAGTTATGAAGACTTGAAGATCAAATTTTCATAATTCATGGAGCGTCAGCCTTGAGGACATTGCTGATTTAAAAAGGGCGGGTCTGTTAGGACTCTAGTTAATTAAGTTCTAATTTTAATTAATTTAAATAGGGGAGGCACACATGTAAAACCCTAGCTAGCCACCCCCTACTATAGTTAAAGGGGTCATCTAGGGTTAGGGTTAGAATTAGAGAAGGATTAGGAGTTGGTAGCCGCCAGCCACTCCTAGTAGATGTCGGCTAGGGAGTTAATTAGGAATTGGAGTCTTTGAGTAGGAGTCATGTTAGGAGTTAGGGTTTAGAATCTCTATAAATAGCTTGTATTCACCCCTCTTTTCATTATCAATAGATCAATATTATTTTCAGCCTGTGCAGAAAACCAAAGAAGGAGGAACCCCTATAGAGTTCCAAGGAGGCCAATCCCCTATAGAGATCACCCTAAGCTTATAATCTGTAAGGGTTCTAACACGACAGCAGTGAGGGTTACGACAGGGGAGGACGGCGGAAGTGTGGGATTGATAGGACTCAAGCAGGGTTGAGTCCTACTCTTCCTAAGAAGTAGTCAATAAAACCATGTTAGATTATAATAAAGCCACTCTTATCTTATAAAGGAGTATGGCTAGGGTTTAGATTAGCCCTTAGGGCTTAGTGGCCACCACCTCCCTTACTGGGTTGGTCGGCCAGGGTTCCCCCCTACTTAGGTCGGCTATAAAGCCAACCTAGACACCCCCCGTTCCTATTAAGGCTGGTCGGCTATAGGAGGGGCAAAGGTGTAATTTACTTAGGCAATCACCCGCTTAGGCTAGGGTTTTGATCTCTATTTAAAGATGTAGACGTCCCCCCTCTTGAATCAAGTAATTATCAATTTTATTTCAGCCTTGTGCCGAGTCTAAGAGGGAGGAACCCCTATAGCATTCCAAGGGTTGATCCCCCTCAACGATCAAAATCTATAGAGCTCCTTCTAGGGTTCTATCATCTGGTATCAGAGCAATGATATTGCTGCCACTGTAGCCATCATCCATGCCTCCACCTTCCCAAGCAATTCCCACAATTGCTTTTGACGTCGCCTCCATCATCGCCCACAAAGCCACAGATCCATCAATTTGTGGCCTTCCTCTGCATCAACATCAAAGATCTGGTAAAAACTCTAAAGCCCACGCCTCTTGCTACTGCTATTTCTCTATCTTATATGTGGAGAAGTTTTTCCAAAATTTCCTTGCTACAAAATTTTACCATCGCAAACATTCTCATCGTTGCGAAGGTGAAACACTGTATAAATGTTTAACTGATTGTTGCTTCTTGGAACTAAACGTTTAATCATCCTTTTTAGCTAAAACTTTTATATAATTTCGTAGATCATCTGAGTTTTCATATAAGCTTAATCTCATAAAAAAATTCCTTTTCGATCCAGACTTATAGCGCTGTTATTCTTTATTGCGTAGTGCTAAAATTTTACGATGGAGGATCTGCCTTCCGTCTATTGGCCTCTTGAAACTGAACTTTTGTTCATCCTTTTTGCTTTAAATTTTTATACAATTCCAAAGATCAACTTGGCTTTTATCTGGGATTGATTTCTCAAAAATATTCCTTCTGGAACCGATTTTCTTGTGCAATCTTTCACCAGCACGCAGTTTTGGAATTTTTACAATGAAGGATCTACCTTTCGTCTTTCGCCCTATTTCGCTACTGTTACGCTACTAAAATTTCACCAAACTTTTTACTGGTATTCCCAACATCTAAACCAAGGGTTTCTGTATAATTTCCTTAAACTTTTCTCTAGAAATTGAATTGAGAAGTTATCGTTTCTCCGACATAAAATCTGTTCGGCAGGACTACACATCGCCGTAACTTTTTTTATCGAATTCTATCGGATTTGAATGCTAATTTTTGTGGGATTTTTGACTCTCTTTTCCTCATCACCAAACCCTACCATCCTTACTAAAAACCCTTCAAAATCCTACCCTAAACCAAAACCTAACAGCCACCCAAATCAGCCCTAACCGCAACCTACTTCCTAATTGAACCACTTACCTTTTCAACCAACTTTCCTTACCGATACACCTACCTTTGCTGCCATCTATCCTAGATCTAAAATCTATTTCCCAAACCTTCATCTACTGCTATCACAGCCCTAAAACCACACAAATTCATAGCCTAAACTCCACAAAACCGTAACCCCAAATCACACCCAAAACAGCCACAAACTGCACCCAGAAACCGAAGCCTTCGGTCCACCAATCTTTCAACCGCCCAATCTCCCTTATCTCTTCAACTGCAGCACGCATCTTTCACTGCTCAACACTACCAACAGTGACCTCTTACTACCATCTCCCTTGATCACAGCCAGCAATGATCCTTGCGGTAAAAAGCTACCAGTAGTGATCGCAGCCCGCAACAATCTTTCGCTGCCAACTATCTTGATCGCGGCCAGCAACAAATTGAACATAACCACAATCGTCTCTCGCTCTATATTGTTGTTGCCCTCCTCCGTAATAGTTGTGTACCTCGCTGCCCTGTCTTCCTCCTATTGCAGCCACACCTTGCTGTAACTGATGCCACTTACAACCACAAAGTCGCAACGCAGTCGCAACTGACGTTGCTGCTGTCCTCTTCTTCCTCCACCGTTGCTGCTACCCTTGGTTGCCATCCTCCACTTGGAGACTTCACCAACACAGTCCCGATATTGCTGACATTCACTGCTTTCAACCTAAAAATTACAGTTACACTTTTCTGTCGGTTTGTTTGATAGGTTAGAGATCCTTACGTCATGACATCGCTGGGCTTATTTGAAGCCAAATTGGAGGCTTTCGAGACGTGTATGGATGCTAAATTATGTGCTCTCTTCGAGGAGTTTAGATTGGGCCGATCACCAAGGCCAAGAAGATCACAATATGGAGTAAATTCTGATTGCAAAAAGAACCCATCAGAGATAAGAAGCGAGGATAAGACATGGCAACCCTACACCTCGACGATGTCAATCTCCTTTGTACAACTTCAAGAAGGGCCCCTCAATCAAGATGCTCAGAGCAGGAGAGCCATATCCCAACCAAAAGCATATAAACCTTCAACACCAATCAATTACAAGAACCTTGACAAAGAACTAACAAAGATCTGTCAAACCTCTACCATCCAAGAGTACCAAATTAGGTTTGAAAGGTTAACTAATCAAACTTGTGATTGGTCTGAAAAATAGATATTGAGGACTTTCATTGAGGGCTTGCAGCCATCTCTTTTGCACGAGTACACGAAGATAGGCTGAACCAAGATGCTCGGAGGACCAAAGCCACCGCACGACCAACAGCACAGAGACTCTTGGCCCCATCTACCACCAGCCGGTGACCTCAAACGAAAAAGTTTATAAGAGAAGAGTTTTGTGACAGATCGGCAAAGGGCCTATGTTGGCATTAATAAACTGTGGAGCCGAGTCCACCATTGTAAAAAAGAGAGACCTCTATTGGTTGAGCCCAATGAAGAACCCAAACTCAAAGATATGTCTCTCGAGTTCGAGGAGAAGGATATGAAGGAAAAATCACAATCAACCGCCCGCACTTTTCATGCTCCACCATATATATTGGACATTGATGGCATCATCAAACATCAGCCCGTCACCATCCTCGTCAACACCAGGAGCTCCAACGACCTTATGAATGACAAAAGAAAATAGGTGACCTTATGTGGGAAAGGAGAGAACGAAGAAAAGATTATCTCGACATAGTGCTTGGAGAAGCTCGCTGAAATCTTTGGCATGTCCGCTGAATCGAGCCGACTCCTTTCTACCATACTGCACGACCCCCATATGTTGGTCTTACAAGGGGAACCATAAGCATATTCGGCCATATTGCTGTCCATATTTTTAAAGGACCGTACCTAAAAAGATCATCCAAGAGATGCGAGAGATATGGATCATTCGACCATAACCTTCCCTTGCAATGACACTTTATCTCCAAAAACATTACTTTTTTATCTACAGGGATAAGCTTTTCCTGAAGTGTCATATTTAGCTGAACTAGCTATGGGTTCTGATGTAGTGCTCCCTCATCTCGGGCAACTTCCACAACTTCACCAAGGAGCGGACCATGATGCTAAAAGTCTTCCCTGATAATGACCTCAGATCCACAACCCACGATCGCAAGGAAGAATAGGAGAAGGGCATCCATATGACCCCCACAGCCATGATGCCATCTATATCGATGCTAGCATTACCTGAACACGACAATGTGTTCGTACTTGGAGCAGACACATCCAAGGTTGGGATCGGCGTCACTCTTATGCAAGATGGTCGACTCCAAATTCACACTGAGGCTTCCCCCACACTTTAGATAAGATTCTTAAAGGGGATACTCATTGCGACCAAATTTAAAATTTGGCTGGATATAGGTCCATGGCACGAAAGAGAAGTAAGCCCAAAAGAATTATAATCCATGCTCACGCCAGCACATACAAAGAAGAAATGGTCTCCCGACAAACTTCAGAATGGACAAAAAATTGAAGATCGAGTTTTCTTACACCTCAAGCCCGATCAATAGGAAACTCGATCCTTAAGGAAGTGGTCTCCCTATTTCTTTGGGCCTTTCAAAATTGGGGACCACATTGGAGCCCTAACTTGGAGATCAGATCTGTGCACCATATCAAGATTACAGTTGATCCGTCAGGTATCCCACCTCAAATGAAAATTTAAAGAAGATGACATAGCCCAAATCCTTCCAACTAACACGCCAGTTGGTGAGGAGGCCAAAGTTCAATTAATAAATAGCATGAGAATCATATGAGGAGCTGAAGACCCGGTTCCCCGAGTTCATGGAACCTTAGCCTCGAGGACAAGGCTGATTTTAAGAGGGCGGGTTTGATAGGACTCCAGCAGGGTTGAGTCCTAATCTCCCTAAGAAGTAGTCAATAAAACCCTGATAGATTTTAATAAAATCATTCCTATCTTATAAAGGAGTATGGCTAGGATTTAGATTAGCCCTTAGGGCTTAATGGCAGCCACCTCCCTTACTTGGTTGGTCGGCTAGGGTTCCCCCTAGCCACCCCCTGTTCCTATTAATGCAGGTCGGCTATAAGAGGGGCAAAGGGATAATTTTACTTAGGCAAGCACCCCTTAGGGTAGGGTTTTGATCTCTATTTAAAGATGTAGCTGCCCCCCCTCTTGAATCAAGCAATTATCAATTTTATTTCAGTCTTGTGCCGAATCGAGGAGGGAGGAACCCCTATAGCATTCCAAGGGTTGATCCCCCTCAAGGGTCAAAATCTATAGAGCTCCTTCTGGGGTTCTATCATCTGGTATCAGAGCAGCGATCTTGCTGCCCCTGTACCCGTCATCTATGTCTCTACCTTTCCAAGCAATTCCCACAATTGCTTTTGACATTGCCTCCATCGTCGCCCACCAAGCTGTAGATCCATTAATTTATTTCCGTCCTCTGTGTCAAGATTAAAGATCTGGTAAAAACTTTAAAGCCCACACCTCTTGCTACTGCTATTACTCTATCTTATATGTGGGAGAAGTTTTTCCAAAATTTCCTTGCTGTAAAATTTTATCGTCACAAACGTTATCATCATTGCGAAGGCGAAACACTACAGAAATTTTCAACTGATTGTTGCTTCTTGGAACTGAACTTTTAATCATCCTTTTTGGCTGAAACTTTTATACAATTTCATAGATCGTCTTAGCTTTCGTCTAAGACTGATCGTCTTAGTAATAGGAGGAAGACGGGGCAGTAATGTGCATGGCTATTGCAGAGGAGGGTAGCGGTGGTATGGAGCAAGAGACCGCTACTGTCGTATTCAATTTGTTGCTAGCTGCGATCAAGATAGTTGACAGCGAATGATTGTTGCACGCTGTGATGTAAACAGATTACAACAAAAGATCGCTGCTGGTAGCTTTTTGCCACAAGGATCACTACTGACTGCGATCAAGGAGGATGGCAGTGAGAGGTCGCTGTTGGCAGTGAAGGGATAAGGGATTTGGGTGGCTAAAAGGAGGGTGGATCGAAGGTGGAAGGCTGTAGTTTTCGGGTGTGATTTATGGTTGTTTTAGGTGCGTTTGTGGAGTTTTGATTGTGAATTGGTGTGTTTTTAGGGCTGTGATAGCAATAGATGAAGGTTAGGAAAAAGGGTTTTAGATCTGGGATAGATAGCAGCAAAGGTTTGTTTGATAGGGATCGATAAGGGTATGCTGCAATAGGTGCTAGTTGTAGAAGGTTACGGTTTTAGGTTGTTTTGTGGCTGATTTAGGTATGGTTTTGGCTGCGATTTGGTAGGGTTTTGGGGCTGTGATGGTAGAGGGTGAAGGTTATGGAAAGATAGTTTCAAATCTGGATGAGATGGCAGCGAAGATTTGATAGAATTTGATAAAGTTCACTGCAACGTATGCTACCTTGCAGAAGTAGAATTATCAATGAAGAAACCACAATTTCTCAATAAAAAATCCAGCCAAAAATTAGGAAATTTGGGGGTTGTGGTGTCAAGGGATGAAGATGAGGAAAAGGGAGTTTTAAATCTAGAAAAATAGCAGCGAAAACCTGAAAGGATTCAACGAAAGATCGTTGTGTACGTGTAGTTCTGCTAACAGAATTTGCATCGAAGAAGCAGTGAGTCCTCAATGTAATTTCTAGTAGAAAACCCAAGGAAATTATGTAAAATTTCAATGATAAAACCTCAGTTCAGATGAGAGCAAGGGAGTCTAAAAAATGGAAAAAAGACAGTACTCAAATCCAATGTAATTCGATAAAGAAAGGTGTTGCGATGTGTTGTCTTGCCGAACAGATTATATGTTGGAGGAATGATGAATTCTCAACATAAATTTTAGAGAAAAACTCAAGTAAAATATGCAAAAAACCTCAGTTTAGATGTGGTTAATATCAACAAAAAGTTTGACAAAATTTTGGCAAAGTAATGGTAGGAAAATAGGGTAAAAGACGGAAGGTAAATCCTTCATCATAAAATTCCAACACTGCATGATGACAAATGAAGGCACAATAAAACCGGTTCCAGAATAAACTTTTTCCAAAGATCAATCACAGATGAAAGCTAAGTTGATCTATGGAATTGTGTAAAAATTTTGGCCAAAAACGAGAATCAAAAAACCAGTTTCAAGAGGCAAATAGGTAGCTGAAAATTTCTGCAGCGTTTCGCCTTCGCAATAATGATAATGTTTGCGACGGTCAAAATTTGCAGCGGATAAAATATAAAAAAATTTGTCGACGTGTAAGGTAAAGGATCTTATAGTATTGAAGAGGCATGGGTGATGAAAATATACCAAATCGCTTGATCAGACACATGGGGCAGCGACAGCTTGATTTGAACTGCGGCCGAGGTGGAAGGTGGAGGCAGCTGACATGTCTACAGGGGTAGCAGGAACACTGTTCTGATACCAGATGATAGAATCCTAGATGGAGCTCTATAGATTTTAATCTTTGAGGGGGGTCAACCCTTGGAATGCTACAGGGGTTCCTCCCTCTTAATAGTCAGTCATATGGCTGAATTGTAGATTGATCTTGCTTTTTTAAAAGAGGTGGAGGCTATATGCTTATATAGGGCTCTAAACCCCAGCCCTAGGAGGGTGCTTCCTAAGTGAATCCCCTTTTGCTCCTCCGATAGCTACCATGCATAAATAAAGGGGGCGACGACCTAAGTGGCCCCTCTGCTAAAAACCCTAGTCGGCCATCCTAGTAAAGGGGGTGGTGGCTCGAAAGCCCTAAGACCCCAAAATAAACCCTAGCCACACTTCTTTATAGTATAGAAGTGACTAGGTGGGGTTTTATTATATTCTCACAGGGTTCTTATTGATTACTTCTAGGGTGATTAGGACTCAATCCTGCTGGAGTCCTATCATTCCATGGCTCATTATAGTTTGGACTCAAAAGACCTACGCTATAAGGGATGCATTATGCTTATGCCAAATTCTAGTTGCATAAAGACTATCCTTCAAGAGATGCATTCCACACCTATGGCCGGGCATTCCGAGTTCCTTAGAACATATAAGAGAATTAAGTAGAATTTTTATTGGGAAGGGATCAGAAAGATTATTGCTAAATTTTATGGCACAATATGATGTATGCCAACGACATAAAGGCGAAAACAGTGGCAAGCCCCGGAAAGCTGCAACCTTTACCAATCCCGGACTCAATATGGACTGATATATCAATGGACTTCATAGAATGACTACCCACATCAAAAGAAAAATATATTATTGTTGTTGTTGTTGATCGCCTTACAAAGTATGCTCACTTCTATGCAGTTCACAATCCCTACACTGCTTCCAGCATTGCCCGAATCTTTATAGAAAATATTATAAAATTGCTTGGGATACAGAGATCTATTATAAGTGATCATGATAGGGTCTTCACGAGCAAATTCTGGATAGAATTATTCTAGATGCAGGGCACTAAATTGAAGATAAGCACAACATATCATCCACAAATCGACGACCAGACTGAAGTGGTGAACAGATGCTAGAGACATACCTCAGATGCTTCGCTAGTGATCGACCAAAAGAGTGGACAAAGTGGCTCCCTTGGGCCGAGTGGTGGTATAACACAATTTATCATTCATCCACAAAAATTACACCCTATAAGGCTATCTATGGATGACCTCCTCCTGTAATCTAAAATATGTATTGGGCACCTCTAAAGTAGAATAAGTAGATAGGGAACTACAAGACAGAGATAAAATGTTAAAGCTATTAAAAGATAATCTCTCTGTAGCTCAAGGATGAAACAACAATATAATAACACAAAGGCGAAAGAGAATTTACAGTGGGAGATTGGGTATTTCTATGACTCCAGCCATACAAGAAAATATCAATCCAGACTAGAGCATCCATGAAGCTTTCACCTTGGTTCTATGGACCCTACCAGATTGTGGATCGCATCGGGGCAGTAGTATACATATTTGACTTACCCGCCGACTCTCAAATCCATCTAATCTTTCATGTGTCGTGCTTGAAGCTC
Source organism: Ensete ventricosum (assembly GCA_029747655.1). Classification (NCBI taxonomy): domain Eukaryota; kingdom Viridiplantae; phylum Streptophyta; class Magnoliopsida; order Zingiberales; family Musaceae; genus Ensete; species Ensete ventricosum. The sequence goes on along the minus strand of JAQQAF010000007.1, from coordinate 24,008,822 downwards.
AAATTAGGATAGGACGAGACATTTTACAGACATTTACTTAATATGACTATCCAAGGAGAGCTCCAGACTCAGTCGAGCGCTATTATTGACCGAAGGATCATGACACGATGATAGCGATCCATTACTAAAGTGCTAATACAGTGGGCGAACCTTCCAGAAGAAGAGGCCACTTAGGAGAACTATGATGATTTAAAAATCAAATTTTTAAAATTCATGGAGCACCAGCCTCGAGGACAAGGCTGATTTGAAGAGGGCGGGTCTGTTAGGACTCTAGCTATGGGAGTCCTAATTTAGTTTCATCAAAGAGAGCAAATATATAAATCCTAAGGGCATTCATGTAAATCCAATCTAACCGACCCCCTAATAAAGAAGTAAGGAGGCTGACTAGGTTAGGAGGATTAGATGGGAGGAAGATATTTTAAAGAACGAGTAGAATACATGTTACCCTAATTAGCCACCTCTTATCCTAGTTAAAGATGGGTTGGTAGAGGAGGGGTTAAGTTAGAGTAGAAATAGAAAATAATAAGCAACCGACCACCCCTAAATGGGTCTGTTGGAAGTTAGATTTAGAGATGCATTAGGAGTTGCCTCAGGAGTTGATTGAGAGTAGGAGTCTTGAAGTAGGAGACCTCTTAGGAATTATGGTTAGAAGGCCTATAAATAGCCTTGTAATCTCAATTTTTTTATCATTAATAGAAGAGTATTTTCTGTAGCCTTTCAGTAGCAATTTGGAGGAGAGAACCCCTATAGAGTTCCAAGGAGACTGATCCCCTATAGTAATCACCCGGGTTCTAACAGATGCGATTCAATGGTTTAATTAGTTCGAGCATACCCATGGAGGTCTTTCGGGTGACAATTCAATGAGGGATTATTGAACCACTTTGGATCGACCGAATTTGAGAACATCGACAGACAATTGATAAAGATTCGACAAACCACCACTATACAGGAGTGCCAAACAAGATTTGAGCGATTATCTAACCAAACATGTGATTGGTCTGAAAAGCAACTTTTAGGAACTTTCATTATGGGCTTAAAACTAGAGATACGAGAAGTGAAGTCGCGATAACCTTACAACCTTATGGTGGCTATTTCCTTCGCGCAGCTACAAGAAGAACGATAGAACCACGAAGCTCGAAGGACTAGGGTTGCTCCCAGACCAGCAATGCTGAAGCATCCACCCCCCTCTACTGCCATCCGAGCTCCTACACCCAAAAAGTGATTAGAGATAAGCCTCGAGAGCGATCTGCCAAGGGGTTTTGTTGGCACTGCGATGAACCATGGAGCCGTGAACATCACTACAAAAAGGGGCGACTTCTTGTGATAGAACTAGCACAAATAACTTTCTCATTAGCAAGGTTGTTGCTTGTATGGTGCTTCAAATTGAAGGTTGCAATAAATTTGACATAAAGGTCACCGACGGTCGGATCCTTAAGTGTGACCAACAGTGCCCATAGGTGAAATTGCTTCTACAAGACCAAGAGATTGTAGCCAACTTCTTCCTCCTACCCATTGATAATTATGGAGCCGTGCTCGAATCGAATGCCCAACAACATTAGGTGACATCTCTTGGAATTTCTCTAAGTTGATTATGAAGTTTTATTGTAAAGGCAGACAAGTGACATTATGAGGCAAGCGCGGGAGCCATATCTCCACCGTTTCGATGAAGCGGATGGAGAAAGTTTTGCACAAGATATATGGTGGTTTTTTTATGCATATCTAGTAGCCATCTGAGGAGAAGAACGTGCAAATTGTATATCCTAAGCTTGCTCAATTGTTGGGCGAATTCACCAACATTTTCATCGCATTGCATAGACTTCCCCCTAACCGGCAGCATGATCACCGCATCCCTATACTTTCGGACAAACCTCTAGCAAACTCAAGGCCATACTGCTATCCTCATTTGTAGAAGGATGAGATTGAAAACATCGTTAAGGAGATGCTCGACACCAGAGTAATTCGGCCAAGCTATAGCCCCTACTCCTCGCCGATGTTGCTAGTGCGCAAGAAGAATGGTATGTGATGGATGTGCGTTGACTATCGGGCTCTGAACGCCATCACCGTCAAAGATAAATATCCCAGACCAATAGTAGATGAGCTATTGGATGAACTAAAGGGAGCCTGAGTCTTCACTAAATTTATCTCCATTTCGGGTACCATCAGATTCGGGTATGCTCTGAAGATGTTTTGAAAATAACATTCCGTACACATAATGACCACTATGAATTTTTGGTAATGCCCTTCAAACTTAGAATGCTCCTTCTACCTTCCAAAGCTTGGTGAACAACATTTTTTGGAGGTTTTTACATAGATTTGTGTTGATATTCTTTGATGATATTCTCATTTACAGCCCTACACTTGACATATATTTTCAGCACCTACGAATTGTTCTAATTGTTCTTCAGGAGAATACACTTTATGTTAAACAATCAAAGTTATAGCTTTTTATAGCAAAAAGTGGAGTACCTTGGACACATTATATGAGAAAATGTAGTGGTGGTAAACCCGACGAAAATCGAAGCGATGCAAAGTTGGCCGATACCCGCAAACATGAAATCGCTACGCGATTTCCTCAAACTTATAGGCTACTATGGAAAGATCAATGCCCACTCACTTCCCTACTAAAATATGCTCCTTCCCATGGTCGGACCAAGCTTCCACAGCCTTCGGCAAGCTCAAGGCAGCCATGATGATGACACCAGTCCTAGCGCTGGCCGATCAGGTGATTAAGGCCGACGCATCTGGAGTTGGAATTAGAGCTATCTTAATGCAAGATGGTCGATCCCTTTCCTATACTAGCAAGGCCTTGTCTCCCTCTCATCATAAAAGTCCATGTACAATAAGGAGATGCTTGCGATTATGCGCCATCATAAAGTGAAGACCCTACCTGATCGACCGACGCTTCAAATCAAAACTGATCACCGGAGACTCAAATATTTCTTGGAGTAGAAAATATCATCCCTGGAGCAGTAAAGATAGGTAACTAAACTTCTTGGTTTTGATTATGAAATTATTTATCAAAAGGGAAAAAATATTGTTGCGGATGTACTATCACGACTATCAGAGCAAACCAAAATTTCAGCCATGTCCCTTTCTTCCACTGACTTTCTTGAGGACATTAGGGAGGAATAGAAGAGGGACTCAGAGACCCAAAACATCATAGAGAAATTGGAGAAGGATCCGAGTGTCATTGGCCACTACACTTGGGATTCAAGGGACCAACGCTACAAGGTTGAATTATGCTTGTTCCCGCTTCTCCTTGCATCAAAATTATTATGCATGAAATGCACTCTTCACATTCAGTAAGGCACTCTAGCTTTCTGAGAAAATATAGGAGGGTGAAGCAAAACTTCTATTGGTGTGGCATGAAGAAATCTATTTGTGATTATGTATCTAAATATGATGTGTGCCAATGGCAAAAGGGTGAAACAGTGGCAAGTCCAGGAAAGCTATAACCCTTACCTATACTAGACTTAGCATGGACTGACATCTCCATGGACTTCATCGAAGGGCTGCCACCATCTTAAGGTAAAAGCACAATCTTTGTGGTGGTAGATCTCTTAACGAAATACGCCCATTTCTGTGCTGTGAGATACCCTTATACCGCTACCAGTATTGCTCGACTCTTCGTTGAAAATATTATTAAACTGCATGAGATGCCAAGGTCAATTGTGAGCGACCGTGATATGATATTTACAAGCAAATTTTGGATCGGATTATTTCAACTACAGGGCACCCAACTGAAGTTGAGTACAGCCGATCATCCACAAACGGATGGCCAAATAGAGGTGGTGAACAGATGCCTAGAGACTTACTACAGTGCTTCACTAGTGATCGGCCAAAAGAGTGGACAAAGTGGCTTCCTTGGACCAAATGGTGGTACAACATAACCTATCATTCATCCAATAAATGTACCCCTTATGAGGCATTGTATGGCCGACCGCTCCTTGTGATACCTAAGTATATAATTGGTGTGACAAAAGTAGACCAGGTCGATGATAGGACTCCGGCAAGGTTGAGTCCTAATCACCCTAGAAGTAATTAATAAATCCCCTGTGAGATTGTAATAAAACCCCACCTAGTCACTTGCATCCTATAAAGAATTATGACTAGGGATTATTTTGGGACCTTAGGGCTTCTTGGCCACCGCCCCCTTCACTGGGTTGGTCGGCTTTCTAGCAGAGGCATTCGGCTTGTGCAGCCACTTAGGCCGTCGTCCCCCCTCTTTAGGTAGGGCGACTATAGGAGGGGTAAAAGAGAGAATTCACTTAGGAAGCACCCCCTAGGGCTATGGTTTTGAGCCCTATATAAGCTTGTAGCCTCCACCTCTTTTCATCAAGCAAGATTAATCTTTTATTCAGCCTTGTGCCGAGTTCTAGGAGGGAGGAACCCCTATAGCGTTCCATGAGATGATCTCCCTCAAAGATCAAAATCTGTAGGGCTCTTTCTGGGGTTCTATCACCTGTTATCAGAGCAGCATTCCTATTGCCCTTTCTGCCATCTCTACCGCCCCCACCTTCCTAAGCAATTCGACAATTGCTATGACACGTGCTTCCACCTTCCACCCAAGCCACAGATCAAATCAATCTGCTGCTGCCTCTTGCGTTTGAACTAGAGATCTGGTATATTTTCATCACCCATGCCTCTTAAATACTATAAGATCCTTTAGCTTACACGTTGACAAAATTTTTTATATTTTATTAGCTGCAAATTTCAACCGTCGCAAACATTATCGTTATTGCGAAGGTGAAACGCTGCAGAAATTTTTAACCTCCTGTTGGCCTATTGAAATCGAATTATTGTTCATCCTTTTTGGCCAAAACTTTTATAAAATTTTATAGATCATCTTAGCTTTCATCTATGACTGATCTCTGAAAGAAAAAATTCCTTCTGAAACCAGTTTTATTGTGCCTCAATTCTTCGTCGCGTAGTGCTGAAATTTAACGACGAAGAAAGCTACCTTTTGACTTTTTCACTATTTTCCTACCATTACTTTACCAAAATTTTGTCAAACTTTTTGCTAATATTAACCGCATATGAACCGAGGATTTTTGCATATTTTTCTTAAATTTTCCTCTGGTGTTTACGTCGAGAATTCATCATTTCTCTTACGTAAAATATTTTCGGTAGGATAGCACATCACATAATAGGATTCCAGCAAGGTTAAGTCCTAATCATGCTAGAAGTAATTAATAAAAACCCTGTGAGATTGTAATAAAATCCCACCTAGTCACTTCTATCCTATAAAGAACTATGACTAGGGTTTATTTTGGGGCCTTAGGGCTTCCTGACCGTCGCCCCCTTCACTGGGTTGGTCAGCTAGGGTTTCTAGCAAAGGCATGCGGCTTGTGCAGCCACTTAGGCCACCGCCCTCTCTTATTTAGATAGGGCAGCTACAGGAGGGGTAAAATGGGGAATTCACTTAGGAAGCACTCCCCTATGGCTATGGTTTCGAGCCCTATATAAGCTTGTAGCCCCCACCTCTTTTCATCAAGCAAGATTAATCTTTTATTCAGCCTTGTGCCGAGTTCTAGGAGGGAGGAACCCCTATAGCGTTCTAAGGGTTGATCCCCCTCAGAGATCAAAATCTATATGGCTCCTTCTGAGGTTCTATCATCTGGTATGAGAGCAACATTCTTGCTGCCCCTATAGCCATCTCAACTGCCCTCACCTTCCCAAGCAATTCCCATAATTACTGTAACACGTGCCTCCACCTTCCACCCCAGTCGCAGATCAAATCAGTTTGCCCCTGCCCCTTGCGTTTGATCTGGAGATCTGGTATATTTTCATAACCCACACCTCTTCAATACTGCAAAATCCTTTACCTTACACATTGAAGAGATTTTCTATATTTTATGTGCTACAAATTTTGACCGTCGCAAACGTTATCATTGTTACGAAGGCGAAATGCTACAGAAATTTTCAGCCGCCTATTTGCCTCGTGAAATTGGTTTATTGCTTCTCCTTTTTGGTCGAAATTTTTATACAATTTCATAGATCATCTTAGCTTCCATCTAAGATTAATATCTAGAAGAAATTCCTTCTAGAATTGGTTTTATTGTGCCTTAATTTGTCATCACGTAGTGCTGGAATTTTACGAAGAAGGATCTGTCTTCCATCTTTTACCCTATTTTTCTACCATTACTCTGTCAAAATTTTATCAAATATTTTGTGCTGATATTGACCACATCTGAACTGAGGGTTTCAACATATTTTCCTTGAATTTTCCTCTAGAATCTAAATCGAGAATTTATCATTTCTCCGACATAAAATCTGTTCGGTAGAACAGCACATCACGGCACCTTTCTTTATCGAATTTCATCGGATTTGAGTGCTGACTTTTGTGGGTTTTTGGAGACTCTTTCTCTCATCTACAAACCCAAACATTCTCACCAAAAAGCCCTCCAAAACATACCCTAAACCAATCCCAAATAGCCAGCCAAATTAGCCCTAAACCGCATCCAACCTTCCTTACCGATCCACCTACCGTTTCATCCAACCTTCCTTACCGATGCACCTACCATTTCAGCCAACCTTTTTAGCCACCTTTGTTCTGAAACCTCACGTCCCAATTAGCCCCAAAACCCTACGAAACCATCGCCTAAACAGCATCTAAAATAGCAATCTAATAAGCCTAAAACCGTAGCCTTCGACAACCATCACTTATTCGCAGTATACCCCCACCGATCTCTATCAAACCTCTACTGCCATCTAACCCAGATCCAAAACCCGTTTCCTAACCTTCATCCACTACTTTCACAGCCCTAAAACTCCACCAAATCATAGCCCCATACCGCACCCAAAAATGGCCACAATACAAGCCCCAAAAAACCGTAGCCTTCCACCTTCAGTCCACCAACATTTCAGCCACCCAATCTCCCTTATCACTTCAACCGTAGCACGCATCTCTCGCTATACAATGCTGCCAATATTGACCTCTTATTGCCATCCTCCTTGATCACAGCCAACAGTAATCATTGTGGCAAAAAGCTACCAGCAGCAATCTTTCGCTGTAATCTATTTATATCGCAACCCGTAATAATCGTTCGCTGCCAACTATCTTGATCGCGGCCAGCAACAAATTGAACATGACAATAGTGGTCTCTTGCTCCATACCACTGCTACTCTCTTCTACAACAGCCATGTACATCACTGCCTCATCTTCCTCCTATTGCAGCTACACTCTTCAATCGATTTATTTGACACGATGGAGAACCTTATGTCATGACATCGGTGGGCTTATTCGAAGCCAAATATGAGACTTTCGAGACGCGTACGGATGCTAGACTATGCGATCCCTTCAAAAAGTTTAGATTAGGCCGATCACCAAGCCCAAGAAGATCACAACAGGGAGCAAACTCAGATTATAAAAGGAACCCATCGGATATAAGAAGCGAAGTTAAGACACGATAGCTCTACACCTCGATGACACTGATCTCCTTTGCACAACTTCAAGAAAGGCACCTCAATCAAGATTCTCAGAGCATGAGAGCCACATCCGATCCAACAATATATAAACCTTTAGCTCCAATCGATTAAAACAACCGTGATGAAGAACTAATGATGATTCGTCAAACCTCTATCATCCAAAAGTACCAAACCAGGTTTGAAAGGTTATCTAATCAAACTTATGATTAGTCTGAAAAGCAGATATTGAGGACTTATATTGAGGGCTTAAAGCCAGAGATTTGGAAAAAAGTTAAAGTGCGACAACCATACACACTTAAGGTAGCCATCTCCTTCGCATGACATCAAGAGGAGCAGTTGAACTATGAAACCCGGAGGACTAGGGCCGCTCCCCGATCAGCGGCACTAAAGCTTGTACCTCCTATTATCACCCAACCCCCTCAATCGAAGAAATTAACAAGAGAAGACCTTCATGATGGATCGGCAAAGGGTATATGTGGACATTGTGATAAACTATGGAGCTTAGAACACAAATGTAAAAGGGAGACACCACTAATGATTGCACCCACTAAAGAACCCAAATTTGAAGATACACTATATCAAAACCATCAAAAAGGATACACTACAACCGACCACCCACACGGTCCCTACCTTAGCCGACTACACCAACCTACAAAAATTAAAGATCGAAGGGTTTCTCGAGTAGTAGTCCGTCATCGTCCTCATCGACACTAAGAGCACACACAACTTCATGAGCAGTAAGGTTGCTGCCCACTTAATGCTCCAAAAAGAAGATTACAGTGGGTTCAAAGTCAAGGTAGCTAACTGCCAAATTCTGAAGTGCAATAAGAAGTGCCTGCGGGTAAAACGGATCCTACAAGAGTAAGACTTAGTTGCTGATTTTTTTCCTCCTCGCTTTTGATGGTTTTGATATAGTGCTCAACATTAATTGATTGTCCACAATTAAAAATATTTTCTAGAATTTTTCGAAGCTAACCATGAAATTTTTTTTAAAAATGAAAAATAGGTGATTTTACGAGGGAGCCTAGCAACTACAACCATAACACAACACTTGGAGGGGTTACTAAAAGAAGAATCTAGTGGTTTCTCAATTCAAATTCAAGAGTTTCATGAGATTGAAGATAAGAACCCTCTCTCATAGCTTGTTGGAATTTTGGGTGTCTCCAACAAATTGAGTAGACTACCTCTGAATCTGTCTTACTCCCTATACTAAACTGGCCGAAACTTCTACCAGCTATCGCTCGGCCAGATTGCTTCCTACAACCTCAGAAGGACATAGATTATTCGGCCATGCTTATTTCCCGCTACGACACATGCCTACATCCTTTTTCCTGGAGATAAGCTACTTCTAAAGTATTACATCCCACCGAACTCACCATGGTTGCTGATGCAGCACTTCTAGATCTCAGGTGACTTCCACAACTTTCCCTAGGATCGGACCATGATCCTCAAAGACCTCCTTGATGATGACTTCCAATCTACGACCGAAGATCATGAGAAAATTGAGCCCCTCTAGTGGCGAAATCAGAATAAGAGAAATATCATTCGCAGATCTCAAAATATGATCCCTCTCACTGAAGAAAGATGAACCACCTTGGCCGAGTTGAACTATAGCCATCATGACCACGATGTTGTCCCCACCAAGTTGTGGCTATATGTTTATGATTGGAGTAAACATATCCAAAGTTGGGATCAGCGTCACCCTTATACAAGATGGTCGACTCCTAATTCACACCGAGGTTTCCCCCACACTCCACACGAGGTTTTTAAAGGGGATACTCATTGCTACCAAATTTAAAATTTGGTTGGATATAGGTCCATGACACGTAAGAGGAGTTAGCCTAGAAGAATTCTAATCCATGCTCACGCCAGATTGGGCTCTCATTATCCTGAACCATACTAAATGGCAGTCACCATTCTAGAAGAAAGATTGGCTATTACTAAAGACTAACCACATCGCAACACATGCAAAGAAGAAATGGCCTCCCGACAAACTACAGAATGGATGAAAAATTGAAGCTCAAGTTTTCCTACACCTCCAACCCGATCAAAAGGAATCTCGAGCCTTAAGGAAGTGGTCTCCTTATTTCTTTAGGCCTTACAAAATTGGGGATCACATTGGAGCCCTAACCTGGAGATTAGATCCATGCACCAGATCAAGATTACAATTGATCCTCCGGGTATCCCACCTCAAATGAAAATTTAAAGAAGATGACTCAGCCTAAATCGTTCCAACTGACTCCCAAGCTAATGAGGAGGCCAAAGTTCAGTTGATGATAGCATGTGAATCATATGAGGAGCTGAAAACTTGGTTCCTTAAGTTTATGGATCCTCAACCTTGAGGATAAGGCTGATTCAAAGTGGGCAAGCTTGATAGGACTCCAACAGGGTTGAGTCCTAATCACGCTAGCGTAATTAATAAAAACCCTATGAGATTATGATAAAACTTCACCTAGTAACTTCTATCCTATAAAAAGTATGGCTAGGATTTATTTTAGGGCCTCAGGGCTTCTTGGCTGCCACCCCCTTCACTTGGTTGGTCTCCTTGGAATCATATGAGGAGCTGAAGACCTGATTCCTTGAGTTTATGGATCATCAACCTTGAGGACAAGGCTGATTTTAAGAGGATGGATTTGATTGGACTCCAGCAGGGTTGAGTCCTAATCACCCTAGAAGTAGTCAAATAAAACCCTGTGAGATTGTAATGAAACCCCACCTAGCCACTTCTATCCTATAAAGAAGTGTGGTTAGGGTTTAGATTGGGGCTTAGTGGTTGTCACTTCCCTTACTAGGCTGGTCGGTCGGGGTTTCCCCCTGCTAGGGTCGGCTATAGAGCCAACCTAGTCGCTACCTGTTCCCTCTAAGGTAGGTAGGCTATAGAAGGGGCAAAAGGGTACATTTAGTTAGGCAAGCACCCCATAGGCTAGGGTTTAGAACCCTATATAATAATGTAGACACCCCCTCTCTTAAATCAAGCAATTATCAACTTTTATTCAGCCTTGTGTCGAGTCTAGGAGGGAGGAACCCCTACAGCATTCCAAGCGTTGATCCCCCTCAAGGGTCAAAATCTATAGAGCTCCTTCTGGGGTTGTATTATACTTCTCGGATTTCTAGCTTCAACCCCTCGATGAAAGTCCCTGACAATTATCTTTTAGACTAGTATCTTGTTTGGTTAGAGAGTCTTTCAAACCTGGTTAGGCACTCCTGAACTGTGGAGGTCTGGTGGAATTTTACGAGTTGGTCATCGATATTTTCATGCTCGTACGGTTCGAAGCAAAGTAGAAGCTCGCTCTTGAATTATCTCCCTGTAGGACACTATGGGTGTGCTTGTACCAATTATACCATTGAGCAGCTTCTCTTCCAAGATGGATGGCAGCAATGTCGACCATAGAAGCCTCCTGAGTCCTGTGATAGAGGAAGTATCGTTCCATATGCGAAATCCACCCGATCGGGTCTTCGTCTTCGCATTGAGGGAAGTCCACTCTTGTGCATAGGCATGATGAGTCTGTCGCTTATTCATTTGTCTTTGTTGGGTTCTTCTTTCATTCAAAACTCCCACTATTTTTTGGGCTTAGTGATCGGCCTAATCTAAACTCCTCGAAGAGAGCGTGTAGTCTATCCTCCATACGCGTTTCAAAAGTCGCCAATTTGGCTTCGAGTATATCTATTGGATGCCATAATATAGGGATCTCCAATCTATCAAATAGATTGATTGAAGATGGTGGTTGCAATCTTCAGGTTGAAGGCAACAGTGGCAGCAAGAGGATGAGAAATGGTAGCTGTGATGATGCTACAAAATCGTCGAGGCTGTGGTGGTGTAGTTTTCCAAGTGGCTGCTATGTTGTTGGAGGATGGCTGGCAAGAGAATATGGATTTGGAAGAAGGAGTGATGGTGGAGCAGGAAGAGGGCAGTAGCAATGCAGGCTTCTTGTCTGTGGTGATGCTGCAAGATCGTCGAGGCTATGATGGTGCAATTTCCAGGGGGCTGCTATGTTGTTAAAGGATGGTAGTCGAGGGAATCTAGATCTAGAAGCAACAGCGATGGTGGAGGAAGAATACGGCAGCAGCAATGCCGGCTACGGCTATGGTGCGACTACATGGCTGTAGGCGGAGGTGGTGGTTGTTTGCAGGCAATTGTGGTAGAGGTGGTTGCAGCAAAGGTGCGGCTGCGATAGAGGGAGGAAGACGCAGAGGATGGTACAGTTATTGTAGAGGAGGCAGCAATGGTGTGACCGGCACTAGAATAGCATGGAAAGAATAACAATAGCAAGGTCATGCAGCCATGGTAGAAGATGATGGCTGTAACGTGGATTGCTAACGGTTGATGGGGGTGGAAAGTAGAGATAGCAACAGTGGGTAGCAGGTCTTGGAGCGAGAGATCGTTGCTGGTAACTTGTAAAGTGAGGGATCTGATAGAACCCCAGAGGAGCTCTATGGAGAATTGATCTTTGAGGGGGACCAACCCTTGGAATGCTATAGGGATTCCTCCCTCCTAGGGCCGACCACAAGGCTGAAATAAAGTGGATACTTGGTTATTGAAAAGAGGTGGAGGCTACATGCTTATATAGGGCTCTAAACCCAAGCCCTAGAGGTTACTTCTTAAGTAAAGTACCCCTTTTGCTCTCCACTATAGTCGGTTGCCCTATTAAGGGAGGCGGCAGCCTAGGGGGCTATACCAGATGGGTGCCTCTGCTAAAAACCCTAGCCGACCTGCCCAGTAAAGGGGGCGGCTGCTAGGAAGCCCTAAGGTCCCAAATATCAACCCTAATGATAGGACTCCTGCAGGGTTGAGTCCTAATCTCCCTAGAAGTAGTCAATAAAACCCTATGAGATTGTAATAAACCCCACCTAGCCACTTCTATCCTATGAAGAAGTATAGTTAGGGTTTAGATTAGGGCTTTAAGGTTTAGTAGTCGTCGCCCCCTTTACTGGGCTGGTCAGCCAGGGTTTCTCCCTGCTTAGGTCGGCTATAGGAGGGGCAAAGGAGTAATTTTACTTAGGCAAGCACCCCCTTATGCTAGGGTTTCGATCCCTATTTAAAGATGTAGATGCCCCCCTTTTGAAACAAGCAATCATCAATTTTATTTCAGCCTTGTGCCGAGTCTAAGAGGGAGGGAGGAACCCCTACAACGTTCCAAGGGTTAATCCCCCTCAAGGGTCAAAATCTATAGAGCTCCTTCTAGATTTTTATCATCTGGTATCAAAGCCGCATTCCTACTGCCCTATAGCCATCATCCACGCATCTATCTTCAAAGCAATTCCCACAATTGCTTTTGACGTCACCTCCATCCACCGTCGCCCACCAAGCCATAGGTCCATCTATCTACTGCCACCCACTACGAGATCTAGAAATCTGGTCTATTTTTATCATCCATGCCTCTTCAATACTACAAGATTCAGTACTTTACATGTTGAAGATTTTTTTCAAATTTTATCTGCTGCTTTCATTTGTCGCAAACATTATCATTGTTGCGAAGGCGAAATGCTGTAGAAATTTTTGCCGCATTTTTGCCTCTTGAAACTTGTTTATTTCTTTTCCTTTCTTGCCAAAATTTTTACACACTCTAAAGATCAACTTGGCTTTCATCTGGGATTGATCTCTGGAAAAAACTCCTTCTAGAACCAGTTTTCTTGTGCAATCTTTCACCATCACACAGTGCTGGTATTTTACGATGAAGGATCTGCCTTTCGTCTTTTGCCCTATTTCCCTACTATTACGCTGCCAAAATTTCGTTAAACTTTTTACTGGTATTAACAACATCTGAACCAAGGGTTTCTGTATAATTTTCTTGAACTTTCCTCTGGAATTTACGTCAAGAAGTCATCGTTTCTCCAACATAAAATCTGTTTGATAGGACAACACATCGCATAACCTTTTTTCACCGAATTCTATCTGATTTGAGTGCTATTTTTTGTGGGATTTTAGACTCTCTTTTCCTCACCAAAACCCTACCATCCTCATTAAAAACCCTTCCAAACCTTACCCTATACCGAACCTAAATAGCCACCCAAATCACCGCTGAACCGCAGCCTACTCCCATCCAAAATGATTCAATTTCCAACCGGCCACCCCCTTCTCCAAAATTCTCATGCCACTAACCCGACAATAGAAAGAAGACCTCAATATTACCGATCTAGAGGCATATACTATGGCATTAGAGGAGGCTATCGATACAAAGTTGGAAGCCTTTGAAAACCGCATGAAAGAGAAGATGTGATCCCTTTTCGCCGAATTCAGAAATGGCCGACCGTCGAGCCCAAGGAAATCACAGTAGGGAGAAACTTCAAATCGGCGAGATGATCCTCAAGAATGTTGCTACATCATCTCTGATCCCAACAACCCACGCATGAAGGATGACTTTCCTAGATGGGAAGAAGGAGACCCGATCAGATGGATCTCGCGCGCGGAGTGCTATTTTCGGTTATACCGAACCGCCAACGCCACACGAGTGAAGATTGTTGCCATCCACCTCATGGGAGATGCTATTCAGAGGTTTAATTGGTTTGAGCACACCGATGGAGGACTCTTTTCGCAACGATTCATGGAAGGACTATCGAACCACTTTAGACCAACCAATTTCGACAATAACGACGAACAATTGGCAAAGATTTGTCAAACCTCCATAATACAAGAATACCAAATAAGGTTTGAACATTTATCTAATCAAACTATGGATTGGTCTGAAAAACAACTTTTAGGGACTTTCATTAAGGGCCTGAAGCCGGAGATTCGGGGAGAAGTAAAGGCGTGGCAATCGTACACTCTTATGGCGGCGATTTCCTTTGCGCGTATTCAAGAAGAATGATTGAACCAAGAGGCACAAAGGACAAGGGTCACTCCCCGACCAGCCATGCCAAGGCCTACAGCCCCCTCTACTACCATCCGAGCCCCCCCATCAAAAAAATTGACGAGGGATGAGCTTCGTGAACGATTGGCCAAAGGATTATGATGGCATTATGATGAACCGTGGAGCCGAGAACATAGCTGCAAAAAGGCCCGGCTCCTTATGATTGATCTAGTGGAGGATGAGGACAATGAACCACCTGAAGAAGCCCTTGAACTTAATGCAGAAGCCACGGAGGAATAGTCCCAACCGGTCGACTACATAGTGCACGTATTGGCCGGCAACTCCAACTCGCAAACGATGAAAGTTGGAGGACTTCTAAAACAACAACCCATCACCATTCTCATTGAAACAGGCAGCACAAATAACTTCCTCGACGGTAAGGTTACTGCATGTTTGGCGCTTTAAATCGAAGGTTGCAACAAGTTTGACGTAAAAGTCGCCGGCGATCGAATCTTCAATTGCGACCAACGCGGGTGAAACTACTCCTCCAAGGCCAAGAAGTGGTAGCTGATTTCTTCCTCCTACCCATCGACAATTATGAAGTTGTACTTAGGATCGAATAGCTCACAACACTAGGTGATATCTTTTGGAATTTTTCTAAATTAATCATGAAATTTTATTGCAAATGGAGACAGGTCACGTTACGAAGCAAGCGCGGGAGCCATATTTCCACCGTTTCATCGCAACAAGTGGAGAAGTTTTTGCACAAAGCATATGGTGGATTCTTGATGAATATCTAGCAGCCATCTAAGGGAGAGAACATGCTAGTTATAGGTGCCCTACAAGCCAATCACGTGAGTGATGGTACGTATGACACACTACGTAATCTTTTTGGTTATGATTAATATTGGCATATTCTCACATTATATTATTTGTTGCATATATATTGTGATGACCTTGGTTCTGTGCAATGGGAATCAGATCATGATGAGATCATGATAATGAGACTGATTCACCTTTAAATATAAATCCTAAAATAATCCCGGTCAAAGGTTACTCTAGAGGGACATTGAGATAATCGGACAGATCGATGTACTATATACCCATCCATATGATGGAGGGGGCTGGTCTCATAGCCACTTATGTGGAGACACTAAAGATATAGTACAGATGCTCATTGGAGAATGAATTTACTGATTGATCCGCTTATGGAATGTTGTATGGTTAATGATACCTAATGTTAGATAGCGATTCCATAGTCTCAGTTGTGTATCTAGTCCTTAGACTTAAGACACCAAGTATGCCTTATATCGATGAGGGATTATAGATACATGGTAACTGAAGGTAAACAGGTTCGATGGATTTGATCCCCTTGTACCGTCTGGGGACTATAGCGTAGTGGCCTAGTACGTCCATAGTCGATGAGTCGATTAAATTATTATGGAGATAATAATTCACTATATCAGAAAGAGTTCTGATGGGAGTGACTCACAGCCAGCTTTGTATCGGGCCTATAGGGTCACACATATGGTGGATGCTTCAGTGAATAGAGAACTGGATGGAGATCCAATTAGTCCCTATTCTTATTAGAAGAGACTCTATGCTAATGGGCTCCTTGATTAAGGCCCAATTAGATGCCTAAGGAGATTATTGGATAGAGATCCAATAATGCAAGGTTAGTGGGTAATCAGATAGAGATCCAATACCTACTAAGGTAGGAACCCTAGGGTTTTTGGTAACTCTTTATAAATGGGAGGGGAGATTCATCGTTGATAGGTTGCAGCTTTAGCCACCACCTCCTATTCTCCTCCCTCCCTGTGCGTAAGAGTTGGAGATCAGATTGGAGGAGTTTTGCTGAAGAGATCCATCGTGTGGATATTGCTAAAGAGGAGGACGCCTGACCTCCTTCTTCTTCTCCATCAAGATATGGAATACAGGGATATACGATCTCCCTAGGTAAAATCAATCTCTTACATATCATGGTTTTATTGGTTTTTAGGTTTTTCTCACGACCCCAATCTTTTGCACGATGATTTGATCTACGTTAGAAACCAATTTTTTGTTTTTGATTTCCATTGCGCATGTGATGCACAAGCGAGGTTTCCCAACAGTGGTATTAGAGCCAAGGTTTTCGTGCAAAAGATTGGTTTTAAACTACGTGTGATGAGATTGAATCGCGTAGAATCGTTCTACGCGTTCTTGCTGCATTTTCTCAACGAAGGCTACGAGGAGGAGGGGCGGCCAGCCACTCTACGCGTTCTTGCTGCATTTTCTCAACGAAGGCTACGAGGAGGAGGGGCGGCCAGCCACGGCCAGCCCCCATGCAGGGTCGACCACCGTTAGGCCGCGGCCAAGGGCCCCTGCAACGGGGCGGTCGGCTGCGGCCAGGGCCAGCCCGCAAGGGAGGCCGATGTCGCTCGCAGGGGCGATAGCTTGAAAGGGTGGCCGGCGCAGGGGTAGCAGTCTACAGGGGTAGCGCCTGTAGGCACGGTCGGCTATGGCCAGTCCGCAGGGGCAGTAGTCGCCTACGAGCACACCAGCTTGCAGCGTGGTGCCCGCAAAGGGGACCGGTTGGAGGGCAAGGTGGCTCTCGGCGGGCAAGGGCAGTCGTTGCCTGCATAGAGGCAGTAGCGGCGGCGGCGTAGATGGGGCAAGAGTGATTAGGGCATCCTTTTGAGAAAAGGACAATCCGACCCCTTTTAAATTCAAAAATTTCAAGTACTGTCCTCGTGTATAGAATTCCAAAAATTCTCTCAACAATTCTAAAAATTCCAAGTATTTTTTAGAATTATAAAAATACCCTTGATAATTCTAAAAATTCTGAGCATGTCCTAATTTTTTAAAAAATAATTAATTAAATAGTTTAAGTAATTATTATATATATCTAGTAATCCTACATATGATGTGATGTAAATATGATGTATGATGTGGATGGATGATCATGAGCCAAGTGTTGTGATGTGTGTAATTATGATTATTATTATTATTGGGGCCAGTGAGCCTACATGAAGAGACGCAGCGGGAGCGTAGAGGTGACAGTGGGACCTACGATGCCGTGGCGGGAGATCACAACGCATGGTGATGCGACGATCCGACGGAACTAATGATGACGAGATCAACAATCACAGGGCATGGAGATACGCAATGCACATATAGATTCTATTGTGAGTGATTAGGCCTATTGGCTCGGGCTTAATCATATTAGTTGACGGCTCATGATCATCCGGTATGGCTTGCATTTGTGATGTGTTATACACCTACTAGATATATGTATATATATATATTCGCATACGATGTAGATATATATTAAATATGTATCTATGTGACACGACAGATTAGGAGACCAATACAAAAACCCCTCCTAAGATAACATTAAGTTGGTAAGCATGAGGTAATAAGATTGACCCACGTGACCTTCCATCATTATAGGAAGAAATTGAATCATGACATAGGTTGAGTTGGTCGAGTCCCTCGAGGTTCACCTATCTACGTAATCGAGATCTTGCCTACGACATAGAGATGTCACCGATGATCTAAGGACATGGTACGCTTGGTCGAGTCCCTCGAGGGCATATCATCAAATCAAACTCATCTTGTAACAATGGTGATGACTTCACTGAACGTCTTGGTTGGTCAAGTCCCTCAAGACTATGATGATTCAGAGGCTAAACATGACGAGAATCATAAGGAGTTGTGATTCGCAAGAGTTGCCTACCTTTTGGGCTTAGTGCAATTGGTCGAGTCCCTCGAGGTTACACTAAGACGCCAATTGGATCATGATCCCCACTAGGAGTCTGTCGGAGACTTTCGTCTTACGTGTCGAGGGTGTCGCATAATTTGCTAAGAAAATAGTGGGAGTATATTAAGAAAGATGTTCATATCTTAATTAATATTTTCTGTAAAATCTGCATGTTATTTATTTTTGCTATATCTTGTTTTATCATAAACATGTCGCTCACAAACCCCCTATGTGGCATACTTGATGCCAACCACCTCACTAGTGTAAACTATACAGATTGGCTCCGTAATTTGAGAATTATTCTCACGACGGAGAAAATCGTATACGTCCTTGATACAATTATGCCCACGCTGGAAGAAGGGGCAAGCGAGGATGAGATCGCTCGCTATGTGAAGTACCCAGATGATTCCACGTTGGCAAAATGTTATAGGTTGGCCTCCATGACTCCTGAGTTATAAAGGAAAAATGAGAGCATGGATGCAGATTCGATCCTTCTTCATCTCCGCCAACTGTTTGAGAAACAGGAAAGAACTCAAAGATATGAGATATCTAAGAGACTCTTCCAAGCCAGGATGATAGAAGGTACATCGATTGAGAATCATGTCCGAATAATGATGGAGTGGATCGAGAAACTCATAGGTCTAGCAATAGTCCCAGAGGATAACCTGTGTGTTGATCTTATACTTCAGTCCCTACCAGATTTCTTTTCTCACTTCATCTTGAATTTTAACATGAGCAAGTTTCATGTGACTCTCACTGAGCTCCTCAATATATTGAGGGAAGCTGAGAGTGCCATCAATAAGGAGAAACTAGTTCTCTATATTGGTGCGACCAAAAAGAAAAGGAAGGCTAGCAAGACCCTTAAGAAGGGCAAGGGCAAAGAAAGACCAGGTAAGGTAAAGGTTGCCAAGAAATATTTGAGAAAGAACAAAGGACAGTGCTTCCACTGTGGCCAAGACGGGCATTAGAAGAGGAACTGTAAGGACTACCTTGTAGAGAAGGTGAGACAGAAGCTTCAGGTATATTCATGATCAGGCTCCACTTGTTAGATTTTCATGATAACACATAGGCATTGGATACCGGGAGTACTTATCATATCTGTAATTCATTGCAGGTTCTGGCAAGACCTAGGAGATTTACTTGAGGCGAGACGGACCTCAAGATGGGCAATGGAGCAAGAGTTGCTGCAGTTGCTGTTGGAGAGGTCACCCTAGATCTGCCTAGTGGAGCTATTATTGCATTAGATGCATGCTATTTTATTCCCTCTATTATCAAAAATATTATTTCTATTTGTTGTTTGACAATTAGTGGATATAAATTAGTTTTTGAGAATAATAGTTGTTCAATAATTATGGATGATGAGATCATCACTAGAGGGACCCTTATAAATGGCTTATATGTGTTAGACACTTCTCCACATATCATGAATATAAATATATTTAAGAGGAAAAGAGATAAGGTGAATAATGCATACCTATGGCATTGTAGGCTATGTCATATACATGAGGAAGGATTGAAAAGTTGCTAAAAGATGGATACTTAAATCCATTTAACTATGAGACATATGCAACTTGCGAACCTTGCCTTCGTGGGAAGATGACTAACTCTCCATTTAGTGGAACTGGAGAGAGAGCCACCGAGTTATTGGAACTCATATATAGTGATGTATGTGGTCCCATATCGACTCAGGCTATAGGTGGTTACTCATACTTTATTACATTCACTGATGATTTCTCTAGGTATGGACACATGTACGTCATGAAGTACAAATCTAAGGCCTTCGAGAAATTCAGGAAATATAAGAATGAGGTAGAGAACCAAATTGGAAAGAGTATTAAGACTCTTCAATCAGATCGAGGAGGAGAGTACTTGAGTACGACGTTCACCCATTTCCTCAATAACTCGGGCTGTTAGACATGGTGCAGTCCATGATAAGTTTCGTTGACCTACTAGTCTCATTCTGGGGGTACGCCCTAGAGACTGCAGCTTACTTTATGAACAGAGTTCCATCAAAGTCAGTAGTGTCTACACTATATGAGATATGGAAAGGAAAGAAGTTCGATCTTAAGATTATTAAGATTTGGGGCTGTCTTACCCACATTAGAAGATACAACCCCGATGAGTTAGAATCAAGGATAGAAGGAACACATTCTTGGTGGAAACAGTGGGAATAAGATAGAATTGAGCGAGGTTGGAGAACCTAGCTCAAGCACCATTCTAGAGCCCGAGTTTGTTCAGGTATCTAACACACAAATTCTA
Organism: Ensete ventricosum; assembly: GCA_029747655.1. NCBI lineage: Eukaryota > Viridiplantae > Streptophyta > Magnoliopsida > Zingiberales > Musaceae > Ensete > Ensete ventricosum. The sequence goes on along the minus strand of JAQQAF010000007.1, from coordinate 23,988,608 downwards.
ACTTTACATTGGTCTACTAGAGTATCTCACCCTTCTAAAAGATATGTGGGACATATTAGTGGAGATGACTCGTAGGATGTTGATCCTCAGACCTACGAGGACCCTATTATGAGTATAGACTCTGGGAAGTGGCGAGAAGCCATGAATTCTGAGATGGATTCCATGTACTCTAACAAGGTTTGGAACCTTGTGGATGCACCTGAGGGTTTTATACCCATCGGCTGCAAATGAATCTTCAAGAAGAAAATCGGAGTGGATGAAAAGGTAGAGACCTATAAAGCAAGGTTGGTAGCTAAAAGATATCGTTAAAGACAAGGAGTTGACTATGACGAAACCTTTTCACCTGTAGCCGTGCCTAAGTCTATTAGAATTATTTTGGCCATTATAGCACACTATGACTATGAGATCTGCAGATGGATGTCAAAATGATATTCCTCAATGGCAACCTTGAGGAGGAGGTGTATATGATACAGCTAGAGGGATTCATATCCAAAGAGGGTTCAAATAAAGTGTGCAAGTTGCTTAGATCCATTTATGGATTGAAGCAAGCTTCCCGAAGTTGGAACATAAGATTTAATCAGGTGATCAGATCTTATGACTTCGTTAAGAATGAAGATGAGCCTTGTATGTACAAGAAGGTAAGTGGAATCACCTTCTTAGTGCTATATGTGGATGACATTCTAATCACTGGGAATGATGTAAGAATGATCTCCATAGTAAAGGCTTGGCTATCCAGAAACTTCTCCATGAAAGACTTAAGGGAAACATCCTATAATTTGGGGATCCGGATCTATAGAGATAGATCCAAAAGGATGCTTGGCTTGTCCCAGTGTAGGTAAATAGACTCCATTGTCAAAAGGTTTTGTTGGGAAACCTCAGTGGGAGCATCACATGTGCAGCGAAAATCAAAACAAAAATCGATTTCCCACGCAGATCAAATCGTCATGCAAAAGATTGGGGTTATGAGAAAAGCACAAAAAAAAAAAAAACCACGATGTGTGAGAGATTGATTTTTCCTAGGGAGATCGTATATCCCTATATTCCAAATCCGGATGGAGAAGTTGAAGGAGGTCAAGCGTCCTCCTCTCAAGCGATATCCACATGATGGATCTCTACAGCGAAACTCCTCTAGTCTGATCTTGTAACTCTTGCGTAAAGAGAGGGAGGAGAATAGGAATGGAAGGCCAAAGTTGCAGCGTATCAACCATGAGTCTCCCCTTCTATTTATAGAGAGCCACCAAAAAATCCTAGGGATCCTACCTTAGTGGGTATTGGATCTCTATCCAATTATCCACTAACCTTACATTATTGGATCTCTATCCAATAATCTCCTTAGGCCTCTAATTGGGCCTTAATCAAGGAGCCCATAAGCATTGGGTCTCATCTAATGAGAATAGAGGCTAATTGGATCTTCATCCAATCCTCTATTCACTGAAGCATCCACCATATATGTGTGACCCTCTAGACCCGATACCGAGCTAGCCGTGAGTCACTCCCATCAGAACTCCTTCTAATATAGTGAATTATTATCTCCATAATAATTCACTCGACTCATCGACTATGGACGTACTAGGCCACTACACAATAGTCCCCAGACAGTACAGGGGGATCGAATCCATCGGACCTGTCTATCCACAGTTATCGTGTATCTATAATCCCTCATTCAACTAATATTCCAAAGATCGTATATTAGATATGGTACTGTCAGGTCACATACGAAATCCGTCATAGTCTCGCTCTAATCGGATTCTCCCAGAGAACTCTTTCTCGCTCAATCTGAATGACCATGACTAGGGATTTGTCTGAGCAAGCACATATGAGATATTTCTCTCGTGATACCGAGAGTGGATATTTCTCTCCACACAAGTGACTTTGAGACCAGCCACCTCCATCATATAGATGGGTATATAGTACATCAGTCTATCCGGTTATCTCGATGTCCCTCTCGAGTAACCTATGACTGGGATTATTTAGGATCTGTGTTTAAAGGTGAATCAATCGCATTATCATGATCTCATCACGATCCGATTCCCATTGCACAGAACCAACGACATCATAATATATATAAATAAATAAATAAATAAATATATATATATATATATATATATATATATATATATATATATATATGTAACAGATAATATAATGTGAGAATATGCCAATATTAATCATAAGCAAAAAGATCACACAGAGTGTCACATGTGCCATCACTCACGTGATTGGCTTATAGGGCACCTGTAACCAGCAATCTCCCACTTGACCAAAAGCAAATCATCTATGTGTCTGATCCCCATCAGACCCCTATGAAGCTCAAATACAATCTGAGCCAGTGGCTTCGTCAGTGGATCTACAATGTTATCTTCGGATGGAACTCTTTCCATTGCTATATCTTTTCGGGTCATGATCACTCTAATAGATGGAACCTCTTCAGAACAATTCTATTGAGACCTGAGTTCCTTTGTTAGAGTTATCTCCCTGTCGCTGTCACAATATATGGTCAGCTCAACGTTGCTTGGTATGACTCCCAAATCCTGGATGAACCTCTTCATCTAAACCCCTTGCTTTGTTGCTTTTGCTGCAGCAATGTATTCCGCCTCTATGGTCAAGTCAGTAGTAGTATCTTGCATAAAACTCTTCCAGCTCACTACTCCTCCATTCAGGGTGAAAACAAACTCTGAATTCGACTTGCTATCATCAATGTCGGACTGAAAACTCGAGTCCATGTAGCCCTCAACCTGGAGACTACCTTCTCCATATATCAATAAAAGATCTTTAGTGCTTCTCAAGTACTTAAGAATACACTTTACTATCTTCCAGTGTTCTAAACCTGGATCTGCCTGATACCTGCTCGTGACACTCAAAGCATGTGCTATATCAGGCCTGGTACATAGCATCACATACATAATAGACCCTATCGCTGAGGCATAAGGTATCTTATCAGTGTTTGTCCTTTGTTTAGGAGTCTATGGGGATATACTCCTAGAAAGTGATATTCCATGTCTCATCGGTATGAGACCACTCTTGGAATTCTTCATGCCAAATCTTTTGATAATGGATTCTATGTATCTAGATTGGGACAAGCCAAGCATCCTTTTGGATCTATCTCTATAGATCTGGATCCCCAAAATATAGGATGCTTCCCTTAAGTCTTTCATAAAGAAATTTCTGGATAGCCAAGCCTTTATTGTGGAGAGCATTCCTACATCATTCCCAATTATTAGGATGTCATCCACATATAGCACCAAGAAGGTGATAGTGCTTCCACTTATCTTCCTGTACACACAAGGCTCATCTTCATTTTTAACGAAGTCATAAGATCTGATCACCTCATCAAATCTTATGTTCCAACTTTGGGAAGCTTGCTTCAATCCATAAATGGATCTAAGCAACCTGCACACTTTATCTAGACTCTCTTTGGATACGAATCCCTCTGGTTGTATCATATACACCTCCTCCTCGAGGTTGCCATTGAGGAATATCATTTTGACATCCATATGTCAGATCTCATAGTCATAGTGTGCTGCAATGGCCAAAATAATTCTAATGGACTTAAGCATGGCTATAAGTGAAAAGGTTTCGTCATAGTCAATTCCTTATCTTTAACGATATCCTTTAGCTACCAGCCTTGCTTTATAAGTCTCTACCTTTCCATCCACTCTGATTTTCTTCTTAAAGATCCATTTGCAGCCGATGGGCACAATACCCTCAGGTGCATCCACAAGGTTCCAAACCTTGTTAGAGTACATGGAATCCATCTCAGAATTCATAGCTTTTTGCCACTTCCCGGAGTCTATACTTATAATAGCCTCCTCGTAGGTCTCATGATCAACATCCTAATAGTCATCTCCACTGATATGTCCTACATATCTTTCAGGAGGGTGAGATACTCTAGTAGACCTACGCAAAGTTGGAACTTATGTGTTAGGTACCTGAACAGACTCGGGCTCTGGAATGGTGCTAGGTTCTCCAACCTCACTCAATTTTATCTTGCTCCCACTGCTTCCACCAAGAATGTGTTCCTTCCCAAGGAACACAACTCTGTTGGCAAGAAAGACCTTTCAGTCATCGGGATGATAGAAATAAAACCCCAAAGTCTCCTTAGGGTATCCCACGAATATGCACCGTTCCATCTTTGATTCCAACTTATCGAGGTTGTATCTTCTAACGTGGGCAGGACAACCCCAAATCTTAACCACCTTAAGATCGGGCTTCTTTCCTTTCCATATCTCATATGATGTAGACACTACCGACTTTGATGGAACTCTGTTCAGAAGGTAAGCTGCAGTCTCTAGGGCGTACCCTCAGAACGAGATGAGTAGATCAGCGAAACTGATCATGGACCGCACCATGTCTAATAGCGTGTGATTCGTCCTTCCTGATACACCATTGAGCTGAGGTGTATAAGGTCTCCACTGGGATAGAATATCATTGTCCTTGCGGAAATGAGTGAACTCTAAACTCAAGTACTCTCCTCCTCGATCTGATCGAAGAGTTTTAATACTCTTTCCAATCTGATTCTCCACATCATTCTTATATTCCTCGAATTTCTTAAAAGCCTTAGATTTATACTTTATCAAGTACATGTATCCATACCTAGAGAAATCATCAGTGAATATGATGAAGTATGAATAACCACCTATAGCCTGAGTCAACATGGGACCACATACATCACTATGTATGAGTTCCAATAACTCAGTGGCTCTCTCTCCAGTTCCACTAAAAGAAGAGTTGGTCATTTTCCCACGATGGCAAGGTTCACAAGTTGCATATGACTCATAGTCAAATGGATCTAAGTATCCATCTTTTAGCAACTTTTGAATCCTTCCCTCATGTATATGACCTAGCCTACAATGCCATAGGTATGCATTTTTCACCTCATCTCTTTTCCTCTTAGACATATTTATATTAATGATATGTGGGGAAGTGTCTAACACATATATGCCATTTATAAGGGACCCTATAGTGATGATCTCATCATCCATAATTATTGAACAACTATTATTCTTAAAAACTAATTTATATCCACTAATTATCAAACAAGAGATAGAAATAATATTTTGATAATAGAGGAAACAAAATAGCATGCATCTAATGCAATAATAGCTCCACCAAGCAGATGTAGGGTGACCTCTCCAATAGCAACTGCAGCAACTCTTGCTTCATTGCCCATCTTGAGGTCCATCTCGCCTCTAGCCAATCTCCTAGGTCTTGCCAGAACTTGCACAAATTATAGATATGATAAACACTCTCGGTATCCAATACCTATATGTTATCATGAAATTCTGACAAGTGGAGACTGATCATGAATATACCTGAAGCTTCTCCAAGCTTTTGTTTCGCCTTATATGCAAGGTAGTCCTTATAGTTCCTCTTCCAATGCCTGTCTTGGCCATAGTGGAAGCACTATCCTTTATCCTTTCTCGGGTATTTCTTGGTAACCTTTACCTTACCTGGTCTTTCTTTGCCCTTGCCCTTCTTAAGGGTCTTGCTAGCCTTCCTTTTCTTTTTGGTCTCACCAATATAGAGAACTGTCTTCTCCTTCTTAATGGCACTCTCAGCTTCCCTCAACATATTGAGGAGCTCAGGAGAGTCATCTCAAACTTGTTCATATTAAAGTTAATAATGAACAATGAAAAGGAATCTGGTAGGACTGAAATATAAGATCAACGCATAAGTTATCCTCTAGGACTATCTATATATTTCACAAAGCGAGCGATCTCATCCTCGCTTATCCTTTCCTCTAGCATGGGAACAATCATGTTAAGGACATATACAATTTTCTCTTCTGTAAGAACAATTCTCAAATTACGGAGCTTTTAGACCAATGAGGCGGTTGACATCAAGTATGCTACGTAGGGGTTTTGCAAGTGACAAATAAGATATAGCGTAAATTAAATAACATGTAGACTTTACAGAAAATACTAATTAAGATATGGACTTCTATCTTAATGTACTCCCACTATTTTCTTAGCGAATCACGCGACACCCTCGACACGTGAGACGAAAGTTTCCGGTAGACTCCTAGTGGGGATCAGGATCCAATTGGCATCTTAGTGCAACCTCGAGGGACTCGACCAATTATACTAAGCCCAAAAGGTAGGCAACTCTTGTCAATCATAACTCCTTATGATTTTCGTCTTGTTAGGCCTCTGAATCATCATAGTCTCGAGGGACTCAACCAACTATGACGTTCAGTGAAGTCATCACCATCGTTACAAGATGAGTCTGATTCGATGATATGCCATCGAGGGACTCGACCAAGCATACCATGTCCTTAGGTCACCGGTGACATCTCTATGTCATAGGCAAGATCTCGATCACGTAGATAGGTGAGCCTTGAGGGACTCAACCAACACAACCTATGTTGTGATTCAATTTCTTCCTATAACGAAGGAAGGCCACGCGGGTCAATCTTATTGCCTCATGCTTACTGACTTAATATTATCGTACAAGGGGTTTTTGTTTCGTATCGGTCTCCTGATATGTCGTGTCATAAATATACATATTTAATATATATCTACATCGCATACAAATATATATATTCATATATCCAGTAGATATATAATACATCACATATGCAAGCCACACCGGATGATCATGAGCCGTCACCTAATATGATTAAGCCCGAGCCAATGGGCTTAATCACTCACAATAGGATCTATGTGTGCATTGGCGCATCTCCATGCCCTGTGATTGTTGATCTCATCATTATCGGTTCCGTCAAGTCGTCGCATCACCATGCGTCGTGATCTCCCACCACGACATCGTGGGTTCCGTTGTAACCTCCACACTCCCGCTGCGCCTCTCCATTAATTACAAATAATCATAGGCACGCAGGCCCAACAATAAACGAGAAAAACGCAGGCTCGCAAGCCCCAATAATAATAATAATCACAATTACACACATCACAACACATGACTTATGATCATCCATCCACATTATACATCACATCATATGTAGGATTACTAGATATATTTAATAATTAATTAAATTATTTAATTAATTATTTTTTAGAAATCAGGACATGCTCAAAATTTCCAAAATTATCAAGGGCATTTTTGTAATTCTAGATGAGAGGACAGTCCTCGAAATTTCTAGAATTATCAAGGGTATTATCATAATTCTGGATAAGAGGATAGTCCTCAAAATTTTCAAAATTGTTGAGGGCATTTTTGAAATTCTGTACATGAGGACAATCTTCGGATTTTTTTGAAATTTAGAGGGGCAGGATCGTTCTTTTCTCAAAAGGATGCCCTAGCCCTCTCCTTGTCGCCCTCTGCGCCGTCGCCACTATTGCACCTGCACAGGCGACAGGGCTGGCCGTGGGCGACAGCCCCTTGCGGGCGACTACCGCCCTTGCGGGCTGGCAACAGACCGCCGTGCCCGCAGGCGCCGCCCCTGCGGGCTGCCGCCCCAGTGGGTGGTCGCCCCTTGCGGGCTGGCCTTTGCCGTGGGTTGCCTGCCCTGCATGGGGCCTGGCCGTGGCTTGCCGCCCCTCCTCCTCGCTGTCTTTACTGCGAAAACACAAAAAGAACGCGTAGAATGATTCTACGTGATACAATCTCATCACACACAGTTTAAAACCAATCTTTCGCACGAAAACCTTGGCTTTGATACCACTGTTGGGAAACCTCAGCGGGTGCATCACATGTGTAGTGGAAATCAAAACAAAAATCGATTTCCCACGCAGATCAAATCATCGTACAAAAGATTATGGTCGCGAGAAAAACTGAAAAAATCGTAATGTGTGAGAGATTGATTTTACCTAGGGAGATCGTATATCCCTATTTTACAGATCCGGATGGAGAAGATGAAGGAGGTCAAGCGTCCTCCTCTCTAGTGGTATCCACACGATGGATCTCTGCGGCGAAACTCCTCCAATCTAATCTTGCAACTCTTGCTCAAAGGGAGGGAAGAGAATAGGAGGTTGTTGCTAGAGCTGCAGCCTATCAACCATAAGTCTCCCCTCCTATCTAAAGAGAGCCACCAAAATCTTAGGGCTTCTTAGTGGGTATTGGATCTCCACCCAATAACCCACTAACCTTGCATTCTTTGAGTTCTTCCTTGTTTCTCAAACGGTTGGTGGAGATGAAGAATGATAGAATCTGTATCCATGCTCTCATGTTGCCTCTGTAACTCAGGAGTCATGGAGGCCAACATATAATATTTTGCGAATGTGCAATCATCTATATACTTCACATAGCGAGCGATCTCATCCTCGCTTGCCCCTTCTTCCTGCTTAGGCACAATTGTATCAAGGACGTATGCGATTTTCTCAACTATGAGAATAATTCTCAATTTACAGAGCCAATCTGTATAGTTTGGACCAGTGAGGCAGTTGGCATCAAGTATGCCACGTAGGGGGTTTGTGAGCGACATGTTTCCGAAAAAATAAGATATAGTAAAAAATAAATAACACGCGGACTTTATAGAAAATCCTAATTAAGATATAGACTTATATCTTAATATACTCCCACTATTTTCCTAGCGAATCACGCGACACCCTCGACGCATGAGATGAAAGTCTCCGGTAGACTCCTAGTGGGGATCGAGATCCAATTGGTGTCTTAGAGTAATCTCGAGGGACTCGACCAACTACACTAAGCCCAAAAGGTAGACAACTCTTGTCAATCACAACTCCTTGTGATTCCCGTCATATTTGGCTTTTGAATCATCATGGTCTCGACTGCTCGACCAACCATGAAGTTCAGTTAAGTCATCACAATCGTTACAAGATGAGTCTGATTCGATGGATATGCTCTTGACTGCTCGACCAAGTCATACCATATCCTCAGGTCACCGGTGACATATATATATCGTAGGCAAGAACTCGATCACGTAGATAGGTGAGCCTCGAGTGACTCGACCAACTCAACCTATGTCGGGATTCAATTTCTTCATATAACGATGGAAGGCCACGTGGGTCAATCTTATTGCCTCACACTTACCGACTTAATATTATCGTAGGAGGGGTTTTTATTTTCTATCGGTCTCCTAATATGTCGTGTCACACACATACATATTTAATATATATCTACATCACATGCAAATATATATATACATATATCTAGTAGGTGTATAACATATCACACATGCAAGCCACACCGGATGATCATGAGCCGTCACCTAATATGATTAAACCTGAGCCAATGGGCCTAATCACTCACAATAGGATCTATGTGTGCATCGGTGCATCTCCATGCCTTGTGATTGTTGATCTCATCATCATCGGTTCCGTCGGATCGTCGCATCACCATGCATCGTAATCTCCTGCCACGGCATCGTGGATCCCGTTGTCATCTCCACACTCCCGTCGTGCCTCTGCAAATAATTACAAATAATCACAAGCATGTAGACCCAATAATAAACGAGAAAAACAGAGACTCGTAGGCCCCAACAATAATAATCATCATAATTACACACATCACAATACATGACTCATGATCATCCATCCACATCATACATCACATGTACATCACATCATATGTAGGATTACTAGATATATATAATAATTAATTAAATTATTTAATTAATTATTTTTCTGAAAATCAGGACATGCTAAGAATTTTCAGAATTATCTAGGGCATTTTCATAATTCTGGATCAGAGGACAGTCCTCGAAATTTCCAAAATGTTAAGGGTTTTTCATGAATTCTGTACACGAGGACAGTCCTCAAAATTTCATGAATTCATAGGGGCAGGATCATCCTTTTCTCAAAAGGATGCGCTAGCCCTCTTGCCCCCTTTGGCCGCCACCGTCGCTGTCTCTGCCCCTGCATAGGCGGTGGCTACCCTTGCACGTCGGCAGTCGCCCTTGTGGCCCATGCCATGCCCGCAAGCGGCACCCACTATGGGCACCGCCCCTCTATGGGCTGGCCGCGGGTAGGCACTATTCCTGCAGCCTCGTCGCGGGCAAGCAGCCCCTTACGGGCTGGCCACTGGCAGCAAGCGGTGCTTCTGCCCGCAGGCGGCCTTACTGCGGGCGCCACGCTCACAGCCGACCACCCGCTTGCGGGTTGTTGCCCCTGCGGGTGGTCGCCCCTTGCGGGATGCTAGCCTTGCGGGCGGTCGCCCCCTTGCAGGGGTCCTTGGCTGCAGTCGGTTGGTCCTTGCAGCCGGTCTGGCCAGCCCTACACGGGGGCTGGCAATGGCCAGCCATCCCTCCTCCTCCTCGCAATGTTTGCTGTAAAAACATGGCAAGAACATGTAGAACGATTCTATACGATTCAATCTCATCACACTCAGTTTAAAACTATTATTTCGCACGAAAACCTTCGCTCTGATACCACTGTTGGGAAACCTTAGCGGGTGCATCACAAGCGTAGCAAAAATCAAAATAAAAATCGGTTTCCCACGCACATCAAATCGTCGTGCAAAAGATTGAGGTTGAGAGAAAAACACAAAAATAAAAAAAACTGCGATGTGTGAGAGACTGATTTTACCTAGGGAGATCCTATATCCCTGTATTCCAGATCCGGATGAAGAAGATGAAGGAGGTCAAGCGTCCTCCTCTCTAGCAATATCCATACGATAGATCTCTACAGCGAAACTCCTCTAGTCTGATCTCGCAACTCTTGCATAGAGGGAGGGAGGTGAATAGGAGGGGGAGGCCAAAGTTGCAGCTTATAAACCATGAGTCTCCCCTCCTATTTATAGAGAGCCACAAAAAAACCCTAGAGCTCCTGCCTTAGTTGGTATTGGATCTCCATCCAATTACCCACTAGCCTTGCATTATTGGATCTCTATCCAATAATCTCCTTAGGCCTCTAATTGGGCATTAATTAAGGAGTCCATCAGCATAGGGTCTCATCTAACGAGAATTAGGGCTAGTTGGATCTCCATCCAATCCTCTATTCGCTGAAGCATCCACCATTTGTGTGTGACCCTCTAGGCCCGATACCGAGCTGGCCGTGAGTCACTCCCATCAGAACTCCTATGATATAGTGAATTATTATCTCCATAATAATTTACTTGACTCATCGGCTATGGACGTACTAGGCCACTATGTCATAGTCCCCAAACAGTACAGGGGGATCAAATCCATCAGACCTATCTATCATCTATTACCATGTATCTATAATCCCCCATCCAACTAGTATACCAGAGATCGTATATTGGACATGGTACTGTCAGGTCACAAATGGAATCAGTTTGTCTTGCTCTATTCGGATTCTACCGGAGAACTCCTCTCTCTATCCGAATGACCCTGGCTAGGGATTTGTCTGAGCAAGTACATATAAGATATTTCTCTCATGATACCGAGAGTGGATGATCCTCTATTGACACTCAATTGCCTTCATAAGGTTGGCTATCAATCCTGATAACCAGTTGTACCGGATCTGAAACTTTCCAAACCTGTAAGTCTGGCGTCAAAAAAGGAGTACTCATACAAGGCATCCTTGGTGTCTCAAGTCTAAGGACTAGATACACGATTTGGACTATGGAATCACTGTCTGACATTATGTATCATTAACCATACAACATTCCATAAGCAGATCAATCAGTGAACTCATTCTCCAATGAGCACCTGTACTATATCCTTAGTGTCTCTACATAAGTGACTATGAGACCAGCCGCCTCCATCATATGGATGGGTATATAGTACACCTGTCCTATCACATGTGTCATCACTCACGTGATTGGCTTGTAAGGCACTTGTAACCAGCAAGTTTGGCATGGAGAATTCCAAGAGAGGTCTCATACTGGTGAGACATGAAATATCACTTTCTAGGAGTATGTCCTCAAAGACTCCTGAAGAAAGGGCAGACATGAATAAGATACCTTATGCCTCAGTGATAGAGTCTATCTTGTATGTGATGCTATGTACCAGCCCTGATATAGCATATGCTTTGTGTGTCACGAGCAGGTATCAGGCAGATCCAAGTTTAGAACACTAGAAGGTAGTAAAGTGTATCCTTAAGTACTTGAGAAGGACTAAGGATCTTTTACTAGTATATGAAGGTAGCCTCCAGGTTGAGGGCTACACAGACTCGAGTTTCAGTCTGACATTAATGATAGCAATTCGAATTCAGGGTTTGTTTTGACCTTGAATGGAGGAGTAGTAAGTTGGAAGAGTTCCCAACAAGATACTACTGTTGACTCGACCATAGAGGCGGAATATATTACTGCAGCAGAAGCAGTAAAGGAAGGGGTGTGGATGAATAAGTTCATCAAGGATTTGGGAGTCATACCAAGCAGCATGGAGCTGACTCCCATATATTATGACAGCGATAGAGCAATAACTCTAGCATGAGAACCCAGGTCTCATCAGAATTGTTCTGAGGAGGTTCCATCTGATTAGAGTGATCATGACCCGAAAAGATATAGCAATGGATAAAGTTCCATCCGAAGATAATATTGCAAATCCACTCACGAAGCCGCTGGCACAGATTGTATTTGAGCGTCACAGGGGTCTGATAGGGATCAAACATATAGGTGATTGGCTTTAGGTCAAGTGGGAGATTGCTAGTTACAAGTGCTCTGCAAGCCAATCACATGAGTGATGGCACGTGTGACATACTGCGTAATCTTTTTGCTTATGATTAATATTGGTATATTCTCACATTATATTATTTGTTGCATATATAGTGTGATGTCCTTGGTTCTGTGCAATAGGAATCAGATCGTGATGAGATCACGATAATGAGATCGATTCACCTTTAAACATAGATCCTAAATAATCCCGGTCATAGGTTACTCGAGAGGGACATTGAGATAACCAGACAGATCGGTATACTATATACCCATCCATATGATGGAGGCAGTTGGTCTCATAGCCACTTGTGTGGAGATACTAAGGATATAGTATATGTGCTCATTGGAGAATGAGTTCACTGATTGATCCACTTAAGGAATGTTGTATGGTTAATGATACATAATGTCAGACAGTGATTCCATAATCCCAGTTGTGTATCTGGTCCTTAGACTTGAGACACCAAGGATGCCTTGTATGAGTACTCCTTTCTTTGACGCCAGACTTACAGGTTTAAAAAGTTATATATCTCATTCAGTTGGTTATTGGGATTGGTAGCCAACCTTATGAAGGCAATTGAGTGTCAATAGAGGATCATCCACTCTTGGTATCACGAGAGGAATATCTCATATGTGCTTGCTCAGACAAATCCTGGTCAGGGTCATTCGGATTAAGAGAGAAAGAGTTCTCTAGGAGAATCTGATTAGAGCGAGATTATGGCGGATTCTGTATGTGGCCTGACAGTACTATATCCAATATACGGTCTTTGGGATATTAGTTGGATGAGGGATTATAGATACACGGTAACTGAGGATAGACAGGTCCGATGGATTCGATCCCCCTGTACCGTCTGGGGACTATGGCGTAGTGGCCTAGTACATCCATAATCAATGAATTGATTGAATTATTATAGAGATAATAATTCACTATATCCGAATGAGTTCTGATGCGAGTGACTCACGGCCAGCTCGGTATCGGGCCTAGAGGGTCACACACATATGGTGGATGCTTCAACGAATAGAGGATTCGATGAAGAACCATTTAGCCCCTATTCTCATTAGATGAGACCCTATGCTGATTGGCTCCTTGATTAAGGCCTAAGGATATTATTGGATAGAGATCCAATAATGCAAGGTTAGTGGGTAATTGAATGAAGATCCAATATCCACTAAGGCAGGAGTCCTAGGGTTTTCGGTGGCTCTCTATAGGAGGGGAGACTCATGGTTGATAAGTTGCAGCTTTAGCCACCAACTCCTATTCTCCTCCCTCCCTCTGCGCAAGAGTTGGGAGAGCAGATTGGAGGAGTTTCGCTGCAGAGATCCATCGTGTGTATACCGCTAGAGAGGAGGACACTTGACCTCCTTCATCTTCTCGATCTGGATCTAGAATATAAGGATATACTATCTCCCTAGTTAAAATCAATCTCTCACACATTGCAGTTTTATCGGTTTTTGCATTTTTCTTACGACCCTAATTTTTTGCACTACGATTTAATTTGCGTGGGAAACTAGTTTCTTGTTTTTGATTTCCGCTGCGCATGCGATGCACCCACTGAGGTTTCCCAACAAAACATACAAAACTCAGATCCTAAGCTTTCCCTCTTGCTGGATGAATTCATGGATATTTTCACGGAGCTGTGCGGGCTGCCCCCTAACCGGTCGCATGATCACCGCATTCCTATTTTGCCAAGCAAACCTCCAACAAATTTGTGATCATACTGATATCTTCACTTGCAGAAAGATGAGATCGAAAACATCGTTAAAGAGATACGTGAAACTGGGGTGATTCGGTCGAGTTGCAGCCCTTACTCCTCACCGGTGTTGCTAGTGCGCAAGAAGGATGGTACGTGGCGGATGTGCGTTGACTACCGGGCTCTAAAGGCCATAACTGTCAAGGACAAATATCCTATCAATTTTAGATGAACTCTTGGATGAATTAAAAGGAGCTCGAGTCCTCACTAAATTGGATCTCGGATCCAGATACCATCAGATTCGGGTATGCACTGAAAATATTCCGAAAACTGCATTCCGCATGTATAATGGCCACTACGAGTTTTTGGTAATGCCTTTCAGACTTACAAATGCTCCTTCTACCTTTCAAAGCTTGATGAATGATATCTTCCGAAGGTTTCTACGCAAGTTCGTATTGGTATTCATTGATGATATTCTCATTATAGCCCTATGCTTGATATACATTTTGAGCACTTACGAACTGTTCTAACCGTTCTTTGAGAGAATACTCTTTATGTTAAATAGTCAAAGTGTAGCTTCTTACAACCTAAAGTGAAGTATCTAGGGTATATTATATCAGAGGATGGAGTGGCGATAGACCCAACAAAGACCTACAAATGTAAAATCACTACGCGGCTTCCTTGAACTCATGGGCTACTACCTAAAGTTCCTGAATGATTATGGCAAGATCAATACCCCACTCATATCCCTACTCAAGAAGGACTCTTTTTCAGGGTTGGATCAAGCCTCCATAGCTTTTGAAAGACTCAAGGCTGCGATGACGACGACGTCGGTCCAAGCGCTACACGATTTCAGTCGAACTTTCATGATTGGGGCTGTTCTAATGCAAGATGGCTGACCTCTTGCCTACACCAGCAAAGCTTTATCTCCCTCACATCTCAAAATATCTGTGTATGACAAAGAAATGCTTACTATCATACATGCAATCACAAAGTGGAGACCCTACCTGATCGGCCGACGCTTTCAGATTACGACCGACCACCGAAGCCTTAAATATTTCATGGAGCAAAAAATATCCTCCCAAAGTAGCAACGATGGGTAAATAAACTCCTTGGCTTTGATTATGAAATTACTTACAGAAAAGGAAAAGAGAATGTTGTTGCAGATACCCTATCTCAGCTACCGGGTCAAGCCAAAATTTCAGCCATCTCCCTTCCCTCCACCGACTTCCTCGATACAATTAGGGAGGAATAGAAGAATGATCCGAAAGCCCGAGCCATCAGAGAAAAATTGGAGAAGGATCCGGGTTCCATGGGCCGCCACTACACTTGGAATTCGAAGGACCTGCGCAACAAAAACTGAATTTTGATTGTTCCTTCTTACCTATACTTCCAGATTATTTTGCATGAGATGCACTCGTCACCTTCAGCAGGGCACTCTGGATTTCTAAGCCATACCCGAAGAAAATCACCATCCCAGAAGAAAGATTGGCTATCAGTAAAGACTAACTATATCGTAGCACATGCAAGGAAGAAACGACGACCCGATAAACTTCAGAATGGATAAAAAATTGAAAATTGAGTTTTTCTATACCTCTAGCCCGATCAATAGGAAACTCGAGCCTTAATGAAGTGGTCTCTCTATTTCTTTAGGCCTTGTAAAATTTGGGATCACATTGGGGCCCTAACATGGAGATTAGATTCGTGCACCAAATCAAGATTGCAGTTGATCCTCCAAATATCCCACCTCATATGGAAATTTAAAGATGACGACTCAACCCAAGACCCGGTTCCCTGAGTTCATGGAACCTCAGCCTTGAGGACAAGACTGATTTTAAGAGGGCGGGTTTGATAGGACACCAGCAGAGTTGAGTCCTAATCTCCCTAGAAGTAGTCAATAAAACCATGTGAGATTGTAATAAAATCCCACCTAGCCACTTCTATCCTATAAAGAAGTATGGTTAGGGTTTAGATTAGGGACTTAGGGTTTAGTAGTCATCTCCCCCTTTACTGGGCTGGTCGGCCAAGGTTTCCCTCTGCTTAAGTCGTCTATAGAGCCAACCTAGCCACCCCTTGTTCCTATTAAGGCAGGTCAGCTATAGGAAGGGCAAAGGGATAATTTTACTTAGGCAAGCACCCCCTTAGGCTAGGGTTTTGATCCCTATTTAAAGATCGCCCCCCTTTTGAAATAAGCAATCATCAATTTTATTTTAGCTTTGTGCCGAGTCTAGGAGGGAGGAACCCTTACCGTGTTCAAAGGGTTGATCCCCCTCAAGGGTCAAAATCTATAGAGCTCATTCTGCTATCACCTAGCCACTCTTCTTTATAGAATAGAAGTGGCTCGGTGGAGTTTATTACAATAATCTCAATGGCTTAGGAAGCCCTAAGACTTCAAGACTCCTTCCCACAAAACCTTAGCTGACTCCTCAATAAAGGGGATGATGGCAATATTAGGAGAATATTACATGACTCAAGACTTTATTGACTCATTGACTTATTGAGCTTAGGACCCATCCAAGCTAGGGTCCTAACAGACCCATCATCTTCAAATCAGCCTTGTCCTCGATGCTGAGATTCCATGTGTTCATCAATGGAACTTTAACCTCCTTATCAGCTTGGGTGTCAGTTGGAAGGATCTGGGCTGAGTCATCTTTTTTAAATTTCCATTTGAGGTGGGATACAGATTAGGGTCCCAATGTGATCCCCAATCTTGCAAGGTCCAAAGTTGTAGGGGGACCACTTCCTTGAGATTTGAATTTCCTATTGGTAGGGTTGGAAGTGTATGGAAGCTCGATCTTTATGTTTGTCAGGAGGTCAATTCTTCTTTGCATGGGCTGCCATGTGGTTAGTCTTTAGTAGTAACCGATCCTTCTTCTGATATGGTGACTGCCCTCTCATATAGTTTAGGATGATGAGAGCCCATTCTGGTGTGAGCATTGATTATAATTTTTCTAGGCTTACTTCTCTTTCATGTCATGAACCTATATCCAGCCAAATTTGAAGTTTGGTAGGAATCAGTATCCCCTTTAAAAACCTTGTGTAGAGTGTGGGGAAAGCCTCAATGCAAATTAAGAGTCGGTCATCTTGCATAAGGGTGACGTCGATCCCAACTCTCCATGTGTCTATTCCAATCATAAACATCTGGCCATGACTTGGTGTGGATGATATCATGGTTATGAGGGCTATAGTTCCACTCGGCCAAGGTGGGACATCTTTCTTCACAGTGAGAGGGATGATATTTTGTTGAGACCTATAAATGATCCTTCTCTTACTCTGATTTTGCCCTTGGATGGGCTTAATTTTCTCGTGATCTTGGGTCATAGATCGAAGGTTATCATCAATGAAGACTTTGAGCATCATGGTCCGATCCTGGCGAAAGTCGTGGAAGTCACATGAGATCTGGAAGTATTGAGCAACCATGTTGAGTTCGACGGGATGTAACACTTCAGAAGTAACTTACCCCTAGAGAAAGGATATAGGGATGTGTCGTAGTGGGAAATAAGCACGGTCGAACAATCCGTGTCTCTGTCATCTCTTGGGCAACCAACTTAACTTCAATCTTTTGAGGTTGTGGGAAGCAATCTAGCCGAGCATCAGCTAGTAGAAGTTTTAGCCAATCGACATAAGGGGGTCGGGCAACTTGATAGGAGGTAGTTAGCTCGGTTTGGTGGAGGTGCCCAGAATTTCAGCAAGCTGTGGAAGAGGGTTCTTATCTTCAATCTGTTAGAACCCTTGTGGATTCTAACCTTAGGGTGATTGTTAGAACCCTTGAGAATTCTAAGCTTAGGGTGATCTCTATAGGGGATTGGCCTTCTTGGAACTCTATAGAGGTTCATCCTTCCTTGGAATTATGCACTATGGCTGAAACATAATTGATCTATTCATGATGAAAGAGGGGAGAATACAAGGCTATTTATAGGGCTTCTAAACCCCAACTCTTAATAGGATTCCTACTTAAGACCCCTACTCCTAACAACTCCTACTTTAACTCTAAGAAGCAACTCATACTTTCAACAACTCAAACTCCAACTCTAAGAAGCAACCTCCAAACTAATCCTAATCTTATTCTAACTTAACTAACCCCTCCTCAACCAACCCCTCTTTAACTAGGATAAGGGGTGGTTAATTAGGGTGACATATATCTTATTCTTCCCTCAAAATATCTTTCTCCAAACTAATCCTAACCTAGCCGTCCTCCTCACCTCTTTAATAGGGGTCAGCTAGATTTCATTTACATGAACGCCCTTAGGATTTATATATTTGCCCTCTTCAATGAAACTAAATTATGACTCCCTTAGCTAGAGTCCTAACAGACCCGCCCTCTTCAAATCATTCTTGTTCGCAAGGCTGAGCTCCATGTCTCTGGGTTGTGATCAGTAATTCCTTAAGAGGGTCCCTCGTGGCCTTATAGTAGGCACATCCTGCTCCTGGGGTCCAGCATCAGAAGTAGTGATTGGATGGTGATGTATTACGATCCAGTGATCCCATGCAATCATCAACTGAGCCTGGGCCTCCGTATCGACTTGGGTGTTGGGTGGATAAAATGGGGCTGAGTTATCCTCTCTAAACTTCTATTTGCGATGAGATACTTGGAGGAGCAATTATATTTTTAAATTGATGTACTGATCTGATCCATGAGTCACGGCTCCATTATGATCCCCATTTTATAAGGGCCAAAGTAGCAGGGGGACCACTTCCTTGAGGCTCGAATTTTCTACTGGTAGAGCTGGAGATAAAGGGAAACTCGATATTCAACAGTAAACTTTCTTCTGCTCTGATATTTATCGGGGGGCTGTTTCTTTCTTGCATGGGCTGCCACTTGGTTGTTCTTTAATAGTAACCGAGCCTTCTTTCGGAATAATTGCTCCCCTTTGATAAGGTCCTTGGTGGTGTGAGCCAATTCTGAGTTCGAGGAGGGAAAGAGTTGTAATTCTACCGAGCCTATTTTTATCTCTCCTTTGTGTTGTTGACCTGTATCATGCCAAACCTCAAATTCAGTAGCAATTAGTATCCTTTGACATATCAAAAGCATCATGTGAAATGTAGGGAGAGCCTTGGTATATATTAGGAGTCGCCCATCTTGCATGAGGGTGGTGCCAATCCTAATTCCTGATATGTCTACTCCAATTACGAACACATTGCCACGATCGAGTAATGCTACCACTAATGTAGATGGTATCGTGACTGTGAGGATCCTGTAGATGATGGACATGTGGATGCTTTCCTCCTGTTGCTTCAGAATTTTGATCCCCATCTAATAAAGTTTGGAGTCACAGATTCCATGTTGGTATTGTCGTTGGAGGGACTCAATCTTCTTGCGGTCATGGGCTGTGGATCAGTGGTTATCATCAGGGAAGACTTTGAGCATTATGGTCCACTCCTTGGAGAAGTCATGGAAGTAGCCCGAGATCTGGGAGTGCTTCAGAAGCCATAGCTGGTTCGGTTGGATGTGGCACTTGAGGAGGAGTTTATATCTGCAGACAAAGAGGTAAAGCTTTTTAAGATAAAGCGTCCTTGCAAGGGAAGGTAGTGACCGAATGATCTATGTCTCCTACGTCTCCTGGATGATCCTTTTAGCTTCGGCCCTCTGAGGATATGCAATATGGCCGAATATATGCTAGTGGTTCCTCTTGCAAGATCAGCATATGAAGATTGTATAGCTTGGTAGGAAGTAGTCAGCTCGATTCGATGGAGGTGCCTGAAATTTCAACAAGCTTATGGAAACATCATTACTTCATTCTTATGTCTCTCGCATAAAGTCACTTGTTCTCCCTTGTCATTCATAAGATTGTTGGTGAGGACAGTGATGGGTTACTGCTTAAAGGATTCTTCAACTTTTGCTACTTGCAGGTTTGCATGGTCAGCTAAAGTGTTAGTCGTGCAATCGGTTGGTTACGGGTTCTCCTTCGTGGTCTGATAGGACTCCAGCAGGGTTGAGTCCTAATCTCCCTAGAAGTAGTCAATAAAACCATGCTAGATTGTAATAAAGCCACTCCTATCTTATAAAGGAGTATGACTAGGGTTTAGATTAGTCCTTAGGGCTTAGTGGCCGTCGCCCCCTTACTGGGTTGGTTGGCCAAAGTTTCCCCCTGGTTAGGTCAGCTATAGAACCAACCTAGTCACCCCCTGTTCCTATTAGGGCAGGTTGGCTATAGGAGGGGCAAAGGGGTAATTTTACTTAGGCAAGCACCCCCTTAAGCTAGGGTTTTGATCCTTATATAATGATGTAGCCGCCCCCTCTCTTGAATCAAGCAATATCAATTTTATTTCAGCCTTGTGCCATATCTAGGAGGGAGGAACCCCTACAGTGTTCCAAGGGTTGATCCCCCTCAAGGATCAAAATCTATAGAGCTCCATCTGGGGGTTCTATCATCTGGTATTAGGGCAGCGAACTTGCTGCCCCTGTAGCCATCATTCATGCCTCCACCTTCCCAAGCAATTCCCACAATTGCTACGACACACGCCTCCACCTTCCACCCCAGCAGCAGATCAAATCAATCTACCGCTGCCCCCTGCGTTTGATCTAGAGATCTAGTATATTTTTATCACCCATGTCTCTTTAATACTACAAAATCCTTTACCTTACATGTTGAAGAAGTTTTTCGAAAAGCTTCCTTGTTGCAAAATTTTACCGTCGTAAACGTTATCATCGTTGCAAAGGTGAAACGCTGCAGAAATTTTCAGCCGATTGTTGCTTCTTGGAATGGAACTTTTAATCATCCTTTTTGGCTGAAACATTTATACAATTTTGTAGATCATCTTAGCTTTCATCTAAGACTAATCTCATAAAAAAACTCCTTCTGGATCCGGATTTATAGTGTTGCTATTCTTCATCATGCAGTGCTTGAATTTTACGATGGAGAATCTGCCTTCCGTCTATTGGCCTCTTGAAACCGAACTTTTGTTCATCTTTTTTGGATGAAATTTTTATACAATTCTCAAGATCAAGTTGGCTTTCATCTGGATTTTATTTCATGAATAAACGCCTTCTGGAACTAGTTTTTTTTGTACAATCTTTGACCATCACGCAGTTTTGGAATTTTACGATGAAGGAATCTGCCTTTCGTCTTTTGCCTATTTCCCTACTGTTATGCTGCCAAAATTTCATCAAACTTCTTACTGGTTTTAACAACATCTGACCAAGGGTTTTTGTATAATTTCCTTAAACTTTCCTCTGGAATTTATGTCGAGAAGTCATCGTTTCTCTGACGTAAAACCGGTTCAGCAGAACAGCACATCGTAGCACTTCTTTTCATCGAATTCTATCAGATTTGAGTGTTATTTTTGTGGGATTTTGGACTCTCTTTTCCTCATCACCAAACCCTACCATGCTTACCAAAAACCCTTCAAAACCCTACCCTAAACCGAAACCAAACAGCCCCCTAAATCAGCCTACTTCCTTATCGATCCACTTACCATTTTAGCTAACTTTCCTTACCGAGACACCTACCTTTGCTGCCATCTATCCCAGATCTAAAATCTATTTTCCTAACCTTCATCTACTTCTATCACAGCCCTAAAACCATACTAATTTGCAGCCTAAACTCCACAAAATTGCAGCCCCAAATCTGCCCTAAAACACAGCCTACTTCCATCCAAGCCGATTCACCTTCTAACCGGCCACCCCCTTCTCCATAATTCCCTGGCCACTAACCCGACAACAAAAAAAAGATCTCAATATTATATATCTAGAGGCATATACTATGGCATCAGAGGAGGCAATCGATGCAAAGCTTGAAGCCTTTGGAAACCGCATGGAAGAGAAGATGCGATCCTTTTTTGCCGAATTCAGCATTGGCCGACTGTCGAACCCGAGGAAATCACAACACGGAGAAACTTCATATTGGCGAGATGATCCTTAAAAACATTGCCACATCACCTCTGATCTCAATAATCGATGCATGAAGGTTGACTTCCCTAGATGGGAAGAAGGAGACCCGATCGAGTGGATCTTGCTCGCGGAGCGCTTTTTTCGGTTCTTCCGAACCGTCGACGCCACACGGGTGGAGATTGCTGCCATCCACCTTGAGGGAGATGCTATTCAGTGGTTTAATTGGTTTAAGCACACCCATAGATGACTCTCTTGGCAGCGATTCAAGGAAGGACTACTAGACCGCTTCGAACCAACCGATTTCAACAACATCGACGGACAGTTGGCAATGATTCGTCAAACCTCTATAATATAAGAATACCAAACTAAGAATTGGTCTGAGAAACAACTTTTATATACTTTTATCGAGGGCCTAAAGCAGGAGATCCGAGGAGAAGTAAAGGCGCGACAACCGTACTCTTATGGCGGCAATTTCCTTCGCACGTATCCAGAAAGAACAACTGAACCACGAGGCATGAAGGACAAGAGTCGCTCCCTGACCAGCCATGCTGAGGCCTACTGCCCCATCTACTTCCATCCAAGCCCCTGCACCAAAAAAGTTGACAAGAGACGAGCTTCACGAACGATCGGCCAAGGAGTTGTGTTGGCATTGCGATAAACTGTGGAGCCGCGAACATCACTGTAAAAAGGGCCAGCTCCTCGTGATTGAACCAGTGGAGGATGAGGACAATGAAACATCTGAAGAAGCTCTTGAACCAAAAGAAGAAGCCATGGAGGAAGAATCCTAACCGTCCAGCTACTTAGTGCACGCATTGGCCGGCTATTCCAACCCGCTGATGATTGCGCCCACTAAAGAACCCAAACTAGAAGATACGACTCTCGAGCCCAAGGAGAAGGATACACCACAACCGGCCATCTGCACGGTCCCTACCTTAGCCGGCTACACCAACCTACAAAAATTAAAGATCGAAGGGTTTCTCGAGCAATAGTCCGTCATCATCCTCATCGACGCTGGGAGCACACACAACTTCATGAGTAGTAAGGTTACTGCCCAGTTAATGCTCCAAAAAGAAGATTACAACGGGTTTGAAGTCAAGGTAGCTAACGGCCAAATTTTGAAGTGCAACCAGAAGTGCCCGCGGGTAAAACTGATCCTATAGGAGCAAGACATAGTTGCTGATTTTTTCCTCCTCCCTCTTGATGGTTTTGATATAGTGCTTGGCATTGATTGGTTGTCCACGATTGGAGATATTTTTTGGAATTTTTCAAAGCTAACCATGAAATTTTTTACAAAAGGAAAGCAGGTGATTCTACGAGGAAGCTCAGTGGCTACAATGGGGTACCAAAAGAAGAATCCAATGGTTTCCCAATTCAAATTCAAGAGTTTCATGAGATTGAAGATAAAAAACCACTCCCACAGCTTACTGAATTTTTGGGTGTCTCCACCCAATCGAGCCGACTACCTCCTCTGAAGCTGGCCGACCCCCCTATGTTGAATAGGTCGAAACTTCAACCAGTTGTTGCTAGACCAGATTGCTTCATACAACCTCAGAAGGTCAAAGATAAATGGGTAGTCCAAGAGATGATAGAGACACAGATTATTCGGTCATGCTTATTTCCCTCTATGACATGTCCCTATATCCTTTTTCCTGGAGATAAGCTACTTCTAAAGTGTTACATCCTGTTGAACTCACCATGGTTGCTGATGCAGCACTTCCAGATCTCAGGCGACTTCTATGACTTTTCCCAGGATTGGACCATGATGCTTAAAGACCTCCTTAATGATGACCTCCGATCTATGGCCCAAGATCGTGAGAAAATTGAGCCCCTCTAGTGGCAAAATCAAAAAAGGGGAAGGATCATTCGCAGGACTCAACAAAGCATGAACATCATCCCTCTCATTATAAAGAAAGATGCACCACATTGGCCGAGTGGAACTATAGCCCTCACGATCACGATGTCATCCACACCAAATCATGGCCATTGTTTATTATTGGAGCAGACACATCCATAGTGGGGGTCAGCACTATCCTCATGCAAGATGGTCAACAACACGAAGAAGTAAAAATGGGCCCTGAAAAATCACCACTCCTACCCACCTCAGACTCAGATCGGGCTCACACCACTAGAGATTTTAAGAAGGCACGACTACTGTTGCAGAGCAACCACATTGTAGCCCATGCAAAGAAGAAACTTCCCCCTGACAAACGTCGGAGCAGAAGAAAGTTTTCTGAGAAAGATCAGGTCCCCCTTTATCTCCAACTCCACCAGCACGAAATTCAAGCCTCAAGAAAGTGGTCTCCTTATTTCTTTGGGCCTTGCAAAATTGGGGATCACATTGGGGCCCTAACCTGGAGATCAGATTCGTGCACCAGATTAAAATTACAGTTGATCCTCCAGGTATCCCACCTCAATTGGAAATTTAAAGTCGACGACTCATCTCAAGTTCTTCCAACTGACACCCAAGCTGATGAGGAGCTGAAGACCTGCTTCCCTGAGTTCATGGAACTTCAGCCTTGAGGACAAGGCTGATTTTAAGAGGGCGGGTTTGATAGGACTCCAGCAGGGTTGAGTCGTAATCTCCCTAGAAGTAGTCAATAAAACCCTGCTAGATTGTAATAAAGCCACTCCTATCTTATAAAGGAGTATGGCTAGGGTTTAGATTAACCCTTAGGGCTTAGTGGTCGTCGCACCCTTACTGGGTTGGTTGGCTAGAGTTTCCCCCTGCTTAGGTCAGCTATAGAGCCAACCTAGTCACCCCTGTTCCTATTAAGGCAGGTTGGCTATAGGAGGGGCAAAGGGATAATTTTACTTAGGTAAGCACCCCCTTAGGCTAGGGTTTTGATCCCTATATAATGATGTAACCACCCCCTCTCTTGAATCAAGCAATTATCAATTTTATTTCAGCCTTGTGCCGAATCTAGGAGGGAGGAACCCCTACAGCGTTCCAAGGGTTGATCCCCCTCAAGGATCAAAATCTATAGAGCTCCATCTGGGATTCTATCATGTTCTCCTCCTCAGGTTTCTGGATCTCTTCTTTAGATTCTTTAATATATTTTATCATATAAAGCCCCCCTTTTTGCAGTGATGATTACGGCTCCAAAGTTCGTTGCAATGCCGACAAAGGCTCTTCGCCGATCTGTCATGTAGCTCTTCTCTCGTCAATTTTTTTGGCAGCGAAGAATGGCTGGGAGTAGAGGGAGGTTTATATGCTGCTAGTCTAAGAGTGGTTCTCATCCTCCAAGCATCTTGGTTCAGTTGTTCATCTTGGATACGGGCGAAATAGATTGCGGCCTTCACAGTGGGGGCTGTCGCGCTTTAACCTCTCCTTTAATTTTCGGCTTGAGTCCTTCGATGAACGTCCCTAATAATTGTCTGTCAGACCAATCAAGAGCAAAGTAAGATAATTCCTTAAACCTAGTCTGGTATTCTTGGATCGTGGAGGTTTATCAGATCTTGGCAAGTTGTTCATTGATATTCTCATACTTGGTCAGCTCAAAGCGGTTCTGTAGCGCATACTTGAATTGTATCCATGTCAAAGTCCCATGTTGTATTCAAGCCAATTATACCATTGTATAGCATCTCCTTCATGGTGGATCATACCGGTGTTCATCATGAAATCCTCCGGTGTTTGGTATGATGGAAGTAACGTTCGGAATGCGAAACCCATCCCGTCAGGTCTCCTTCTTCCCATCGAGGGAAGTCTACCCTCATGCGTGACTACCTCATATAAGTGACTCATTCTTTCTTTTTGAGAGGCTTCTCTGAACTTTGACCTTGATGGAATTTTATTGGGCTTGGAGATACGGCTCAATCCGAATTCGACGAATAAGGTGGGCAAACTGTCCTCTATGCGTGATTCGAACGCCTCCAACTTGGCATCGATTGAACCTTGAGATGTCATTGCATGTGCCTCCAAATCTAAGATGCCAATGTCCCTCTCCTGCTATCGGGTTAGTGGTATGGAATGGTTGGGTGGTTTGGTGGCCGATAGGGATGGTGGATCCTGGGTATATGGCTACAGTTGAAAGGAGGGTTTGCTGATTTAGGGCTGCTATAGGGGCTATAAGGAGGGTTTGGTGATAGAGGTTTAAGGTTAGAGGGATGGCTTAGGGTTGTTATTGATGGCAGCAACTGGTTTTGTAGGATTGATGGCTGCAGAGGGTAAGGATCAGTGGAAGGTTCGGTGGTTGCGGAAGACCATTGTTTAGGCTACGGTTTGAGTTAGCTGCGGATTCTGGAAATAGGTTATGATGACTGCATCTTAAGGCTAGAGGAGTGTCCTAAAGATGATGTGGGTGGTAGCAATAATTTCGGTAAGGATCAGATATGGGTGCAATAAAAAACACCGAAAGGTAGTGCTGCAGAATTCTGCGTCGATAGGCTACGATAGGTTGTTGTTTTGGGCTACCATTTTGGGAGTTGTTTGAGTTATAAAAATAGGTTATGATGGTTGCATCTTAAGACTAAATGAATACCCTAAAGGCATCTTGGATGGTGGCAGCAAGATGGTTGGGTTTTCGTCGGTTAAGAAGAAGAAGAAAAATAAAGGTGTAGCAGTAGATTTTTCGTCAAAAAAATTCCAGCAGTGAAGATGTAATTTTTTCCAGAAATTCTCAATAAAAATTCAAGTGAAACTCAAAATAAATCTACTGGATAGTGAGAGATAATGTCGTCAAAAATTTTGTGGAAAGAAACGACAGCAGAAGTTTTGGCAAAATCAAAGATTACAATAAGGTGTTACTGTAGAATTTTTCAGCTAAAGATTTCAGTAGTATAGTCAAAAATTTTTGCATCAGTTTGTAACAAGGAATCAAGTAAAACTAAATTAAAATCCACTAGCAAGGAAAAGGCAATGGTGTCAAAAAATTCGTCGAAGAAATCGGCAGCAAAAGTTTTGGCAAGATTAAGGAATACTAAAAGGTACTACGGTAGAATTTTTTCATCGAAAGATTTCAACAGTATAGATGAGATTTTTTTCCAGCAGTTCAAAATAAGGATTCAAGTAAAACTAAAGGAGAATCTGCTGGTAAGGGAAAGGTAATGCTAACAAAAAATTCATGGCAGAAAACAATAGCAAAAGGTTCGGCAAAATTGAAGATCACGAAGAAGTATGGTAGTAGCTTATTACGTCTAAAGTGCAACAGTTCGGACGTAAAAGATTAGTAGGTTATCTTGATAATTTTTTGATGAAACCAAATGGAGATCTGAGGATAGGAACTTCTAAAGCCATGATAAAAATTTGGTAGATATTTGATCAGTAAAAACACAACATCAAATCAAATAGTCAATGGTGTGCGGCTAGAATTCTACGACGTAACTTTTATCGTAAAGATGGAAACTTTGTTATGAAAAGTTTATGCAACAAATAGGAATGTTTTTTTTATATTTTTTGAATAGGGATAACTAAATTGCAGTAGTAGTAAGGTAGTTAACCAGAACCTGTTGCAATTCATGGGGCGATCAAAGGATGATCTGTGGTAATGGAGATGATGATCTTTAAGTAATTGTGGGAATTGCTTTGGATGGCTATGGGGGGCTGATGGATGACTATGGAATGGCAGTGAGATGCCAAGAATGCTGCTCTGATTCCAAGTGTTAGAACCCTTGAGGATTCTAAGTTTGAGGTGATCTCTATAGGGGATCGACCTACTTGGAACTCTATAGAGGTTCATCCCTCCTTGGAATTCTACACTATGGCTAAAACATAATTGATCTATTCATGATGAAAGAGGGGAGAATACAAGGCTATTTATAGGGCTTCTAAACCCCAACACCTAATAAGATTCCTACTTAAGACTCCTACTCCTAACAACTCCTACTCCAACTCTAGGAAGTAAATTCTACTTTCAATAACTCCAACTCCAACTCTAATAAGCAACCTCCTCATCCAACCCCTCTTTAACTAGGATAAGGGGTGGTTAATTAGGGTGATATATATCTTATTTTTCCCTCAAAATATATTCCTCCAAACTAATCCTAACCTAGCTGGCCTCCTCACCTCTTTAATAGGGGGTTAGCTAGATTTTATTTACATTAATGCCCTTTGGATTTATATATTTGTCTTCTTCAATGAAACTAAATTAGGACTCTCCTAGCTAGAGTCCTAACCGTGATCCCTATAGGGGACCGACCTCTTTGGAACTCTATAAGGGTTCCTCCCTCTTTGGTTTTTTGCACATAGAATAAAAAATAATTGATCTATTGGTGATGAAAAGTGGCTGATTACAAAGCTATTTATAGGGCTTCTAAACCCTAACTCCTAATATGACTCATACTTCTAACAACTCCAACTCCAACTCGAAGAAGCAACTCCTACTTCCAACAACTCCAACTCCAACTCTATGAAGCAACTCCTACTCCAAGTAAACTAAGACTCCAACTCCTAATTTAACTCCTAATCAACCCTTGATAGAGTCCTAACTGAATGGAGCTCTTCCCCTCCACAAAGTGGGTAGCAAATTGGGTTGGTTACAAGCATGACTTAGTTAACTCCAACCCGTATCTAATTCCGACTCCTAACCATACTCCAGTTCAACCGAATCCTAATCCTACTAGGATTTGGTTGACTTATTACAATGGACTCAAATTTTCGCCTAGCCGACCTAATGTTAGGTCTAGGATGACCAAAAAGGCCCAATTTATCGAGCTTGTTTTCATCTCTCCTTCGTATTGTTGACCTATTATTAGGAAACCTCAGCGGGTGCTGTTGGTTACAGGTGTCCTGCAAGCCAATCACATGAGTGATGGCACGTGTGACACGCTGTGTGATTTTTTTGCTTATGATTAATATTGGCATATTCTCATATTATCTGTTACATATATATTGTGATGTCCTTGGTTCTGTGCAATGGGAGTCGGATCATGATGAGATCACGATAATAAGATCGATTTACCTTGAAACACAAATCCTAAATAATCTCAGTCATAGGTTACTCAAGAGGGACATTGAGATAACCGAACAGATCGATGTACTATATACCCGTCCATATGATGGAGGCAGCTGGTCTCACAGCCACTTGTGTGGAGACACTAAGGATATATATAGTACATGTGCTCATTAGAGAATGAGTTCACAGATTGATCCGTATATGGAATGTTGTATGGTTAATGATAACTAATGTCAGATAGCGATTCCATAGTCCCAGTTGTGTATCTGGTCCTAAGATTTGAGACACCAAGGATGTCTTGTACGAGTACTCCTTTCTTTGACGCAAGACTTACAGGTTTGGAAAGTTTCAGATCTGGTACAACTGGTTATCAGGATTGATAGCCAAGCTTACGAAGACAATTGAGTGTCAATAGAGGATTATCCACTCACGGTATCATGAGAGAAATATCCCATATGTGCTTGCTCAGACAAATCCATAGCCAGGGTCATTCGGATTAAGAGAGAAGGAATTCTTTGGTAGAATCCGAATAGAGCAAGACAAACTGATTCCATATGTGACCTGATAGTACCATGTCTAATATACGGTCTCTTGGATATTTGGATGAGGGATTATAGATATATGGTAACTGTGGACAGACAGGTCCAATGGATTTGATCCCCCCTGTACCGTCTGGGGACTATTGCGTAGTGGCCTAGTATGTCCAGAGTCGATGAGTCGAGTGAATATTATGGGGATAATAATTCACTATATCAGAAGGAGTTCTGATGGGAGTGACTCACAGCTAGCTTGGTATCGGGCCTAGAGGGTCACAGATATATGGATCCAATTAGCCCCTATTCTCATTAGATGAGACACTGTGTTGATGGGCTCCTTGATTAAGGCCCAATTATAGGCCTAAGGAGATTATTAGATGGAGATCCAATAATGCAAGGTTAGTGGGTTATCGGATGGAGATCCAAAACCCACTAAGAAGCCCAAAGGTTTTGGTGGCTCTCTTTAGATAGGAGGGGAGACTCATGGTTGATAGGCTGCAGCTTTAGCCACAACCTCCTATTCTCTTCCCTCCTTTTGAGCAGGAGTTGCAAGATTAGATTGGAGGAGTTTCGCCGCAGAGATCCATCGTGTGGATACAACTAGAGAGGAGGACGCTTGACCTCCTTCATCTTCTCCATCCGGATCTGTAAAATAGGGATATACGATCTCCCTAGGTAAAATCAATCTCTCACACATTGCGGTTTTTTCAGTTTTTCTCGCGACCATAATATTTTGCACGATGATTTGATCTGCGTGGGAAATCGGTTTTTATTTTGATTTCCACTGCACATGTGATGCACCCGCTGAGGTTTCCCAACAGTGGTATCAAAGCCAAGGTTTTCCTGCGAAAGATTGGTTTTAAACTGCGTGTGATGAGATTGTATCACGTAGAATCATTCTACGCGTTCTTTTTGTATTTTCGTAGTGAAGACAGCGAGGAGGAGGGGCGGCAAGCCACGGCCAGCCCCCATACACGGCCAGCGACCCACGGCCAAGGCCAGCCCGCAAGGGGCGGCCACCCACTGGGGCTGCAGCCCGCAGGGGCGGCGCTTGCGGGCACGGCGGGCTGCTGCCAGCCTGCAAGGGCGATAGTCGCCCGCAGCGCGGCGCCCGCAAAGGGGAAAGTTGTCGGATGGCGCGCGCAAGTGGCGGCTGCCCGCGACGCGCCTGCAAGGGGGGCGGCCGCATGCGACCAGCCCGCAAGGGGTTGTCGCCCGCGGCTAGCCCTGTCGCCTGTGCAGGTGCAGCGGCGGCGACGGCGCAGAGGGCGGCAAGGAGAGGGCTAGGGCATCCTTTTGAGAAAAGAACGATCCTGCCCCTCTAAATTTCAAAAAAATCCGAGGATTGTCCTCATGTACAGAATTTTAAAAATGCCCTCAACAATTCTAGAAATTTTGAGGACTGTCCTCGTATCCAGAATTATGATAATACCCTTGATAATTCTAGAAATTTCGAGGACTGTCCTCTCATCTAGAATTACAAAAATGCCCTTGATAATTTTAGAAATTTCGAGCATATCCTGATTTCTAAAAAATAATTAATTAAATTATTTAATTAATTATTAAATATATCTAGTAATCTTACATATGATGTGATGTATAATGTGGATGGATGATCATAAGTCATGTGTTGTGATGTGTGTAATTATGATTATTATTATTATTGGGGCCTGCGAGCCTGCGTTTTTCTCGTTTATTGTTAGGCCTGCGTGCCTATGATTATTTGTAATTACATGGAGAGGTGCAGCGGGAGTGTGGAGGTTACAACGGAACCCACAATGCCGTGGTGGGAGATCACGACGCATGGTGATGCGACGACTCGACGGAACCGATAATGACGAGATCAACAATCACAGGGCATGGAGATGCGCCAATGCACACATAGATCATATTGTGAGTGATTAGGGCCATTGGCTCGGGCTTAATCATATTAGGTGACGACTCATGATCATCCGGTGTGGCTTGCATATGTGATGTATTATATATCTACTAGATATATGAATATATATATTTGTATGCGATGTAGATATATATTAAATATGTATATTTATGACATGACATATCAGGAGACCGATACGAAACAAAAACCCCTTATATGATAATATTAAGTCAGTAAGCATGAGGCAATAAGACTGACCCGTGTGGCCTTCCTTCGTTATAGGAAGAAATTGAATCACGACATAGGTTTAGTTGGTTGAGTCCCTCAAGGCTCACCTATCTACGTGATCGAGATCTTGCATATGACATAGAGATGTCATCGGTGACCTAAGGACATGGTATGCTTGGTCGAGTCCCTCGATGGCATATCATCGAATCAAACTCATCTTGTAACGATGGTGATGACTTAACTGAACGTCATAGTTGGTCGAGTCCCTCGAGACTATGATGATTCAGAGGCCTAACATGACGGAAATCATAAGGAGTTATGATTGGCAAGAGTTGCCTACCTTTTGGGCTTAGTGTAATTGGTCGAGTCCCTCGAGATTGTACTAAGATGCCAATTGGATCCTGATCCCCATTAGGAGTCTGTTGGAAACTTCCGTCTCACGTGTCGAGGGTGTCACATGATTCACTAAGAAAATAGTGGGAGTACATTAAGATAGAAGTCCATATCTTAATTAGTATTTTCTGCAAAGTCTACATGTTATTTAATTTACGCTATATCTTATTTGTCACTTGCAAAACCCCTACGTAGCATACTTGATGCCAACCGCCTCATTGGTCTAAAAGCTCCGTAATTTGAGAATTGTTCTTACGGAAGAGAAAATTGTATATGTCCTTAACATGATTATGCCCGTGCTAAAGGAAAGGATAAGCGAGGATGAGATCGCTCGCTTTGTGAAATATATAGATAGTCCTAGAGGATAACTTCTGCGTTGATCTTATATTTCAGTCCTACCAGATTCCTTTTCATTGTTCATTATTAACTTTAATATGAACAAGTTTGAGATGACTCTCCCTGAGCTCCTCAATATGTTGAGGGAAGCTGAGAGTGCCATTAAGAAGGAGAAGACAGTTCTCTATATTGGTGAGACCAAAAAGAAAAGGAAGGCTAGCAAGACCCTTAAGAAGGGCAAGGGCAAAGAAAGACCAGGTAAGGTAAAGGTTGCCAAGAAATACCCAAGAAAGGATAAAGGACAGTGCTTCCACTATGGCCAAGACAGGCATTGGAAGAGGAACTATAAGGACTACCTTGCAGATAAGACGAAACAAAAGCTTGGAGAAGCTTCAAGTATATTCATGATCAGTCTCCATTTGTCAGAATTTCATGATAACATATGAGTATTGGATACCGAGAGTGTTTATCATATCTATAATTTGTTGCAAGTTCTGGCAAGACCTAGGAGATTGGCTAGAGGCGAGATGGACCTCAAGATGGGCACTGAAGCAAGAGTTGCTGCAGTTGCTATTGGAGAGGTCACCCTACATCTGCTTGGTGGAGCTATTATTGCATTAGATTCATGTTATTTTGTTCCCTCTATTATAAAAAATATTATTTCTATCTCTTGTTTGACAATTAGTGGATATAAATTAGTTTTTGACAATAATAGTTCTTCAATAATTATGGATGATGAGATTATCACTAGAGGGACCATTATAAATAGCTTATATATGTTAGAGACTTCTCCACATATCATGAATATAAATATGTCTAAGAGGAAAAGAGATGAGGTGAATAATCCATACCTATGGCATTATAGGCTAGGTCATATACATGAGGGAAGGATTCAAAAGTTGCTGAAAGATCGATACTTAGATCCATTTGACTATGAGACATATGCAACTTGTGAACCTTGCCTTCATGGGAAGATGACTAACTCTCCTTTTAGTGGAACTGAAGAGAGAGCCACCGAGTTATTGGAACTCATACATAGTGATGTATGTGGTCCCATGTCGACTCAAGCTATAGGTGGTTACTCATATTTCATTATATTCACTGATGATTTCTCTAGGTATGGACACGTGTACTTAAGAAGTACAAATCTGAGACCTTTGAGAAATTCAGGGAATATAAGAATAAGGTAGAGAATCAAATTAGAAAGAGTATTCGGACTCTTCGATCAGATCGAGGAGTATAGTACTTGAGTATGGAGTTCACCCATTTCCACAGGGACAATGAGATTCTATCCCAGTGGACACCTCCTTATACACCTCAGCTCAATGGTGTACCAGAAAGGAGGAATCGCACGCTGTTAGACATGGTGCGGTCCATGATATGTTTTGCTGACCTACCCGTTTTATTTTAGGGGTACGCCCTAGAGACTGCAGCTTACCTTCTGAACAGAGTTCCATCAAAGTCGATAGTGTCTACACCATATGAGATATGGAAAGGAAACAAGCCCGATCTTAAGATTATTAAGATTTGGGGCTATCCTACCCACGTTAGAAGACACAATCCCGATAAGTTGGAATCAATGACATAATGGTGCACATTCGTGGGATACCCAAAGGAAGTTTGTGTGTATTATTTCTATCATCCCGAGGACCGAAAGGTCTTTGTTGCCAAGAGAGCTGTGTTCCTTAAGAAGGAACAAATTCTTGGTGGAAACAGTGGGAGTGAGATAGACTTAAGTAAGGTTGGAGAACCTAGCTCAAGCACCATTCCAGAGCCCGAGTCTGTTCAGGTACCTAACACACAAGTTCTAACTTTACGTAGGTCTAATAGAGTATCTCACCCTCCTGGAAGATATGTGGGACATATCAGTGGAGATGACTCTCAGGATGTTGATCCTCAGACCTACGAGAAGGCTATTATGAGTATAGACTCTGGGAAGTGGCAAGAAGCCATGAATTCTGTGATGGATTCCATGTACTCTAATAAGGTTTGAAACCTTGTGGATGCACTTGAGAGTATTGTACCCATCAGCTGCAAATGGATCTTCAAGAAGAAGATTATAGTGAATGGAAAGGTAGAGACCTATAAAGCAAGGCTGGTAGCTAAATGATATCATCAAAGACAAGGAGTTGACTATGACGAAACCTTTTCACTTATAGCCATGCTTAAGTCCATTAGAATTATTTTGGCTATTGTAGCACACAATGATTATGAGATCTGGCAGATGGATGTCAAAACAACATTCCTCAAGGGCAACCTCGGGGAAGAGGTGTATATGATACAACCAGAGGGATTCGTATCCAAAGAGAGTGCAGATAAAGTGTGCATGTTACTTAGATCAATTTATTGATTGAAGCAAGCTTCCTGAAGTTGGAACATAAGATTTGATGAGGTGATCAGATCTTATGACTTCGTTAAGAATGAAGATGAGCCTTGTGTGTACAGGAAGGTAAGTGGAAGCGCTATCACTTTCTTGGTGCTATATGTGGATAACATCCTAATAATTGGGAATGATGTAGGAATGCTCTCCACAATAAAGGCTTGGCTATATAGAAACTTCTCCATGAAAGACTTAGGAGAAACATCCTATATTTTGGGGATCCGAATCTATAGAGATAGATCCAAAAAGATGCTTGACTTATCCTAGTCTAGGTACATAGACTCCATTGTCAAAAGGTTTTGCATGAAAAATTTCAAGAGAGGTCTCATACCGATGAGACATGGAATATCACTTTCTAGGAGTATGTCCCCAAAGACTCCTGAAGAAAGGACATACATGAATAAGATACCTTATGCCTCACGATAGGGTCTATCATATATGCGATGCTATGTACTAGGCCTGATATAGCACATGCTCTGAGTGTCACGAGCAGGTATCTGGTAGATCCAGGTTTAGAACACTGGAAGGCAGCAAAGTGTATCCTTAAGTACTTGAGAATTACTAAAGATCTTTTACTAGTATATGGAGGAGGTAGCCTCCAGGTTGAAGGCTACACGGACCCGAGTTTTCAGTCCAACATTGATGATAGCAAGTCAAATTCAGGGTATGCTTTCACCCTGAATGGAAGAGTAGTAAGCTGAAAGAGTTCCAAGCAAGATACTACTGCCGACTCGACCATAGAGGCGGAATACATAGCTGTAGTAGAAGCAGCAAGACGAAGGGGTGTAGATGAAGAAGTTCATCAAGGATTTGGGAGTCATACCTAGCAGCGTGGTGCTGACTCCCATATATTGTGAGTCAATATATACATCACATGCGCAGCGAAAATCAAAACAAAAACTGATTTCTCATACAGATCAAATCGTCGTGCAAAAGATTGGGGTTACGAGAAAAATCACAAAAATAAAAGAATGACGATGTGTGAGAGATTGATTTTACCTAGGGAGATCGTATATCCCTGTATTCTAGATCCAGATGGAAAAGATGAAGGAGGTCAAGCGTCCCCCTCTCTAGTGGTATCCACACGATGGATCTCTGCGGGGAAACTCCTCCAATCTGATCTTGTAACTCTTGCTCAGAGGGAAGGTGGAGAATAGGAAGTGGTGGCAAAAGCTGCAGCCTATCAACCATGAGTCTCCCCTCCTATTTATAGAGAGCCACCAAAACCCTAGGGCTCCTTCCTTAGTGGGTATTGGATCTCCATCCAATAACCCACTAACCTTGTATTATTGGATCTCTAACCAATAATCTCCTAAGGATTATAACTGGGCCTTAATCAAGGAGCCTATCAATATAGGGTCTCATCTAATGAGAATAGGGGCTAATTGGATCTACATCCAATCCTCTATTTCGCTGAAGCATCCTCCATATGTGTCTGACCCTCTAGGCCCGATACCGAGCTGGCCGTGAGTCACTCCCATCAGAACTCCTTCTGATATAGTGAATTATTATCCCCATAATAATTCACTTGACTCATCGACTATGAACGTACTAGGCCACTACGCCATAGTCTTCAGACGGTACAGAGGGGATCAAATCCATCGGACCTATATATCCATAGTTACCATGTATCTATAATCCCTCATCCAAATAATATCCCAGAGACCGTATATTGGACATGGTACTATCAGGTCACATACGAAATCAGTTTCTCTTGCTCTATTCGGATTCTACCGAAGAACTCCTCTCTCAATCCGAATGACCATGGCTAGGGATTTGTCTGAGCAAGTATATATGAGATATTTCTCTTATGATACCGAGAGTGGATGATCCTCTTTTGACACTCAATTGCCTTCATAAGGTTGGCTACCAATCCCGATAACCAGCTGTACCAGATCTTGAACTTTCCAAACCTGTAAGGCTAGTATCAAAGAAAGGAGTACTCATACAAGCCATCCTTAGTGTCTTAAGTCTAAGGACCAGATACACAACAAGGACTATGGAATCATTGTCTAACATTAGGTATCATTAACTATACAACATTCCATAAGCGGATCAATCAGTGAACTCATTCTCCAATGAGCACCTGTACTATTTCATTAGTGTCTCCACATAAGTGGCTATGAGACCAACTGCCTCCATCATATGGATGGGTATATAGTACATCGATCTATCCAGTTATCTCAATGTCCCTCTTGAGTAACCTATTACTGGGATTATTTAGGATCTGTGTTTAAAGGTGAATTGATCTCATTATCGTGATCTCATCACGATCTGATTCCCATTGCACAAAACAAAGGACATCATAATATATATATAACAAATAATATAATGTAAGAATATACTAATATTAATCATAAGCAAAAAGTTCACACAGCATGTCACACGTGCCATCACTCATGTGACTGGCTTACAGGGCACCTGTAACCAGCAATCTCCCACTTGACCAAAAGCCAATCACCTATGTGTCTAATCCCCATCAGACCCTTGTGACGCTCAAATATAATCTAAGCTAGTGGCTTCGTTAGTGGATCTGCAATGTTATCTTCAGATGGAACTATTTCCATTGCTATATCTTTTTGGGTCATAATCGCTCTAATCAGATGGAACCTCCTCAGAACAATTCTGTTGAGACCAGAGTTCCTTTGTTAGAGTTATCGCCCTGTCATTGTCATAAAATATGGGAGTCAGCTCCACGCTGCTTGGTATGACTCCCAAATCCTTGATGAGCTTCTTCATCCACACCCATTCGTCTTGCTGCTTCTACTACAATAATGTATTCCACCTCTGTGATCGAGTCAGCAGTAGTATCTTGCTTGGAACTCTTCCAACTTACTACTCCTCCATTCAGGGTGAAAACATACCCTGAATTTGACTTGCTATCATCAATGTTGGACTAAAAACTCGAGTCTGTGTAGCCCTCAACCTGGTGGCTACCTCCTCCATATACGAGTAAAAGATCCTTAGTCATTCTCAAGTACATAAGGATACACTTTACTGCCTTCTAGTGTTCTAAACCTGGATCTTCCTGATACCTGCTCGTGACACTCAGAGCATGTGCTATATCAGGCCTATTACACAGCATCACATACATGATAGACCCTATCGCTGAGGCATAAAGTATCTTATCCATGTCTGCCCTTTCTTTAGGAGTCTTTGGGACATACTCCTAGAAAGTGATAATCCATGTCTCATCGGAATGAGATCTCTCTTAGAATTTTTAATGCCGAACCTATTGACAATGGAGTCTATGTACCTAGATTGGGACAAGCCAAGCATCCTTTTAGATCTATCTCTATAGATCCGGATCCCCAAAATATAGGATGTTTCCCCTAAGTCTTTCATGGAGAAGTTTCTAGATAGCCAAGCCTTTACTGTGGAGAGCATTCTTACATCATTCCCAATGATTAGGATGTCATCCACATATAGCACCAAGAATGTGATATCACTTTCACTTACCTTCCTTTACACACAAGGCTCATCTTCATTCTTAACAAAGTCATAAGATCTTCTACCTAATTAAATCTTATGTTCCAACTTCGGGAAGCTTGCTTCAATCCATAAATAGATCTAAGCAACCTACACACTTTATTTGGACTCTTTTTGGATAAGAATCCCTCTGGTTGTATCATATACACCTCTTCCTTGAGGTTGCCATTGAGGAATGTCGTTTTGACATCCATCTGCCAGATCTCATAATCATAGTGTGCTACAATGGCCAAAATAATTCTAATGGACATAACCATGACTACAGGTGAAAATGTTTCATCATAGTCAACTCCTTGTCTTTGACAATATCCTTTAGCTATCAGCCTTGGTTTATAGGTCTCTAACTTTCCATCCAATCCGATCTTCTTCTTGAAGATCCATTTGAAGCCGATGGGTACAATACCCTTAGGTGCATCTACAAGGTTCCAAACCTTGTTAGAGTACATGGAATCCATCTTAGAATTCATAGGTTCTCATAATCATTGTGTGCTACAATGGCCAAAATAATTCTAATGGACTTAAGCATGGCTACAAGTGAAAAGGTTTCATCATAGTCAACTCCTTGTCTTTGATGATATTCTTTAGCTACCAGCCTTGCTTTATAGGTCTCTACCTTTTCATTCACTCTGATCTTCTTCTTGAAGATCCATTTGCAGCCGATGGGTACAATACTCTCAAGTGCATCCACAAGGTTTCAAACCTTATTAGAGTACATAGAATCCATCTCAGAATTCATGGCTTCTTACCACTTCCGAGAGTCTATACTCATAATAGCCTCCTTGTAGGTCTGAAGATCAACATCCTGAGAGTCATCTCCACTTATATATCTCATATATCTTTTAGGAGGGTGAGATACTCTATTCGCTGAAGCATCCACCATATGTGTGTGACCCTCTAGGCCCGATACCTAGATGGCTGTGAGTTACTCCCATCAAAACTCCTTCTGATATAGTGAATTATTATCCCCATAATAATTCACTCGACTCATCAACTATAGACGTACTAGGCCACTACGCCATAGTCCCCAAACGTTATAGGGGGATCAAATCCATCGGACCTGTCTGTCCACAGTTACCATGTATCTATAATCTCTCATCCAAATAATATCTCAGAGATCGTATATTGGATATGGTACTGTCAGGTCACATAAGGAATCAATTTGTCTTGCTCTATTCGGATTCTCCCGGAGAACTCCTTCTCTCTCAATCCGAATGACCCTAGCCAGGGATTTGTCTGAGCAAGTACATATGAGATATTCCTCTCATGATATCGAGAGTGGATGATCCGCTATTGATACTAAATTGCCTTCATAAGATTGGCTATCAATCCCGATAACCAATTGTACCAGATCTGAAACTTTCCAAACCTATAAGTCTGGCGTCAAAGAAAAGAGTACTCATACAAGGCATCCTTAGTGTCTCAAGTCTAAGGACCAAATACACAATTGGGACTATGAAATCACTATCTAACATTATGTATCATAACCATACAGCATTCCATAAGCGGATCAATCAGTGAACTCATTCTCCAATGAGCACTTGTACTATATCCTTAGTGTCTCCACACAAGTGGCTATGAGACCAGCCGCCTCTATCATATGGACTGGTATATAGTACACCGATCTATTTGGTTATCTCAATGTCCCTCTTGAGTAACCTATGACCGAGATTATTTAGGATCTGTGTTTAAAGGTGAATCGATCTTATTATCGTGATCTCATCATGATCTGATTCCCATTGCATAGAACCAAGGACATCACAATATATATGTAACAAATAATATAATGTGAGAATATGCCAATATTAATCATAAGCAAAAAGATCACACAGTGTGTCACACGTGCCATCACTCATGTGATTGGCTTGCAGGGCACCAGTAACCAGCACCTATATCATACCAAATTTCAAATTCAATAGCAATTAGTACCCCTTTACAGATCAGAAGTATCGTGTGAAGTGTAGGGAGAGTCTCGGTACATATTAGGAGTTGGCCATCTTACATGTGGATTTCACAAACTCTAGCTCCCGATGCGTCAATCACAAACACTTTGTCGAGGTCAAGTAAAGCTAGCATCGGCGAAGAGTAGGGGCTCAACTTGGTCAGATGACCCTCGTTTAAGCATCTCTTCTTCAATCCTCTCTCTTTTAGCTTTCTGGAGTGAGGATAATGACATGGCCAAGTGTTTTCTACTGGTTTGCTCAGGAGAATCAAAATTCGGTGGTTAAGCCAACGGGTTAAAAGTAGGTTGCGCGGTTCAATGTAATGTCTGAAAAGTTAGCAAGCGATTGGAGAAGGTTAGAGTCTACAATTTTTGTTGGCTCCCCCATAGAATGTTGTTGAAGTTGCATCAGGAAGCCATTATTCACTTTGTTCAATACTTTCTCCATTTGCTGCATGCAAATCGTTGTAACATCGCTCCCACATTTCCTGTATAGGATCTCCTATTTCTTATGGCTGAAAAATTTTATGATAAATTTAGAAAAATTTCAATCATGAAGAGGAAGGACGAAGAAATTAACAAGTATCTCTTGGTCCTATAGAAACAATTTAACCCGCAGACATCTTTGGTCGCACTTCAAAATTTGGTTGTCCGTGACCTTAACGTCAAACCTGCTACAATCCTCAATATGTAGGGGCATCCGGGTAGCAACCTTGTTGTTCATGGAATTATTAGTGCTCCTAGTATCGATGAGGATGGTGATCGGTTGCTACTTAAGTAGTCCTTTCATCTTTTGCGGGATCACGTAGCCGGCAAGAGCATGCATCATACAATCAGCCGGCTATTGTTCTTCATCTGTGACCTCTTCCTCATGCTCCTAGACCTCCTCCTCCATATCTTCACTGGAGTAGGAGGCGCCCCTTTTTGCAATGCTAATTGTGGCTCCACGATTTGTTATAATGCCAACAAAGGTCCTTCGTCGGTCTATCGCATAGTTATTCTCTCGTCAATTTCTTTGGCGGGGAAGGTCGACTGGGGGTAGAGGGTACTGGAGGTTTATATGTGCTAGTCTAGGAGTGGTTATCAGCCTCCAAACATCTTGGTTGAGCCATTCCTCTTGGATTCCGGCGATAGAGAATGCAGCCATCACGGTGTGGGGCTATCGCGCTTTAACCTCTCCTTTAATTTTTGGCTTGAGTCCTTTAATAAATGTCCATAATAATTATCTATTAGACTAATCAAGAGCAAAGTAAGATAATTCCTCAAACCTAGTCTAGTATTCTTAGATCGTGGAAGTTTGTCGGATCTTGGCAATTTGTTCATTGATATTCTCATATTTAGTCGGCCCAAAGCGGTTCAGTAGTGCTTTCTTGAATTGTATCCACGTCGGAGCCCCATAGATATATTCAAGCCGATTATACTACTGAATTACATCTCCATCATGGTGGATGACAGAGGTGTCCACCATAAAATCATCCGGTGTTCGGTAATAGTGGAAGTAATATTCGGCGCGCGAAATCTATCCCGTTGGGTCTCCTTCTTCCCATCGAGGGAAGTCCACCCTCATGCATGACCGTATCATGTCTGAGGGTTGTCTCTCATTCTCTAAAGGCCTCTCTAAACTTTCTCCTTACTGGAATTTTGTTGGGCTCGAAGATCGGCCCAATTTGAATTTGGCAAATAAGGCACGCAACCTGTCCTCCTTGCATGATTCAAGTTGTGATTCAAACGCCTCCAACTTGGCTCCAAATATATCTCCTGATGACATGGTGTAAACTCCAAATTTGTTGTGATAAGGTCCTTCTCTTGCTGTTGGATCACTGGTATGGATTGGTTGGGTGGATTGGTGTTCAAAAAGGGTAGATGGCTTAAGGCGAAAGGCTGCGGTAGGCTATTGTTTGCTGTAGTTGCTGCTATTGTTTGGGATGGCTATGGATTCTAGAAATCTGTTATGATGGCTGCGTCATAAGGCTAGAGGGGTGGCTTAGGGTTACAGTTGATGGCAGCAACTAGTTTGGTAGGGATTGGTGGCCAAAAGGGTGATGAATCAAGGTTACGGTTTTAGGGTGTTGTTTGGGCTACGGTCTTTTGGGGGCTATTAGGGTTGGCTGTGGATTATAGAAATAGGCTATGATAGCTACATCTTAAGGCTAGAGGGGTGCCCTAAAGATGACATGGGTGGCAGCAATAATTTTGGTAAGGTTCAGATATGGGTGCAGCAAAAAATACTAAAAGGTAGTGCTGCAAAATTTTCCCTTAATAAGCTGCGATAGGTCGTTGTATTGGGCTACGATTTTAGGTTCTGATTGGATTCTGGAAATAGGTTATGATGGCAGCATCATAAGGCTAGAGGGGTGCCCTAAAGATGTCACATTTAGTGGCAGCAAGATAGTTAGGGTTTGGTGGGTTTAGAGAAGAAGAAAGACAAAGGCACAACAACAGATTTTTTCATCGAAAAAATTTCAGCAGTATAGATGTAATTTTTCCCAGCAATTTGAAATAAGGATTTGAGTATAAATCAAATGGAATCCATTGGTAAGGGAGAGGTAATGCCATCAAAAAAATTGTGGTAAATTATGGCAGTAAAAGATTTGGCAAGATCAAAGATTACGAGAAGGAGATGCTATACGATGGTATAATTGGCTTGAATACAACTATGGGGCTCCGATGTGTATAAAATTCAAGTGTGCACTGCTGAACATACTTGCCAAGATCCGACAAAGATTCGACAAACCGCCATGATCCAAGAATACCAGACTAGGTTTGAGGAATTATCTTACCTTGCTAATGATTGGTCTAACAAATAATTATTAGGGACATTCATCGAAGGACTCAAGCTAGAAATTAGAGGAGAGGTTAAAGCGCGACTGCCGTGCACAGTGCAAGCCACAATCTCTTTCATCGGAATCTAAAAAGAACAACTCAACCAAGATGCTCAGAGGATGAGAACCACTTCTAGACCCACGGCATATGAACCTCCTTCAACTTTCAGCCATTCTTTGCTGCCAAAAGAATTGACAAGAGAAAAACTACGAGACCAATCGACAAAGGGTCTTTGTTGGCATTGCGATGAACCGTGGGGCCGTGATTATCACTGCAAAAAGGGCCACCTCCTACTGATTGAACCTATTGAAAATGTGGAGGAGGAGGTCCAAAAGCATGAGGAAGAGGTCACAGTTAAATAACAGCAGTCGGTTGATTTTATGATGCATACTCTTGCCGGCTATGCGAGCCCGCAAATGACGAAAGTGGCAGGACTTCTGAAGCCACAATCGATCACCATTCTTATTGACACCATGAGCACCAACAACTTTATGAATAGCAAGGTTGCTATCCAATTAATGCTCCAAAATGAAGATTACGCACTAATTCAAGCCTCATGAATTGAAATTATGAAGACTCGAGCCTCACGAAAGTGGTCTCCCAGTTTCTTTGGACCCTACGAAATCATAGATCACAACGGAGGTGTAAATTATGGATCAGAGTTGTGCACTAATTCAAAATTACAACTCATCCTCTAGGAATCTCATCGCAAATGGAAGTTTAGAGAGGATAACTCAGCCCCGATTTATCCACCCGACATCCAAGTCGATAAAGAGGCCCAGGTTCAGTTGATGATTGCATGGGATAAGGGGATCATGACATATCACCCTCCAATCACTACTGCTAATGCTGGACCCCAAGAGCAGGATATGCCTACTATAGGGCCGCGAGGGACCCTCGTGAGGAATTACAAATCATGACCCAGAGATATGGAGCTCAGCCTTGAGGACAAGACTAATTTGAATAGGGTGGGTCTGTTAGGACTCTAGCTATGGGAGTCCTAATTTAGTTTCATTGAAGAGGACAAA
The DNA here is from genome assembly GCA_029747655.1 of Ensete ventricosum. Classification (NCBI taxonomy): domain Eukaryota; kingdom Viridiplantae; phylum Streptophyta; class Magnoliopsida; order Zingiberales; family Musaceae; genus Ensete; species Ensete ventricosum. The sequence continues at coordinate 23,944,694 of JAQQAF010000007.1, read as the reverse complement.
CATGTAAATCCTAAGGGCATTCATGTAAATCCGATCTAGTTGACCCTTATTAAAGAGGTGAGGAGGTCGGCTAGGTTAGGATTAGTTTGGAGGAAGATATTTTGAGAGAAGAATAAAATATATGTTACCCTAATTAACCACCCCTTATCCTAGTTAAAGAGGGGTTGATTGAGGAGGGGTTAAGTTAGAATAGGATTAGGATTAGTTTGGAGGCTGCTACTTAGAGTTGCACTAGGAGTTGTTAGGAGTCGGAGTCTGAAGTAGGATCCTATTAGGAGTTGGGGTTTAGAAGCCCTATAAATAGCTTTATATTCTCCCCTCTTTCATCATCAATAGATTAATATTATTTTCAGCCATTGGGTAGAAAACCAAGGAGGGAGGAAGCCCTATGAAGTTCCAAGGAGGCTGATCCCCTATAGAGATCACCCCAAGCTTAGAATCAACAAGGGTTCTAACAATGGCAATGAGAGATCGCTGCTAGTAGCATTGTGCAACAAGAGATCACTGTTGGTCGTGATCAAATCGCTATTGGCCGCGATCAAGGTAGATGGCTGTGAGAGATCGTTGCTAACAACGTTTGTGCAACAAGAGATCACTGCTAGCTACGACCAAGGTAGATGGCAGTGAGAAATCACTGTTTGCAGCATTGTGTAGCAGCGATGCGTGCTGTGGTTGAAGAGATAAAGGGAGATTTCGTGGCCGAGAGATTGGTGGACCGAAGGATGAAGGCTACAATTTTGGGGCTTAATAGGTTGTTGTTCAGGGTATGGTTTGGGCTACGGTTTAGTGCTATTTTGGGGCTATGATGACAATGGATGGAGGTTAGGAAGAGGGTTTGAGATCTATGGTTGATGGCATCAGAGGTTTGATAGGGATCGGTGGAGGTATGTTATGATTTGATGCTAGTTTGTAGAATCAGAATTATCATTTAAGAAATAGCTATTTCTCGATAAAATTTCTAATAAAAACTAAGAGATTTGTGGAGGAAATTGGCAACAAGATCTTAGTTTAAATAATAGTAAAGATGACAAATTAGATCAAGAAAATTTTGATAGCATAACAGCAAGGAAACATTGCAAGTTGCAGTAGCGAAATCTCGTCGAAAAATTCAGCGATTTATGATGAACATCTACAGCAACACAAGAATGTTTTTAGAGATGAATTCCATAATAGATCAACATAGATGACAGCCAAGATGATCTATGAAGCGTGTAAGAAATTTTGTTCAAAAAGGATGGCAAATAGATTGACTCAAAGGCAACAATAGGCAGCTGAAATTTTCTGTAACAATCCTTCGTCTACAAAGATAACTTTTACGACGAAAGGAATTCATAGCAAGGGATAGATAAAAGCTTTTTTTGGTAATTTTTGGATAGAAAATTGCAGCAGTAAAAGGTATTGGTGATAGGAAAATACCATATCTTTGATGCAATTAGTGGTGGCGGCAGCAAATTGATTTAATCTACGGTAGGAGATGATGGAGGAGATGGTGATGTCAAGAGCAATTGTGAGAATTGCTTGGCTGATGGGGGGTGGCGGGGATGGCAACAAAAGTAGCAAGATTATTGTACTGATACTAGATGATTGAACCCCAAAAAAATTCTATGCAGATTAATCTTTGAGGGGGATCAACCCTTGGAATGCTATAGGGGTTCCTCCCTCCTAGGTAGTCGGCCACAAGGCTAAATTGAAGATTGATCTTTGCTTGATTAAAAAGTGATGGAGGCTACATGCTTATATAGGACTCCAAACCCTAACCCTAGAGAGACTCCTACCTCAAGTGAAATACCTCTTTTACCCCTCTACCCTAGTCGACCAACCCAAGATACAAAAGGGGCGGCTAGGAATTCCTAACCTAGTGACCACTCCTCCCTCAAACCCTAGCTGACTCCTCAATCAAGGGGGATGATGGCTAGATTAGGGGGATATTACATGACTCAAGGCCTTATTGACTCCCTGACTTATTGGACTTAGGATCCATCCAAGCTAGGGTCCTAACAGAGAACAGTGGGAAATAGAGGAGAAGCGGAAGATGCAGCAGTAGCGACAACAGGGCTACCGATGTTGTAAGAGGTGGGGTTTGGAGCAGGTGACTGCTGCAGTAGGGGAGGAAGATGGTCCGACAAGGGGATATTGGGAAACCTCAGCGGGTGCATCACATGGGCAGTGGAAATCAAAACAAAAATTGGTTTCCAATGCAGATTCAATCGTTGTGTAAAATATTAGGGTCGCAAGAAAAATGTAAAAACCGATAAAACCACGATGTGTGAGAGATTGATTTTACCTAGAGAGATTGTATATCTCTATATTCCATATCCGGATGGACAAGATGAAGGAGGTCGAGCGTCCTCCTCTCTAGCGGTATCTACACGATGGATCTCTGCAGCGAAACTCCTCCAATCTGATCTCGCAACTCTTGCACAGAGGGAGGGAGGACAAGAATAGGAGGTGGTGGCTAAAGCTGTAGCCTATCAACCATGAGTCACCTCTCCTATTTATAGAGAGCCACCAAAAACCCTAGGGCTCCTGCCTTAGTGGGTATTGGATCTCCATCCAATTACCTACTAACCTTGCATTATTGGATCACTATCCAATAATCTCCTTAGGCCTCTAATTGGGCCTTAATCAAGGAGCCCATCAGCATAGAGTCTCATCTAATGAGAATAGGGGCTAATTGGATCTCCATCCAATCCTCTATTCGCTGAAGCATCCACTATATGTGTGTGATCCTTTAGGCCCGATACTAAGCTGGCCGTGAGTCACTCCCATCAGAACTCTTTCTCATAATAATTCACTCGACTCATCGACTATGGATGTACTAGGCCACTACACCATAGTCCCTAGATGGTAGAAGGGGGATCAAATCCATCGGTCTTGTTTGTCCATAATTATCGTGTATCTATAATCTCACATCCAACTAATATCTCAGAGATCGTATATTAGACATGGTACTGGCAGGTCACATACAGAATCAGTTTATCTTGCTCTAATCAGATTCTACCGAAGAACTTCTCTCTCAATCTGAATGACCCTAGTCATGGATTTGTCTAAGCAAGCACATATGGAATATTTCTCTCGTGATACCGAGAGTGGATGATCCTCTATTGACACTCAATTGCCTTTGTAAGGTTGGCTATCGATCTCGATAACCAATTGTACCAGATCTGGAACTTTCCAAACCTATAAGTCTGGCGTCAAAGAAAGGAGTACTCATACAAGACATCCTTAGTGTCTTAAGTCTAAGGACCAGATATACAATTGGGACTATGGAATCGCTGTCTGACATTAGGTATCATTAACCATACAACATTCCAAAAGTGGATCAATCAGTAAACTCATTCTCCAATGAGCACCTATACTATATCCTAAGTGTCTCCACACAAGTGGCTATGAGACCAGCCGCCTTTATCATATGGACGGGTATATAATACATCAATCTATTTGGTCATCTCAATGTCCCTCTTGAGTAACCTATGACCGAGATTATATAGGATATGTATTAAAGGTGAATCGATCTCATTATTGTGATCTCATCATGATCTGACTCCTATTGCACAGAACCAAGGACATCACAATATATATATAACAGATAATGTGAGAATATACCAATATTAATCAAAGCAAAAAGATCATAAAGCATGTCACATGTGCCATCACTCACATGATTGGCTTGCAGGGTACCTGTAACCAGCAATCTTCCACTTGACTAAAAACCAGTCACCTATGTGTCTGATCCCCATCAGACCCCTGTGACGCTCAAATACAATATGAGCTAACGGCTTCGTTAGTGGATCTGTAATGTTATCTTCGGATGGAACTCTTTCTATTGCTATATCTTTCCTGGTCATGATCGCTCTAATCAGATGGAACCTCCTCAGAATAATTCTATTGAGACTTGAGTTCCTTTGTTAGAGTTATCATCTTGTCGCTGTCATAATATATGGGAGTCAGCTCCATGCTGCATGGTATGACTCCCAAATCCTTAATGAACTTCATCATCCACACCCCTTCCTTTGTTGTTTTGCTGCAGCAATGTATTCTGCCTCTGTGGTCGAATCAGCAATAGTATCTTGCTTGGAACTCTTCCAGCTTACTGCTCCTCCATTAATAGTGAAAATATAACCTGAATTTGACTTGCTATCATCAATGTCAGACTGAAAACTTGAGTCCGTGTAGCCCTCAACTTAGAGGCTACCTCCTTCATATACCAGTAAAAGATACTTAGTCCTTCTCAAGTACTTAAGGATTACTTTAATGCCTTCCAGTGTTCTAAATCGGTATCTGCCTGATACCTGCTCGTGACACTCATAGCATGTGTTATATCAGGCTTGGTACATAGCATCGCATACATAATAGACCCTATCGCTGAGGCATAAGGTATCTTATCCATGTCTACCCTTTCTTCAAGAGTCTTTGGGGACATACCTAGAAAGTGATATTCCATGTCTCATCGGTATGAGACATCTCTTGGAATTCTCCATGACAATCCTTTTGACAATGGAGTCTATATACCTAGACTTAGACAAGCCAAGCATCCTTTTGGATCTATCTCTATAGATCCAGATTCCCAAAATATAGGATGCTTCCCCTAAGTCTTTCAGGGAGAAGTTTCTGGATAACCAAGCTTTTACTATGATTAGGATGTCATCCACATATAGCACCAAGAAGGTGATAGCGCTTCCACTTACCTTCTTGTACACACAAGGCTCATCTTCGTTCTTAACGAAGTCACAAGATCCGATCACCTCATCAAATCTTATGTTCCAACTTCGGGAAGCTTGCTTCAATCCATAAATAGATCTAAGCAACCTGCACATTTTATCTGGACTCTCTTTGGATACGAATCTCTCTGGCTGTATCATATACACCTCCTCCTCGAGGTTGCCATTGAGGAATGTTGTTTTGACATCCATCTGCCAGATCTCATAGTCATAATGTGCTGCAATGGCCAAAATAATTCTAATGGACTTAAGCATGGCTACAGGTGAAAAGGTTTCGTCATAGTCAACTCCTTGACTTTGACGATATCCTTTAGCTACCAGCCTTGCTTTATAGGTCTCTACCTTTCCATCCACTCCGATCTTCTTCTTGAAGATTCATTTGCAGTCGATGGGTACAATACCCTCAAGTGCATCCACAAGGTTCCAAACCTTGTTAGAGTACATGGAATCCATCTCAGAATTCATGGCTTCTTGCCACTTCCTGGAGTCTATACTCATAATAGCCTCCTCATAGTTTGAGGATCAACATCCTAAGAGTCCTCTCCACTAATATATCCCACATATCTTTCAGGAGGGTGAGATACTCTACTAGAACTACGTAAAATTAGAATTTGTAAGTTAGGTATCTGAACAGACTCGGGCTCTGGAATGGTGCTTAAGCTAGGTTCTCCAACCTCACTCAATTCTATCTCACTCCAACTATTTCCACTAAAATGTGTTTCTTTTTAAGGAACACAGCTCTCTTGGCAACAAAGACCTTTTGGTTCTCGGGATGATAGAAATAATACCCACAAGTTTCCTTTGGGTATCCCACGAATGTGCACCATTCTGTCCTTGATTCCAATTTATCGGGGTTATGTCTTCTAACATGAGCAGAACAGCCCCAAATCTTAACAATCATAAGATTGGACTTCTTTTCTTTCCATATCTCATATGGTGTAGACACTACCGATTTTGATGGAACTCTATTCAGAAGATAAGTTACGGTCTCTACGACGTACCCCAAAATGAGATGGGTAGGTCAACGAAACTCATCATAGACCGTACCATATCTAACAGCGTGCGATTACTCCTTTCTGATACACCATTGAGCTGAGGTGTATAAGGAGGTGTCCACTAGGATAGAATCCCATTGTCCCTGAGGAAATGGGTGAACTTAGTACTCAAGTACTCTCTTTCTCGATCTGATTGAAGAGTCTTAATCCTCTTTCTAATTTAGTTTTCTACCTCATTCTTATATTCCCTGAATTTCTCAAAGACCTCAAATTTGTACTTCATTAAGTATACGTGACCATACCTAGAGAAATCATTAGTGAACGTAATGAAGTATGATTAACCACTTATAGCCTGAGTTGACATGGGACCACATACATCACTATGTATGAGTTATAATAACTCGGTGGCTCTCCCTCCAATTCCACTAAAAGGAGAGTTGGTCATCTTCCCACGAAGGCAAGGTTCGCAAGTTGCATAAGACTCATAGTCAAATGGATCTAAGAATCCATCTTTCAATAACTTTTGAATCATTCCCTCATGTATATGACCTAGTCTACAAAACCATAGGTATGCATTATTCACCTCATCTCTTTTCCTCTTAGACATATTTATATTCATGATATGTGTAGAAGTGTCTAACATATATACGTCATTTATAAGGGTCCCTCTAATGATGATCTCATCATCTATAATTATTAAATAATTATTCTTCTGAAAAACTAATTTATATCCACTAATTGTCAAACAAAAGATGAAAATAATATTTTTGATAATAGAGGGAACAAAATAGCATGCATCCAATGCAATAATAACTCCACTAGGTAGATGTAGGGTGACCTCCCCAATAGCAACTACACAACTCTTGCTCCATTGTCCATCTTGAGGTCCATCTCACCTCTAGTCAATCTTTTAGGTCTTGCCAGAAAATGTAACAAATTGCAGATATGATAAACACTCCCGATATTCAATGCTCATGTGTTATCATGAAAATCTAACAAGTGAAGACTGATTATGAATATACTTGAAGCTTCTCTAAGCTTCTATTTCACCTTCTCTACAAGGTAGTCCTTACAATTCCTCTTCCAATGCCCGTCTTGGCCGTAGTGGAAGCACTGTCCTTTGTCCTTTGCTAGGTATTTCTAGGCAACCTTTGCTTTATCCGATCTTTCTTTGCCCTTGCCCTTCTTAAGGGTCTTACTAGCCTTCGTTTTCTTATTTGTCTCACCAATATAAAGAACTAGTTTTTCTTTCTTGATGGTGCTCTCAGCTGCCCTCAACATATTGAGGAGCTCAGATAGAGTCACCTTAAGCTTGTTCATATTAAAGTTAATAATGAACTATGAAAATAAATTCGATAGGGACTAAAGTATAAGATCATACATAGGTTATCCTCTAGGACTATCTATATACTTCATAAAGTGAGTGATCTCATCCTCGCTTGTCCTTTCCTCAAGCGTGGGCACAATCATGTTAAGGACATATTGGATTTTCTCCTCCATGAGAACAATTCTCGAATTGTTGAGCCTTTGGACCAATGAGGCGGTTGGCATCAAGTATGCCACGTAGGGGGTTTGCAAGCGACAAACAATATATAGTGTAAATTAGCATAAACGAAATAACATATAGATTTTACAGAAAATACTAATTAAGATATGGACTTCTATCTTAATGTACTCCCACTATTTTCTTAGCGAATCATGCGACACTCTTGACACATGAGACGGAAGTCTCTAGCAGACTCCTAATGGAGATCGGGATCCAATTAGCGTCTTAGTGCAATCTCGAGGGACTCGACCAATTACACTAAGTCCAAAAGGTAGGCAACTCTTGTCAATCACAACGCCTTATGATTCCCGTCACGTTCAGCCTCTGAATCATCATGGTCTTGAGGGACTCGACCAACTATGATATTCAGTTAAGTCATCACAATCGTTACAAGATGAGTCTGATTTGATGATATACCCTTGAGGGACTCGATCAAGCATACCATGTCCTCAGGTCACTGGTGACATCTCTATGTCGTAGGCAAGAACTCGATCACATAGATTGGTGAGCCTCGAGGGACTCGACCAACTCAACCTACGTCATGATTCAATTTCTTTCAATAACGATGGAAGGCCACGTGGGTCAATCTAATTGCCTCATGCTTACCGATTTAATATTATCGTAGGAGAGGTTTTTGTTTAATATCGATCTCATAATATGTCATGTCACACACATACATATTTAATATATATCTACATCACATGCAAATATATATATATATATATATATATATATATATATATATATATATATATATATATATATATATATATATATATATACATATATCTAGCAGGTGCATAACAAATCATATATGCAAGCCACATCGGATGATCATGAGTCATCACCTAATATGATTAAGCACGAGCCAATGGGCCTAATCACTCATAATAGGATCTATGTGTGTATCAGCACATCTCCATACCTTGTGATTGTTGATCTCGTCATCATCGGTTTCGTTGGATCGTCGCCTCACCATGCATCGTAATCTCCCACCACGGCATCGTGGGTCCCGCTGTAACCTCCACGCTCCCGCTGCGCCTCTCCATGTAATTACAAATAATTACAGGCACGCAGGCCCGATAATAAATAAGAAAAACAGAGGCTCGTAGGCACCAATAATAATAATCACAATTACACACATCACAACACATGGCTCATGATCATCCATCCACATCATACATCACATGTATATCACATCATATATAGGATTACTAGATATATATAATAATTAATTAAACTATTTAATTAATTATTTTTCTGTAAATCAGGATATGCTCGAAATTTCTAGAATTATCAAGGGTATTTTTATAATTCTGGATGAGAGGACAATACTCAAAATTTTCAAAATTATTGAGGGTATTATGGGAATCATGTACATATATCTAGTAGGTGTATAACATATCACATATGCAAGCCACACCGGTTGATCATGAGTCGTCACCTAATATGATTAAGCCCGAGGCAATGGGCCTAATTACTCACAATAGGATCTATGTGTGTATCAGCGCATCTCCATGCCCTGTGATTATTGATCTCGTCATCATCGATTCCGTCGGATCGTCGCATCACCATGCATCGTAATCTCCCAACACGACATCGTGGGTCCTGCTGTAACCTCCACGCTCCCGCTGCGCCTCTCCATGTAATTACAAATAACCACAGGCACGCAGACTCGACAATAAACAAGAAAAACAGAGGCTCACAGGTCCCAATAATAATCATAATAATAATAATAATCATAATAATCATAATTACATACATCACAACACATGACTCATGTATATTACATCATATATAGGATTACTAGATATATATAATACTTAATTAAACTATTTAATTAATTATTTTTCTGTAAATCAGGATATGCTCGGAAATTCTAGAATTGTCAAGGGTATTTTCATAATTCTGGATGAGACGACAGTACTCAAAATTTCCAGAATTATTGAGGGTATTATGGGAATCATGCACACGCGGATAGTCCTTGGAATTTTTTGAATTCATACGGGTAGGATCGTCCTTTTCTCCAAAGCATGCCCTAACCCCTCTTGCCCCCTCTGCGTTGCCGCCACCGCCGCCGCTGCCCCTGCACAGCGGCCACCCCTACAGTCGGCACGTCCACGAGCACCGCACCTGCAGGCATAGCCCTTGCTGGCGGTCGCCCTTACAGGCGGTCGCCCTTACAGGCGGTCGCCCTTACAGGCGGCAGCCCTTGCGGGCGGTGCCTCTGCCCGTAAGCTGCCTTCCTGCGGTCGACCGTCTGCAGACTATTGGCAGCAGCCTTTGCGGTGTGGCTGCGGGAGGGCGTCGCCCCCTTGCGGGCTGGCCTTGGCCGCAGTCGGCCGCCCCTTTGCAGGGGGCCTTGGCCACATCCGGTCGCCCCTTGTAGGTAGCTAGGCCATGGACAGCCGCCACTACAGGGGGCCTGGCTGTGTTCAACCACCTCTGCATGTAGACAGCATGCAGGTGGCCGCCCCTACCCCGCAGACAGTGCTACTTTTGTTGCCAATCGCTGCAACAAGCGCGTAGAATTTTACGCGCTATAATCTCATCACACGCAGTTTAAAACCAATCTATCATACGAAAACCTTGACTCTGATACCACTGTTGGGAAACGTCAGTGGGAGCATCACATGCAGCGAAAATCAAAATAAAAAAATTGGTTTCCCACGTAGATCAAATCATCGTGCAAAAGATTGGGGTCGCGAGAAAAATACAAAAACCGATAAAATTTTGATATGTGAGAGATTGATTTTACCTAGGAAGATCATATATCCTTGTATTCCAGATCCAGATAGAGAAGATGAAAGAGGTTAAGCGTCCTCCTCTCTAGCGGTATCCACACGATTAATCTCTTCAGCAAAACTCCTCCAATCTGATCTCGCAACTCTTGCAAAGAGGGAGGGAGGAGAATAGGAGGTGGTGGCTAAAGCTGCAGCCTATCAACCATGAGTCTCCCCTCCTATTTATAGAGAGCCACCAAAAACCCTAGGGCTCCTGCCTTAGTGGGTATTGGATCTCCATCCAATTACCCACTAACCTTGTATTATTGGATCTCTATCCAATAATCTCTTTAGGCCTCTAATTGGGCCTTAATCAAGGAGTCCATTAGCATAGAGTCTCATCTAATGAGAATAGGGTCTAATTGGATCTCCATCCAATCCTCTATTCGCTGAAGCATCCACTATATGTGTATGACCCTCTAGGCCCGATACCGAGCTGACCGTGAGTCACTCCCATCAGAACTCTTTCTAATATATTAAATTATTATCCCCATAATAATTCACTCGACTCATCGACTATGGACGTACTAGGCCACTACGCCATAGTCCCCAGACATTACAGGGGGGATCAAATCCATCGGACCTGTCTGTCCATAGTTACCGTGTATCTATAATCCCTCATATAACTAATATCCGGAATGGTAAAAGATTCACATTAAGTAAAAAAAAAGAAACATGGTGAGGACATGTGTCACACTACCTTGTTTAAAGTAGTGCCACTTGTGCATGTACATGGGTGACAAATAAGCACATTCCATGCATGTTTGCCACCTATCAATTCATATGTTAGCTTAAACAATTAATAATCAGAGAAAAAAAAGGGGGTGTTTTGGCTGCAACGTGAACTTGAGGAGAAGAAGAAGAGAAGGAAAGAAGAAGAAATTTATGGATTTTGATATTGTGATCTAATCCACACCTTTGGACTAAAATATTCCAAGGCAAGTATTCTATTTTTCTCTTACTGAAATTTATCTTTATTTTTGCTTTGATTTATGAAGAAAATTTTGAACTAATCCAAAATCTTTTGTTGGCTGCCTAAGTATGAATCTGTAATATTATTAAGATTATGACCTATCTATTTTGTTCTTACTGTAACATTTAGTACAGACCTTAGATTTGGACAAAACTTAGTTTTTTCAAAACTAAATTCAAATATCTTTCTTTTGAACCTGAGTTTGAAGAATTTGGAGTTCATTTACTAGCCCAAACGTTTACTTCAATTTAATATACAAAATCTATAAAACAAAATTTGTAGCCCATGACTTTCATCACTTTATTGCTTAAATCTTCCTGTTGGAGTTTCTGATTTATATAAAACTTGATTTGATATAAAATCAACTCTTAGAACTTTCTGTTAAACCTATGATTGAATGATTTGGAGTCAAAACGCCCATTTTGATGGACCATATGAATTCTATAAAGCAGGGACTATGATTCTGGACCTTTGGTTGCAAAACTATCAATAACTCTTTATAGAGACCTTCAATTTGTATGAAACATGCTTCATATAAAACTAGATTGATTTAGCTTTTCAACAACACCTTTCTTGAGTAATTTAGAGTTTTTTTTATCATCTAAATAATTTTATATTTTGCCTTCAGAATTCAGCTAGAATAGGGATTGTATCAATTCTGCCTATACTTGCTTCTTTCATTTCAAAACTGAATTCTCTAATGCTCTTGTCCTTGACTTCTTTACATATCAAAATATGTTATGTATTAATCAATGTTATATTCTATTATTCTGTTTAGGTGCATGTATGATTTATTGTCCCGCATGTGCTTTCGATATATGCTAAATTCATTGCTCATGTCCTTTTGTACTCCGGTGTTTGTGGGACAATGTGAACCTTTGCAAAAAATGGAAAAGGGAGTTATGCTTAGAGTCAGCGTGCTCTGTCGGCCCCCTATGACTTCACTCAGACGTTGGTGGATGGAGCTCCTAGACGTAGGAGACTTATGTTTGGTGGTCATTCAGCGATGGATGTTCCATATTATGTTTATGGTCCCACTTTGCCCTCTATGTTTTTGATGATATCCAAAGCATTGCTTTTGAGTGATTTGTGCACTTTGGATAAGAATGAAATGAATGTTATGTCTGAATGATATTTGAGCCTATGTTCGTTACTTGTTCATTTGATAAGCATTTGAGATTATTCATACACCATTGATATACTTTTGAAATAGGTCCTATTCATTTTTTATATGTTATGAAATGTTTCATTTGCTACTGATAAATTATAAAACTTTTCAAATGTCATTGATATGTTCCGACATGTCCTATACCTCCTTGATATGCTCCAAAATATTTTATATTCTCATTGATAGGCTCCAAAATATTTCGTTTGCCGTTGATATGCTGCTTGACATACTTATGCCTATAATATCATCCAACTTCAAATGTGACATACGAGCTTAAGTTTGATATGTGTTCTTTTGACATGTTTCGAAGTATTTCATGTATTATTGATATGCTCCTAAAACTTCAAATGTCATTGATATATACCAAAATGCTTCTGATTGCCATATATGCTCCAATTACCTTCCCAAATTATTATGGATTTAAATATGCTTCGAACGAGATGAACCTTGTGGTTGTGAATATGATTTAATGCTATCTGTGAAGACTATTATATTCCCTACCTTGCACTCTTATATCACCTTTCCTTGCTCTGAACCTGTTTGATACTTGTTAGGCTTCTTAGCTCACTTTGTTACTATCTAATCTTCTTTAGGTTAGCTTGGCATTTATTAAAATACTTGATAGGGCTAAAGCAATGGGAAATCAAGAAGTTCTTGGGCTAAATGTTCATTTGATAATATGTTATCATTGTATGTGTACGTACACCTTGGGTCTAAAGTAAAGTTGTAGACATGTTTTGAAGAGAGATAACTATGTAATGGTTTTAAAACTACCCTCTTATTTCGGATCTTGAATGTTAAACTTGCTGTATAATATATGAAGTGGTGGTGTATGGTTATTTTCAAAGTCATATGGATTTTATCGCATTAGTGGACCTTATGAATGTAGATTATATTTAGCTGCATTGGTTTTGGTTCAGTTTTGTGATTTAAGAGAAATGTGAAGAGATTATAATCTGCACAGGTTTCTGTGAAAGTGATTGAATGACTCTGCATGTTATTCTTAGTATCCTCAAATGATTGTTTGGATCCTGGATAGATTATGTTGTTGATAATATTATCGATCTTTTTAGATTAGAGTCACACCTCTTGAATGTGATATAATTCAGGGGGGCATGACAGCAACCATCTACCCTTGATCCACCATCTCTTTCGGCCACTAATCCACCCAATCGGTTTATACCATTGACCCAACAGCTAGAGAATGATCTTGACACCACAGATCTAGGGTTTTAGGCCATGGCATTGGTAGATCTAATCGGTGCCAAGTTGGAGGCCTTCGAATCATGCATGAAGGACAAATTGCATGCTTTTGCAGAATTCAGAATTGGCCGATCTTCGAGCCCGACAAAATTATAGCAAAGTTTAGAGAAGCCTACTAGGAAGGAAGAACAAGCCATTGATTTAATACAGCCATGCATGAGGGTGGACTTCCCTCGATGGAAAGGAGACCCGACGAGAGGGCTTTCACATATAGAACACTACTTCCGCTCTCACCAGACACCAGAAGCTTCTATGGTGGACATCGCTGCCATCAACCTTGAGAGAGACACAATACAATGGTACAATTGGCTTGAAGACACCCAAGGAGTCCCGATGTGGAGACAATTCAAGAGCGGGCTGTTGATCTGCTATGAATTATCCGAGTACGAGAACATCGACGGTCAACTTGTGTAGATCCGACAAACTTTCACAATCCAAGAATACCATATCAGGTTTGAAAAATTATCTAACCAAGCTTGTGATTTATGAAAAGTAATTATTAGGGACATTCATCAAAGGACTAAAGCCAGAAATCATAGGAGATGTAAAAGCACGATAGCCCTACACCTTAGTGGCCGCAATCTCTTTTACTCGAATCCAAGAAGAGTAACTCATTCAAGATGCTCGGAGCACAAGAACCACATCACAACCAGCAGCATATAAACCTCCAGCACCATCCACTTCCAACTGTCCCCCTCAGCCAAAGAAATTAACAAGAGAAGAGCTTCGTGATAGATCGGTATAGGGCCTATGTTAGCATTGCAATAAACTATGGAGCCAAGACCGCCATTGTGAAAAGAAAAGACCTCGTATGATTAAACCCACTGAAGAACCCAAACTTGAAGATATGGCTATCGAGTCCAAGGAGAAGGATACGAAGGAAAAACTACAACTAGCCGCCCGCACCTTTCATGCTCCATTTGGCTACACGAACTTGCAGATAATAAACATTGATGGCCTCATCAAGCATCAGCCCATCACCGACACCAGGAGCCCCAACGACCTTATGTAGGAAATGAGAGAGCGAAGAAAAGATGGTCTTGACATTGTGCTTGGAGAAGCTTGCTGAAATTTTAGGCACCTCGGTCGAACCGAGCTGACTTCATCCTACCAGAATGCACAACCTCTGTATGCTGATCTTACAGGAGGAATCACCAGCACATATTCGACTATATTATTGTCCACGTCTTCAGAAAGCCGAAACTAATCGTCGTGAGACATGGATCATTTGGCCACTATCTTCCCCTGCACCGACACTTTATCTCCAAAAGCTTTGCTTCTTTATTTGCAAGGATAATCTCCTCCTGAAGTACCACATCCAACTAAACCAACTATGGCTTCTTATGTAGCGCTTCCAGATCTCGGGTTACTTCCACTACCTCCGTTCCACTATTGATGACCGTAAAAAGATCGGGTCCCTCCAGCGATAGTACCAGCATGGAATATGTGACTGGATGGAGATCAAAATTCTGAAGGAATGGGAGGAAGGCATCCACACATCCACCATCTATAGGGTCCTCACAGCCACGATGCCATCTATATCGTTCCTAGCATTACCAAATCATGGTAAAGTATTCGAAATTAGAGCAGACATAACAGAAGTTCAGATCGGCATCACCCTCTTACAAGCTGGCTGACCCTTAATATGCACCGAGGCTCCTTCTACACTTCAAATGAGGCTTCTAGCCTGCAAGAGGATACTAATTGCTATTGAAGTTTGGTATGATTTAGGGTAGCAGCACGAAGGAGACGTGAAAATGGGCCTGAGAAAATCACAGTTCATACCCACCTCAGACTTAGATCGGGCTCACACTACTAGGGATGTTATCAAAGGGCAGCTCTCATTCCGAAAGAAGGCTCAACTACAACTAAAGAATAACCATGTGATAGTCCATGCAAGAAAGAAACATTCCCTCGACAAACACTAGGGCAGAAGAAAGTTTACTATTGAAGATCAATTTTTCCTTCATCTCCAACCCCACCATCAGGAAATTCGAGTCTCAAGGAAGTGGTCCCCCTACTACTTTGGACCTTGCAAAATTGGGGATCAAATTAGGGTCATAACTTGGAGATCAGATCTGCGCACCAAATAAAAAATATAGCTGATCCTCCAGGTATCTCACCTCAAATGGAAGTTCAAAAAGGATGACTCTGCCTAGATCTCTCCAACTGACACCCATGCTGATGAGGAGGCTCAAGTTCAACTGATGATCGCGTGGGATCACAGGATCATGACATAATATCGTCCAGTCATTATTGCAGATGTTGGACCTATAATACCCCTTATTCTTGAAAATTATATAATGACCTATTTTGAGATCCTTTATAATAGCTTGATTATAAATCTGAAGATCTATATGTAAAATTTGATGATCTAATTATACATCAGACTTTGTTTATAAGATTTGAGGACTTATTTATAAATCTTGAAGACCTAATCGTGATTATGATTCTTTCATAAACTAAACTACAAAAGTTACAAAAAAAAAAAAAAAAGAGAGAAGGAAAGTGCGCGCACACACCCCCACCCCCCCCACCCCTCCCTTTCCTTGCTTATGCTTATGTGGTGGCTCACTACTGTTGTTGCCTTAATGCTAGGTGGAGCGTCATCATGAGGAGAGAGTTTATCGTGACAAGGAGCATCACCGCCACCATCCACCGTGTAGACTTTTGCTAGAGAAGAGCTCACAAGAGTTTCTTTATCTGACAGCTAGGATCTATGCATTTGGGGATATATGAGCTCCCCAAGATGAGAACGTCTTAACCCTTAGATGAGGTTTTGAGTTTTTACTCCCGATCATCTCCTGATGCTCTGATGCTATTTTGTTTGAAAAAAATTTATTTTCACTGCATTTATGATGCCCATGTCATTTTCCAATAGTTGTTTTGGAGGCTGGATACCCGGGATAATGACTTATTATTTTAATCCTATACTATGTAGAATTAATTTTACATATATAAGTTGCATTTTCATCGATTTCAAGTTTGGATGACATACAATTTTGACATTTGAAATGTTCAGATGGTCAATAGTTTTGTCATCAAAGTGTTGACGACAAATTGAGAAACTTTTGCTAGGTACTATAGCAATGTAGCTATATAAATGACATGAAAATTATGATTCTCATTGTTACTATAGCTCCTTTGCCATGGCTTGCAGTTCGACCTTCATGGTTTCCCACCGATAGTTATTTTGGCAATCAAAAAGTTTGGCGGCTATCACTTGTATAACCCGGACTGCTCAGTGCCAATAAGTTTCTCATATTCTGTTTTAGTTTTCGGCATGCTTTCAAGGGTTGACGGCTTGCTGGTTCACCGTCAGAACTAGCCAAATGGCTAGAGGGTCTACCGTTTGTGTACTTCCAGTGCTTCAGGTTTCGTTGTTATTCTTGCATAGTGTTTTGGTGCCTTGGGGATGATGGTTGCATTCACGGAGAGCACAAGTGACTATCCCATATGCCTCTTGGGGTACCCAAAGCATTTGATGTTGGGTTCCCCAAAGAGACACCCCTGCATGATTGCCCCCCTCTTCCCATGTGTGGCGAGAGAAAAAGGGCACGTAAATGCATGCATGAGTGGCGGTCTTTGTAAGTTCGAGAATAGTCTTTAAAAGAGTTTTACCAAAAAATAAATATTTTAAAAATATAATTATTAAAATTATATTTTTTTAGATATTATGAGTTTGAGAAACTCAAGGGATATTTTTGATTATTTTGTGTATTAAAAGGAATTATCTAATTTAAGAAATTAGATAAATTTTAAAAATTATCGAAATAAGAATTTTAAAAATTTTAAAAATTACTATTATATCTTTGAAGGCAAAGGATAGGGATTAACAGTTACTCTAAGATTTATTAATTAAAAATTTTAATTAATTATTGCCTAGTCAGTCTGATATATTTACAAAGGATATACGTTGTGAGTGGATGATCATGGACTATATGTAGATGCTAATGTATATATGTGTGATGATTTATTGAGGCCTCATAGCCTCCCCCTCTCTCATTAAAACTGACTTGTATAAAAATTTTATCTCTCTCAAATTTTACCTCCCCTTGATGAGATCAAGGTTGTTTATTTGTATAAAATATATATTAAATTGTAATTGCACGAAAAGATCTAGTGGAAGTGTGGAGTTGTCGGTGGGATTCATAAGGATGAGAGGAAAGATCACCATGCAAGGAGATGCGCCAAAACACACATAGGGTTTTTGTGACCAAGCCTTTTGTCTCAAGCCTAATCATGCTAGTTCCTGGTCTATGATCATTTGGTGTGGATATTTATATATGTACGATATATATTCATTTCTGTAACTACTAGGTATATAAATATATACTAAATATATGTGTGTGATATATTATATTTAATATTAATATTAAGTTAGTAAGCGCAAGGTAAGACGTACTGACCTCCCATCATTTAGACAAAAATTATTTTTCAATATGAGCTAAGTTGGTCGAGTCCCTTAAGGCTCATCTATATTGGGATTTAAGATATTTCTTATGATACAAAGATGTCACTAGTGATGTGAGGACATGGTATACTTGGTCAAATCTCTCAAAGGTATATCATCGAATCAAACTCATCTTGTAATGATGGTATTGACTATTGGGAAACCTTGAGAGCATCACATGCGTAATGGAAAAACAAAACAAAAAGTTTTTCACATTTATCATGTCGTCGTTGATGATTGGTGCGTGAAAAATCGTAAAACTGAAAAACTATGAATCATGTGAGATGTTTTATCTAGGGAGATTGTATATCCCTTAAATTTTTAGATCCAATAGGAGAAGATGAAGGAGGTCATATATCCTTCCCACTAGCGGTATCAATACAGTGGATCGATATAGCGATGCTCCTCCAATGCAACATAAAACTCATAGCTTTTACGTACATTCTTCATAGCTTTTATGCACCACCTTATAGCGAATGTGGAAGAAGAATTTTTCTTCTTCGATATCCTCATGTAGTAGGGAGAGGGGTGGTCGATTGGGATGAGAAGGGAGGGAGGAGAATAAGAGGGAGCGGCCTCATGCAAGGAATTCATCAATATTGGGTCTCATCCAATGAAACAGGGGTTTATTGGATAACTCATATCCAATCATCTATTCGCTGCAATATCCACCATATGTCTATGGCCCTCTATTCCAATATCAAGCTAGTTGTGAGTTGCACCTGTCATAACTCTTGCTGACTAAGAACTCCTTCTGACTCAGTGAATTATTAGCCTATAATAACAATTTATTCAACTCATTGTCTATGGACGTACTATGCCACTACGCCATAGTCCCCAGACGGTATAGGGGGATCTAATCCATTGGACCTATCTATCCTCAACTACCATATATCTATAGTCTCTCATCTATCTAATATTCTAAAAACTATATATTGAGCATGGTATTGTCAAATCTAATATGAAATCTATCCAAGTCTCATTCTAATCGGATTCTCCTAGAGAACTCATCTCTCAATCCGAACTACCTTGGCTAGGGATTTGCTTAAATAAGAATACACGGGATATTTTTCTCGTGATTACCAAAAGTGGATGATCCTCTATTGACACTCAATTACCTTTATAAGGTTGAAAATCAATTCTCATAATCGTGCTGGTTATAGGTGCCCTACAAGCTAATCACGTGTGTGATGGCACGTGTGACACGTTACATATTCCTTTTGTATTATTATTATTATTAGCATATTCTCATATTATATTATATGCTAAATATATATTGAGATATTTTTGATTCTATGTAATGGGAATCAGATCGTGATAAGATTAAGATAATGAGACTGATTCGCCTTTAAACACATATCATAAATAATCTCGGTTATAGGTTACTCGATAGAGACATCGAGATAATCGGATAGACTGATATACTATATACTTGCCTATATGATGGAGGCAGCTAGTCTCATAGCCACTTGTTTGGGGACATTAAGGGTACAATACAGGTGCTTATTGGAGAATGAGTTTATTAATTGATCCACTTATGAAATCCTATATGGTTAATGATACTTAACATTAGAGAGGGATTTCGTAGTCCCAATTGTGTGTCTAGTCCTTAGACTTGAGAGACCAAGGATGCCTTATTTGAGTACTCATTTCTTTGATGCTGGACTTATAGGTTTGGAAAGTTTCAGATCTAGTACAACCAATTATCGGGATTGATAGTCAACCTTATGAAGGCATGTTAATATATGATCATCCACTCTCGGAATCACGAGAGGAATATCCCGTGTGTTCTTATTCGGACAAATCCCTGGCCAAGGTTGTTCAGATTAAGAGTGAAGGAGTTCTCCGGGAGAATCCAATTATACTGAGACTCAAACGGATTCTATATGTGGCCTGAGAGTACCATGCCTAATATACGATCTATAGAAAATTAGATGAATGAAGGACTATGGATGCTTGACACAGTGGATGAAGGATTGAGGATAGACAGATCCAATAGATTAGATCTCTTATACTGTCTAGAAACTATGGCATAGTGGCCTAGTATGTCCATGTCGACGAGTTAAGTGAATTCTTATGGGATAACAATTTATTGAGTCAAAAGGAGTTTTGATAGGTAGGACTTATGGTCAACTCTGTATTGGGTCTTGGGGGTCATAAACATGTGATGAATTTTTCAACAAGTAAAGGATTATATATGAGTTATCCAATTAGCTCCAATTCTCATTGGATGAAACCCAGCATTAATAGGCTCCTTGCATAAGGCCCAATTAGAGGCCAATTGAGATTATTTGATAGAGATCCCATAATTCAAAAGGAGAGGGTAATTAGATGGAGATCCAATATCCACTAAGGCAGGATCCATTAGGGTTTTTGGTGGCTCTCTATAAATAGGAGGTAGGGCGGCACAATAGTGATAGGCTACACCTTTGGCTACCCCCTCCTAACCTCCTTTCCTCATCTTCTTAGCCAACCAGCCCCTCCTTGCTGTGAGAGGGCAGGATCCAATATTCCAGCTTATTGCTCCTTCGCTCAGGGTGAAGATATACCTTGAGTTCGACTTTCTATCATCGATATTAAACTAGAAACTTGAATCTGTGTAGCCATTAACCTGGAGGCTACCTCTTCCATATATCAGTAAAAGATCTTTAGTCCTTCTCAAGTACTTAAGGATGCACTTTACTATCTTTTAGTATTCCAAACCTAAATCCACCTGATACCTGCTCATGACACTCAGATCATATGCTATATCAAGCATGATACATAACATAACATATATGATGGACCCTTTTATTGAGGCATAGGGTGTCATATTCATGTCCCCCCTCTCTTCAAGAGTCTTTATGGATATGCTCTTAGAAAATGATATTTCATTACTCATTGGTATGAGACTTCTCTTGGAATTTTTCATGCCAAATCTTTTAACAATAGAATCATATACCTATACTAGGATAAGCCAAGTATCCTCTTAGATCTATCTCTATAGATCTGAATCCCCAAGATGTAGGATGCTTACCCTAAGTCCTTCATGAAGAAGTGTATAGATAACCAAGCCTAAATTGTAGAGAGCATCCATATATCATTTCCAATTATTAGGATGTCATCCATATATAGTACCAAGAAGGTGATAACACTCCCACTTACCTTCCTGTACACATAAGGTTAATCTTCGTTCTTAACGAAGTCATAAGATCTGATCGCCTCATCAAATCTTATGTTTCAACTTTGGGAAGCGTGTTTTGATTTATAGATGGACCTAAATAACTTGCACACAAATCTAGACTATCTTTGGATATGAATCCCTTAAGCTAAATAATATATACCTTACCGTTGAGGAATATGGTTTTCACGTTCATCTATTAAATCTCATAGTCATAGTATGTTGCAATAACCAAAAGAATTCTGATGGATTTCAACATGGCTATGGGTGAGAAGGTTTCATCATAGTCAACTCCTTACCTTTGATTATCCCTTTGGCTACCAGCTTCGCCTTATAGGTCTCCAAATTTCTACCTACTCCTTCTTGAATATCCATTAGATGTCGACGGGTATGATACCATCAGGTGCATCAATAAAGTTCTAAACCTTGTTGGAGTACATAGAATTCATCTCAGAATTCATGGGTTCTTGCCACTTCCCAGAGTGTATACTCATAATAACCTCTTCGCAGGTCTAAGGGTCAATATCCTGAGTATCCTCTCTATTGATATGTCATATATATCTTTTAAGATGGTGTGATACTCTAGCAGACCTATGCATAGTTGGAACGAGATACTCTTGTAGACCTATACAAAGTTGGAACTTATGTGCTAGGTACCTGAACAGACTCGGTCTTTGAAGTGGTGCTTGAGCTAGGTTCTCTAACCTCATTCAACTCTATCATGCTCTTACTGTTTCCACCACGAATGTGTTCCTTATCAAGGACACTGCCCTCTTGGCCATAAAAGACCTTTTTGTCCATGGGATGATAGAAATAATACCCACAAGTTTCCTTGGGGTATCCTACGAACTTGCATCGCTCCGTCTTTGATTCAAACTTATCAGGGTTGTGTCTTCTAGCGTGGGTAGGACAGCCTCTAATTTTAACAACCTAAAAATCAGGCTTCTTCCCTTTCCATATCTCATATGGTGTATATATACACTACCGACCTTGATAAAACTCTATTCAGAAGGTAAGTTGGGGTCTCCAGGGCATATTGATAGAACTCCGTAGAATTCTATCACTGGATTGATCACTAAAGGGGATCGGCCTCCTTGAAACTCTATAGGGGTTCCTCCCACCTTGGTAGTCGGCCACAAAGGCTAAAGAAAAAAGATATATTGCTTGATGAAAAAATGGTGGTGGCTATATACTTTATATAGGACTCCAAAACCTTAACCTAGATAGACTCAGACCTCAAGTAAAATTCCCTTTCACCCCTACCTAACCCTAGTCGACTTGCCCAATAAGGGGGCAGTAGTTACGAGACTCCAACTCCTCCAAGGCTCCTCTCTCAAACCCTAGCAGACCTGCCCAATAAGGTGGGCGGCAGCTAGGATACTCCAATGCCTCAAAGACTCCTTCCTCAAACCCTAGCCGACCTTCTTAATAAGATGGAATATAGCTAGGTGGGTTTTTATCACGTCCCTCGGGGTTTTATTAATTGCCACGACTTGGTTGAATAGGACCTGACCCTGCTAAGCTCTTATCAGACCCACCCTCTTTAGATCAGCCTTGTCCTCAAGGTTGGGGCTCCATAAACTCTAGGAACCTGGTCTTCAAGTCTTCAAAGGATTCCCATATGGCATCTTCGATAGGTAAATTACTCCAGTGCACTAGCATTTCAGTAGAAGGGCGTCAATGATGCATCGTCATCCTGCGGTCAAGTATCGCTTGTGGCTGGACTTGGATATCTCCATCAGTAGTAGTGTTCGACAATTGGCCTTAGGCTGACTCATTTTCTCTCAGCTTGAGTTTTTGGCAGGACACATGGAAGACAGGATGGATCTTAGTATTAGTAGGCAAGTCCAATTTGTACGCAACAGCTCTAATGCATTCCATGATATGATAAGTGTTAGGATCAATTGGCACTAAGAGAGGGGGTGGGGGGGGGGGGTTGAATTAATGAAGCTAAAATTTTCTTTCTAAAGCAAAAGCTTTTCGAATAAGATAGAAAAGGATATCCGAAGCTTTTTTTAATAAAACAAGTGAGTGATTAAAAGTAAGTTATTAAGGAAGCCGAAAAGATAATCACATTTGAGGAAAGGAACTTATCGTCTTGCTTTCAAGGAGTTTAGTTAAGTTGGAAGTATCAATTTAACAACATTCAAGCAATGCAAATATGAAACATTATAATTTTATAGTAGTTCGGCGCCAACGGCCTACGTCCACTTTCGAGTCCTCCTTCTTGAGGCACACCGACATCCACTACCAATCATCTTTGGGTGAAGATCAAACCCTTACACTTGCTTACAAGGGATATCATGTCATTAAGAATTCAAATCTAAAAGACATGATTTCATTTAATAAGTTTTCTTTCCCCTCTTTTGTAAATATTACAAATGAGTCTTAGAGGATAATCTTAATTTATCCAAGATAAATCTTTTTAATAGAAAAGAAGAATGATCTTGATAAAATTTTTAATTATTATTGTTAAGATCATAAATCTCCTTTTAAAGAAAATTATAGAGATCAATAATGTGATTTTCATAACATATAAGTCAAGTTAAGAAGTTAAGGGAATATTTATAATAATGTAAATCTCTTTTAATTTTCAACTTATCACAATGTTAAGAAATACTAATTTTGGTGATAAGTTATACTAAGAATAAAGTCATAAGTAATCATGTCATAAATAATATTATTATCAAATCATAAATGCCAAGAACATGATTTATTTTGACACATTTCTTCCTAGATGAAATTTCAAAGCTTTTGAAATCTTAGGAGACAAGTAAGAAGGATCTTGATTCTTATAAAAATATCAAGTTATAAATATTGAGAATTCAAGATCAAAAGGATGAAAGGAATCTTAGTAAATAAAAAGATCTCAAATTATAATTTTTAAGATTTCAAGATCATGATTTAAGTTATCAAATATTCAAAAGCGACATATCAATGAAGTTGGATATATTCAAACATATCCATTCTTTAAAACAAAATCATTTGAAAACATATCAAATCATTTTTCAGAAAATTTCAATAAAGTCATCATAGATTATTTTCCAGAAGAAAATAGCTAAAAGTTTTCTAATTCATTTTTGTTGTTAAAGAGATTCAATAATAGTTCCATTTTATCTTTTGTTGAAGGATTCATTGGATAGAAATATTTTTAAGATTAATTATCCTCCTTTTGATTGTTTCATGTGATTGCTTTCAAGAATAATTTTCAATTTAATGATTTTTCATTTAAGACTAAAAACCAAATTTCATTTCAATACGGTCATTACTATAAGACGTAAAATATTTTTAAAGCATAAATTTAACCAATCTCAATTTTAATATTTAAATGAGCCTAACTCTTTACACATAGTGCAAGGAGTTGACAAACTCATCTTAAAAATGAAGCATATATATTTTCTATGCTCTAACATTCAACATAAGCATTCAATCATCATGACATTTCAATCAATATAACATTTAAATCAATCATTCTATAAACTTAGTTAATATTTGAAGCATTTTAATAATAGTCTTTACATTTAAACAAGCTAATGATTTTAACATTCACTCAAAATCTTATTTTTGTAAGTTTCAAAATATTTTTCAATAACTAAAGTTCTTTGGTTCTAATTCATTTTCATACTTGTATACTCTATCTATGCATCATCAATATTAATTATATAATGATGAACCATTAAAAGATTCATTGTCAATAATTTTAATTCTAATAATTTTCTTATTACTACTTAGGCTAGTATGCTTGAAGGAGTGTTAGATCTCAAGTAATATGACTTGAGCATCTACTTTCAAAATATTTTTAGTGCTCCTAGCCTTGTTAGGAAACAACTTTACATTATAGAATATTTTGATTTAGGTATCCATTTAACATTGGGTCATTCATGAAGATTTTTATCTTTCTTTTCTAACCGATTTTCATTGTATAGAGTTAGTTCTCTTTGGAACCCATACAAGATGAAGAGTATATTTTCTAAAAAGATATTTATTTGCCTTATGTCCTAATTTACCACAAAAGTTACACTTAATTCTTGATGGCATATTCAATGTAGGTCCTTTTACAAAGATTGTTAGCTTTTATTGAATACTTCAAACAAAGCCTATGTCATATTTGTTGTTAATATGACCCTTATTGGCAATGATCATATTTAGGGATTTATTCTCTATCTCAAATTTCTCAAGTGTAGTTCTAAGCATGCAATTTTCTTCTTTAACATTTTCTACCATTTCACATTTCAAGCATGATTTAAGTGTAGTTCTAAGTATGCATTTTGTCAAATCTTTTAACTAACAAATCATGATCAACTTTAAGCATCTTAAAAGATTTGCCAAGTTTCCTAAACTCATTGAATAAATCATGAAACATGCTTAATAATTCAGAAAATAAAATATATAAAGATTCACTAACCTCATCTTCAAATATCATTAAGGCATAGTTAGCCATCTTTTCTTTGGATTGGTCTTCATCCTCGGAGGAACTTGAATCATCCCAAGTGGCGGAGAGTGTCTTCTTTTTTTGTGTTAGTTTCTTATTCAGTTGAGGACATTCTCTTTTGAAGTGTCCCAATTTTTTGCATTCATAGCAAATGATATCTTTCTTGGGTTCCTTTTTGTTTTTATAATTTTTATTTTTCTTTTTAAATTTTTTAAATTTTCTTGACTGAAGTGCAATGTCATGGTCCTCATCATTCGAGGTTTCACTCGAGGAGTCATTCATTGTTCAAAGTGCTACATCCTTCCTGTTCTTCGGAAGGGGTTCATCAAGCTCATCATGAGCTTTACAATTTAGTTCATAAGTCATAAGAGAGCCCATCAGTTCTTTAAGAGACAGGTTATTCAAATCTTTGGCCTCTTGAATAGCGGTTACTTTAGGATCCCAAATTTTAGGCAAAGATCGTAAAATCTTACTCACAAGTTCAAAATTCGAGAAACATTTTTCAAGTGCTTTAAGTCCATTGACGACATATGTGAAACAAGTGTATATATCTCCAAGAGACTTACTTAGTTTCATTCAAAACAACTAATAGTTATGAACTAGAATATTTATCTTTGATTCTTTTACTCTACTAGTCTCCCCGTGTGTGATTTCTAGTGTGTACCAAATATCAAAAGTCGATTCGCAAACGGAAACACGATTAAACTCATTTTATCAAGTGCACAAAACAAGGCATTCATAGCCTTTGCAGTTAGAAAAAAATTATTTCTTTCGAAATCATTTAACTCATTCATTGGTTTGGAAGATTTTTCAAATATGTTCTTAACTATATTCCATAAACCAAAGTCCAAAGAGATGAGGAAAATATGTATCCGTGTTTTCCAATATGTGTAATTCGTCCCATTGAATATAGGTGGACGTGAAATAAAATGTCCCTCATTCATGCCAAAACAAGCCATTTACTCAAATGGGTATTAATCCAAAAAGTAATAACTTGCTCTGATACCAATTGTTATGATCAATTGGCACTAAGAGGGGGGTGAATTAGTGCAAGCTAATTTTTTTTTTCTAAAGCAAAAGCTTTTCGAATAAGATAGAATAGGATATCCGAAGCTTTTCATTTTTAATAAAACAAGTGAGTGATTAAAAGTAAGTTGTTAAGGAAGCCGGAAAGATAATCCACGTTTGAGGAAAAGAACTTATCGTCTTGCTTTCAAGGAGTTTAGTTAAGTTGGAAGTATTAATTCAATAACATTCAAGCAATGCAAGTATGAAACACTTATAATTTTATAGTGGTTAGGCGCTAACAGCCTACGTCTACTTCCGAGTCCTCCTTCTTGAGGTACATCGACATCCATTACCAATCATCTTCGGGTGAAGATCAAACCCTTACACTTGCTTACAAGGGAGACTTAAGAAGTTACTATCTCTAAGCTCTCTCCCTTCCCTTTTCTTTTTCTTACTAATCACACACACTTTCTTTTTCACATAATTTAATTGCCCAAAATAGTTGTCCAGAATGTAAGAAAACTTGGGGTATTTATAGGCCCCAAATTGGCTTCAAAACCGGAGCCAACATCGAACCATATCCGAAAAATCTGGGTACGGGCGGTTTACCCACTGACCTGGGCGGTTTACCCATTGAAAGCTACTGGCCGCCACCCGGGTTCTGTGGTACTAGCAGTCCACGTTGGGAAACCTCAGCGGGTGCAACACATACGCAGTGAAAATCAAAACAAAAATTGATTTCCCACGCAGATCAAATTATCATGGAAATGATTGAGGTCGCGAGAAAAATGCAAAAATCGATAAAACCGGGATGTGTGAGAGATTGATTTTACATAGGGAGATCGTATATCCTTGTATTCTAGATCCGGATGGAGAAGACGAAGGAGATCAAGCGTCCTCCTCTCTAGCGGTATCCACACGATTGATTTCTACAGTGAAGCTCCTTTAATCTGATCTCGCAACTCTTGCATAGAGGGAAGGAGGAGAATAGGAGGTGGTGGCTAAAGCTGCAGCCTATCAACCATGAGTCTCCCCTCCTATTTATAGAGAGCCACCAAAACCCTAGGGCTCCTTCCTTAGTGGGTATTGGATTTCTATCCAATAACCCACTACCCTTACATTATTGGATCTCTATCCAATAATCTTCTTAGGCCTTTAATTGGGCCTTAATCAAGGAACTCATCAACATAGAGTCTCATCTATTGATAATAGGGGCTAATTGGATCTTCATCTAATCCTCTATTCGCTGAAGCATCCACCATATGTGTGTGACCCTCTAGGCCCAATACCGAGCTGGCCATGAGTCACTCCCATTAGAACTCCTTCTTATATAGTGAATTATTAACCTCATAATAATTCACTTGATTCATCGACTATGAATGTACTAGGCCACTACGCCATAGTCCCCAAACGGTATAGGGGGGATCAAATCCATCGAACCTATCCGTCCACAGTTACCATGTATCTATAATCCCTCATCCAAATAATATCCTAGAGACCGTATATTGGACATGGTACTGTCAGGTCACATACGAAATCCATTATAGTCTCGCTCTAATCAGATTCTTCCGGAGAACTCTTTCTCTCTCAATCCGAATGACCCTGGCCAGGGATTTGTCTGAGCAAGCACATATATGGGATATTCCTCTCGTGACATTGAGTGGATGATCCTCTATTGACACTCAATTACCTTCGTAAGGTTGGCTACCAATCCCGATAACCAAATGTACCAGATCTGAAACTTTTCAAACCTATAAGTCTGGCATCAAAGAAAGGAGTACTCATACAAGGAATCCTTGGTGTCTCAAGTCTAAGGACCAGATACACAACTGGGACTATGGAATCACTGTCTGACATTAAGTATCATTAACCATACAACATTCCATAAGCGGATCAATCAGTGAACTCATTCTCCAATGAGCACCTGTATTATATCCTTAGTGTTTGCACACAAGTGGCTATGAGACCAACCGGCTCCATCATATGGATGGGTATATAGTACATCGATATGTCCGGTTATCTCAATGTCCCTCTTGAGTAACATATATCCGGGATTATTTAGAATCTGTGATTAAAGGTGAATCGATCTCATCACGATCCGACTCCCATTGCACAGAACCAAGGACATCACAATATATATAAAACAGATAATGTGAGAATATGCTAATATTAATCATAAGCAGAAAGATCACACAGCATGTCACACATGCATCACTCACGTGATTGGCTTGCAGGGCACCTGTAACTAGCAGTCCAACCACCGCTCACCGACGGTTTACTTGTCAGAATTTCCACAAAAGTGGTTCCCTCCACTTTTTAAATTTCAGCTTCACTTTTACATTGACCAACTCTTTGGTCAACTGATTGAGCTCAAGCTGAGCTCAACCAAACCCAGTAGTGGATCCGGTTGCCTCATTGAGTTAATTTGGATTCCTTCCAAATCCAACTCAATTAGGACTCTAACTTTTAACTACGACTCAATGATTACAACATTTAGTGACCAAGTAAACCTAATTAAGACCTAACTCCCACATACTCCGGCAACCTCCGGTAATATTGTTGCATGTCCTCTGGTCTTCTTTCCAGCGATCTCCCTTCGCGTTCCCTGCGAGCTTCCCGATTCCTTCGGCGAATCTCCTAGCGAACTTCCGACGAGATACCGCCGCATCGTCCGAACTCGACCCGATGCCTAGGCTTTATCTTGGCCCATCATCTGGTTGTAACTTCATTGATCCTGCCATAGTTAGACCTACACGATGCTAATTATGACTTAATTAAATATAATCATAATTACCAAAATATCCATTACAAGACCATCCCGACTCCCGGTAAGCTTTTCAACTACCCCCGATAATCTTCCGACAAGTCTCGATCTTCTTTTGGCGAACTTTCTTGCGCCATCCTAGCAAACTCTCGATATCCTCGACGAACTTCCGACACACTCCTGGCGAGTTCTCAAACGCATTGACTTAATGCATGGACTTAACATTGGCCAATCGTGATTGTAATAATCCTTCTATTATAATTAATCTTACATCAATCAACTCTAACGATCTTGTTAGATCAATAATCTATCAATTGATTTCATCATCAAAATCCGAGATTCAATAATAAGGCCCATAAAAGTGAGGAGATAACTTCATAGATGCTTGTGTCTTGATTGACGTCTACTTGTATGGCTGGAGACGAAGAAAGACCCAATCTCCCATAGGGAACTCCCTTTCGCTTCGGTGTGATCAGCCTGCTTCTTCATTCTACCTTAGGCGACTGAGAGGTTATTCTTCAGTAGTTGTAAGATTTTGTCTCTTTCAATTAACTCTCAGTCAACCTGATCTACTTTAGCTGAGCCGATTACATATTTTGGGATTACAATGGGTGGTCGACCATACACCGCTTCACATGGAGTACATTTAGTGGAAGAATAATAGATTGTATTATACCACCACTTGGCCCAAGGAAGCCATTTCATCCATTCTTTTGGTCGGTCATTGATGAAGCATCTGAGGTTTGTCTCTAAGCACCTGTTCACCAATTTAGTCTGGCCGTTAGTTTGTGTATGGTATGCTGAGCTCATCTTTAATTTGGTGTCCTGCAATTGAAAGAGCTCTATCTAAAATTTACTAGTGAAGATCCTGTCACGATCGCTCACGATAAATCTAGGCATCCTATGTAATTTTATAATATTATCCATAAAAATCTTAGCGATGTTAGTGGCGGTGTAAGGGTTGCGGATGGCATAAAAATGGGCATATTTAGTGAGACGATCGACCACAATGAGGATGGTACTTTTTTCTTGGGATGAGGGTAGCCCTTCGATGAAGTCCATCGACATATCGGTCCATACTAAGTTGAGTATGGGTAGAGATTGAAGCTTCCATGGGCTTCATCTCTTTCTATAAAAGTTTTGTTTAATCCTTTTGTAAATTCGTAGGAATCCTGAGTTCCTCGCCACTAGTGTGGCATGCATCTCTTGTAGGATGGTCTTTATGTAAGGAGAATTTGGCACTAGCACTATGCGTCTTTTATAGTGTAAGTCCTTTGAATCCCAACTGAAGTGCACCACGGAGCTAAGTTCTTCTAATTTTTTGATGATTTCCTTTATTTCAGGATCCTCTCACCATTATTTCTTGATGTCTTCGAGGAATTCGCTGATTGGAATGGAGATAGCCAAAATTTCAACTTGCTTGGGAAATCGGGAGAGCGAATCTGCAACCACATTCTCTTTCCCTTTTTTATAACTGATTTCATAATCATATCCGAGAAGTCTTATTACCATCTTTGCTGCTTGGGGGAGGATATCTTTTGCTCCAAAAAGTATTTGAGGCTCTTGTGGTTAGTCTTTATCTGAAAGCGTCGGCCAATCAAGTAAGGTCGCCACTTTATCATCGCGTGCATAATCGCAAGTATATCTTTGTCGTAGATGGACATTCTTAGGTGGGAAGGAGATAGTGCCTTGCTAGTGTAGACGAGGGGTCGGCCTTCTTGCATGAGGATGGTACCGATCCCCACTCTTGATGCATCTGCTTCAATGATAAACGTTTTGCCAAAGTCGGGTAGTGCTAACACAGGTGTAGATGTCATGGTTACCTTGAGAGCGTCGAAGGCAGCAGAGGCTTTGTCCGACCATTGAAAGGCATCCTTTTTCAGCAAGGATATGAGGGGAGTGTTAATCTTTCCGTAATCCTTGATGAACTTACAGTAGTAGCCAGTTAAGTCCGAGAAACTCGTGCAATGCCTTTATGTTCTTAGGTGTCGACTAGCTTTGCATTGCCTCAATCTTTGAAGGGTCCACCACTATGCCTTCCTCCGAGATGATGTGCCCAAGATATTCCACCTTCCACTGAAGAAAGCTGCATTTTGATTATATG
The DNA here is from genome assembly GCA_029747655.1 of Ensete ventricosum. Taxonomy (NCBI): domain Eukaryota; kingdom Viridiplantae; phylum Streptophyta; class Magnoliopsida; order Zingiberales; family Musaceae; genus Ensete; species Ensete ventricosum. The sequence continues at coordinate 23,913,324 of JAQQAF010000007.1, read as the reverse complement.
ACAAAAAGAATATGCTATTGAAGAATCATTAAAATAAGTCATAAGTGGCGGAGGTGACTTTGAAGTGAAGGGCTATAAATAAGGATATTATCGAAGAAAACCAATATGAATTATGAAGATAACTATGGAAAATAACGTTCATGGGGCTCTGAAAGGTGGAGGGAGCATTAGTGAGACAGAAGGGCATTACCAAAAATTCATAGTGGCCATTGTGCATCCAAATGGTGATCTTCGGTATGTCTTCTTCGTGCACATGAATTTGGTGATATCAGGATCGCAAATCTAGCTTTATGAACACTTGTGCCCCCTTATCATCCACCACGGGAATAGGGAAACTATCCTTGACTGTTATGCCATTGAGGGCTCGGTAGTCTATGCACATTTGCCACATTCTATCTTTCTTGCGTACAAGGAGCACCAACGAAGAATAGGAGCTGTAACTCAGTCAAACGATCCTTATTTCAAGCACCTCTTAGACAATCTTCTCTATTTCAGTCTTTTGAAGGTGGGGATAATGATATGGTCGAGTGTTTGCTAATGGTTTGCTCAAGAGAATCAGAATCTGGTGGTCATGTCGTCGGGTAGGGGTAGACTACACGGTTCGACGAAGACGTCTAAAAATTTAGCAGGCAATTGGAGAAGGTTTGGGTCTTCAATTTTTGTTGGCTCCCTCATGTGTTGCTGCTAGAGTTGCATTAGGAAATCATTGTTCACTTTTTGCAAAATTTTCTCCATTCGCTACGTTAAAACCATCAACGTGTTGCTCCCGCGTTTCCTACGTAGGATCACCTATTTTCCTTTGCTGAAAAGTCTCATAATTAATTTGAAAAAAATTCAGGAAACATCACCTAGCATAGTCAACCATTTGATACTAAGCACCACCTCATAATCATTAAGTGGGAGAAGGAAGAAATCAACAACTATTTCTTGGTCTTGCAACATCAACTTCACACGTGGGCATCTTCGATCGCACTTCAAAATTTAGCCGTCGGCTACCTTGACATCAAATCTGCTACAATGTTCAATATAAAGTGCTATCCGAGTAGCAACCTTGTTGTTCATGAAGTTATTGGTGCTCCTAGTGTCGATGATGATGGTAATTGGCTACTGTTTGAGTCGTCCTCCCACTTTCATCGTCTACAGGTCCACGTAGCCGGCAAGATCATATGTCATGCAATCGGCTGGTTGTGGTTCCTCTTTAGTGTCATCTTCTTCATGCTCAAGGTCCTCCTCTTCCTGCTTAGATTCTTCAATGAGTTCGATCACAAGGAGCCTCCCTTTCTGGCAACGATGTTCGTGGCTCCAGGGCTCGTCGTAGTGCCAACACAAACCTTATGTAGATCTGTCACGAAGTTCTTCTCTCGTTAATTTTTTTGGCTGAGAGGGTCGGTTGGTAGTAGGAGGGGTCGAAGGCCTAGGTGCTGCTAGTCGGGTGATGACCCTAGTTCTCTAGACGTCTTGGTTTAATCGCTCCTCTTGGAGTCGTGCGAAGGGGATGGCTGCCATCAATATGCATGGTTGTCCCTGAATCTCCAACTTCAAACCTTCGATGAAAGTTCCTAGCAATTTTTTTTCAGACCAATCTCTTGTTTGGTTATATAATCTTCTAAACTTGGTCTAATATTCTTGAATTGTGAAAGTTTGACGGATTTTTACAAGTTGGCCATCGATGTTCTCGTACTCGGTTGGTCCGAAGCGGATTAGTAGTCCGCTTTTAAATTGCCTCCATGAAGGGACTCTGTGGGTGTGTTTGAACCAATCATACCATTGGATCACATCTGCTTCAAGGTGTATAGCAACAATATCCACCATGGATGCATCCGAGGTTTTATGGTAGGGAAAGTAACATTTTTGCACACGAAACCTACTTGGTCAGGTCTCCTTCTTCCTATCTAGAGAAGTCCACCCTCATGCGTGGGTACGGAGGGTCCATCGTAGGTTCTACTTTCTCCTGGGAGTTCTCTCTGCGATCTGAACTTTCACCTTGTTAAAATCTCCTTAGGCTCGGTGGTTGACCTAAACTGAATTCAGCGAGAAGAGCATGTAGTTTGTCCTGCATACACGTCTCAAAGGCCTCCACTTGGCATCGATTAGTTCTTATGATGCCATGGCATACGTCTCTATATCTGTAATGTTAAGGTTCTTCTTTTGTTGCCAGGATAAGGGCCTGAATTGGTTGGAAGGTTTGGTGGCCAAAAGGGTTGGTGCACCGAAGGTTGAAGGCTGCGGTTTGGACTTAGTAGGCTGCTATTTGAAGTGTGGTTTGTGCTGCTATTTGGATGTGTTTTGAAGGCTACAAGGGGGCTATGATGGTAGTGGCTTAAGGCTAGACAGTATGGTTTATAGTTGCTGTTGGTGACAGCAACAAGTTTGACAAGGATCAGTTGGGTATGTAGCGAATAGATGCATATATGGTGGCAGAATTTTCATCGAAGAGAGCAGTTTCTCGATGAAAGTTCCAGCAGTAAATTGATAATTTGTGGAGAGAATTGATAGCAAGAAATAGGTGTTGATGGCAGCAAAGTTGGTGAAGATATAGATAGACATTCAGCAGCAATGCAGTAAGAAACACTAACAAATGTTTTGGTAGCAAAATTCTCATCGAAAAAATAAGTAGTTTTAAGACAAAAAGTTACAGCAGTATGTGGATGTTTTAGAGATAATTTCAACAAGGAACTGATATAGATTAAAGCCAAGTCGATGTAAAATATATAGAAATTTTTGCTAGAAAATGATGGCAGCAAGATAAGTAATTGGCAGCAAGTATACGGTTGAAAACTTTGTAGCGTAACTTTCGTTCGTAAAGATAGTAACTTTACGATGATAAGTTTTTGCAGTGAGAGAATGTTTGCAATAAGGAATAGATGAAACTATTTTTGAGTTTTTGGATATAAAATTGTAGTAGGAGTAAGGTTCTTGTGATAGAAGCAATATCAGATCCTGTTGCAATTTAGAGAAGCTGTAACAAATGATGATGGATCTGTGGCAAGGGGTGATGACAGTGGAGTCGGCGACAGAGTTAGCAATTGTGGGAATTGCTTGGATATGGTGGGCGGCTAGAAGGGTAGCGAGGCTCCAAGATCGCTACTCTGATACCAAATGATAGAACTCCACAAAATTCTATCTCTAGATTGATCACTAAAGGGGATTGGCCTCCTTGGAACTCTATAAGGGTTCCTCCTTCTTTGGTAGTCGGCCACAAAGGCTAAAAAAAGAGATCTATTGCTTGATAAAAAATGGTGGTGGCTACATGCTTTATATAGGACTCCAGAACCATAACCCTAGAGAGACTCCTTCCTCAAGTAAAATTCTCTTTCACCCCCTAACACTAGCCGACTTGCCCAATAAGGGGACAGCTACGAGACTCCAACTCCCCCAAGGCTCCTCTCTCAAATCCTAGCCGACCTACGCAATAAGGTGGGCGGGCTAGGAGACTCCAAGACCTCCAAGACTCCTTCCTTAAACCCTAGCCAACATGCTTAATAAGATGGGAGGTGGCTACGTGGGTTTTTATTACATCCCTCGGGGTTTTATTATTTGTCACGACTTGGTTGAATAGGACTCGACCCTGCTAGGGTCCTATCATATATCCCTAGAATGAGACTGATATGACTCCAACAGGGTTGAGTCCTAATCTCCCTAGGAAGTAGTCCATAAAACTCTGCTAGATTGTAATAAAACCACTCCTTTCTTATAAAGGAGAATGGATAGGGTTTAGATTAGTCCTTAGGACATAGTAGCCACCACCTCCCTTATTGGGTTGGTCGGCCAGGGTTTCCCCCTGCTTAGGTCGACTATAGAGCCAACCTAGTCGCCCCCTGTTCCTATTAAGGTAGGTCGGCTATAGGAGGGGCAAAGGGATAATTTTACTTAGGCAAGCACCCCCTTAGACTAGGGTTTTGATCCCTATTTAAAGATGTAGCTGCCCCTACAGCATTGTGTCGAATCTAGGAGGGAGGAACCCCTACAGCGTTCTAAGGGTTGATCCCCCTCAAGGGTCAAAATCTATAGAGCTCCTTCTGGGGTTCTATCATCTGGTATCAGAGCAGCGATCTTGCTACCCTTGTAGCCGCCATCCATGCCTCTACCTTCTCAAGCAATTCCCACAATTGCTTTTGATGTCGCCTCCATCGTCGCCCACCAAACCGTAGATCCATCAATATGTTGCCTTCCTCTACGTCAACATCAAAGATCTGGTAAAAACTCCAAAGCCCACACCTCTTGCTATTGCTATTCCTCTATCTTATACATGGGAGAAATTTTTCCAAAATTTTCTTGCTGCAAAATTTTAGCATCGCAAACATTATCATCATTGCGAAGGCGAAACGCTGCAGAAATTTTTAACTGATTGTTGCTTCTTGGAACTAAAATTTAATTATCTTTTTTGGCTGAAACTTTTATACAATTTCGTAGATCGTCTTAGCTTTCATCTAAGACTGATCTCCTAAAAAATCTCCTTTTGGATCCAGACTTATAGCACTGTGATTCTTCATCACATAGTGCTGAAATTTTATGATGGAGAATGTGCCTTCCGTCTATTGGCCTCTTGAAACCAAACTTTTGTTCATCCTTTTTGGCCAAAATTTTTATACAATTTCAAAGATCAACTTGGCTTTCATCTGGGATTGATTTCTCAAAAATATTCCTTCTAGAACTGATTTTCTTGTGTAATCTTTCACTAGCACGTAGTTCTAAAATTTTTACGATGAAGGATCTACCTTGCATCTTTTTCCCTATTTCTCTACTGTTACGCTGCCAAAATTTTTATTGGTATTCCCAACATCTAAACCAAGGGTTTCTATATAATTATCTTAAACTTTTCTCTATAAATTAAGTCGAGAAGTCATTGTTTCTCTGACGTAAAATCTGTTCGACAGGACTGTACATCACCGCACTTTTTCTCGTCGAATTCTATCGGATTTGGGTGCTATTTTTTATGGGATTTCAGACTCTCTTTTTCCCTCATCACCAAACCCTACCATCCTTACCAAAAACCCTACCCTAAACTGAAACCAAACAGCCACCCAAATCAGCCCGAACCGCAGCCTACTTCCTTTTTGATCCACTTACCTTTTCAGCCAACTTTCCTTACCGATACACCTACCTTTGTTGCCATCTATCCCAGATCTAAAATCTATTTCCCTAACCTTCATCTATTGCTATCACAGCCCTAAAATTATACTAATTCGTAGCCTAAACTCTACAAAACCGTAGCCCCAAATCGTACCCAAAATAGCCACAAACCGCACCCAAAAACTGAAGCCTTCGGTCCACCAATCTTTCAGCCGCTCAATCTCTCTTATCCCTTCAACCGCAGCATGCATCTTTCACTACCTAATGCTGCCAATAGTGACCTCTTGCTGCCATCCTCCTTGATCGCAGCCAGCAGCAATCCTTGTGGCAAAAAGCTATTAGCAACGATCTTTCGCTGCAATTTGTTTACATCGCAGCCCGTAATAATCGTTCGCTGCCAACTATCTTGATGGCGGCCAGCAACAAATCAAACACAATAGCAGCAATCTTTCACTCCATACCACTGCTACCCTCCTCTGCAATAGCCATGTACATCGATGTCCCGTCTTCCACCTATTGCAGTCGCACCCTTGTTGCAATCGACGCCACTTGCAGCCACGAAGTCGCAGCGTAGTCGCAATCGACGTTGTTGCTGCCCTCTTCTTCCTCCACCATCGCTACTACCCTTGGCTGCCGTCCTCCACTTGGAGACTTCATCCCCGTAGTACCGACATTACTGCCATTCACTACCTTCAACCTGAAAATTGCAGCTACACTTTTCAGTCGATTTGTTTGACAGGTTGGAGATCCTTACATCATGACATTGTTGGGCTTATTCGAAGCCAAATTAGAGGCTTTCGATATGCGTATGGATGCTAAATTATGTGCTCTCTTCGAGGTGTTTAGATTGGGAAGATCACCATGGCTATTGGATATGCATCAAAAATCAACCATGTACTTTATGCAAAACTTTCTCCATTCGTTGCAATGAAACGGTGGAAATTTGGCTCCCACGCTTGCCTCGTAACGTGACCTATCACCCTTTGCAATAAAATTTCATGATTAATTTAGAAAAATTCCAAGAGATATCACCTAGTATTATGAGCCATTCGATCCCAAGTATGACTTCATAATCATCGATAGGTAGGAGGAAGAAATCAGCTACCACTCTTGGTCTTGGAGGAGTAGTTTCACCAACGGGCACCGTTGGTCGCAATTGAAGATTCGGCCATCGACGACCTTTACATCGAACTTGTTGCAACTTTCAATTTGAAGCGCCAAACGTGTAGCAACCTTACTGTTGAGGAAGTTATTTGTGTTGCCCGTGTCGATGAGAACGGTGATGGGTTGTTGTTTTAGAAGTCCTCCAACTTTCATCATCTGTGGGTTGGAGTAGCCGGCCAATGCATGCACTATGTAGTCGACCGGTTAGGACTCTTCCTCCATGGCTTATTCTTCAGGTTCAAGGGCTTCTTTAAATGTTTCATTGTCCTTATCCTCTGTTGATTCAATCATGAGGAGCTGGCCCTTTTTGCAGCGATGTTCGTGGCTCCATGGTTCGTCGCAATGCCAACACAACCCCTTAGCCGATCGTTCACGAAACTCATCTCTTATCAACTTTTTTGGTATGGGGGAGTGACCCTTGTCCTTCGTACCTCGTGGTTCAATCGTTCTTCCTGGATACGTGCGAAGGAAATTACTGCCATAAGTGTGTACGGTTGCCGCGCCTTTACTTCTCGGATCTCTGGCTTTAGGCCCTCAATAAAAGTACCCAAAAGTTGTTTCTTAGATGAATTCTCAGTTTGGTTAGATGAATGCTCAAACCTTATTTGGTATTCTTGTATTGTAGAGGTTTGACGAATCTTTGCCAATTGTCCGTCGATGTTGTCGAAATAGGTCGGACCGAAGCAGTTTAGAAGTCCTTCCTTGAACTACTGCCAAGAGAGTCCTTCATGGGTATGTTCAAACCAATTGAACCACTGAATAGCATCTCCCTCGAGGTGTATGGCAATGATCTCCACCCGTGTAGCGTTGGCAGTTCGGTAGAATTGAAAATAGTGCTCCACGCGCATGATCCATCCGATCGAATCTCCTTCCCATCTTGGGAAATCAACCTTCATGCATGGATTGTTGGGATCAGAGGTGATGTATTCATGCTCTTGAGGATCTTCTCACCGATCTAAAGTCTCTCTATGGTGTGACTTCCTCGGGCTTGACGGTCGGCCAATGCTGAATTCGGCGAATAAGGATCGCATCTTCTCCTCCATGCGGCTTTCAAAGGCTTCAAACTTGGCGTTGATGGCCTCCTCTGATGCCATGGTGTATACCTCTAGATCTGTAATATTGAGATCTTTCTTTTTTTTGTCGGGTTAGTAGCATGAGAGTTTTGGAGAAGGGGTGGTCGGTTGGAAAGTGAATCGATTTGGATGGGAGTAGGCTGCGGTTTAGGGCTGATTTGGGTAGCTGTTTGGTTTCGATTTAGGGTAGGGTTTTGAAGGGTTTTTGGTGAGGATGGTAGGGTTTGGTGATGAGGAAAAGAAAGTCCAAAATCCCACAAAATAGCACTCAAATTCAATAGAATTTGATGAAAAAAAAGTGCTACGATGTGTAGTCTTGCAAAACAGATTTTACGTCGGAGAAACGATGACTTATCGACGTAATTTCCAAAGGAAAGTTCAAGGAAATTATGTAGAAACCCTTGGTTTAGATGTTGGGAATACTAGTAAAATGTTTGGTGAAATTTTGGCAGCGTAACAGTAGGGAAATAGGGCAAAAGACAAAAGATAGATCCTTCGTCGTAAAAATTCCAGAACTGCGTGCTGGTGAAAGATTACACAAGAAAATTGGTTCCAGAAGTAATTTTTTAAAGAAATTAATCCCAGATAAAAGCCAAGTTGATCTTTGGAATTGTATAAAAATTTTGACCAAAAAGGATGAACAAAAGTTAAGTTTCAAGAGGTCAATATACGGAAGGCAGATTCTCCGTCGTAAAATTTTAGCATTATACGATGAAGAATTGCAGTGCTATAAGTCTGAATCTAGAAGGATTTTTTTATGAGATCAGTCTTAGATGAAAACTAAGATGATCTATGAAATTATATAAAAGTTTCAGCCAAAAAGGATGAATAAAAGTTCAGTTCCAAGAAGCAAAAATCGGTTGAAAATTTCTGCAGCGTTTCGCCTTCGCAACGATGATAACGTTTGCGACGGTAAAATTTTGCAGCAAGGAAATTTTGAAAAAACTTCTCCCATATATAAGATAGAGGAATAGCAGTAGCAAGAGGCGTGGGCTTTGGAGTTTTTACCAGATCTTTGATGTTGACATAGAGGAAGATAGCTGATTGATGGATCTGTGGCTTGTTGACGACGATGGAGGCGACGTCAAAAGCAATTGTGGGAATTGCTTGGGAAGGTGGAAGCAGCTGAGATGGCTACAGGGCAGCAGGAACGTGGCTCTGATACGAGATGATAGAACCCCAGAAGGAGCTCTATAGATTTTGATCCTTGAGGGGGATCAACCCTTGGAACGTTGTAGGGGTTCCCTCCCTCCTAGACTCGGCACAATACTGAAATAAAATATATAATTGCTTGATAAAAGAGAGGGGGCGGCTACATCATTATATAGGGTTGGAACCCAGCCCATTTGGTGCTTGCCTAACTAAAATTATCCTTTTACCCCTTCTATAGCCTACCTGCCTTAGAGGGAATAGGTGGCGAATAGGTTGACTCTGTAGCCGACCTAAGCAAAGGGAAACCCTAGCCAACTAGCCCAATAAAAGGGGCGGCAGCCACTAAGCCCTAAGGCCTCAAAATAAACCCTAGCCACACTTCTTTATAGGATAGAAGTGACTATGTGGGGTTTTATTACAATCTCACAGGATTCTTATTGATTACTTCTAAGTGATTAGGACTCAACCCTGCTGGAGTCCTATCAGCACCCCTCACCTCTCTACTAAAAATGGATGCCTTCCAATGGTTGGACAAAGCCTCTACTGCTTTCGACAGACTTAAGATGGCCATGACGATGACATCGGTGCTAGCGCTACCAGATTTTAGTCGACCCTTCGTCATTGAGGCCGACACACCTGGAGTTAGAATTGGAGCCATTCTAATGTGAGAAGGTCAACCACTCACATATACCAACAAGGCGTTGTCTCCCTCCCATCAAAAAATGTCAATATATGATAAGGAGATGCTCGCAATTATGCACGTCGTAACAAAGTGGAGACCCTACCTGATCGACCGACACTTTCAAATTAAAATCGACCATCGAAGCCTCAAGTATTTTTTGGAGTAGAAGATATCATCCCCTGAGCAGCAAAAATGGGTAACTAAACTTCCTAGATTTGATTATGAAATTATTTACAAAAAGAGAAAAGAAAACGTTGTTACAAATGCACTCTTACGGCAACCCGAATAGGCTAAAATTTCAGCCATCTCCCTTCCTACCACCGGCATTCACGAGGATATTAGGGAGGAATGGAAGAATGAACTAGAGACCAGCAACATCATTAAAAAATTGGAGGAGGATCCAAGTGCAGTAGCCCACTATACTTGGGATTCAAAGGATCTGTGCTACAAAGGACGCATTGTGCTTATATCCGATTCTCCTAACATCAAAACCATCTTGCAAGAGATGCACTCCACACCTTCAATAGGGCACTTCAGATTTTTTAGAACCTACAAAAGAGTGAAGCAAAATTTTTATTAGAGAGGGATGAAAAAACTTATTTATGAATATTTAGCACAATGTGATGTATGTCAACAGTAAAAGGGTGAAACAGTGGCAAGTCCAGGAAAGCTACAAGCACTACCCATACCTGACTCGATGTGGGCTGACATCTCCATGGATTTCATTGAAGGGTTGCCACCTTCCAAAGGTAAAAGTGTTGAGAAACCTCAGTGGGAGCATCACATGTGCAGCGGAAATCAAAATAAAACTAGTTTCCCACGCAGATCAAATCATCGTGCAAAAAATTGGGTCACAAGAAAGCCGTAATAATAAAAAAAAACCACATCACGTGAGAGATTATTTTACCTAGGGAGACCGTATATCCCTATATTCCAGATCCGAATGGAGAGGATGAAGGAAGTCAAGCGTCTTCCTCTCTAGCGGTATCCACACAATGGATCTCTACAGCGAATCTCCTCCAATTTGATCTTGCAACTCTTGCAAAGGGAAGGAGGAGAATAGGAGGGAGGCCAAGGCTGCAGCCTATCAACCATGAGTCTCCCCTCCTATTTATGGAGAGCCACCAAAAACCCTAGGTCTCCTGCCTTAGTGGATATTGGATCTTCATCTAATTACCCACTAATCTTGCATTATTAGATCTCTATCAAATAATCTCCTTAGGCCTCTAATTGGGTCTTAAGCAAGGAGCCCATCAGCATAGGGCTCATCTAATAAGAATATGGGTTAATTGGATCTCTATCCAATCCTCTATTCGCTGAAGCATCTACCATATGTGTGTGACCCTCTAGGCCCGATACCGAGCTGGTCGTGAGTCGTTCCCATTAGAACTCCTTCTGATATAGTGAATTATTATCTCAATAATAATTTACTCAACTCATCGACTATGGAGGTACTAGCCCACTACGCCATAGTCCCTAGATAGTACAGGGGGATCAAATCCATCAGACATGTCTGTCCACAGTTATCATGTATCTATAATCACTCATCCAACTAATATTCTAGAGATCGTATATTGGACATGGTACTTACTATCAGGTCACATATAGAATCTACCTTCGTAGACGGAAGGCAAATTCTACTAGAGAACTCTTTCTCTCTCAATCTGAATAACTCTGGCCTGGGATTTGTCTGAGTAAGCACATACGGGATATTCCTCTCGCGATACCGAGAGTGGATGATCCTTTATTGACACTCAATTACCTTCGTAAGGTTAGCTACCAATCTCGATAACCAATTGTACCAGATCTAAAACTTTCCAAACCTATAAGTCTAGCGTTTAAGAAAGGAGTACTCATACGAGGCATCCTTTGTGTCTTAAGTCAAAGGACCTGATACATAACTGGGACTCTGGAATCGCTGTCTGATATTATGTATCATTAATCATACAGCATTCTATAAGCGGATCAATCAATGAACTCATTCTCCAATGAGCACCTGTACTATATTTTTAGTATCTCCACACAAGTGGCTATGAGACCAGCTGCCTCCATCATATGGATGAGTATACGGTACACCGGTTTGTCCGATTATCTCGATGTTCCTCTCGAGTAACCTATGACCGAGATTATTTAGGATCTGTGTTTAAAGGTGAATCGATCTCATTATCGTGATCTCATCACGATCTGATTCTCATTGCACATAACTAAGGACATCACAATATATATGCAACATATAATATAATGTAAGAATATACTAATATTAATCATATTGGTGTCACATAGCGTGTCACACGTGCCATCACTCACGTGATTGGCTTGTAGGGCACCTATAACCAACAAAAAATATAATCCTCATGGTGGTTTATCGATTGACGAAATATACTCATTTTTGTGCTGTGCGAAATCCCTACACTACTGCTAGTATTGCTCAGATTTTCATAGAAAATATTATTAAACTACATGGGATACCAAGGTCTATTATAAGTTTGGACCGAGTTATTTCACACCTTCTAAAGGTAAAAGCACAATCACCGTGATAGGGTCTTCACCAGTAAATTTTGGACCGAGTTATTTTAGCTATAGGGCACCAAACTCAAGATGAGCATAGCATACCATCCATAATCTGATGACCAAACAGAGGTGATGAACAGGTGTTTAGAGATGTACCTTCGGTGTTTCACTTGTGATTGGCCAAAGGAGTGGACAAAACGGCTCCCTTGGGCTGAATGATGGTATAATACTACATATCATTCATCTAGAAAATGTACCCAATATGAGGCACTATATGGCTGACCGACCCTTTTGATTCCAAAATATGTAATTAGCTTGGCCAAAGTGGATCAAGTCAACTAAGATATAATTGACAAAGACAAACTCCTACAGTTGCTAAAGGACAATCTCTCCGTCGCTCAAGCTAGAATGAAGCAGCAAGCCGACACACGACGGAGCAAAAGAGAGTTTTTAGTATGACATTGGGGTAATCATCGCCTGCAGCCATACAAGTAACTATCCATCAACACACGAGCCTCCATAAAGCTATCCCCTTGCTTTTATAGGCCTTATCAAATAACGGAGCATATTGGAGCTGCAGCGTACAGACTTAAATTGCCTAAGGATGCCAAAATTTACCCTGTCTTCCACGTGTCTTGCCTGAAGCCCAAGTTGGTAGAACATGAGTCAACACAAACTCAACTACTGAACAACACCGATGATGGAGATATTCAAGCCCAACCACAAGCCATCCTTGACCGAAGAATTGTGCTGCATCGTCAACATCCCTCTACCGAAGTGCTGGTGCATTGGAATATTTTACCACCTAAAGATGTCATATGGGAATCATATGAGGAGCTGAAGACCCGGTTCCCTGAGTTCATGGAACCTCAGCCTTGAGGACAAGGCTGATTTGAAGAGGACAGGCTTGATAGACCCTAGTAGGGTTGGGTCCTACTCAACCAAATAGCAACTAATAAAAATCCTGTAAGATTATAATAAACCCCACCTAGCCACCTCTGTCCTATAAAGAAGAGTGTCTAGGGTTTATGTTTGGGGCCTTAGGGCTTCCTAGCCGTTGCCCCCCTTTACTGGGTTGGTATGCTAGGGTTTCTAGCAGGGGCGCTTGGCTTATGCAGCCCCTTAGGCCATCGCCCCACTTAACAAAGCAAGTCAACTAGATGGAGGGTAAAAGGGGGAATTCACTTAGAAAGCAACCCCCTAGGGCTAGGGTTTGGAGCCCTATATAAGCTTGTAGCCTCCACCTCTTTTGAATAAGCAAGATCAATCTTCAATTCAGCCTTGTGGCCGACTATTAGGAGAGAGGAACCCCGATAGCGTTTCAAGGGTTGATCCCCCTCAAAGATAAAAATCTCCATAGAATTTCTCTACAGTTCTATCACTTTGGGCTGATTCGTTCTCTCCCAGCTTGAGTTTTAGGCAGGACACATGGAAAACAGGATAGATCTTAGCATCAGCGGGTAAGTCTAATCTATATGTCATAGCTCCAATGCACTCTTTATCTGATAAGACCCGTAAAAGTGAGGAAATAACTTCATGGATGCCCGTGTGTTGATTAACACTGCTTGTATGGTTGGAGACGAAGAAAGACTCAATCTCCCACATATAACTCCCTTTCACTTCTGTGTGTGTCAGCTACTGCTTCATCCTGGCTTGGGCGGATGGTAAACCCAAAAAATATCATTCATCAAGCTTTGAAAGGTGGAGGGAGCATAGGTGAGGCCAAAGGGCTTTACCAAGAATTCATAGTGGTCGTTATGTGTCCGAAAATTGATCTTCGATATGTCTTCTTCTTGTACCTGAATCTGATGATATTCGGACCATAGATCTAACTTTAAGACTTATGCTCCTCTCAGTTCATCAAGTAGTTCATCCAGCACCGGAATAAGATATTTGTCCTTGACCATAATGTTGTTGAGAGCTCAGTAGTCAATTCACATTCGCCATGTTCCATCTTTTTTGCGTACGAGGAGCACCAGTGAAGAGTAGGGGCTGCAACTTGGCCGAATGGTCCCTATATCGAGCATCTCCTACACAATCTTCTCAATTTTGGCCTTCTGAAGATGAGGATAATGATATGGCCGAACATTGGCTGTGGGTTTTCCCGACAGGATTGGTATTCGGTGGTCATGTAATCGAGTAGGAGGTAGGGCATTTGGTTCAGCGAAGACATTTAAAAATTCAGTAATCATTTGAAGGAGGTTCAGATTTTCAATCTTTATTGGCTCCTCCATTTGTAGCTACTGAAGTTGTAGTGGGAAGCCGCTATGTATTTTTTGTAAGACCTTCTCCATGCGGTGTGACGAAGCTGTTGTTACTTTGCTTTCTCATTTCCCGCATAGGGTCACCTGTTTCCCTTTGCTGAAAAATTTCATAATTAATTTTGAGAAATTTCAGGAAACACGACCTAGCGTGGACAACCATTTGATGCTGAGCACTGCCTCATAATTATCGAGTGGGAGGAGGTAAATGTCGACAATAATTTCTTGGCCCTACAAAGTCAATTTCACCCCCGAGCACTTTCGGTCGTACTTCAAGATTCGGCAATTAGCCACCTTGATGTCGAACCTACTGTATTCCTCGATTTGGAGCATCATCTGGGCAGCAATGTTACTATTCATGAAGTTGTTGGTGCACCTGGTATCGAAGAAGATGGTGAGTGACTGCTGCTTGAGAAAATCTCCAATCTTCATCGTCTACAGATTAGTGTAGCCGACTAGAGCATGGACAATACAGTCAACCGATTGTGGTTCCTCCTTCGTGTCCTCTTCATGCTTAAGGCCCTCTTCGTGCTCAGATTCTTCAACGGGTTCGATCATCAGAAGCCTCCCTTTCTTGCAATGATGTTCACGACTCTAGGGCTCGTCGTAGTGCCAACGCAAACCTTTCGTGGATCTGTCATGCTTTTCTCATTAATTTCTTTTGGTGAGAGAGTTGGTTGGCAGTAGGAGGGGTCGAAGGCCTAGGTGCTGCTGGTCGGGTGATGACCCTAGTCCTTTGGACATCTTGGTTCAATCGCTCATTTTAGAGTCGTACGAAGGAGATAGCCATGTTAGGACCCTAGCTGAGTCGGGTCCTAGTCAATTGAGTTGAGTCCTTAGATTGGACCTTGTTGGCCAATCTAGACCTGACATTAGATCGGCTAGGAGGAGATTTGAGTCAATTATAATAAATCAGCCCAAATCCTAGTAGGGTTAGGATTCGACTGAATTGGAGTCAGAGTCGGATTCGGGTCGGAGTCAACCAAGTCAAGCTTGTAATCAACCCAATGGGCCACTCACCTTGATGAGGGGAAGTCAGCTAGGGTTAGAGAGAGGAGGAGTTTCACTTAGATGAGACTCTCTCTAGGGTTAGTTAAGAGTTAGATTAGGAGTTAGAGTCTTAGTTTAGTAGGAGTCTTGGTTTAGTTTAAGTAGGAGTCTTGGTTAGTTGAAGTAGGAGTCCTATAAGGAATTGGGGTTTGAAGACCTTATATAAAGCATGTAGCTACCACCTCTTTTGCTAAGCAATAGATCAATCTTTTTCAGCCAATGTGACCAACTACTAAGGAGGGAGGAACCTCTATAGAGTTTCAAGGAGGGCTGATCCCCTATAGAGATCAACCCCAAGCTTAGAATATGCAAGAGTTCTAATACTTTGTATTAGAGAAGTGTTATTGGCATCTCTCTGCCCTTCCATAGCTACCCATAATCCTTCCATAGCTGCCCAAGCAATTCTCATAATTGTTTAGATCGTCGCTGAATTCCGTCGTCATCTCCACTACCGCAGATCAACTTTTGATCTCCCCAAAGAATTGCATCAGGTTCTGGTATTCTATCATATTGTTGTTACCATTTAGTTATCCTTAAACCTAAAAAACCCAAAAAGTATTCATCTATTATGCTACACAACTCTTCGTCGTAAAGTTACCATCTGTACGATAAATGGTACGCTATAGAATTCAACCGCATACTACTCCTCTGTTTTGATCTTGCTGCTTTTATTTTTCTACCCAACCTTCTATGAGTTTTTTATGATGGCTTTTGCACTCCTTAACAGTAGATTTCCTTTTGGTTTTATAAAAAAAATGTCGATATAAACTGCTAATCTTTTACATCCAAACTGCTGGACCTTTGAAGTAAAATTCTACCACAACACCTTCTCGTATTCCTTGATCTTGCCAAATTCTTTGCTGTCGTATTTTTTCACAAATTTTTTGTCGACAGTACCTTTCCCTTACCAGTAGAATTCATTGATTTTTACTCGAATCCAAAAAAATTACATCTATATTATAGAAATATTTTCATGTACCTTTTGTCATTCTTCTTCTCGTAACCCACCAAAACCCTACCAATCATGTTGCCACCAACCACATCATCTTTAGGGCACCCCTCCAACCTTAAGATGCAGCCATGTAACCTATTTTCAGAATCCATAGCCAAACCAAACTGCAGCCAAAATCATAGCCCAAATAGCGGTCTGCCGCAGCCGCAATCTCCCACCACCAATCCTTATCTTTCGTGGCCATCTAACCCATCCTTACCAACGTGACAACCATCGATATTTTCATTTACTTGCTATCATCCTCACCTATTTCATGCTGCCAAAATGATCCAAAAACCTCTAGAATACTGCTGGAATTCTTTCATCACAAAATCAATGTTCTCGATGAAAAATTCTACAGCAACACTTTTCGATACTTTTTATCACATCCTTACCAAACCGGTTGCTGTCACCCATAGCAACCCTAACCTATCTTTCTATCCTTAAACCACTGCCATCAAACTCCCCTTACAACCTCTACAACAGCCCCAAACAACAACATCAACAGCACCCACTTTGATGAAAAAATTATATTGCACTACCTTCGACACTACTTAATGTATCCACACCCAATCCCTACCAAACTGGTTGATGCCATCAACAGCAACCCTAAGCCACCCCTCTAACCCTAAACTTCTACCATCATAACCCTTATACGACCCCTACAGTAGCTCCAAACCATAGCCCCAACAACAACCTAAAATAGCAACCTGTCAGCCTCAAACCGTAGCCATCTACCTTTGATCTAGCACCTCTTTCAGCCACCAATCCACCCAACTGGTTCATGCCATTGACCCAATAGCAATAGAAGGACCTTGATAGTACAGATCTGGAGTATTATGCCATGGCATCGATAGATCTGATCGGTGCCAAGTTGGAGGCCTTCAAATTGAGCATGGAGGACAAATTGCGTGCCTTATTCACAGAATTCAAAATTAGCCAATCTCCATGTCCGATGAAATCACAGCAAGGTGAAAGTACAAAGAGGCCTCCAGAGAAGGAAGAACAAACCTCAGATGTGATGCAACCATGCATGAGGGTAGACTTCCCTTGATGGGAAGAATGAGACCCGACGGGATGGCTTTCTCGCATTGAACACTATTTCCACTATCACCGAACACTAGAGGCTTCCATGGTGGACATCATAGTCATCCACCTCGAAGGAGATATAATTCAATGGTACAATTGTCTTTAATACACTCAAGGAGTCCTGACGTTGAGATAATTCAAGAGCGGGCTGTTGATCCACTTTAGACCGACCAAGTATAAGAACATTGATGGACAACTTGCCAAGATCCAACAAACCTCCATGATCCAAGAATACCATACCAGGTTTGAGAGATTATCTAATCTCGCTCATGATTGGTCTAACAAACAATTATTAGGGACATTCATCGAAAGACTCAAGCTGGTAATAAGAGGAGAAGTTAAAGCGCGGTAGCCTTGCACCTTGATGGATGCAATCTCCTTCACCCGAATCCAAGAGGAGCAGCTCAAACAAGACATTTGAAGGAAGAGGACTACTCCTAGACCAACAATATATAAACCTTCAGCACCCGCTGCTCCCAGTCGTCCTTTGCTGCCAGAGAAATTGATAAGAGACAAACTTTATGACAGATAGGCGAAGGGCCTTTGTTGGTATTGCAATGAACCGTGGAGCCATGACCATCACTGCAAAATGGGATGCCTTCTACTGATTGAACCCACTGAAGAACCCAAACTCGAAGATGCAGCTCTCGAGCCTGAGGAGAAGGATACAGAGGAAAAACTTCAACCGGTCGCCCGCACCTTTCATGCTTTATCTGGTTACACGAACTCGCAGATAATGAACGTTGATGGCCTCATCAAGCATCAGCTCGAAGAAACATCCCCCCAACAAACACCGGAGTAGAAGAAAGTATGCTATTGAAGATCAAGTTTCTCTTCATCTCCAGCCCAACCAACAGGAAATTCAAGTCTCAAGGAAGTGGTCCCCCTTGTACTTTGGACCTTGTAAAGTACACATTGGGGTCGTAACCTGGAGATCAGATCTGCGTACCAAATCAAAAATACAGCTAATCCTCCAAGTATCTCACCTCAAATAGAAGTTTAAAAAGGATGACACAGCTCAAATCCATCCAATTGACACCTAAGCTAATAAGGAGGCCCAAGTTCAGCTGATGATCGCGTAGGATTACATGATCGAGACACATCACCATCCATTCACTACTGCTGATGTTGGACCGTAGGGGCAGGATGCGCCTACTACATGGGCACGAGGGAGCCTTATGAGGAGTTACTGATCAGGACCCAAAGACATAGAGCTCAGCCTTAAGGATAAGGCTGATTTGAAGAGGGCTGGTTTGTTAAGACCCTAGCTAAGTTGGGTCCTAGTCAATTGAGTCGAGTCCTTAGATTGGACCTTGTTGGCCAACCTAGACCTGACATTAGGTCAGCTAGGAGGAGATTTGAGTTAATTATAATAAATTAGTCCAAATCCTAGTAGGGTTAGGATTTAACTTAATTGGAGTCGGAGTCGAATTCAAATTGAAGTCAACCAAGTCAAGCCTGTAATCAACCCAATGGGCTGCCCACCTTGATGAGGGGAAGTCAGCTATGGTTAGAGAGGAGGAGTTTCACTTAGATGAGACTCTCTCTAGAGTTGGTTAAGAGTTATATTAGGAGTTGAAGTTTTAGTTTAGTAGGAGTCTTGGTTTAGTTGAAGTAGGAGACTTGGTTAGTTGAAACAGGAGTCCTATTAGGAATTGGGGTTTGAAGACCGTATATAAAGCATGTAGCTACAACCTCGTTTGCTAAGCAATATATCAATCTTTTTCAGCCATTGTGACCGACTACCAAGGAGGGAGGAACCCCTATAGAGTTCCAAGGAGTGTTGTGTTGGGAAACCTACAGCGGGTGCATCATATGCACAGCGGAAATCAAAACAAAAATCGATTTCCCACGTAGATCAAATCATCGTGCAAAAGATTGGGGTCGCGAGAAAAATGCAAAAACCGATAAAACCACGATGTGTGAGAGATTGATTTTTCCTAGGGAGATCGTATATCCCTGTATTTCAGATCCGGATGGAGAAGATGAAGGAGGTCAAGCATCCTTCTCTCTAGCGGTATCTACACGATGGATCTCTACAGCGAAACTCCTCCAATATGATATCATAACTCTTGCGCAGAGGGAGGGAGGAGAATAGGAGGTGGTGGCTAAAGTTGTAGTCTATCAACCCTGAGTCTCCCCTCCTATTTATAGAGAGCCACCAAAACCTTAGGGCTCCTTCCTTGGTCGGTATTGGATCTCCATCCAATAACCCACTAGTCTTGCATTATTGGATCTCTATCCAATAATCTCCTTAGGCCTATAATTAGGCCTTAATCAAGGAGCCTATCAACATAGGGTCTCATCTAATGAGAATTTGGGCTAATTGGATCTTCATTCAATCCTCTATTCGCTGAAGCATCCACCATATGTGTGTGACCCTCTAGGCCCGATACCGAGCTGGCCATGAGTCACTACCATCAGAACTCCTTCTGATATTATTATCCCCATAATAATTCACTCGACTCATCGACTATGGACGTACTAGGCCACTATGCCATAGTCCCTAGACGGTACAAGGGGGATCAAATCCATCGGACCTGTATGTCCATAGTTACCATATATCTATAATCCCTCATCCAAATAATATCCCAGAGACCGTATATTGGATATGGTACTGTTAGGTCACATGGACATGGTACTGTTAGGTCACATATGGAATCAATTTATCTTGCTCTAATCGATTCTACCGGAGAACTCCTTCTCTCTCAATCCGAATGACCCTGGCCAGGGATTTGTCTAAGCAAGCACATATGAGATATTCCTCTCGTGATACTGAGAGTGGATGATCCTCTATTGACACTCAATTGCATTCGTAAGGTTGGCTACCAATCCCGATAACCAGTTATACCAGATCTAGAGCATTCCAAACCTGTAAGTCTGGCATCAAAGAAAGGAGTACTCATACAAGGCATCCTTGGTGTCTCAAGTCTAAGGACCAGATACACAACTAGGACTATGGAATCGTTGTCGGACATTAGGTATCAATAATCATACAACATTTCATAAGCGGATCAATCAATGAACTCATTCTCCAATGAGCATCTGTACTATATCCTTAGTGTCTCCACACAAGTGGCTATGAGACCAGCCGCCTCTATCATATGGACGGGTATATAGTACACCGATCTATCTGGTTATCTCAATATCCCTCTTGAGTAACCTATGACCGAGATTATTTAGGATCTGTGTTTAAAGGTGAATCGATCTCATTATCGTGATCTCATCACGATCTGATTCTCATTGCATAGAACTAAGGACATCACAATATATATGTAACAAATAATATAATGTGAGAATATGCCAATATTAATCATAAGCAAAAAGATCACACACCATGTCACACGTGCCATCACTCACGTGATTGGCTTGTAGGGCACCTGTAACCAGCAGAAGATAGATGGCAGTGAAGGATCACTACTGGTAGTATTTGTGCCACAATGGATCACTACTGGCTACGATCAAGGAGGATGGTAGTGAGAGATCACTGCTAGTAGCATTGTGTAGTAAGAGATGCATGATGCGATTGAAGGGATATGGGAGATTGGGTGGCTGAAAGGTTAGTGGACCGAAGGTTTCAGGCTACAGTTTTTTTGGGCTTATTTTGTGGTTGTTTTGGGTGCGGTTTGGGGCTGTGGTTTTGTGGAGTTTTGGCTACAATTTGGTGTGATTTTAGAGTTGTGATAGCAGTGGATGAAAGTTAGGAAAAGGGATTTTGGATTTGGGATAGATGGTAGTAAAGGTTTGATAGAGATCGGTGGGGGTATGCTACGAATAGGTGCTTGCTATAGAAGGCTGTGATTTTAGGCTATTTTATAGCTAATTTGGGTATGATTTTGGTTACAATTTAGTAGGGTTTTGGGGCTGTGATGGTAGAGGGTGAAGGTTAGGGAAAGATAGCTTCAAATCTGGAAGAGATGGTAGCGAAGGTTTGATAGAATTTGACGAAGTTCACTGTAGTGTATGCTATCTTGCAAAAGCAGAATTATCGTTGAAGAAATAGCAGTTTCTCAACGAAAATCCTAATGAAAAATTGTAAAATTTGGGGCTGTGGTAGCAATTAAACTCTATGAAAAAGAAATTGGGTGTGATTTGTAAGAAAAATAAAATAGAAGGGTGAGAGCTTAGAGTTAGAAATTTTCTCAAAGTCTCACTTGTAAGCAAAGTGTAAGGGTTTGGTCTTCACCCAAAGAAGATCGGTAGTAGATGCCGGTGTGCCTCAAGAAGGAGGACTCGGGAGTGGATATAGGTCGTTGGTGTTGAACCACTATAAAAATTATGAGTTCATCTTTTGCTTTCCTTATTAACACTTCCGATCTTATTTAATCTTTGAAAGCAAACATTTCACTTACAATGTTTCTTATCTTTTGGATTTCCTTGTTCTTTCTTAAGTAATTAGTAAGTAAGTAACTTAGCAATCTTCTTATCATTCACTTGCTTTATTTAAACAACAAGCTTTGGATCTTCTGCTCCAATCATAAATATCTGGCCACGACTTGGTGTGGGTGATATCGTGATTATAAGGGCTATAGTTCCACTCGACCAAGGTGGGACATCTTTCTTCACTATGAGAGGGATGATATTTTATTGAGATCTGCAATTGATCCTTCTCTTACTCTGATTTTGCTATTGGAGAGGCTCAATTTTCTCGCGATCTTGGATCGTAGATCGACGGTCATCATTAAGGAAGTCTTTGAGCATCATGGTTCGATCCTGGGGAAAGTCATGGTAGTCACCTGAGATCCGAAAGTGCCACATCAGCAACCATCATGGGTTCGACGAAATGTAATACTTCAGAAGTAACTTATCCCTAGAGAAAAGGATGTAGGGATGAGTCATAGCGGGAAATAAGCACGGTCGAACAATCCATGTCTTTGTCATCTCTTGGGCGACCCTCTTAACTTCAATCTTCTGATGTTGTGAGGAGCATCAGCTGGTAAAAGTTTCGGCTAGTTTAGCATAGGGGGTTTGGGCAGCTTCAGAGGAGGTAGTCGACTCGGTTTGGTGGAGATGCCCAAAATTTCAGCAAGCTGTGGGATTTTACAATCATGGTCAAGGCTCCACAATTAATCACAACACCCACATAGGCTCTTGCCCGATCCATCATGAAGGTCTTCTCTTGTAAATTTCTTTGACTGAGGGGGTTAGCTGACAATAGGAGGAGGTGAAAGCTTTGATGTCACTGGTCGGGGAGCAACCCTAGTCCTTCAGGCTTCATAGTTCAATCGCTCCTCTTGATGTCGCGTGAAGGAGATGGCTACCTTAAGTGTGTATATCTATCACCTTTAACTTCTTCCCGAATCTCCAGCTTCAAGCCCTCAATTAAAGTCCTCAATATATTTTTCAGACCAATCGTAAGTTTGATTATATAACCTTTCAAACCTAGTTTGGTACTCTTGGATAGTGGAGATTTGACAAATCATCGCTAATTCTTCGTCAAGGTTCTTGTAATCAATTGGTGCTGAAGGTTTATATGTTGTTGGTTGGGATGTGGCTCTCATGCTCTGAGCATCTTGATTGAGGTGCCCTTCTTAAAGTTGTGCGAAGGAGATCGGTGTCATCGAGGTCTATTGTTGTCGTGCCTTATTCTCGCTTCTTATCTCCAATTGGTTCTTTTTACAATCTGAATTTGCACCACGTTGTGGTCTTATTGGGCTCGGTGATCGGCCCAATCTAAACTCCTCAAAGACAGCGCATAATTTAGCATCCATACGCATCTTGACAGCCTCTAATTTGGCTTCGAATAAACTCATCAATGTCATGACGTAAGGATCTCGAACCTGTCATATAAATCGATTGAAGAGTGTAGCTGCAATCTTTAGGTTGAAGGCAGCAATGGCAGCAAAAGGATGAGAAAGTGCTACTGTGATGTTGCTATAAAATTCTTGAGGCTGTGGTGGTGAAGTCTCCAAGTGGCTACTACATTGATAGAGGATGGCAGCCAATGGTAGCAGTAACGATGGAGGAAGAAGACAGCAATAGTAACATCGGCTACGGTTCTATGGCGATGCTGCAAGGTCATCAAGGCTGTGATTTTTCAGGTGGATGATATCTGTTGAAAGATGGCAGCCAAGAGATATGATTCGGAAGGCAGCAGTAATGGTGGAGGAAGAAGAGGGCAGTAGTTACGTCTACTGCGGCTGCGGTGCGACTTCGTGGCAGTAGGTGGAGTTGGTTGCAGCAAGGGTGCAGCTGCAATAGGAGGAAGATGGGGCAGCGGAGTGCACGACTATTGGTGAGGAGGGTAGCGATAGTATTGAGTGAGAGACCATTGCTAGTCATGTTCACTTCGATGCTGGTCACGATCAAGGTAGTTGGTAGCGAAAGATTGTTGCTAGTAGCGTTTATATCGCAAGAGATTGCTATTGGCTGTGATCAAAGGGGATGGCAGCAAAAGATCACTACTGGCAACGTTATGCAGTGAAGGATCACTGTTGGACGTGATCAAGTTGTTGCTAGTCGCGATCAAAGTAGATGGCAGCGAGAGATTGTTGCGGCTGCGATGAAGACAGATGGCAGCGAAGCATCACTGCTGGTAGCATTTGTGCCGTAATGGATCGCTGCTAGCTATGATCAAGGAGGATGATAGTGAGATATCACTGCTAGTAGCATTGTGCAGTGAGAGATGTGTGTTGTGGTTGAAGGGATAAGGGAGATTGGATGGCCGAAAGGTTGGTGGACCGAAGGTTAAAGGCTGCAGTTTTTTGGGGTTTGTTTTGTGGCTATTTTGGGTGCGATTTGGGGCTATAGTTTTATGGAGTTTTGGCTACAATTTGTTGTGGTTTTAGAGCTGTGATAGCAGTGAATGAAAGTTAGGAAAAGAGATTTTGGATCTGGGATAAATGGTAGTAAAGGTTTGATAGAGATCGATGGGGGTATGCTATGAATAGGTGCTGGTTGTAGAAGGCTATGATTTTAGGCTATTTTATGGCTAACTTGGGTATGGTTTTGGCTATGGTTTAGTAGGGTTTTGGGACTATGATAGAGGGGGTGAAGGTTAGAGAAAGTTGATTTCAAATCTGGAAGAGATGGTAGTGAAGTTTTGATAGAATTTGATGAAGTTTGCTGCAGTGTATGCTATCTTGCAGAAGCAGAATTATCATTGAAGAAACAACAGTTTCTCTATGGAAATCCCAATAAAAATTATGAAATTTGGATTTGTGGTGGTAGGGGATGAAGTTGATGAAAAGAGAGTTTCAAATCTGGAGAAATAGCAGTGAAAATCTGATAGGATTCGACAAAAGAGTGTTGCATATGTGCTATTTTGCCGAACAGAATTTGCGTCGAAGAAGCAACGAGTACTCGACGTAAATTCCAGAAGAGAATCCGAGAAAAATATACAAAATTTTGACAGCCAAACCTCGATTCAGATGTGGCCAATATCAGCAAAAGATTTGACAAAATTTTGGCAGTGTACCGGTAGGAAAATTGGTGAAAAGAAGGAAGGTAGATTTTTTGCAGTGTTTCCCCTTCACAACGATGATCACGTTTATGACGGTAGAATTTTACAGCAAGGAAAATATGAAAACACTTCTCCATCATGTAAGGCAAAGGAATAGAAGTAGCAAATAGGCATGGATGATGAAAATATACCAGATCTCCAATTTCAAACGCAGGGGGCAGCAATAAATTGATTTGTCTGTGGCTTTGGTGGAAGGTGGAGGCACGTGTTGCAGCAATTGTGGGAATTGCTTAGAAGGGTGGAGGCAACGGAGATGGTAGCAGGGGCAGTAAAAATACTACTTTGATACCAGATGATAGAACCCTAGAAGGAGCTCTATAGATTTTGATCTTTGAGAGAGATCAACCCTTGGAATGTTATAGGGGTTCCTCCCTCCTAGTAGTCGGCCATATGGCCGAATTGTAGATCGATCTTGCTTGATGAAAAGAGGTGGAGGCTACAAGCTTATATAGGCTTCAAAACCCTAGCCATATGGGGGCGCTTCCTAAGTGAATTCTCCCTTTTGCCCCACCTATAGTTGCCATGCCTAAATAAAGGGGCGGGGGGGGGGCTAACTGGCTGCACAAGCCAGGCCCCTCTGCTATAAACCCTAGTCGACTAGCCCAGTAATGGGGTGGCGGATAGGAAGCCCTAAGGCCCCAAAACAAACCCTAGCTTCACTTCTTTATAGGATAAAAGTGACTAGGTGGGGTTTTATTACAATCTCACAGGGTTCTTATTGATTACTTCTAGGGTGATTATGACTCAACCATACTAGAGTCCAATCAGATCTCTATAGGGGATCGGCCTCCTTAGAACTCTATAGGGGTTCCTCCCTCCTTAATTTTCTGCACAAAGGCTAAAAATAATACTGATCTATTAATGATTAAAAGAGGGGAGAATATAAGTTATCTAAAGGGCTTCTAAACCCTAACTCCTAATATAACTCCTACTCTAACAAACTTTAACTTTTAATCAACTCCTACTCCAAGTAAACCAAGACTCTTCAACTCTTAACCCCTAGCCAACTCCTAACCATGATGTGGCTGATGGCTATAGGGGTCTCCAACTCCTAATTTTATTATTATTCCACCCTAAAGGGAGTCCAAGCTAAGTGGGACTCTCCCCCTCTTGCCCTAGTCGGCCTCTCTTAAGAGGAGGAGGCAGCTAAGAGACTCTCATCCCATAAGGACTCCTCCCTAACCCTAGCTACTACTTCTTTACTAGGGGGTGCTGGCTAGATTAGAGTTTATTACATTCATGACTCAATTGACTCTGACCCGTATCCAACTTCGACTCCTAATCAGACTCTAATTCAGTCGAATCTGAACCCTACTAGGATTTGGGCTGATTTATTACACGACACAAATCTTCTCCTAGCCGACCTAATGTCAGGTCTAGGTTGGCCAACAGGCCCAATCTATGGACTCAACTTAATCGACTAGGTCCTAACAGCTTCTTAGTGTAACCTCGAGGTAACTCTTGCCCATCACAACTCCATGTTATTCTCGTCCTATTCAGCCTCCAAACCATCATGACCTCGAGGGACTCGACCAATCATGATGTTCAGTTAAGTCATTATCATCATTACAAGATGAGTGTGATTTGATGATATGCCCTCAAGGGACTCGACCAAGCATACAATATCCTCAAGTCACCGATGACATCTTTATGTCGTAGGCAAGATCTCGAATCACGAATATAGGTGAGCCTCGAGGGACTTGACCAACTCAACCTATGTCGGGATTAAACTTCTTTTTATAACGATGGAAGGCCACGTGAGTCAATCTTATTGCCTCACGCTTACCGACTTAATATTATCGTAAGAGGGGATTTTTTTATTTCGGTCTCCTAATATATCATGTCACACATACATATTTAATATATATCTACATCGCATGTAAATATATATATATAATATATGTATAATCAATCACATATGACATATGCATATCACACCGGATGATCATGAACCATCACCTAATGTGATCAGGCCCGAGCCAGTGGGCCCAATCACTCACAATAGGATCTATGTGTGTATCGACGTATCTCCATGCCCTGTGATCATTCATCTCATTATCGTCGGCTCCTTGATGCATCACCGTGTTTCATGATCGCTCATCTCGACATCATGGGTCCCACTGGCACCTTCACGCTCCTGTCACACCTCTTCATGTAATTATAACATAATTACAAGCATGTAGTGTTAGAATCCTAGCGGATTCTAAGCTCGGGGGTGATCACCATAGGGGATCGACCTCCTTGGAACTCTATAGGGGTTTCCTCCTCCAACTTGCTGCTCAAAGGCTGCAGAAAATACTCTTCTATTGATGATAAAAAGTGGAGGATTACAAGGCTATTTATAGGCCTTCTAACCGTAA
The DNA here is from genome assembly GCA_029747655.1 of Ensete ventricosum. Lineage (NCBI taxonomy): Eukaryota > Viridiplantae > Streptophyta > Magnoliopsida > Zingiberales > Musaceae > Ensete > Ensete ventricosum. The sequence continues at coordinate 23,886,456 of JAQQAF010000007.1, read as the reverse complement.
TTCCTAAGAGGACTCCTACTTCAAGACTTCTACTCCTAACCAACTCCTAAAGCAACTCTTTATGCAACTCTAAGTTCAACCTCCAACAGGCCCATCTAGGGGTGTCTGATTGCTTTATTATTTCCTAATCATATTCTAACTTAATCTCCTCCTTAACCAACCCCCTCTTTAACTAGGATAAGGGGTGGTTAATTAGGGTAACAGGCATCTTACTCTTCTTTCAAATATTTTCCTCAACTAATCCTAACCTAGCCGGTCTCCTTACTTTCCTTAACAAGGGTCGACTATATAAGATTTACATGAATACCTTAGATTTTACATGGTTGCCCTCTTTAATTAAACTAAATTAGGACTCCCCTAGCTAGAGTCCTAACATGTAGGCCTGACAATAAACGAGAAAAATTGATGCTCGTAAGCCCCAATAATAATAATAATCACATATACACACATCACATGATATGGTCCATGATCATCCGTCTATGTCATACATCACATTTACACACATCATCATGTAAGACTATTAGATAAATAAGAATAGTTAATTAAACTTTTTAATTAACTATATTTTCTAAAATCCATGACATATCAAGAATTTCTATATTTGTCAAGGGTATTTTTGAAATTTTGGATAGAAGGATAGATCTTAGAATTTCTTAAACTCTAAGGGACATAATCATCCTTTTGCCACAAAAGAAACCCTAATCCCTCTGCACCTTCTAGTAGGTTGTTGTCCCCGCCCCTACGCAGGCAACAATACTACGCATTGGCGACGGCTACCCCTGCCCATAGACAATCACCACTACCCTCGTGCAAGCGCCCCTACGGGAGGGCGCCGCCACTATAGGTGGATTGCCCATGGGTGTCATGCCCGCAGGCAGCCACCCTATAGGTGGCCTACCCACAAGTGGTAGCCCCTGCACGCAAGCTGTTTGTCTGCGAGCGCTTCCTTCGTGGCCAAGCGCGCATGTAGCCTCTCCGGAGGCATCTTCAAGCGTAGCAAGAACGCATAGAACAACTCTACACGTTTCAATCTCATCACACATAGTTTAAAAGCCAATCATTGCACGAGCAACATAGCTCTGATACCATTGTTGGGAAACCATCAAAGAGCATCACATGCACAGCGAGAATATAAAATAAAATTGGTTTCCCGGGTCTATCACATCATTGTGCAAAGATTGGTGTCATGCAAAGATTGGTGCATGAAAGTCATAAAACCCGAAAACTGCAACCAGTGTGAGATTGATTACCTAGAGAGATCGTATATCCCTGAAACTTCAAGATCCAATCGGAAAGGATGAAGGAGTAGATGTCCTCCTCTTTAGCGGTATCCACATGATGGATCGTTGCAGCAATGCTACTCTAATCGCAGCCAAAATCTCATAACTCTTGTGCAACTTCTTACAACGAACATGGAAGAAGATATGCTATCTTCTTCGGTATCCTCTCGCAACAAGGAGGGTGGTCGATTTAGAAGATGTAGGAGGGAAGAGAATAGAGGGGGTAGCCAAAGATGCAACCTTTCACGCTGTTGGTCGCCCCTACCTCCTATTTATAGAGAGCCACCAAAATCCTAATGGATCCTGCCTTAGTAGGTACTAGATTTTTATCCAATTACCCTCACTTCTTGGATTATTGGATCTCTATTCAATAATCTCAATTGGACTCTAATTGAGCCTCATGCAAGGAGCCCATTAATGTTGGGTTTTATCCAGTGAGAATAGGGGCTAATTAGATAACTTATATCCAAATCTCTACTCATTGAAATATTCACCATATGTGTATCACCCTCTAGGCCCAATATCAAGCTGGTCGTGAGTTTCACTCATCGGAACTCCTTCTGACTCAATGAATTGTTATCTCATAATAATTCACTCAACTCATCGATTGTGGACATACTAAGTCACTATGCTATAGTCTTTAAACGGTATAGGGGATCTAATCCATTTGACTGATTTGTCCTCAATTACCATGTATCTATAGTCCATCATCCATCTAATATCCTAAAGATCGTATATTAGGCATGGTACTATCAAGCCACATATAGAATCTATCTGAGTCTCACTCTAATCAGATTCTCTTAGATAACTCCTCTCCTAATTTGAATGACCCTGGCCATCGATTTGTCCGAGCAAGAACACATGGGATATTCCTCTCGCGATATCGAGAGTGGAAGCATCAATAGAAGAGTAGTGAGCAAGATAAGCAAAGAAAACTCACAGTTTTATAGTGGTTCGGCACCAACTGACCTACGTCCACTCCCGAGTCCTCCTTGAGGCACACCAGCGTCCACTTCCGATCTTCTTTGGGTAAAGACCAAACTCTTACAATCTTATAAGAGAGATAAGATTACAACTCTTTGATCACTCCTTTACCCCTTTTTTTTTCTTATAATTCACACAAGTTTTTTATAAAATTTATCCTCCAAAATTATTGTATGGGATGCAAGAAAACTTGGGATATTTATAGGCCTAAAATGGCTTCAGAAATTGGAGCCAAAATTTAAACATACCCAGAAAATATGGGTATGGGCAGTTCAGCCGTCGCCTTGGGCGGGTCAACCGCCGAAAGTACCCTGATTCTAGGGTACGGAAGGTTCAGCCGCTCAGCCTGGGCGGTTCAGCCGCTGACAGCCACCTGAAATCCTGGGTGGCAGTGTTACACCCATCCAGTCGCACACCGGCGGTTCAACCATCGGGAATCCCGAAAAAGTGATTCCCTTCACTTTTCCAATCCCGACATGAACCACATGTTGACCAATTCTCTAGTCAACCAATTGAGCTCAACCTGAGCTCAATCACTCCCCTTTAGTGGACCCGATTGCCTTTGTGAGTTGATTTGGATTACTTCCAAATCACACTCATTTATGATTCAATCTTAACCTATGACTTAAAGATTACAATCAAACATGACTACCAAGCTTACGACCACACTCTCGTAATCCAGCAACCTCCGGCATTCCCTGTGGCAAGTCTCACAGTCTTCTTCCGGTGATCTCCTAGCGTGTTCCTAGCGATCTTCCCGATACCTTCGGCAAAGTCCTAGCAAGCTCCTACCGCATCGTCCAAACCTTGGCCCAATGCCTAAGTTTGATCTTGGGTCCATGTTTGATTTGTAACTCCTTTTCACCATCGTGGTTAAACCTGCATGATGCTAACTATGACTTAATCAATTACAATCAATATGACCATAAATCCACTTCAAGACTTCCCCAACTCCCGGCAAGCCTTTCGGCTACCCCCGATAATCTTCCGGTGAGTCTCGGTCTTCTTCCGACAAACTTTCTTGGACCATCCTGGCAAGCTCCTGATATCCTCAACGAGCTCCCAAAACACTCCAGGCGAGTTCTCAACCGTATCGTCCAAATTCTGGCCTGATACGTGGACTTGACTTTGGCCAAACCTCTAATTGTAATATTCTCTCTGTCGTAGTTAATCATGCATCAATCAATTTTAACAACCATGTTAGATCAAACACTCATCAATTGATTTCATCATCAAAATCAGAGATTCAACAATCTCCCCCTTTTTGATGATGACAATCTATTAATGACAGGAGTTAATCCTAACTCCTCCTAAATCTATGCCACAATAAAGAAAAGTTAAATTCAAGAGAACCACACCCTCTTGAATTCAAGTGTCATGAAATAAATCATATTCCAAGCAGATTTCAACAATAATTTGCATCAAGTCATCGAATCATGAATTTCAAAAAGAATTATGCATCCATATCCAAGATATCCAAGTATATCGTCAATATCATGTGTCATCAATGTATATCATTAATATCTTGTGTTATCAATGTATATCATCAATATCATAAGTCATCAATATATATCATTAATATCATGTGTCATCAATGTATATCATCAATATCATGTGTCATCAATGTATATTTCTCTCTATTTGTCATCAACAAAAAGGTGAAATATAGGGCTAGGGATTTTAAGGCACATGAGTATTTGCTCCCCTTTTATAAAATACGACATGACTCATAAAGAATTTTCTTCCCCTTGTGAAAAGAAAGAAAGAAAATAAGGAAGGAGTTGTAAAATATCATTAAGTATAGCTCTTAATTTTATAGAGGTGAATTTTGAAGATAAGCTCAAAGATCTAAGATATTCAAGAAGATTCAAAATTTTAGGAGTTACTCATGCATTTAAAATCATCTCATGTAATTTAAAGCAAGGGTAGCAAATAAATTCATAAAGTAGCAAAACATCATGCAAATTTTCTCCCTTTTTGTGAACAATAAGATAAAGAACATAGAGAGAGTTTTCAAGATATTATCACTAAAAAAATTGACTTAATCTTATAAAATTTAGATTAGCAATTCATATATTTTCATGATTTAGCATTTTTAACTCTCAACCTCAATCTTGTAGATATAAGATTTTAAAAGAAAATTTCGAATATAAGCTCAACATATCTTTCTCATGTAAATTTGAATAAAATGTAGCAAATAAATAATAAATCATTATCTTCATGTATATTTTCTCTCCTTTTTGTAAACAAGAAGATAGAATCAAGGTAGAAAAGTGAAAAACATCACAAAAATACTCAATTTTACAGATGTAAATTTTATAAATATAAATTCTGAAATCCAAGAAAAAATCAAGAGTTGCCCATGCAATTTAATTTATCTTATATAAATTTAAAGCAAGGTAGCAAATCAAGTAAATCATGTATTTGCATGTAAATTTTGATAAGAAGTGTAATTTATAAAGTCTAAGAAATCCAAAGGAAAATAGTAATCAAACTCAAATTTTAAATTATGAATTTTGCATATATTTAGAAATTTTAAAATTCTAAATTTTCTTCTAAGCAAATTGTTTCTCATTCAATGTTATCATATCCAATTTACCTCTAATCATATTGGTAATTTTATCTCCCACTTTTTGTCATTGTTAAGAAAGAAATATATTGCATAATTTATTTTTAACATCTATATTCAAATTATGCCCAAAAGTAAAAGGAGATAATGTCATAAAATCAAATCTTTAAGTACCAAAAGATATAATTTAAATTAATAAATTTGTCCCTCCGTTTTGTTTGTGAATTTCAACATAAATAATCAAGAAATCTTATGTATTCAAAATTTCAAGTAAAATAGAAATCCAATCATGCAAATCTCATGTATTTAAAATTCCTAATTTTCTATTTAGCAAATCACTCCTCATCCAATAAAGGTTTTTCATAATCAAAGTATTTAAATTCGTTATAGCAAAATATCACTTTTGTCTCTCCCTTAGTCATTGTCAAAGTAACAATTAAAATACAATAGTATCAAATTTTAAGATCATAACTTTGCAAAATAGAAATATAGGATCTCAATTTATTTATGTGATTTTAAATCATCAAGATCATTGTTTATAAAAAGATTCATGTTATAGTTCCAAAACGATAAACTTATGATTCATTTATAAACTTCTTCAAACGAACTTGATTTGTGTAAGGATTTTAAGTTTCATTTTCCAAACTTACCAAAGTCATGATAATAACTTAATCAAGCTGAAATCATCAAATCATCAAAATCACTTTCAAAGTTCAAGAGATTCATAAAAAATAACATAATTGATTCATTAATCTCTTTTTAAAAAATTTATATGATAGAGAAATTTTCAAGAAAAATATATTTCCTTTTTTTTCATACAAGCATGCCTTTGTCTTTTAAGCCAAATGCATCATCATTTAGAACCGAAAAAAAAGAGCTTTTATTATGGTAAAGATCAATAAGCCATAAATCACAAAGATCATCATGCATAATTTGAAATATAAATTCATTATGCATTATCACTATACATCATTAAATCATCAAGCACATAAAGCATCTTTAATCAAAATCAAAAAGTAATACAAAAATCATCAAGATATACATTATTATTTCTTAAATGCATACAAAAGATTTATCTTAAGCATTACATTTAAGTCTAACATTTTGTTCCTTTATCATAAAACATATAATTTTCATGATCAATATAATTTTTTAAAATTACTAGAAAGAAAAGCATGATCTTTCTCTCTTCCTTTTTTATATTATTCTATGCACAAATTCTATCATTCAACAATATTCATTTAATCATAACATACAACTATTCAACAATTAAATCAATCATTCAATGACCACAACATTTAAGTCATTAAACAATAGCCTTTCCAAATATTCAAGCCAATGATTTTGATCTTAGCATTCACTCAAAAATCTCATTTTTATAAGTTTCAATATAAATATATTTTTCAATAACTAAGGTTCTTTGGTTCTAGTCTTAGGATGTTCTAGCTATGCATTATCAATCAAGGTTTTAACAAGATAAATCCAAATTAGTAAATTACCTTCAAGTGGACTTATCACGACAAGATATTTTTCAAACAAAATCTAATGATTTTTTTTATGTTGAATGATTCTATCATGTTATCAAGAATTTTTCCTTTAAAGAAAAATAATTTTGTATATGACTTTTAAGTTTAAATTCAATGTTTGGTCATTTAATCTCAAGACAAGGTACATAAATACAAACACATAAATCAATACATTAATCATCATCAAAATCTCCCTTTCATGTTCATAATTTTTCATCAAAGATACCTAATTTTTCTCCTTTCTAATTTTAGCATGCAACGAAATGGTTATACACAATCATAATAAAGATTCATTTTTATTTTTAATTATTTATCTTATTAGTATTTAGGCTAGTGAGTCTTGTTAGATCTCAAGTTATATGTTTTGAGTATCTAAAACATTATTTGGTACTCCTAGCCTTGTTAGGAGACAAAATTTATAAAAAAGATTTAGGTACTTCATGCAAAATTTTATCTTTAATTTCTAATATTTTTTGTTGTTTGTTGTTCTCTTAGGAATCTAAATTAATTGGTGTGGACTATATTTTCTAAATAGATATTTTTTGGCTTTATGTCCTAATTTTCCATAAAAATTACATTTGATATTTGGTGGTAAATTTAAGGTAGGTCCTTTAACAAAAATGGTTGACTTTTGTTGAATGTTACTAACAAAATCTATGTCATTTCTTCTATTAATATGACCCTTATTGGCAATGATCATATTTAGAGATTTGTTCCTAATTTCAAATTTTTTTAATATTGTCTTAAGCATGATATTTTCTTCTTTAACACTATCTAGCATCTCACATTTAGAACATGGGTTTTGTGATACTAATGAATCATGCATTTCATCAAGTTTACTAACTAATAAATCATGATCATTCTTAAGCAACTTAAAAGATTTGTTATTTTTTATAAACTCATCAAACAAATCAAGGAACATATTTAATAACTCCAAAAAAAATACTTAATGAATCACTAACCTCATCTTGAATCGCCTAAAGCGCGATATTCTCCACTTCTTGGTTGTACACTTCATCTTCGGAGTGCCTCGACTTCTTGCATTCATAGCAAGAGGTTTTCTCCATCATTTTTAATGTTCATGTTCATTAATTTATCTGGTTCATGTGTCAAAGGTTCAAATTCCTCATCACTCGAGATTTCACTTGAGAAGTCATATGTTCTTCTCAGTTCACATTCTTTCCTGTTCTTTGGAAGGTGTTCTTAGGTTCTCAACATCAAATTTTTATAAATGTGTTCTTCTTGTTCATTTTTGCAAGATATTTTACTTAATGATTCTTTTAAATTGATTATGCTTTCATGTGCGATTTTTAATGTATGCCAAATATCAAAAGTCGAATCACAAGCGGAAACATGATTAAACTTGTTTTTATCAAGAGGACAAAACAAGGCATTCATAGCCTTGGCATTTAAAGAGAAAGTCTTCTTCTCTAAATCATTCCAATTGTTCATTGGAAGAGAAGACCTTTCAAATTTGTTTTCAATAATATTCCATAAATCAAGATTCAAGGAAAGCAAGGAAACTCTCATCCAAGTTTTCCAATAAGTGTAGTCGGTCCCATTAAACATGAGAGGACGTACGATAGAAAAACCCTCTTGAAAGTCGAAAAGAGCCATTTCTCTTAGGATCAATTGACATTAAGAGGGGGTGAATTAGTGCAGGTGTGAATTCTTGTTTTAACGAAAAACTTTTCGCTTGATGCAAGATAAGAAAATTCAAAGCTTTTCATTCAAGTAAAGCAACTTAATCTTAAAATGCTAAGCTTCTTGCTTAAAGATGACTCAAAAAAGAACAAGCAAATCTGAATAACGAGATAGGCAATATCATAAGTGAAGTGCTTGATTTTGAAACCTTGCTTTCAAAACGTAAATAAAATTGGAAGCGTCAATAGAAAAGTAGTGAGCAAGATAAGCAAAGAGAACTCATAGTTTTATAATGGTTCGGCACCAACCGACCTACATCCACTCTCAAGTCCTCCTCCTTGAGGCATACCGGTGTCCACTACCAATCTTTTTTGGGTGAAGACCAAACCCTTACAATCTTACAAGGGAGACAAGATTATAACTCTTTGATTACTCCCTTACCTCTTTTCTTTTTCTTACAATTCACACAAGTTTTTCACAGAATTTATCCCCCAAATTATTGTATGGAATGTAAGAAAACTTGAAGTATTTATAGGCCCCAACTGACTTTAGAAATTGAAGCCAAAATTTAAACATACCTGAAAAATCCGGGTACGGGCGGTTCAGCCGCCGGCCTAGGCGGGTCAACCATTAAAAGTATCCTAATTCTAGGTTATGGGCGGTTCAGCCGCCCAGCCTGGGCGATTCAGCCGTTGATAGCTGCCCGAAACCCTGGGCGGCGGCGATACACCCACTGCTCACCAGCGGTTCAGCCGACGGGAATCCCAGAAAAGTGATTCCCTTCACTTTTCCAATCCCGACATGAACCACATATTGACTAATTCTCTGGTCAACCAATTAAGCTCAACCTGAGCTAAATCACTCCCCTTTAGTGGACCCAATTACCTCTTTGAGTTGATTTGAATTCCTTCTAAATCACTCTTATTTAGGACTCAGTCTTAACCTACGACTTAAAGATTACAATCAAATATGACCACCAAGCTTACGACCTTACTCCCACAATCCGGCAACCTCTGGCATTCCTTACTGCGAGTCTCATGGTTTTCCTCTTGCGATCTCCCGACGTGTTCCTAGCGATCTTCCCACTACCTTCAGCGAAGTCCTGGAGAACTCCCGGCAAGCTCCCACCACATCATCCAAACCTTGGCCCGATGCCTAAGCTTGATCCCGGGTCCATGTCTAATCTGTAATTTTTTTTCACTGTCATGGTTAAACCTGCACGATGCTAACTATGACTTAATTAATTATAATCAACATGGCCACAAATCCACTTCAAGACCTCCTCAACTCCCGACAAGCCTTTTAGCTACCCTTGACAATCTTCCGGCGAGTCTTGGTCTTCTTCCGATGAACTCCCTTGCGCTATCCTGGCAAGCTCCCGATACCCTTGGCGAGCTCCCGATACATTGAATCCCAACCTGATGTGTGGACTTGACTTTGACGAAACCTTTGATTGTAATCTTCTCTCTATCGTAGTTAATCTTGCATCAATCAACTTTAACAACCTTGTTAGATCAAACACCCATTAATTGATTTTATTATCAAAATCCGAGATTCAACACTATTAACACTCAATTGCCTTCATAAGGTTGGCTACCAATCCCGATAACCAGTTGTACTAGATCAAAGAAAGGAGTACTCAAACAATGCATCCTTAGTGTCTCAAGTCTAAGGACTAGACACACAACTGAGACTACAGAATTGCTATCTGACGTTATATATCATTAACCATCCCACATTCTGTAAGTGGATCAATCAGTGAACTCATTATCCAATGAGCACCTGTACTACATCCTTAGTATCCCTACACAAGTGGCTATATGATCAGTTGTCTTCATTATATGGACGGATATATAGTACACCGATCTATTCGGTTATCTCAATGTCCCTCTTGATTAACAAATGACCGGGATTATTTAGGATTTATATTTAAAGATGAATCGGTCTTATTATCGTGATGATCTGATTTCCATTGCACAGATCCAAGGATATTATAGTATATGCAACATGCAACATAAAGTGAAAATATACCAATAATAATAATAAGCAAAAAGATAGTGTAGCATGTCATATCACACGTGTCATCACTCACATGATTTACTTGCAGGGTACCTATAACCAGCAACCTAAAGTAAGCTTGGGTGGTTGTACGGCCAGGTTCAGGTGGTGGTATCGCCCAAAGAGTCAGAAAGCACTATTTTATGCTTTTATGGGACTTCCGACAGTAGTACTACCCATGGCCGACAATGGTATTGATCAGGCGGTGGTGGTACTATCTAGGCCAACGATGGTGCCGCTAGAGCCGAAGTTTCTAGGCTTTGTTTTACGGTAGTACTGCTCAACATCGATAGTGGTACCATTAGTACCCTGAAAACTCAGGGATTTAAATTATTGGCTCTATTTTTTAAATCTTTGAGAGTCTATAAATATCTCATTTATGTTTACCTGATGCTAGGATGAATAAGAACAAAATCTTAAGAATTGGAGTATGTAAACCCCCTTGAAAGTGTTTGTCTCTTCCTCCTTGAGTTTAGAGGTTATTGTAAGGAGTTGTAAGGTCTTTTGTAAAAGAGTTAGTATAAAGGTTCTCTCCTGAGCCTGATAAAGAGAGAATGGTTATAACAAGGGTAGTTGACCTTCGCCCATTGGAAAGAAGATCAGTAGTGAAAGTTGGTAGCCTCGAGGGAAGATAAATCGGGAATAGACTTAGGTCAGAATTTACATTTCTTTCCTTACTTTGTCTTATCATTACTTACTAATTTACTTATTCACTACTCTTTCTCACATTTTTTAGTTGAACATATTTTTTATATTTTTTTTGATCAAGTTTTTTTAATCGGAACCTTATTGCAAAAGCACTAATTTACCTCCCTTCTTAGTGTTACTATGATCTTAACAGAAAGTTAGAAGCTCAAATATTCATCTTGACAAAAATAATTGATAAAAAAATTAATTTTTAGCAAAAGGAACATCTAGACAAGTGAAAATTTTCTATGAAGCATGATGATAACACATATATCCTTTGTGTTTTGGAATAACTAAGGAATATATATTTAAAAGTCTGAGATCAAGTTTAACATGATGTTGAGAATGAATATGAACAAAAGAGATAACCAAAAATCTTTGGTGGAATGTGACTAAAACCATGAAAACTTGGCAAAACTTTGATTAAACAGTAATTGAAGTTTTATTTTCTAAAACTTTCAACGGAAATTGATTTACTAAATAATAATTAATACCACTTCTCTCAATATGTCTTAAACATCCTTTTTTGAAATATTAATGAATGTGTTACCTCAAGAAGATTACGATCCTTCTTTTAGCAACACCAATTTATTGTGGAGTATCCATATATGATGATTGATGTATTACCCCCTATTTTTTAGATAAGAGGGCAAAGCATGATTAATATATTATCTTCTATTATTTGACTTGAGACTTTTAATCTAAACACCAAATTCGGTTTGAATCATTTTATGAAATGAAATAAAGATGGAACCAACATTAGATTTATTTTTTTAATAAAAATAAAGTCATGTCACTCAGAAATAATCATCAACTAAAATATTTGGGATTTATGAGGGATCCCAAACATGGTTATGGATCAATGAAAATGGATGGGATGATTTCTTGTTACTCAATGGAAAGAAAACACGTTGGTGTTTAGCTAATTGACAAGCGTCATAATAAAATTAATCAACATCCAAGCCTTGAAATAGCACAGGAAACATTTTTTTCAACAAGGAAAAAGATGGTAATCCAAGACACATGTTGTAGAGAAATGAAATTTTTTTCTAAAGATAGGATGATGATAAATAGTTATTGTCATTACTACTACATGATTTAAGATAGTAGAGCCCCTCCTTTTTCTTAGCATGTCCAATCGTCCTCCCTATGACTAGATCTTGAAAAATACAATAGGATGAAAAGAAAGTTACACTGCATTTTAAAAATATCTAGTAATTCGATGAATTGATAAAATGCTTACTAAAAGATTAGACATATGCAATATATACTTTTAAGGAAATAAAAGGTGTTAGTGCAATTGTAACTTGGCCTACCATAATGGCTAAACTACGATTGACAATTTTATTTTTTTTGTTAATTGTGGGACATAGGCTATAGGGCAGAAAGAGGTCAAATGATTTGATCATATGATCAGTGGCTCATGAATGAATAACCTAAGATCTATTCCTACTATAATCTTTAGAAGCATTTAAAGCATAAAAAATATGATACTTGATTGAGCTAGAGAACAAGAGGCACTATGTTTGTTTAGTGAAGTGAGGAAACTTGGAAGCTTTCCAATCTCCTCTTTATTTAGTCCCTTAATCTTAGAGAACGTCGAGCTTCCATGGATAGAGGTTTCCTCACACTGGTTGTGGTTTGGTTGGCCTCCTCATTGTCCATAAGATTATTGGATTCGCTTCCCACCATTATTTTTACAGAATTGTAGTTTTATATGTAACTTTCAACATGTCTTGGTTTATTGCAATAAGTACATCAACAATCTATCTTTGTTGTTAGATGGCTCACCTTTTCTAAGATCAATTTTAGAGGCTGAACTACTGTGAGTGTTCAAATAACTTTTGATCGCAGCAAGTGCAGAACTTTCAGTTGAAAGATCATTTCTCTTTTCAACAATAATTAGTAACATAGCAACATCTTCACTATATTTCATCTTAACATTTTGATAATAATCAAGTTCAAGCTAGTGTTTTCATAATATTGTACTACTCAATTACAAATAAAGTATCTAGCTTTGTGGAATAAATCTTGGTCTTAATCTTGCAGGTATTCACAATATCATTAACTTTAGAATATGCTCATTTCATTGTCTCCCAAATCTAAAAATATCATGTCTCGTTAATCTCTAAAGCATCGAGTTTCAAAGTGTCATTCATGATCATCGAATCTTCTTTATTCCAAGCAACAAATGTTGGATCATCTTCGCTTGGTATTGGTCCAATTAAGTATCTTAGTACTTAATTTTTCTTTTTCTTTTAGAAAAGTGGACACAAGTTGGGGCCATACTAAATAGTATATGAGTCTAAAAAAGGATGAAATTGGAATTCACTAGGGAATAGTCAAGATATGGTTTAGTTAAGGATAAAACAAATAGAGGCTTGTATTTAAAAGAAGACGAGAGGAAAAAAGAGATTTTGGGGTAATAAAGAAAAAGTCTTTTTGACCTTGTATCAAATAAGCTCTGATACTAGAAAAGAATGTGTTGATGCCATCGATTAATAGAACCTTTATAAGGATACAAATTTGACGAAAAAAAATTAAATCATACAAAATCAGGAAACTAATCCCCTGAAAAAATTGGAAACTGTTATTTATATAATCAGGAAGACAATTTCATTGGAATCATGAAAATAATTTTCTTCAAAAAAAAAATAATAATCTCTACACATCATCCCAAAATTTTGGCCTTTTACCCATTACATCATTTATTTAAATTTCATTCGCTTCTCTCCTCATTAACATAAGCCTTAGTTTACGATGCGAGTTCTTTAGCTGTTCTTAAAACTTCACACCATTTGACGAAGCGAAGATTGTTCGAATGAACTTAATGCTTCTCTGAAACCATAGCCAAGAATGGCAAGTCAGCCACGTTCTTTATAGGCAATGTTTGAGATGTTTTGAGTTTGTAAATCAAGATATTCATGATCAGAATTGATGAAAGAGAACCTAAAATTGAATGAATTTTAGTCTCCGCTCAGTTCCCTGTTTAATAATTAAACACCAAAAAAATAATAACACCCCAGAGAATCTATGTGCAGGTTGCAGAATACTATGAAGCAGCAATCATACAGGGAGGCACTCGAAGCTTGAAGTGGTACAAGCAAGAAGGCATACGATAGATTATTGTTGAATCTGATTCTAAAGTCCTTATGAGCGTCTTAAACAACAAGGCTACTTCATCATAATATTGTTAGAAATATTTATTATCTTTTGGACTCTTTTATGTCTCTACTCTGTTAAGAATATTTTTTAGTGAAGAGAAGAATAGAGTAGTTGCTAACTTTGCCAAATCCAGCATAAATGATGTATGTTGGAAGAATTTTTCTATCAGAGATTTTGGGTCTCTTGCCTTATGATTTTTTGGACAAAATATACATTATATATATATATATATATATATATTTGTTGGATATCTATATATACATACATAGAGAAAAAATATTGCACCTCCACCAGTGTCCAGATGATAGATTTGTGGGATATCTATCAGTCTCATTTTTTTCTCATTTCCAGGTTGCAACCTTGAATCCACTTGGAGATTCATTTAATAATGATAGCTTGATATGAACAACAAGCAGCAGAATTTTCCTCTTTTTTTCTTTTTGCCTTTTCTGAGTATCTGATTTATCTTCTTGGTTGCAGATTATCAGATTCGTCGTCACAAACAGGTGTGCGCACATATGCACACACATGCAAAAAATGCACGCAAAAAATGATGTGTGACTATCAACTACTGCTTCAGGATCTGCATCCCTTCCCACGTTGTTGTGAAAACATGTTTGGTTGCAAATAATGGAAGAAAATTTGAAGAAACACCTAAACATTATCTTTTAATGACTAAGCCACAGAAGAATATACTTACAATTTGTATTACAGATATAGAGCTCATCTTACATCTCCTGCAGTAAGTTACTAATCTTCCGAAGTTCCTTTAAAGCTGTTATAGCTGCACCCTGACCTTTGCCCCCCAGACTGTTGTTTGGCACGCTATCTGACGAGCCAAATTTGCCCTTATCTTGCTGGAAGACTGTCTCAATCACCTACAAGAACTAATAATCATGATTATAATAGCACTAAACAATAAGAAGTTTAATTAGCCTTCAAAAGGTAATATTCCTACAATAATCAAGATATATAACATGTTCAGATTTTGAAATGATTAATCATATAGCCAAAACTTGTAAATTTTTGTTTCAAAAAGTATCAATTTGTAGAGTACAACATAAACCAGCAATGAGTGAACATAAGGTTGTTTGTGTTCAGCTCAAACAAACAAAAATTTATTAGGATACTTGTTTTAGATGAATAATCTTCAATTGTTGTTTAACCTGAAAATTTGTCAGGATATGAGATGCAACTACAGAAAGATAATCAGCAAAATGATCAGTAAGCATTTCTCACCTGAATATTCTCAAGCATAGACTGCCCAAGATTTCTTAAGGTGTCCATCACTTTCTTATCTCCCACATCAGTCCTTTTATTAACTCCACTGGAATTGTATAATGCATCACAAGTTGAAATGTTACAGCTATCCTTTTTGCTATATCCATCTTGTGATTCTTGATTTCCTTCGTCACAACCTCTACCAAACTTCCAAATCCACTGAAATTTACCTGAAAATGATTTCCGGTCCTTTGGAGCTGCTACCTGTTCTGGTACAGTGACAACGACAACAGATGAAGTGACTTCAACAACTTGAGCCAATTGATTGTCGAGATTTTGACTGCAATGTTCGTCCATATTAATTGTTTCTTCATCTTGGTTATTTTGACTACAAGTCTCCTCCATACTAAGTGTTTCCTCATCGTTGTCACCAAGAAATGAATTTGAAGTCACACTGCTTTTCTCTGATTCATATCCATGGTCATTACCTATGCCGTGAGGACTAGTAGCTGTGGACAACACCAAGGAGCTATCCCCACTTAAAAGTGTTTCTTCAACCATGCAATCTGAGGTTCTTTGATCAATCAATTTCTCAGTAAAATTTTTCCCAGCATTTAAATTGTTTGGAACAAAAGCAGGCACATAGCAGTCAGATTTAACATGATCTTTTTCAGCTTCAATATCTTTAGAAGAATCATCAAAAAGACTGCGTCTAACAGAAGACTGAGAGTGACCATTTTTCCCTTCCAAGGGTTCTGACTTTGTCCTGGATAAACTTAATTTCCTAGTCAAAATCTTCTTCATAATTCCACTTGAACTTGATTCACTATTGCTCTGTTTTCTAAGCTCTTCATCTTCATGCAACACTCTCCATTTCTCTTCCCAATAACAATCTGGTATTACACTTCCTGAAGTCTTGGGCATAGCTGAACCAGATGGAAGACTGTAACCTCTACCGACGGTGAGCTTATTCTTGTCTGATAACCTTTGAGATGAAGAGGATGTGATGTTCGATTCAAGAGCGAGCATCTGCAATGATTTTGCCTTCTCTATAAGTTTCTTCATATCAGGATTTTGTGGAAAATTTAGTAACCGTTGGAGGCAAGTGGTTGCAGTTTCAGTAGCTAAAAGGGAAGATCTAAGATAGAGAAGCATTGAGACCGCCAAAGCTGCAACAAATGACCCTCGAGGAGAACATAAAACCTTAAAGTTGTATTCCACATCACTGTCTATGCAACTGCTATTTTTGGAAGAAAATAATTCATCCCAAATCACCAGCAGATCATCAAGGCAAAACTCCCGTCCATATAGAACACGCAACCATCGGAGGGCGAAGTATTGAGGTTCCACCCCAAGCTCAACAAGGTGGGCATGAAGAGAATGATCCACAATGGCCAACAAATGATACAATGCCGATGAGGCCTCAATGACAGGAGGTAAATTTGTGCTGGATCCAACCACAGGAGAGAAAAAACTTGCCATGGCTAGAACACCTTGGGCTCCATCCATTAAATAATCGAGCATGCAATAAGCATCATGTTCCATAAATCTTTCAGACAAGATAACTCCCAACTCACCTTCTGCTCCATAAGAATCACTCAGCAAAAATACTTCCCTCGTATGAGGATCAAGTTCACCTACACTAAGGCCATTGCTCACTTTGTAAGGATTATTCTCAATTTCGATTCCAGAGTCCCAGTTTCTAATCCTTCTACTTCTGTAATTGGAGATCATATCACTTTCTGGCAAGATGATGCCATCGAAGTCATCATTATAACAATCTTCATGGAGTTTTAGTTCTTGAATTAGGTGATCCAAATCAACACGAAGCACATATACCAGAGGTGCCAATAGTTCATGCATTCCTGTAACAAAATAGTAGTTTCAGTGGCTTCACCAAGGATCATATGAAAGATAAACTGTGAAGGAAAAGTCCCATCTTTGCTATTGGCATATAGTAGTTCAGAAAGTCCTGTAAAATTTTGCATGTCCATTTTGTCATGTCATGTTTTGCTGTTAACTCAAGTCAATAAAATTAAATCCAGAAAGGCTGTTAATGATGAAGTTATGTCACCAACACCTTCAATTTGCTAACTGTAATTCAGGTTCTATTTAGTAAGAACCTAAAGTTACAAGTGAGTTCTTTCAGGCCAAACAAAAGGCACAAAAGCACGATGGACTTCCATTTTTCAGTAGGATAATAATTCTATTCTTTAAATTTTTCCTAGAATTACATCGGCTATTTATCAGAGAGTGCACAATGAAATAGATGACAGATTAGCCTTAAAATTAAAATTCACATACTGACCTTGTCGATATCCATACTCGGGATGTTGGAGACACCATAACAACAATATTCTTCTTAGCATAGCCTGGCATGTAGGTGTGTGAAAGTAGCCACTACGTTCAGGATATAACCTAGACAGATCTTGGTCGACCATTCTTCCCAATTCAGCATAACTGAAGAAGCGACCCCAAGTGCTATCTGTGGGAAGTAGATCATCATAAATCAGATAATATGAAATTGCAAGATTCAAAATCAAAATCTTAAATGCACTGAACTAATTGCATGATATTTTCAGTTAATGGGCTTCATCGATCATAAATGAAACTGCTTGATTCATATCAACAAAATATAAATTGGACCATAACGAACCATTCTGATGGTCGAGTTATAGTCAACAAACATACAAGAGAATATATCTCCCAAATCTCATTGGAGTTTTTTATTGGGGTGTCCTAAAATCATGAAAGTTACTTTGGAAGCTAATATAAATACATTATCAACCACTGGAAATTCTGAAATCAACCATATAATAATAGGTAATAAACTTAAGGAATACTGTTGAACAAGGCTTCTAGTTGATATAGAAAAACAATTAGATTTCCCCCACAAATACCACTCAGAAGGAAAGCATACCTGGATTTTGTGATAGAGGATTATCCACGGTAAGATCAGGAGATGCATCCCCATCTTTTGGAGGATGGTGATCCATCAGAAGGCGCCGCCTCAGACTTGCATATCTGTGAACTTAGAAAGTTAGCCAAGAGATAGATTGTAGGCATGGTAATAATTCACAAAAGTAACTAACAACAGATCAGCAATCCAAGCACTAAATCGAAAGACAGTTTAAATTATCCATCTAAGATTGGAAAATAGCATTGTAAGAAGAATATCAAATCCACAAGTAGAAAAGAGCTATTTTTCCTACGACAGATGGAGCAAAGGAAAAGGCAACAATACATCGAACAACATCGAAGCTTCGACTTGGATCTAATCTCACCTCCTTCGGGTGTCTGCGGTGACGCGCCGGAGATCATCAATCGAGGCCGATGGCGAGCTCGGCAGTATTCCAAGATCAACACGCCACCGGATGCCCCGTAGATTAGAGAATCTCTTCTGTGGCGTCGATGAGGCCTCGGTAACCGATGCTGAGCTCATGGTCTTCCTCTGATTCCCCCAGCACTCAGCTAGCTGATCCAAACTCAGAGAATAAAGAAAAAAAAAAAGGAGGAGGGGGTTGGAGGGGGAAACAAAGTCGCCGCCTTTGTGACGCGATCAACGTTATCTTGGAGAGAGACACGCGAAAACTGGACAACCGATGGGTAGAAACACGAGAAAGGATGGATTTTGCGGCGTGGGGAGGATGAAGAACTCGGTGGCAGGTATCGAGGCCGAGGGAAAGCGAGAACTTTGGGGGGAGATCAAAATCTGGAGGTATGGTGTGGCATGAAAGTTGGGTGTTTTAGAGGCCAGGGGAGGAGGTATCAGAGGTCAGGAGAGGGAAGGGGAAAGGGCAGGCAATTGAGAGGCTTTGTCTCCATTGGCCCTGTGGAGGAAAAGAATGCTGCCATTTACAAGTTTCTGCTCTCTTCTCTCTCCCATTATTTTTGGCTCGTTAAGGAAAGACAGGCGAGGATAAGGAAAGAGAGAAAGGGAAGAAGAGTCTGCGAGAGATACCAGCAGCAGTCTTATTTCCTTCACACTCAAGTCAGTGGATGGTCCCAATTACAAATAGCTATCGACCTAAATCTAAAATTGCACACCAAGCCAAAAAGAGAACAGGGGTGGGACCCCCACGACTTAGTAAGCTATTATTAACCAAGGAACGACCTTCAATTTTAAATTCCTCCCTCCTCAAGAATGGAAAGGAAAAAGTTATCAGTGCTTGGGTTTCAGTCCCTGTGATCTATCTCCATGTAGGTATTTGGATTCAGTTTCCTTGAGAACATAAACAATTAGTTATGATGATTTCATAAAGAAAAGAAAGAATTACATAAACTTGATGTAGTTCTTTGTCAGTTGAACATTATTTGATATATATATATATATATATATATATATATATTAACACCTGATATGGTTCTAAATTGATGATTGCATTAAGAAGAAATTAAAGTGTTACATCATATTATTTATTATTGGCTTCCAATTGACCCACATTAGTGTTTATATCATAGGTTGGGCATTGACTGAATAAAATGACCACTACCAAATCTAATTGGACTAGCTTTATATTTATCAAATTGATACAAAAATAATTGAATGAAAACTCTTTGATCAGGTACTTCATCACCATCAAGACGTGATTAATCTATTCGATACGATTAAGTTTTTTTAAGAAGGAAAGAAAATGAAATCATGAATTACTCAAAATAAATTGAATCACATTAATTAAATTTATATATTTTTGAAGAAACATAACAAAATCACAAATTTCTCTCTTAGAGAATTATGAGCAACATATATCCAAAAGATCCCAAATTGAAACATGTATAGAGCATTTTTCTTACCATGAATAATAATATTTTCAATAAATCATAGCTTAAAAGCAAACAGTAATGTTAGCGAATGAATGTAATTAATTTTACAACATAAAACTCAACAAATTGTAATTTGTTGAGTTGATAAGGATGTAGGATTAGGTACATAAAGCATCAATTTAGGTAGAATAACTTGTCATGTACACATTACATAAAGAAACATAATAAGATGACATTCTCTCTCTTTCTCTCTCTCTCTTGAACTTTCGATTCTCTCTCTTTCTCTCTCTTGAACTTTCGAGTGATGTTCATTGTATTTTATTATTTGGCCAAAATTCTGATTGATTCATGTACTATGACTCAAAATCAAAGTCATCTGATGTACTTTAAAACTCGTCTAAGTGATCTCTCGTACTACGATTTTGTATCAAAGTCAATCTCTTACTTTAAAACTTATATAAGTAACTCTATATACTATGCCTCAAAATCAAAATCACCTCTCATACTTTAAAACTCATCTAAGTGACCCCTCGTACTATGTCTCAAAATCAAAGTCACTCATTGTACTTTAAAACTCGTCTAAGTAACCCCACACTATGCCCCAAAATTAAAGTCACCCCTCGTACTTTAAAACTCATATAAGTGACCCCTCGTACTATGATTTCACGTCAAAATGACTCCCTTTATTATTTTATAAATATTAAACAAACTCTTTCTATTAATAAAAAGGGTAATGATATTTGTTTTTAAAACTAGGTGGGGGATCTATTTGATTTTCTTCAATATAGTTAAACTATGTGAAAATAACTTAAAAAATCAAAGACACCTTATACTATGATATGTTAATCAAATACACCTCTTTTATTATCATGATTCATCAATTTTATCCCCAGAATATTAATACAATGGTATTAAGTGGTATAAAAGTAATCACTTTAAGTTTGATTGTTGATGGTTTTTTTTATTATACACTTAATTATTTTAATTAATTAAAAAATCGATCTCCTAACGTACAGGATTGTTATGATTATTTACTCTTTAAATGTGATTAAATTTTGATAGTACCTTTCCTAAAACTTGAATATCTCTCATTTATAATCAATTACATAACCTATAAAGAAAGGAAGAAATTGGAGTTGTAGAAATGAACGTCGACAAAGGTTGGAGAAGAAAGAAAGAGAGGGGAAAATTGATTAGCTGTAATTCTCAAATAAAAATAATTTATTAAATTATTTTAATTAACGGTATAACCATATTTCTAACAGAGGGAGCCATTTTGATGCGAAATCGTAGTACAAATGATCACTTAGATGAGTTTTAAAGTAGAGGGTGGATTTTGGGGCATAGTACGGAGGGTCACATAGACGAGTTTTAAAGTACGAGAGATGATTTTGATTTTGAGGTATAATACAAGGGGTCACTTAAATAAGTTTTAAAGTACAGATTATGACTTTGATTTTAAAGTATAATATAGGGGGTCACTTAGATGAGTTTTAAAATATGAAAGATGATTTTGATATAAAATTATAGTATGAAAGATTATTTAATGAACGTTTTAAAATAAGAAGAATAACTTTAATTTTAATTTTAAGAAAGAATACAAAAGTTAAATAAAAATTTTGGACTCATTATTTATCACGTGCAAACATCCTGTTTCCGTGACCAAAAAGGCAATTCCACCCCCACACCTAATAGCGACCAAAAAGCATTAATGTGGAGGCCGTGTTACCCCAAGTATTAATATAATAATATCTACCGGCATCCAAATTTTTAATCCAAATCTTAAATTACATATATAACCCCCTATATGTGTTTTTCATATTTATTCCTCTAATTATAAGTTTTGCTTTTGTATGTATTATATATCCGTTTAATACCACAGACCTATATATACGCCATTTAGTTAATCTCCGTTAGCTACTGTAAATTGAAACTCCAATTTATATTAATAACCTTTTAAGAATTTTAGATATTTTATATATTCTTAATTAGATTTATTTTACTTATTTTTTGAACGGAATATATGTATACATTACATTAAAATTAATAATAAATATATAAAATATTCAGAATTTGCAAAGATAAAAATGCAGCTAACGCCTAATTCAATAAAATGTTGAGGACAACAGTGGACATAAATCTTGTAGAGAAAGAATCTAATCAAGCGTTATGTGCCACCGACCATTATCTTCTGAATCCATGGCAGACATTGATTGTGCTATGGATGGCCCACCTTATTCCTTTATATATGATGAAAAAATAGAAAGAAGGGGAGCATTGTGATTGGACAAAGATAGAGCCAAGGTTAAATGATGCCCACGGAGCAAGCAATTGCTTAGACCACACCATGCAATTGATTGGTGTTGCTGGGATGCATACATGAATCAGCTTAATTGTTAAATGCTTTGGTGCTTGATGGTTATATATATATATATATATATATATTATTTTGTTATGTCCTTGATGTGAGTGTCAAAAGAACCACATCTAAAACTCATCTGACATATATATTCATTCAGGTTGACATCAAAATAATTGTAAAATTATCATTCAACCATCGCTTAGTACTTGAGCCTCTTTCTTGAGCAAGTTCAATTTTTTTTACTCATGTGTACGTCAAATAAGTCAGATTGATCTAGTCATCACCCACATATTGAATCACATGAGAATAGCTGACAATTGAATTATAGATAGAATATAGTTTTAAATTATCTAGTGATCTAATCCTAATCAAACCAAATGGTATCTCATCGCTGGATTTATAATCTTATCGGGTTCGAACTAGATGGATCCGACCCAATAACTTCATTCCCTTGCCGGAGGGACGTCACAACTTTTGTGCCAAGAAATAAGCAAAATAAAATAAAATAAAATAAATCAATCTTCATGGTCCAACATTCATTGAGTTACATCATGTGTCTCATGCTTCTCTAACCAATACAATAATTCAACTTAAGGACAAGATTTGATGCCAAGTCCGGTGTGGCATGAATTGTTCGCAAGTGTAGCACATGAGAAGTATACAGTGCCCCTTACTATATTTGTTTCAATCGCAATAAAAACACGATCAATTTCCATATGATTCCTTGATTGGACTTTCCAACTAGCATTGCTAGTGTCAGATGAAATGGGCTAATGAAATCACTGGTCTAGATAAAAAAAAAATTTTGGATATATATATATATATATATATGCAACCCTCAAAATAACTTCTCTTTGCTAATATTGTAGGATGCAACAATCAATACAATGACACATCTTGTGAAGGAATTATGTGTGCGGAAACCATGAAATAATCTATTGTTCCATGTCACACAGGATTACGTGTAGCACACCGTCGTCCACATACGACAGGCACACAAAATCCTATTGACTCCGCCGTCCAAGTTGTCATTAAATTATATAGTGGGTCATTATCGAACGCCACATAACTGTGCATATAAAGTTCATGCGGGTCGGTGGGTGTTTTCCTTCTCCTTTATTAACATCGATTCTCATGGCCACATCGTTGTTATTCCAAATCAACATCTCAATGTCATTGTAAATAATAGCTAAGAATGGCTCCTCTATCATCTTTGTCGATTAGTACAACTTTTCCCTTTCTTTTGCTTTAAAACCCAAAACACAAAAAAAAACAAAAATCTCTGATAGCTACTCACAATTTTTTCTGGTGAACTCCACAGAGTCTCAAATATGGTTCTGATGTTGGTGTGGTGGTTTCGTGATGTAGCTATCAATCAATAGATTGATGTGCTCTCATGAAAACCACTGAATCTATTGGAAAAATATCAATTTTATTCGGAATCATACATAGGTCGCGAGAACACTGTATGAAAATAACACATTTGTCATTATGAATTTTAGTATTTAAATATTTTTTTAAATATTAAGATCTTCCGCCTATATCATTGTCATTAACATATATTCAAAAATCTCTGACTATGATTAGTACTTATTTATTTGAATTAAAGATCTATACAAAATGTAAAATACACAAAATAGCTCTATTATTCCAGCATCTAAATAAGAGTTTCGGTCGATGGTTTAATTATAATGAATAACAAAGATTAACTACATTAGTATCCATGTAAGTTTATGAATTTTGCACTAATTTAGCTGATTCACTCTCTTTAAGTTAAAGAATCGAAATTGTATCCTACAAATTTTTTCACCTATTTTATAAAACAAATACAAAATTTCATGTATAACTCAAAATCCTAACTACACAAATATTACTATGCATTCACAGATATAGTTTTTACATATTTATCAGCATAAACTTTGATAATATAGCATCTGCATACATAAATTCTAAAGCAGCACATAAAATTCTACATACATAATAGTACTCCCTTCAATCTTTTAAAAAACCTTAGGTTAACCAATTTTAGTCATGGTTATTAATTATTTTTTGAATTAAAAAATCATGATTTTTGGAATACAAAAATATTTAAAATTCTTAGCATCATAGTGATGCTTGTAAAGGTTAATAATATAATATTAAAAAGGATTAAGATTTATTTTAACCTCTTTAGTCGTTAATCATTTAAGCTCTTATAGTTTATTCATGTCTAAAATAACTCATATATTTTTAAAAACATAATATATAAGCAAGTCTTAGTTAATAGACGTTAGAGTAATATAATAAAAATATATAGTTTAAATTAAAATTTTTGAAACCACATCAATGATAAGATGATGCATCATCATGGAAGCGACCACCGATAGTAGCACCGAGTTGCTACTACCTATCAGGGCATCATACGCATGTAACATTTTTCGCATTACGATAAACTCAGGAGCTTCTAGTCCTACCACAGGTGGATGTGCGTTGACATATATGACACTAGGCACACACTAGTCTCCTGGTCCCTCTTCCTTGACGTTTTTTGTCCCACTACCTCCCACTTTATCCTCTCCTATGCCCCCACTGATAGAACCTAAGAATGAGCTCTATAGATTTTGATCTCTAAGGGGGATCAACCCTTGGAATGCTATAGGGGTTCCTCCCTCATAGAACTCGGCACAATGTTGAATAAAAGATTGATCTTACTTGATAAAAGAGATAGTCCAATTACATCATTATATAGGGTCTAAACCCTAGCCCATGGGGTGCTTGCCTAAGTAAAATTACTCATTTGCCCTCCTATAGCCAACCTAGCTGAGGGAAACCATGGCCGACCAACCCAATAAAGGGGGCGGTGGCCATTAAGCCCTAAGGCCCAATCTAAACCCTAGCCATACTTCTTTATAGGATAGAAGTGGCTAGGTGGGGTTTTATTACAATTCTATAGGGTTTTTATTGACTACTTCTAGGGTGATTAGGACTCAACCCTACTGGAGTCATATCAAGCCCGCCCTCTTTGAATTAGCCTTGTCCTCAAGGCTGAGGGTCCATAAACTCTTGGAACCAAGTCTTTAGCTCCTCGTAAGACTCCCACGTTGCATCTTCGGATAGTAAATTATTCCACTTCACGAGTACTTCAGTTGAAGGGCGTAAACGACACATCACAATCCTCCGATCAAGTATAGTTTCAGGTTGAGCTTGAATCTCACCATCATTAGTAGTGTCCAACAGCTGAGTTTAAACCAACTCACGTTCTCCCAATTTCGGCTTTAGCAAGGATACGTAGAAGACGGGATGGATCTTAGCATCATTTGGGAGCTTTAATCTGTATGTCACAACCTCAATATACTCTATAATCTGATATGGTCCATAGAATCGTGGAAATAGCTTCATCGACGCTCTAGTGTTGATTGACAACTGCTTGTATGGTTGTAGGTGAAGGTAGACCCAATCTCCTATAAAAAATTCTCGCTCGCTCCGATGAGTATCTACTTATTGCTTCATGCAAGCTTGGGCGGTAGTTAGGTTATCTTTCAACAGTTGCAGAAGCTTGTCCCTGTCAATTAAGTTTTGATCGACCTGATCTACTTTGGCTACACCAATTACATATTTATGTATTACAGGGGGCGGTCGGTCATACAATGCCTCATGGGGGGGGGGGGGGGGGGGTGGTATATTTAGTTGATGAATGATAAGTTATGTTGTACCACCATTCGACCCAAGGGAGCCACCTTCTCCACTCTTTAGGTTAGTCACTGGTGAAGCATCGTAAGTAAGTCTCGAGGCATATATTCACCACTTCTGTTTGATCGTCCTTATGTGGATGATAGGCTGTGCTGATATTCAGTTGGGTGCCTTGTAGTTGGAAGAGCTCGGTCCAAAATTTACTTGTAAATATCCTGTCATAGTCACTCACAATTGACCTTGGCATCCCCTGTAGTTTTATAATATTTTCTATAAAAAGTTGAGCAATATTGGCAGCGGTATAAGAATGTCTCACAATATAGAAATGAGCATATTTGGTTAGACGATATATCACCACAAAGATAGTGCTTTTACCTTGAGATGGTGGCAGACCTTCGATAAAGTCCATGGAGATGTTAGTCCATGCTGAGTCTGGTATAGATAGTGGTTGTAGTTTTCCTGAACTTGCCACCATTTCACTTTTTTGTTGTTGGCATACGTTACATTTAGATACATAATCATAAATCGATCTTTTCGTGCCTCTCCAAAAGAAGTTTTGTTTCACCCTCTTATATGTTCTAAAAAATCTGGAGTGCCCTGCTGAAGGTGAAGAGTGCAACTCATGCAAAATAATTTTGATGTAAGGGGAAGAAGGAACAATCAAAGTTGGTCTTTGTAGCGCAGGTACTTCGAATCCCAAGTGTAGTAGCCCATAGAACCCAAATTCTTCTCCAATTTTTCTATGATGCCTCAAGTTTCTAGGTCGTTCTTCCACTCCTCTCTAATGTTTTTGAGGAAGTTAGTGGAGGGAAGGGAGATGGCTAAAATTTTGGCTTATCCCGATAGCCGAGATAGAGCATCTGCAATAATATTCTCTTTCCCCTTTCGATAAATAATTTTATAATCAAAGCCAAGAAGTTTAGTTACCCATTGTTGTTGCTCTATGGAAGATATTTTCTGCTCCAAAAAATACTTGAGGCTTCGGTGGTCAGTCTTAATCTGGAAGCGTCGATCGATCAAGTATAGTCTCCACTTTATGACAACGTGTACGATGACAATCATTTCTTTATTATACACGAACATTTTAAGATGGGAGGGAGACAAAGCCTTGCTGGTGTAAGTAAGAGGTCAGCCATCTTGTATTATAATAGCCCCAATTTTAACTCCGGTCACGTCGGCCTTAATCATGAAGGTGCGATTGAAATCAGGCAGTGGTAGGACTAGCGTCGTTGTCATGGCTGCCTTGAGCGTGCAAAGGTTGTGGAAGCTTTATCTGACCATAAGAAGTCTTTTTTTCAATAGGGATGTGAGTGGGGTACTAATCTTGTCATAATCTTTCACGAATTTTGGGTAGTAGCCCGTGAGTCCAAGGAAGTCGCGCAGCGATTTTATGTTCATAGGTTTCAGCCACCTTGCATTGCTTCGATATTTGTCCGGTCTACCGTCACTCCATCCTCTGATATAATGTGCCCTAGATACTCTACTTTATACTATAAAAAGCTACACTTTGATTGTTTAACATAAAGGATATTCTCCCGACGGATTGTCAGAATAATTTGCAAGTGCTAAAAATGCATATCAAGTCTAAGGTTATAAATGAGAATATCATCAAAAAATACCAACACGAACTCGCGTAGAAACCTTCGAAAAATATTGTTCATCAAGCTTTGAAAAGTAGAAGGAGCACTCGTAAGTCCGAAGCGCATTACCAAAAACTTGTAGTGGCCATTATGTGTGCAGAATGCAATTTTCGGAACATCTTCAGTGCATATCCAAATATGATGGTATCTGAAATGGAGATCCAATTTAGTGAAGACTCAGGCTCCTTTTAGTTCATCCAGGAGCTCATCTACTACTAGTATAGGATATTTGTCTTTTACGGTGATGGCGTTCAGAGCCCGGTAATCAATGCACATCCGCCATGTACCATCCTTCTTGAGCACTAGCAATACTACGAGGAGTAAGGGCTGCAGCTTGGTCAAAACACTCCGGTGTCGAGCATCTCCTTAACGATGTTCTCAATCTCGTCCTTCTACAAGTGAGGATAGCATACGATCTCAAATTTGCTGGAGGTTTACCCGACAATGTAGGGATGTGATGATCATGTGACCAGTTAGGGGGCAACCCACGCGGCTTCATGAAAACATTCATAAATTCGTCCAGTAATAGGGTAAGCTTAGGATCTAAATTTTATACTTTTTCCTCCTTTGATGGCTGCTGGATATGCATAAAAAATCCACCATTTGTTTTGTATAGCACCTTCTCCATTCGTTGCATCGAAATGGTGGAGATATGGCTCCCATGCTTGCCTCGTAATGTGACCTGTCTCCCTTTATAATAAAACTTCATGATTAATTTAGAGAAATTCCAAGAGATGTCACCTAATGTTGTGAGTCATTCAATCCCAAGCATGACTTCGTAGTCATCGATGGGTAGGAGGAAGAAATTGGCTACCACTTCTTGGTCTTGTAGGAGCAATTTTACCCACGAGCACCGTTGGTCGCAATTGAGGATTTGACCGTCGATGACCTTTACGTCGAACTTGTTGCAACCTTCAATTTGAGGTGTCATACGTGCAGTGACCTTGTTGTTGAGGAAGTTATTAGTGTTGCCCGTATCTATAAGAACGGTGATGGGTTGTTATTTAAGGAGTCATCCAACTTTCATCGTCTGCGGGTTGGAGTAGCTAGCCAACGCGTGCACTGCATAGTTAGCCGGTTGGGGCTATTCCTCTGTGGCTTCATCTTTGGGTTCGAGGATTTCTTCATATGGTTCACTATCCTCATCCTTTACTGGTTCAATCACGAGGAGCAGCCCTTTTTGCAGCGATGTTCTCGGCTCCACGGTTCATCATAGTGCCAACACAACCCCTTGGCCGATCGTTCACAAAGCTCATCTCTTGTTAATTTTTTTGGTGCGGGGGCTCGATTGGTAGTAGAGGGGGCTGAAGGCTTCGGCATGGCTGGTCGAGGAGTGACTCTTGTCCTTCATACTTCATGGTTCAATCGTTCTTCTTGGATCTTTGCGAAGGAAATTACCGCCATAAGAGTGTACGATTATCACGCCTTTACTTCTCCTTGAATCTCTGGCTTTCGGCCCTCAATAAAAGTCCCTAAAAGTTGCTTTTCAGATCTTAGATAAATGTTCAAACCTTATTTGGTATTCATGTATTGTAGATGTTTACCGAATCTTCGCCAATTGTTTATCGATGTTGTCAAAATCGGTTAGTCTGAAGCGATTTAGTAGTCCTTCCTTGAATCGTTGCCAAGAGAGACCTCTATGGGTGTGCTTAAACCAATTGAACCACTGAATAACATCTCCCTTGAGGTGGATGATAATAATCTCCACCCATGTAGCATCGGTAGTTCGGTAGAACCGAAAATAGCGCTCCGCGTGCGTGGTCCATCCGATCGGGTCTCCTTCTTCCTATCTAGGGAAGTCAACCTTCATGTATGAATTGTTTGGATCAGGGATGATGTGACCATGCTCTTGGGGATCATCTCGCCGATCTGAAGTTTCTCCTTGTTGTGATTTCTTCGGGCTAGGTGGTCGACCCATGCTGAATTCGACGAAAATGTATCACATCTTTTCCTCCATGCGGCTTTCAAAGGCTTCAAACTTAGCATTAATGGCCTCCTTCAATACCATGGTGTAGGCCTCTAGATCTATAATGTTGAGGTCCTTTTTTTATTGCCGTGTTAGGGGCATGAGAGGTTTTGAGGAAGAGGTGGCAAGTCAAATAAGTGGATCGATTTAATAGAAGTAGGCTACGATTTATGGCTGATTTGGGTGGCTATTTGGGATCAGTTTAGGGTATAGTTTGCAGAGGTTCTGGTGAGGATAGTCAGGTTTGCAGATGAGAGAAAGAGAGTCTAAAAACCTACAAAAGATAGCACTCAATTCCAAAGGAATTCGACAAAGAAAGGTGCTATGGTGTGCTGTCATGCCGAACATATTTTACGTCGGGGAAATGATGAATTCTAGACGTAAATCTCAAAGGAAAATATGCAAAAATCCTTGGTTCAGATGTGATCAATATCAGCAAAAAGTTTGATAAAATTTCAATAGAATAACAGTAGGAAAATAGTGAAAAAGATAAAAGGTAGATTCTTCATCGTAAAATTTCAACACTGCGTAATGAAGAATTGAAGCATAATAAGACCGGTTTCAGAAGGAGTTTTTTTTCCAGAGATCAATCTTAGATGAAAGTTAAGATGATATATGAAATTATGTAAAAGTTTTAGCCAAAAAGGAGAAGCAATAAATTGGTTTAAAGAGGCAAATAGGCGGTTGAAAATTTCTGCAGCATTTTGCCTTCGCAACAACGATGACTTTTGCGAAGGTCAAAATTTGCAGCGGACAAAATATGGGAAAACTCTTCAACGTGTAAGGTAAAGGATTTTACAGTATTGAAGAGGCGTGGGTAATGAAAATATACCAGATCTCCAATTCAAATGCAGGGGGCATCAGTAGATTGATTTGATTTGCGGCTTGGGTGGAAGGTAGAGCCGCGTGTCGCAGCAATTGTGGGAATTGCTTGGGAAGGTGGGGGCGGAAGAGATGACAGCAAGGGCAGCAGGAACACTGTTCTGATACCAGATGATAGAACCTCAGAAGGAGCTCTATAGATTTTGATCTTTGAGGGAGATCAACCCTTGGAACGCTATAGGGGTTCCTCCCACCTAGAACTCTGCACAAGGCTGAATAAAAGATTGATCTTGCTTGATAAGAGAGGGGGCGACTACATCATTATATAAGGTTCTAAACCCTAGCCCATGTGGTGCTTGCCTAAGTAAAATTATCCCTTTGCCCTCCTATAGCCGACCTAGCTGAGGGAAACCCTAGCCGACTAGCTCAGTAAAAGGGGCGACAACCACTAAGCCCTAAGCCCCCAATCTAAACCCTAGTCATACTTCTTTATAAGAGAGAAGTGGCTAGGTGGGATTTTATTACAATCCTATAAGGTTTTTGTTGACTACTTCTACGGTGATTATGACTCAACCCTGTTGGAGTCCTATCACCCACCCATTGTGCCTATGACATGTTAGTCTAGCTATCCCTCACCACCACCTTCAGCATCTCTTACCTTCACTTCTTCACCTTTGTCCGTCATTTCCTCTTTTTTGTCAAGATAGATCTTATTTTTAATAATTTATTATGAGTCGGTATGTCACGTAAGCATACTTTAATATTTGTCAACTCATACTTGACAAGAGAGGCTTATATGATATATTTTTAAAGATATATGTATGAGCTATTTTAGACACAAGTAAAATTATAAGAGCTTAAATGATCTATGATCAAAATCACATAGGTTAAAATAAAATCTTTTTTTAAACTTAAATTATATATACTCTTATATTAATAGTTTATTATGAATCAACATAAGTAAATTCTAACGTCTATTAACTGAATAAGAGAGATTTATATGCTTCAGAGTAAATCATATATATATATATATATATTAAAGACGTTCATGAGTGTCACTACCATTAACATTCATCCAAACAGAAGTTAAATAAGCGTCCAACACTACAATTAGGGCTCGAAGTGGTATGCTTCATCTTTACGAGTAAATTATAAATATATATATATATATATATATTAAAGACTTTCATGAGTGTCACTACCATTTAACATTCACCCAAACAGCCCAAGTTAAATAAGCGTCCAACACTACAAGGGCCAATTTGTCGATATGAATGGAGCCCAATTGCAACGATTAGTCAGGTCCGAATCCAAAACCCCGATCTGGGTTCGGTACAATTTGGTTCAACCGAACCCATTTACTGGGTTCGGTCCAACCGATTCATTAAACCCGTATCGACCACGCTTCCCCCTCGTCACCAAAAGCGTCAAAAACGCCGCCCCAGCGCAACCCCTGGAACCCTAGATCAGCGATCCTCTCCCTGCGCGTGCAAAGGCCGTCGGCGGTCCGCCTCCCTCGCTTCGGTGCGTCTCTCTCTCTCTCTCTCTCACACACACACACACACGCACTGCTTCTTCTTCCGACAGCCTTGCTTCCTCCTCCGACCGCACCCCGCTGCTTCTGCCTCAGACAGCCTCTCCTTCTCTGCTTCCTTATGTATTCAATAGTAAATTAATTATTGCTGATAATAGTTAAATTTTGTTAACAATATGTTTTGAATATTTTAGAGGATTAAATTTGTCATTGCTACTATTTTTGGTTGTCACTTATGGAATTCGATGTTTTGGTGGTGATATCTTGAATATGAAATGATATGGAATTCACATGTTATCTAATCTTTATTCTAATGATTATCTTCGTCGTTGATTCTATTTTCTATTATTGTTTGCCTCGGACGTTTTGGAATCTTGGTACTTAGGCAACACTGACCTTTGGTTTTAAGTCTAAGCTTATTAGGGAACTTCTAGCAGTGTTCAATTTATTGGAAAGATGATATTAGATACTTTAGTTTTTATTGTATCAAGTTCCTTCTTTAGCTATTGAAGTTTTGAGAGACATTAATAACCAAAGTGCCTTACCTTATAAAGCTTTGGCCTCCAGCTCCTCTTTGGCTACACTGTTTACTTTGCTTACCTCAAATCCTTATTCAGCAAGATCTTCTTTGAGATAAGAGAGGAAGAAGAAGATGGTGGTCCGGATCCGGCTGTCGAGGTTTGGTTGCAAGAACAAGCCTTTCTATCGAGTTATGGCTGCCGACAGTCGCTCTAAAAGAGATGGGAGACATCTTGAGGTCTTGGGCTACTATAATCCTTTGCCAGGTATGCCTTATCCTTGTCCCAAAGTCCAATCTTTTGTCACGAATTTCCCATTTCACGATCAGTTTCACTCATCTCCTCAAGCGATATATGTTTTTCCTTCATTTGACTCTAGGTACTGTTCTTAGCTTATCTACCATGCACTAAGACTTCTTTTTTAAAATTTTTGTCATTTGGATTTGTATGTTCACTTACTGGCTGAATGTTTCATTTGACAGGCCAAGATTGTGCTAAGCGAATGGGATTGAACTTTGACCGAGTGAAGTAAGTTAACTTTGTTTATCCTAATGTGATATATAATTTATTAATATTGCTTGTTATCAAGATTTGTCCTTCATTTTCCCTTAAATTGATTTATACGCTCCTTTAAAAAAAAATTCAACATTTGAAAGCTTCTGGGGAAAAAAGATAGTGTGCTTATAGAGTTTATCAGTTTACTGTGTTATGTGAAATGTTTTGAGGTGTTCTTTTATGTGAATGAATTTAGCATCCATCATTGGAGGGCTTATTGTCATTCTTTAGATGATTGTATCTTCTTAAATGAGGCATAACATCTGCAATGTGAAATTGGAATATGTTGTTGTTGCTATTAAACATTGGTGCATGCATTGATCAGGATAATCAACATCTTAAATTATATAGATCTAGTGGTAGGAAACAATGCTTCCAGGAAAAATGTATTATTTTTAGTTACTTTATATAAGTTTTGGAATTAATCTAGAAAGTAGCAAGCAGTATTAAATATGGAGAATTATAAATATTGTAAAACCCAATGCTTGTGTAACCAGTGACTAAAATTTTCTATGCAGTCATACTGTCATAGAAGGTTCATATTCTGAATTTTAAGATCTTTTAAGATCTAACTTCTATCTTTATCCTATCAATTTAGTTTGCAGTTACATTCTCCTATAATAAATTAGGGAAGTCTTTATTACAAAACCATGTGGTAATCACAACTGCAGGCTCAGCTGAGAATCTCATCCAATTCTTGAATCAATGGTATATACTACTAATCCTGTAATCAAATGCCTCATTTTCACATACTTTGATAATCAATTATTTTGATGGTCTTACTTTATAATGCCACATTCGTGAACATGAGATCTATTATGTCTTCTTTTTTGGCTCACATGCATCACCTGAGCAACAGTTGAGACCACTAACCTCTACTTTTTTCAGGGTAAAGTACATAGATCCACCTTGGTCACTTGTTTTAGTGACTGGTAAACTCATTTTCAAATTGACATGTCTGTGAGCTGAATTTTGTATTAGTGATTTTTTCTTTTGAAAATTATAAATTATAGTAAATATGACTGCTTGTAGATTACAATACATTGCAACTTGTTATTTTTTTGTAGAGATGTTTTTTTCATTTAGAACCGTGACAAACACATAGATAACTTCTGCAGTTCCAAGATTGATTATCATTGTATCCTGGATTTGATGATGTTAGTTTTGTGAATAGCAAATTGTCTTTGTCAATTTTAAAGATCACAAAAATGAGGATTTGGGCTACTTCAAGATTTTTTATTTGATTCAGTGCAGGACTGGTTCTCGACAAATGTAAAGGTACATATCTCAGTGTACTTTTGTTTGAGATAGAAAACAACACTTCTGAGACTAGGCAGGAGAAAACTTATTGTTGATATGGTGGATGGTGAAGTTTTTATGAGACTTACAATCTTGTTCTCATGCATTGTTCGTGTGAAGCTTACCTGGAAGTTTAATTTGACTAAGATGTGAGAGCATTAAAACCCAGTGCTCCTGGATGAGCAATATGTTGCTGTCAAGAATAAATTTAGTTCATTTCTTTCGTTGGAAGAGAGAGCACTGGAAGTTATACGGAGCATAACTGTTTGGGCTGTTGCCTGTAGTATTTTGTGCTAGTCCTGAATGATCTTTGTGCGGAGAGGAATATCAGGATATGTTGAACACTCTACATACCTGCAGAGAATTTTTTGCAGAAGCTAGAATAATCAAATGTATTATAGATTCAAGCTGGGGGCCACTGATTGATATTATCTACAAGGTCAAACTGTTTCTGGTACCTTTTTGTACAATTTTGAATTAGCAGAACGATAACAATTGGTATTTTGAATGTAATGAAGAAAGTCTACCATCAATCTATAGAAGTAGTGGAGATGTGATTTAGAGACCAGCATAGGGTGTGGAAGTAGATATTATTTTGGATGACTGATGAGTTTTAAGCATAATTTGCATCTCTCAGTCAGATGAGTTTAGATAATGTTATATGTTATAAATTTGGAAGACTTCTAATTCAAAATTTCCAGGAACATATTCATTATTCCGATGAATTGTTTGAGATTTTTGATGTGAATCAGTCAAAATGTCTGCATGGGGTTTATTCATATAATGGGATATGTAATGCCAAAGCTTGTTGTGCATTTTTCACGAGAAAAGTGGATCATAACTTCCTACTTATCCTCTCTGTTTATGGTGGTTGTGTAGGTATTGGTTATCTGTTGGTGCACAACCTTCAGATCCAGTCCAAAAAATCCTCTTTCGTGCAGGGCTCTTGCCACCACCTCCGATGGTTGCATTGACTCGTAAAGGCGGGCCACGCGACACCCGACCTATCGATCCAATGAGCGGCCGCTACTTAACCCCCAAAGATCCTGAAACTGATCTTCAACCTGAAGGACGTGAGGGCCAAGAGGGAGAAGCAGCCAATTAGGAAAGCCTTTAGTTGATGGTAGTAAATTTGTGTTATGCTATTTTGGAGTATGATGATCTCGATTATGGTGTCGTCGCTCTGTAGGTTGATATTATGTTTTGTTCCTGTCTTCGTTTGTAGCTAATAAGATGTGCCCACTGGTCATCTGTAAAACATACTTGACATATTAGTTTGGAAGCTAAATGTGGTCTTGAGAAGTAACTTATGAAACCATCTGAGATCAAATTCCTTTGTTGATAACTTACGAATGCAACAATGGACAATCTTTTCTGAGCAGCTTTGTTCTGTCCTGGAAACGACTTTGCACTTATCATTTGTTTATGATGAAAAACCTAATACAATTTCGTGTTCCTTGTTGCCTAACGATGAGATATTCACCTGATTAGATTTTGTTCCTCTTCAGATCTGAAAGGATACCTTTTGCAGCGCAGTAAACAAAAAGAATTAAGTGGCAAAAGGGTGGGTTACTTGATGCTTTCTTTGCCTCCAAATCCAAGTAGATTAAAGCGAGTGTGCTCCTTAACTTTCTTAAAGAACGCTATTTAATAATGGAACTGTTATATAACCAAATCCATGGATGGTCTAAATTGTTGTTAGATTCAAATCCAAACACTGTTGGTGATAGATGTAAGTTAATTGTAACATGCAAGTTTCTTTCGATTAACTAGAGGATACATATAGAGCCCCATTTTCTTTGTCTTCCAATGGTCCGTAAGGTATTGCTTCCTAGTGAGGCCACCCAAATCAGGCAAAATACTAAACTTTCACACCCTATCATGTGCCAAAGGATCACCTAAAGCAATCTCAAAAAGCCTTGGGGTGTCACCCCTCCATTCCTCCAACCTTCAAACAACCCCTCCCCTGCCTTGCAACGTTTAAAACTTCTTCCATCCCCCTCCCAATGCCTCCTTGTTCACCTCATAGCACCAACCCTCTCCACCTCCAACGTGTTGGCCTTTGTACCAATATTAGCTCTTCTGTTCAGGATTTCGGATGGTTGCACCTTCACCATATCCAACAACTGTCCCCACCCGATCTGGCCCGGGACGTTGGCCGGGGCCGGCACACCCCAGCTCCCGACGACCGGCTTCCGGCTCGATTCCGGGCAGACTGCTCGGATACGAGGGCCACCCGGGTGGTCAGGCCGGGTGTGGGCTCGAACAGGATGCAACTTCGACACTAACGGAGACGGCACATGCCAAACCGGAGACTGCGGCGGACGGATGGAGTGTGGTGGCATTGGGGCTCTACCGCCGGTGACATTGTTTGAGATCACCCTCGGCAAGGGCCTG
Organism: Ensete ventricosum; assembly: GCA_029747655.1. NCBI lineage: Eukaryota > Viridiplantae > Streptophyta > Magnoliopsida > Zingiberales > Musaceae > Ensete > Ensete ventricosum. Next base: position 23,849,796 of record JAQQAF010000007.1, on the reverse strand, counting down.
GACGAGGATTACTACGACATAAGTCTTGTGGACGGATACAACTTGCCTGTCGTCGCGGCACCACGGGTGCTACATGGAGGTTGTAACGCAACCGGATGTTTAGCAGATCTCAACCGTGGTAAAACGCCATGCTTATTTCCATTATCTTTCTTACAGTCGAAACCTGCAAGTGATCATCATATCAGAATCACGAAAGCACCACTAATTCAACAAAAAAAAAAAAAAAACTATCATTAAGGCTAGATCGTAGCATATGGCATAAAAAAAGGGAAGAAACTATGGTCCTACAAAAAAAAGAGAGAATTTATGTGCATTCATTCCTGTGCTCAGGTTGTCCAAAGGAGCTTCGGGTGGATGGTGGCGGTGGGGTGGTGGCATGCAAGAGTGCTTGTGAGGCATTCGGGCTGGACGAGTACTGCTGCAGTGGGGAGTATGCCAACCCCACCTCCTGTAAACCATCTTTCTATTCAACCATCTTCAAGGCTGCCTGCCCAAGAGCATATAGCTACGCATTTGATGATGGCACAAGCACCTTCACCGGCAAGGCCTATGATTACACCATTGTCTTCTGCGCCAATGTCAACAGGTCATCTCTTATCCAAGCAAAACATGCGTCAGTTGGACTCTGGAAAGTTTGTCCCGATGATATAGTGAACGATTTGCTCCTTTCTAATTGCCACCTCAACATCATTCCTCATAAATCAATCTCTGGAAGTGGCTTAAATCTATATACCATATGCACAGGCTGAGGAGCTCACACAGCTATTCTACGGGTCAACCTACTGAGGGAGATGGTGATGAACCTGCGGATGCGCCATCCTCTGCGAACAACCTACCTTTTCATCTATACTTCCTCTTGTTCATTTTGTTCTTCTAGGGTAGCTGAAAAGATCTCTGAACTCAGCTGGAGACAAGGGAGCTGGACGGCAGCTCAAAGAGGCAGGCCAAACTAAAATCGACGTAAACTCGAGTTCCTCACACGCCGTGACGTAGTTGATCTCTATCGACCACATGTTGTTCAACAGTCTCTCTCGATCGAGGAGCTAGTGGTGCAAAAGTTAGAGATGCAGATCTCAGTATGATCTCTTGGGAGGAGATTGTAACGACATTGGTACATCTTAAGAACTCCTTGGGTAGAAGATGTACGAGAAACAAAGCACATGCGAGTCCCATTATGCTTAACAACGTATGGTACTAAATCTTTAAAATAATCTGTACGTACTCACAGATTTCATGCTTATTATGTTAGAAAATTGAAATAAAAAAATATTTCTAAACTATTTTAATAGAAACATAATTAAATGAATATGAAAACTTAAATTGCGTCCCGTCATTGTTGTTCAAAACTTTAGCAATTAAATTTAGTATTTTGATAATTTTCGACTCTAAATTTTTATTTTAGATATTATAATAAATCATTCAACTTGAGATTGAGCCAAGAGACCAAAACACACACACACACATATATATATATATATATATATATATATATATATATATATATACACGTTTTCCTATCGAGAACGTTTATTACCATCAATTTCATATCGTTCAAGAATTAATTCAAGATCGAAACGTTTGGATCATAATTAAGAATTTTAGTTACCAGAGAAATTTAACATACTATTATATTCATAATGAATGAAAACTGAAATATTTAAATCATAATCAACAAAAATATTAATGATAATTTAATTAGAAAATGATTACATTCTCCCACTTGGTTCATATGTTTAACTTTATGACTTGAATTAATCTTACCGAACAATATTATTAAGAAATAAATATATGAATCATAGCGATAAGTCCTCCTAGAACAAGTATTATCTTGTATGTATCACAATCTATTTAATTTCTTAAGAATTAATCTTAATATAGTAATATCACTTAATGAATAAGCCATATGTTTATTCTTGATCCGTACAAATATATTTTCTCAAATTAATATGTACATGAATATGAGAAAATATTACAATATATAAGAGTTTCAATACAATTATAAAGTAGAATCAAATCTCATTTTCTCTATATGATGCTTGAATTTCAGAGGTGGCATGCTTTAGTCAAAGGATCAACAATCATCAATTCAGTGCTAATATGCTCAATGACCACTTTCTTTGCCTTTACATGTTCTCTTATGGCTAAATATTTAATATCGATATGTTTATTTTCACTTCCACTTTTATTGTTCTTAGCCATAAAGACAATAGCTGAATTATCACAGAAAATTCTTAATGGCCTAGAAATAGAATCCATTATTCTAAGCCCATAAATGAACCTATCACTTTTCATAATGGGAGCAACACTTAGTAAACTTCTTCATCCCAAATCTTTCTAAGAGCTTATTAATATATGTTTCTTGTGATAGACCTAAAATGCCCCGAGGTCTATCTCTATGGATCTTAATGCCAATGACATAAGATGCTTCACCCATATCCTTTATGCCAAAGTTTATAGAAAGAAATTGTTTCACCTTATGCAGCAAACCCTTATCATTGGTTGCAAGCAAAATATCATCTACGTATAAAACAAGAAAATATATTTTACTCCCACTGACCTTCTGGTATATACATTGATCCATGATATTTTCAACAACCCCGAATGAAGAAATCACTTCATGGAATTTAAAAAACCATTGAGGAGAGGCTTGTTTTAAACAATATATAGATTTCTTAAGCTTACAAACCAAGTCCTCACTAACACTAGAGAAGAAACCTTCAGGTTGTTTTATATAAACCTCCTCTAGATCTCCATTAAGAAACGTTGTTTTCACATCCATTTGTTGTAACTCATGATCAAAATGAGCAACTAATGCCAAAATGATACAAAGAGAATCTTTCTTAGATACAGGAGAGAATGTCTCTGTATAATTGATTTGTTGAATCTCAGATTTTGATGATGAAATCAATTGATGAGTTATTAATATGACAAGGTTGTCAGAGTTGACTGATGCAGGATTAACTACGATAGAGAGAAAATTACAATAAGAGGTTTGGCCAAAGTCAAGTCTAGGCATCGGGTTAGAGTGAGGATGATGCGATTAGGAAATCGCCTGGAGTGCGTTGGGAGCTCGCTGAGGGTATCGGGAGTTTGCCAGGATAGCGAAAGGGAGTTCGTCGGAAGAAGACCGAGACTCATCGGAAGATTGTCGGGGGTCGTCGAAAAACTTATCGAGAGTTAGGAAGGTCTTGAAATGGATTTGTTGGCCATATTGATTGTAATTAATTAAGTCATAGTTAGCATCGTTAAGGTTGAGTCATGTTTGAGTTAGATTTGGATGAGATCCAAATTAACTCAAGTGAGGCTAACCGGGTCCACTATGGAGAGTGGATTGAGCTTAGGTCGAGCTCAATTGGTTGACTTGAGAATTAGTTAACAGGAGGTATAAGTCGGGATAGGAAAAGTGAAGGAAATCACCTTTTTAAAAAATCCTGGCAATTGTACTGCCGATGAGCGACAATTGTACCGTCGCCGCCCAGGATTTTGGGCTACAAACGATGATTGTACCACCGTTGCCTAGTATTCCGACTACTTTTGGCGACGGCACCGGTAGTTGTACTGCTCGTACTCGATTTTTTCGAGTGAGTTTAAATTTTGACTCCATTCTTTTGAAGCCAATTACGGCCTATAAATACCCAAAGTTCTCTTGAATTTAGCACAGGATTTTACAAAACAATTGGGCTAGAAATTATGTAACAAAATTGGGTACTAAAAGTGTGCAAGAAAAAGAAAAGGAGGAAGAGAGTGAGCCAAGTGTTGTATTTCTTGTAAGAAGTCTTCTTTGAATTGAAAGCCTGTAAGGGTTTGGTCTTCACCCAAACAAGATCAGTAGTGGACACCGATGAACCTCGGAGAAGAGGACTTGGGAGTGGATACAGGTAAGGTTGAGGCTGAACTATTATAAATCTGTGAGCACTTCTCTACTTTGTTAATTTTTTATTATACATGTTTTTATATAGAGCTTTCTTTTAGTATAATCATAATTTAGTTTCATTTTATAGCTTATTGCTCACTTACTCAATGAAATGCTTTCAATTTTTGGTTTTACTCTAAACGAAAAGTTTTCCTTAAACCATGATTTTTTACACTTACAATAATTCACACCCCCCCATCATAACACCCACTTGAGTAAATGACTTTGTTTGGCATAAATGAGGGACATTCAATTTCATGACCTCCCATGTTCAATGGGACGGATTATACGTATTGGAAAACAAGGATGTGTATTTTTCTTATTTTCATGGATTTTGATTTATGGCATTTTGTTGAAAATGACTTTGAAAAATCTTCCAAACTAATGAACGAAATGAATGATTTGGAAAGGAAGAACTTTTCGTTAAATGCAAAGGCTATGAATGCCTTATTTTGTGCACTTGATAAAAATGAATTTGATCAGATTTCCTCTTGTGATTAGACTTTTGAGATTTGGTATACATTAAAAATCACATATGAAAGCAGAACTAAATCAAGTGAATCATTAAATGAAATGATCCATAAAAATAAACTTGAAGAACACCTTTCAAAGAATAGGAATGATTGTGAACTGAGAATGATATATGACTCCTCGAGTGAAACCTTGAGTGATGAGAACCTTGAACTTGAACTCTTGACAAAAGGACTAGATAAATTAATGAACATGAACGATAAAAATGATCTTAAGATAGACAAAATCTCTTGCTATGAACGCAAAGAGCCAAAGCGCTCCAAAGAAGAAGATGAAAGCAAGGAAGAAATAGCCAACTATGCTCTAATGGCCATCCAAGACGAGGTTAGTGAATGTTCAAGTATTACCTTTTCTGAATTATTGAATATATTTCATGAATTGTTTAATAAATTTAGAAAAAATAGTAAATCTTATAAGTTACTTAGGAATGAACATGATTTGTTAGTTAGTAGACTTGATGAAATACAGGATTCATTAGTATCACATAATCCTTGTTCTAAATGTGAAATTCTAGATAATGTTAAAGAAGAAAATATCATGCTAAAGTAAACCTTAGAAAAATTTAAAATAGTGAATAAATCTCTTAATATATTTCTTGCTAATAAGGGTCATATTAATTGAAGAAATGATATAGGCTTTGTTGGTAACACTCAATAAAAGCCAACCATTTTTGTTAAAGGACCTACCTAAAATTTGCCACCGAAAATCAAATGTAATTTTTATGGTAGATTATGACATAAAGCCAATAAATGTCTATTTAGAAAATATAGTCAACACCAATTAGTTTGGATTCGCAAGAGAACAACAAACAACCAAAAACCATTAGAAATCAAAGATAAAGTTTTATAAGAAGGATCCAATGTAAAATAGGCTAGGAGCACTAAATGATATCTTGAAAGTGGATGCTTAAGGCACTTGAGATCTGACACTTTTTCAAGCTCACTAGCCTAAGTAATAACAAGAAAAGTTATTAAAAATAAAATTATAATGAATCTTTGGATGATTCATTATTGTAATTAATCTTAATTATGTTTCAATTATGAATGATGATGCATAGCTAGAGCATGCTAAGTCGAGAACTAAAAGAACCTAAGTTATTGTTAATAAAAAAGTATTCATATTGAAATATATGAAAATGAGATTTTAATGATAATTAAAAAATAGGTTCAAAATCATAAGCTTGGATATTGGTTTAAATTTAAAGACTATTGTTGAATGACTTAAATGTTATAGGATTTTTGACTAAGTTAGTTTATAATTTTTTATTGAATATTTGATTTAAATGGTTGAATAGTTGTGTGTTAAGATTGAATGTGTGTTGATAGATTAGTTTTAAATTTGAACATAAAATAAATAAATATTTAATAATGAGTTTGTCAACTCCTTACACTATGTGTAAAGAGTTAGACTCATTTAAATGTTGGAATTGAGATATGTTAAATTTTTTACTTTAAATATGTTTTATCATCTTGATGTGTTATTGTAATAACCTTGATGATGTAATGTTAGTGATGAATAAGTCACTTGAAATATGATTAAATAATTATTGTTGGATAATAAAATTTGAGTATAGAACAATATACAAAAGGGAAAGAAAAATCATGCTTTATTTTTTAGTATTTTTAAAAAATAAAAAGATATTTAATGAGAATGAAATGAGCATGGTAACTCATTTCACTAAGTCTAAAAATCATTAGAATTAAAATAAATTGAAGCTTTTGTTTGAAAATATTTTATTGTAATGATCTTGATGAAACTTCATTTTTGACTTTAAATAACATTGCATCCTTGAAATAAATTTCATAAGTTGAAAATAACTCAAAAGGAGGATAATTATTCTTCAAAATATTTTTATCCTATAAATCGTTCAACAAAATAAAATGATATTATTATTGTTGAATCTCGTAAACTATAAAAATAATTTGATTATATTATTATTGACTAAGTTTGTGGAATGATTTAAATGTTACGAATGATAGTTGTATGTTAAAATGGGTTATGATTGGATGATGGTTCTTGAATTGAAAACTTAAATAAAAATTTCTATATTTCTCCTTTTACTGCTTTCAAATATAAATATATTTAAAATACACATGACAGGTGTATAACAACTCTTTTCACTAAAGTCTAAAGAGTTAGACATATTTAACAAAGAAACATCATTGGATAAGATAAACCAAAGATCATATTCAAAAATATCTTATTTAATATTTGTGATGATTTTTTTTAAATATCTCAATCTCTATCTTATTAATGAATCTATTCATTAAGAGATTGATGAATCTATTCATGATATTTTTTAAATATCAATTTTTAAACTTGAATAAGTTATTATCGTGATCTTAACATCTTAAAAAATTGAAACTTGAAATCCTTATATAAATCAAGTTTGTTCAAAGAAAATCATATAAATAAATCATAATTTGTTTTTTCAGATCTATAACTTAAAAATCTTCTTATGAACCATATTCTTGACAACTTAAAGTTTCATATATACAAATCAAGATCTTCTATTTTTTTCTTTCTTGAAATTAACTCATGATCTTGATAATTTTATGAATGAAGACTCTTTTTTGATCTCTTAAGATTCTATTTTATCATCTAAGAGGAGATTTATTAAATTAAATTATGTCTTTGATAATTATAGTTTGATCTTTTATCCTTAATGACATTACTCTTTGTTTGTTGACACATGTAATAAAAATTTTAATATGGGCATTTCTCTTTGTTTGTTGATAAACAAAGGGGAGAAATGATAAATTACTTAAGGGGAGATTTTCAAATATATGACTGATGCATAATTTTGAAATTCATATTATATACCTTAAAAATTTGATATTCATTATTGGTTGAAATAAATATTATATATCATGTATGATTTGATGATTTTGAAATTTATGTTATATCATTTGATAAGTGAATGATTTGTTACTTGAATTTAGGGGTATGTGGTTCTCTTGAATTTAAGTTGTTCTTATTTGAATGATGGCATAGGTTTAGGGGTAGTAAGGGGGAAATTGTTGAATATCGGATTTTGATGATGAAATCAATTGATGGATTATTGATCTAATAAGGTTGTTAGAGTTGATTGATGCAGGATTAACTACGATAAAAAGAAAATTATAATTAGAGGTTTGGCCAAAGTCAAGTGTAAGCATCAGGCTGGAGTGAGGACGATGAGTGGGCAACTCACTGAGGGTATCGGGAGTTTGCCAGGATGGCGCAAGGGAGTAGCCAGAAGAAGATCGAGATTCACCAGAAGATTATCGAGGATAGCCGAAAAGCTTGCCGGGAGTTGGGAAGGTCTTGAAATGGATTTATTGGCCATGTTGTCATGGACTTAGCTAGTTTTGCCTAAGTTGTGCGGCACCCTTGTGAGTTCGTCCGCAAAGGTCAGCCTCCCTGAAACCTCATAGGGTCCCTTAGGACCTACAAACGAGAAAATGGGTTAGAGGAAGCACTTTTCACAGGATCCATAAGCAACAACTTTAGCAAACACTTTATATAGCCAATACAAATTATAACTATGAACTTTACAAGTTCTGAATGGTTGCACACAAAGGATAATGATCTATTACAGACCAAAGTCCCCACAAGTGCTTATATGATACAACTCCCATTTACAAGCTGAAATCGACCATAAAAGCTAACCAAACTAGGGTTGCCAAGCCTACTACAAGCCCACTATTTACTGTACAAAGAATGTACAAAAACCGAAGGGCACAGATAAATATGAGCATTACATCAAACACCTCATTTATATTTTTATCTGTGACATTCTCCCTCACTTATTCCTTTGACGTTCTCGTTGAAGCCGTTGTAGACGTCTCCTTGCCTTTTGCTAGATCTTCAATCTTCTGCTTTGGCTGCAATACACATCTTGGCTCCTAGATGCTCTTCACAGCTATTGTTGAGTAGTTGAACTCTGATCCACTATGTACTTTAACTCGCTAATGACTGACTCTATTATGGGGTTGGCTAAGTTGTGCTGATCCTTGTTGATTCCTGTGGATCCTACTGATGAAGGAAAAGACATTCCTTATTATGCGCCAATATCGCAATGATCTCTTGTTGCTTAAATTGGGTAGATGCTTGTTGGAGCTTTAACGAATATCGCCTCGCAAACTTTAAAGTTTTTGAGGTCATTCATTCGTAAAATTTGCCCATCAATTCTTCTTCAACTTTGTTGTCACTTCAAAGTAGGTTCGCATCACTTCCACTTTTGATTGACATTCTATTAGGAAATGAAGCGGACAATATACTCTCACTAGCACTAATCACCATTGGTGATGATTCGACAACCCATCTTCTATTAGATTTCTTTGAAGAGTCTTGGAACTTATACATAGCTTCTCTACTAGATAAATAAGAGAATCAGGGTACTAAGTTTTGCCCATCCTCTTTAAGTTGAGAAGACAAATGTTACTTGATTTCACCCACCTCCTCAAGATTATACTTAATGCATCAAGCTGGTTACTAGCATTCCGCCTACTCTTTATCACACTTCTAAAGCACTTGAAGTGTTTGTACTCCTTTCGTTGAGTTAGCTACTGTAATTCGCCTTCCCACTGCCATCGAACTTCTATAATGTAAGAAGTTTTGTCCGAAAAGAGTAAAAAACATTTACCCTAACTTGGAGTCCCCCAACTTGGAGTAAGTCTTTGATAGTTCAGGTCACCTTTGGGATTGTACCATCTTCTCCATCATCTTTGATGCCTACTCCTCTAAGTAAAAAAGGTACAATAACACATACTGCCTATTTTTTTCTTGGTCGAGCACTCCTGCATCAACCCGAAGTCCCTCACTTTCAGCTATCTTGATGAGAAGCCTATTGACATTGGTCTTATGAAGTTCCTTGGCCTCTACCCTTTCGCCTTGTCTTAGTACTGGGAGTTTGCCTTTACATTCTCCACCTCTTAGGCCCCTTTTACGACCAACGCTCTCCTCTATGAGAGTAAGAGATTGATGACTCCACGGAAGTCCAGCATTTACGGTACCATGGCGCTGCCAGCCCATGGCCCTACTATCCATTGCCTTGCACTTGCATCCCTTTCTTCCTGATTGGTAGGTCTGCCTCTACGGTATTGTGGCACTCCTCCAAGTCCACCTCCTTTTTAACTAATGCTTTGCTTTTGGGTAGCTAAGCCCCTCTGGACTCGTCGTCGCTTCCTCGCCCCTTTCGACCACCTGCTTCAACACCTCTATGTTCTCTAAGCAGCTTCCCTTGGTCGTTGGAAAGATAGACTACAACTCCTATGCATGGCCTCCGTGATCTTGTTGTAGGGCTCGTGCCAATTCTGTTCTCCTTGATTTTCTTGGTAGCAACGTTCGCTTACTTGGCCTTGTCCTCTGACTTGTTGGGCTCCCTTAAGCGAATATAAGCACTGGAGTAGTCCAACTCTCCAATTGCTTTGATCATACCACTGTATGATCAAGTCCCCTCCATGAGACTCTTTAGTACTTGCACTCAGAATTCTCCCTCGGTGATACACAGTCCCCCCATATGCTGATAACTAAGGCTTTCATCCGATGTAAGATTTGATGCGCACACACGGAAGACCCACCACTGCGGTACCTTGGAATTCACTCCTTAAATCCATAGTCCTTCTTTCTGTTGTATTGTTCATCAAAGTGGAGCTCCTAGTAGCTCTTGATCATACCTCCACATGATTGTGTCCCTCACGGGACATCTCCGCATGTGTTGTATTATCGCTAACTATTCCACCACGATCCGCTGCACCATGTTGCCTCCTGGTGACATCTCTATTGTATTCATATTCTTATGTGATGAACTCGGATTACGATCTCTCCCTGTGTGGCCTTTGCCAGCACATCGTAGGGCCTCCGCTACCTCCAATTGTGTTTGCTCCTTTGACACTTCACCTTAGCCCACCCATTCTTTGGTCACCCCTGGACGAAGTATCGCTCTAAGATAGTTCATCGCCTAGTAGCTCTTGAAATCCTCATACTTCGCTAAAATTGGTGCACCATTATCTGGATCCTGGGCCTCTATCCCCCACTAGCACAATCTCTGCTGCGCACCACTTCCTTCATGACAACTTGAATAGTAGCACTATGATATATTCTTCAAGAGTATCCGCCTCTACATTCTCTTGCCCCGTGATAAGGCCTTCTGATTCCAACTGCGCCTCTGTAAGTTGAATCACCTTAGTTCCTTCGTCAAATGCTTCTTTAAGATAAGGTGCATGTGCTTCAAAGCTCGCTTCATCTTTGACACCATACAAAATGAGTCCGCCCTATCAGAATGAAGAACCTATAGAATGACATAATCCCACTCTTACTTATACAAGAGTTCATGTCCTTGACCTCTGTCCAAGAAAAGCTCCGTGCTTCTGCTCCATGTTTCCATCCTTTACGTCGACTCCCTTTATGCGGCTTGGATACTTCATCAAGTTCCACCCAAGTTGTTCCGCCTCTCGATTTGCATTGAGTTGATGGTGGCCCTCATGGCCACCATTCCATGGTTCAACCATCCGTTGAGTTCGATTTCCACATCAACTCTAAGTGTTCCTTCGTATGATGTTACGATTGTCACTCCCCCACTTGATCTCGCAATGCATCCACCAATGCATTACTTCATTCGAGATCATATAATGACTCCTCGCTGCTCGCTTGATCCATTGAGCTTTGTAGAGATATTGTCTTGAGAAACTTTTCCTCAACATGTGCGGTCTATTACATATAATTCTCCCTCTAGAGAACCAGGACATATCCCTCATGGATATCTGTCCTGTTGCAGCAACTTTTCTCTTTGCATTCTTCCCTCTGGAAGTTTCGGAGACCACCATCCCCTTAGACTACTTCGTCTTTATTGAACAATCTGTGCATTATTCTACCCCTGCAAATACGCTTGCTAGATTATGACTTTTCGCCAATACAGCCCCTGCTACACCCTTCAAGGCCTAGCAACGTGCTAAACTTGTTGCACACTTTAGTCTCCTACGGATGTATCCATTCCATGTCGAAGAGAAAGTTTTAGTGCTCCATGGTGCTGAGTTCTGGTTGCCTTAGGATACCCACGAACACTCCATCGTCTGTATACAAGCCCTTGCATGAGTACTGGATTCTTCAAGTTAGCAATTCCTCTCACCTCTGTGAGCTTTGTATAACTCTTTCAATCATTGAGCAACACATCCCACTTTACACGGTCTCATCTTTTACCAAGCGCCCAGCTTGCCTTGAGCACCATCAAATTTGGTTGCCAACGTCGAGCCGTAGCTCAAACTCAGCCATCCCAACCTTTGTGTGCCACATATTCTCTCTAGCTTGCTTGTCCTCGTGGTGCCTCTCGCACAAAGGGTTGACCATTCCTCTCAATGACAATCAAGGATGTCCACTCCTCTTAGCGACTCCTTTCCCTATATCTCCATGTCTATTTCTCCCAAACGATCGTGCGTGCTGGCTGCCCTCAATGCAACCCAACTAGGTCCCCCACGTTTGCGAGTCCATCCATAAAGGTCAGCCTCCCCTAAACCTCTTAGGGTCCCTTAGGACCTACAAAAAGGAAAACGGGTTAGCGCACGGGATCCACAAGCAACAACTTTAGCAAACACTTTATATAGCCAATACAAATTACAACTATAGATTTTACAAGTTCTGAATGATTGCACACAAAGGATAATTATCCATTATAGAATGAAGTCCTCATAAGTGCCTACATAACACAACTCCCATTTAAAAACCGAAATCGACCACAAAAGCTAACTAAACTATAGGGCTGCCAAGCCTACTGCAAGCCCACTATTTGCTGTATAATGAATGTACAAAAATCGAAGGACACAGACAAACATGGGCATTACATCAAACATCTTGTTTATATTTTTGTTCGTGATAATATTTATTATAATTAATTAAGTCATAGTTAGTATCGTTAAGGTTGAGTCCTATTTGAGTTAGATTGGATGAGATCCAAATTAACTCAAGTGAGGCTAATCAGGTCTACTGTGGAGAGTGTATTGAGCTCAAGTTGAGCTCAATTGGTTGATCTGAGAATTGGTCAATAGGAGGTATCAGGATTATAAAAGTGAAGGGAATAACTTTTTCAAAAATCCTATTAGTTGTACCGCTTGTGAGCGACGATTGTACCATTGCCGCCTAGGATTTCGAGCTGTAGGTGATGATTGTACCGCCCAAGTTGGCGGTTGTACTACCATCGCCCAATATTCTGGGCTGCTTTCAATGGCGGCACAGTTGGCACCGACAGTTGCACCGCCCATACCCGATTTTTTTTTAGTAAGTTTGAATTTTGGCTTCATTCTTCTGAAGCCAATTAGGCCTATAAATATCTCAAGTTTTCTTGTATTTACCATAAGTTTTTGCACAATAATTGAGCTAGAAATTATGTAAAAAAATTAGGTGCTAAAAGTGTGCAAGAAAAAGAAAAGAGGGGAGGGAGTGAGCCAAGTGTTGTATTTCTTGTAAGAAGTCTCCCTTGAGTTGAAAGCATGTGAGGGTTTGGTCTTGACCCAAAGAAGATCGGTAGTGGACATCGGTGGACCTCGGAGAAGAGGACTCAGGAGTGGACATAGGTAGATCGAATCACTATAAATCTATTAGCATATCTCTACTTTATTATTATTTTTATTATGTATGTTGTTATACGAAGCTTTCTTTTAGCATAATCATAACTTAGCTTCGTTCTATAGCTTATTGCTCACTTACTCAACGAAACACTTCTGATTTTCGGTTTTGCTCTAAACAAAATTTTTTCCTTAAACCGTGATATTTTTACACTTGGACTAATTTTCCTTAAACCGTGTTAGTGCCAATTGATCCTAATATGATTCCTCTTTTTGAGTAAATCTCTTTGCGACAAGTCTTGCCTTATATCTTTCAATGTTGCAAAATGAATCTTTCTTGGTATTGAAGACCCATTTATATCCAATGGCCTTTACCACATTAGGCAACTCTATAAGATCCCAGACTTCATTGCTCTTTATGGAATTTATCTTCTCCTTCATGACATCATACCACAAGTTTGACTCTTTATAACTTATGGCCTGTGAAAAGGTTTCAGGATCATTTTTTGCTCCAATATTATAGTTAGATTCTTGTAGATATACAACATAATCACTATGAATTATTGATCTTTTATTTCTAATAAATGTTCTTAATGTTGTACCAACTTTTTCTTGGGAAACTTGTGGTTCAACTTGTTGTTTAGGAGCTTGTTGTAATTCATGAATTGTTTGATCTATTAGAATACTATCAACAACTTATGGAATCTGTATGATTGGTTGTTTAACACTAGTTTTAACTTGAGGAGTGCTATGAACTATAATCAATCTATCATTCGATGTAGAAGGTTGAGTTCCTATATGATCATATGCAAAAACTATGTTCCTGAACTGATCGCTCCCACTGATCATGTCATCCTTAAGAAACTTAGCATTTCTTGATTCCACAATACTAGTTGTATGAGATGGATAATAAAACCTATAACCTTTGGACCTTTCGGCATATGCAATAAAATACCTACTAATAGTCCTCGAGTCTAGTTTCTTCTCTTGTGGATTATATATCCTGACCTCAGACGGACATCCCCAAATGCGGTATATATCGTAAACTCGGTTTTCAACCTTTTCATAATTCAAATGGTGTCTTTGGGACAGCCTTGATTCGAATTCAGTTTAATATATACACAGCCGTCTTTAGTGCTCCAGTCCATAAGAATTTAAGAAGATTAAAGTTGCTAAGCATACTTCGCACCATGTCCAATAATATTCGGTTTCTTCTTTCTACAACATCATTCTGGTCTAGAGAACCAGATAGTGTATTGGGCAATAATCCCATGTTCTTGAAGAAACTTGGCAAAATGATAAGGTATTTATCCATTATCAATATACTACCATAATATTCTCCACCTCTATCTGATCTCACAATTTTAATTTGCTTGTCACATTAGTTCTAAACTTTAGCCTTAAAAACTTTGAAGGCATCCAATGCTTCATTTTTTCTCTGAAGCAAATATATAGACATATATTGTGAGTAATCATCTATAAAGGAGATAAAGTATTTCTGGTCATTTGTGTTCATGTCAGGACAACATATATCAGTATGAATGATTTCTAATATGTCTGAACTCCTATTAGCATCTTTCTTGGATTTATCGGTCTGCTTTCCCTTAATACAGTCCACACAAGTCTTAAAATAAAAAAAATCAAGCGTAGTGAAGTACCCCATCATTAACTAATTATTTAATTCTCTCTATGAGTGTTTTCATTTTGTAGAGAATTCGATAAAGACCATCAGACAAAATATCATTCCCAACATAATTAAATTTATATAATAAACTAAATGAAGTGTTTTGAAAATGAAAGGGATATCCAAATGGTATGAGTCTGAAAATAGAAATCAAGTTCTATGAGAAACTTGACACATAGAAGGTGCTAGTTACATGTGCCCTACAAGCCAATCACGTAAGTGATGGCACGTGTGACACACTGTGCGATCTTTTTAGTTATGATTAATTTTGACATATTCTCACATTATATTATCTGTAGCATATATATATTATGATGTCCTTGGTTCTGTGCAATGAGAATTGGATCATGATAAGATCACGATAATAAGATCAATTCACCTTTAAACACAGATCCTAAATAATCCCGGTTATAGGTTACTCGATAGGGATATCGAGATAACCAGATATATCGGTGTACTGTATACCCATCTAAATGATGGAGGCGGCTGTCTCATAGCCACTTATGTAGAGATACTAAGGATACAGTACAGGTGCTCATTGGAGAATGAGTTCACTGATTGATTTGCTTATGGAATGTTGTATGGTTGATGATACCTAATGTTAGACAACGATTCCATAGTCCTAGTTGTGTATCTGATCCTTTGACTTGAGACACTAAAGATGTCTTGTATGAGTACTCCTTTCTTTGACGCCAAACTTATAGGTTTAGAAAGTTCTAGATCTAGTATAACTAGTTATCAGGATTGGTAGCTAACCTTATGAAGGCAATTGAGTGTCAATAGAGGATTACCCACTCTCGGTATCAAGAGAAAAATATCTCATATGTTCTTGCTCAAATAAATCCCTGACCAGGGTCATTCGGATTGAGAGAGAAAGAGTTATCCGGTAGAATCTAATTAGAGCAAGATAAACTGATTCTGTATGTGACCTGACAGTACCATGTCCAATATATGATTTCTGGGATATTAGTTGGATGAGAGATTATAGATACACGATAACTTAGGATAAACATGTCCGATAGATTTGATCACCCCTGTACCGTTTGGGGACTATGGCGTAGTGGCCTAGTACATCCATAGTCGATAAGTCAAGTAAATTATTATGAGGATAATAATTGACTATATCAGAAGGAGTTCTGATGGGAGCGACTCACGGCCAGCTCGGTATCGGGCCTAGAGGATCACACACATATGGTGGATGCTTCAATAAATAGAGAATTAGATAGTGATTTAATTAGCCCCTATTCTCATTATATGAGACCCTGTGCTGATGGGCTCCTTGCTTAAGGCCCAATTAGAGACCTAAGGAGATTATTGGATAGAGATCCAATAATGCAATATCAGTGGGTTATTGGATGGAGACCTAATACCTGCTAAGGCAGGAGCCCTTGGGTTTTTGGTGGCTCTCTATAAATAGGAGGGAGACTCATGGTTGATAGACTGTAACTTTGGCCTTCCCCTCCTATTCTCCTTCCTCCCTCTACACAAGAGTTGTGAGATCAGATTCGAGGAGTTTTGCTGCAGAGATCCATCATGTGGATACCGCTAGAGAGGAGGACGCTTGACCTCCTTCATCCTCTCCATCCGGATCTAGAATACAAGGATATACGATCTCCCTAGGTAACCAATCTCTCACATAAATACGATTTTTCAGTTTTACATTTTTTCTCACGACTCTAATCTTTTGCACGACAATTTGATCTTCGTGGAAAACTGGTTTTTGTTTTGATTCCGCTGCGCATGTGATGCACCAGCTGAGGTTTCCCAATAATAGTATTAGAGCTATAGTTTTCATGCAAAATATTTGTTTTAAACTGCATGTGATGAGATTGAATTATGTAGAATTATTCTACACATTCTTGCTGCGTTTTCATAGTAAAAGCAGCGAGGAAAGGGGGCGGTCAGCCATGGCCAGGCCCTCTGCAAGGGCAGCCAGCTATGGCTAAGGCTACGGGGGCAGTCGCAAGCAAAAGGTGACTGTTCCACCCGCGACCAAGCCACAAGGGGCGGCTGCCCATGGCGCGCCTGCAAGGGGCGGCCGCCAGCAAGGGCGACGGCGCCAGTCGCAAGTGTGGCCACCCCTTGGCAGGGTGGCTACCGACCGCAAGGGGCCGCTGCCACTAGCACAAGGGCGGTGACGATGACGTAGTGAAGGCAAAGAGGGCTAGGGCATCTTTTAGAAAAAGACAATTATACCCCTCAAAATTTAATAAATTATAATCATGTCCCAATTTACAAAATTCCCAAAATACCCATAATAATTCTGTTTTTTTTTTAATTCTAAGGATTGTCCTCTCTTTTAGAATTTTAAAAATGCCCTCAATAATTCTAAAATTTTCGATGATTGTCCTCTCATCCAAAATTATGAAAATGCCCTTGATAATTCTGAAAATTTCAAGCATATCTTGATTTCAGGAAAAATAATTAATTAAATAATTTAATTAATTATTATATATATCTAGTAATCCTACATATGATGTGATGTATGATGTGGATGGATGATCATGCGCCATGTGTTGTGATGTGTGTAATTATGATTATTATTGTTATTGAGGCCTGCGAGCCTTCATTTTTCTCGTTTATTGTCAGGCCTGCGTGTCTGTGATTATTTATAATTATATAGAGAGGCGCGATGGAAGTGTGGAGGTGACAGCAGGACCCATGATGCCATGGCAGGAGATTACAACGCATGGTGATGCAATGATCCGATGGAACCGATGATGATGAGATCAATAATCACATGGCATGGAGATGCATTGATACACATGTAGATCCTATTGTGAGTGATTAGGCCCATTGGCTCGAGCTTAATCATATTATGTGATGGCTCATGATCATCCGGTGTGGCTTGCATATGTGATGTGTTATACACCTACTAGATATATGTATATATATATATATATTTGCATGCGATGTAGATATATATTAAATATGTATGTGTGTGACATGACATATTAAGAGATGGATATGAAATAAAAACCCCTCTTACGATAATATTAAGTCGGTAAGCGTGAGGCAATAAGATTGATCCATGTGGACTTCCATCGTTTTAGGAAGAAATTGAATTATAGATCTACGTGGTCGAGTCCCTTGAGGCTCACCTATCTACGTGATCGAGATCTTGCCTATGACATAGAGATGTCACCGGTGACCTGAGGACATGGTATGCTTGTCAAGTCCCTCGAGGGTATATCATCGAATCAGACTCATCTTGTAACGATGGTGATGACTTAATTGAACATTATGGTTGGTCGAGTCCCTCGAGACCATGTTGATTTAGAGGTTGAACATGATGGGAATTATAAGGAGTTGTGATTGACAAGAGTTGTCTATCTTTTGGGCTTAGTGTAATTGGTCGAGTCCCTCGAGGTTGCACTAAGATGTTGATTAGATCCCGATCCCCACTAGGAGTCTGTCGGAGGTTTTTGTCTCACGTGTCGAGGGTGTCACATGATTCACTAGGAAAATAGTGGGAGTACAGTAAGATAGAAGTTCATATCTTAATTAGTATTTTTTGTAAAGTCTGTATGTTATTTATTTATGCTATATGTTGTTTATCGCTTGAAAACCCCTAATATGACATACTTGAAGCTAACCGCTTCATTGGTCCAAAGTCTCCGTAATTTGAGAATTATTCTCACGAAAGAGAAAATTGTATGTCTTTAATATGATATGCCCACGCCAAAGGAGAGGACAAGTGAGGATGAGATCGCTTGCTTTGTGAAGTATAAAGATAGTCCTAAAGGATAACCTGTATATCGATCTTATACTTCAGTCTCTATCAGAATCCTTTTCATAGTTCATTATTAACTTTAATATGAATAAGTTTGAGTTGACTCTACCTGAACTCCTTAATATGTTAAGGGAAGTTGAGAGTATCATCAAGAAAGAGAAATCAGTTCTCTATATTGGTGAGACCAATAGGAAAAGGAAGGCTAGTAAGACCCTTAAGAAGGGCAATGACAAAGAAAGATCGGGTAAGGCAAAGGGTGCTAAGAAATACCCGACAAAGGATAAAGGATAATGTTTCCACTGTGACAAAGACAGACATTAGAAGATGAACTGTAAGGATTACCTTGCAGATAAGGTGAAACAGAAGCTTGGAGAAGCTTCAAGTATATTCATGATCAGTCTCTACTTATCAGATTTTCATGATAACACATGGGTATTGGATACCGGGAGTGTTTATCATATCTGTAATTTGTTGCATCTTCTGGCAAGACCTAAGAGATTGGCTAGAGGCAAGATCAACCTCAAGACGGGCAATGGAGCAAGAGTTGCCACAGTTGCAGTTGGGGAGGTCACCCTACATCTGTCTGATGGAGCTATTATTGCATTGGATGCATGCTATTTTGTTCCCTCTATTATCAAAAAATATTATTTACATCTCTCAAGTCCTTAAGTACTTGAGAAGCACTAAGGATCTTTTACTGGTATATGAAGGAGATAGCCTCCAAGCTAATGGTTACACGAATTTGAGTTTCCAATCTGACATTGATGATAGCAAGTCAAACTCAGGATATATTTTCACCCTAAATGGAGTAGTAGTAAGCTGGAAGAGTTCCAAGCAAGATACTACTGCTGACTCGACCATAGAGGTGGAATACATTGCTGCAATAGAAGCAGCTAAAGGAAGGGGTGTGGATGAAGGAGTTCATCAGGGATTTGGGAATCGTTTCGAGCAGCATGAAGCCAATTCCCATATACAGCAACAGTGACATGGCGATAGCTCTAGTAAGGGAACCGAGGTCTCATCAGAATTGTTTTGATGAGGTTCCACTTAATTAGAGAGATCGTAGCCCGTAAAGATATAGCAATGAAAAGAGTTTCATCCGAAGATAACATTACAGATCAATTAACGAAGCTGCTAGCTCAGATTGTATTTGAGCGTTATAGGAGTCTAATGGGGATTAGACACATAGGTGATTAGCTTTAGGTCAAGTGAGAGATTGATAGTTACAAGTGTCCTGCAAGCTAATCATGTGAGTGATGGCACGTGTGACACATTGCACGATCTTTTTTACTTATGATTAATATTGACATATTCTCACATTATATTATCTGTAGCATATATATATTGTGATGTCCTTGGTTCTGTGCAATGAGAATCGGATCGTGATGAGATCATGATAATGAGATTGATTCACCTTTAAACACAGATCATAAATAATCCTGATCATAGGTTACTCGAGAGGGACATCGAGATAGCCGGATAGATCAGTGTACTATATACTCATCCATATGATTGAGGCGGCTGGTCTCATAGCCACTTGTGTGGAGACACTAAGGATATAGTACAAGTGCTCATTGGAGAATGAGTTCACTGATTGATCCACTTATAGAATGTTGTATGGTTGATGATACCTAATGTCAGATAGTATTCCATAGTCATAGTTGTGTATCTGGTCCTTTGACTTGAGACATCAAAGATGCCTTATATGAGTACTCCATTTTTTGATGCCAGACTTATAGATTTGGAAAGTTTCAGATCTAGTACAACTGGTTAGTGGGATTGGTAGCCAACCTTATGAAGGTAATTGAGTGTCAATAGAGGATTGATTATCCACTCTCGGTGTCATGAGAGGAATATCTCATATGTGCTTGCTCAGACAAATCCCTGGTCAGGGTCATTCAGATTAAGAGAGAAAAAGTTCTCAAGTAGAATCTGATTAGAGTAAGACAAACTGATTCCGTATGTGACCTGACAGTACCATATCCAATATACGATCTCTGGGATATTAGTTGGATGAGGGATTATAGATATACGGTAACTGTGGACAAACAGGTCCGATGGATTTAATCCCCCCTATACCGTCTGAAGACTATGGCGTAGTGGCCTAGTACATCCATAGTCAATAAGTCAAGTGAATTATTATAGGGATAACAATTCACTATATCAAAAGGAGTTCTGATGGGAGCGACTCACAGCTAGCTTGGTATCGGGCCTAGAGGGTCACACACATATGGTGGATGCTTTAGCGAATATAGGATTGGATGGAGATCCAATTAGCCCCTATTCTCATTAGATGGAGACCCTATGCTGATGGGCCCCTTGCTTAAAGCCCAATTAGAAACCTAAGGAGATTATTGGATATAGATCCAATAATGTAAGGTTAGTGGGTCATTGGATGGAGATCCAATACCCACTAAGGCAGGAGCTATAGGGTTTTTGGTGGCTCTCTATAAATAGGAGGGGAGACTCATGGTTGATAGGCTGCAACTTTAGCCTCCCTCTCCTATTCTCCTCCCTCCCTCTGCGCAAGAGTTGCGAGATCAGATTCGAGGAGTTTTGCTACAGAAATCCATTATGTTGATACCGCTAGAGAGGAGGACGCTTGACCTCCTTCATCATCTCCATCCGGATCTGGAATACAAGGATATACGATCTCCCTAGGTAACCAATCTCTCACACATGATGCGGTTTTTTGATTTTACATTTTTTCTCGCGATCATAATCTTTTGCACGATGATTTGATCTGCATGAGAAACTGATTTTTGTTTTGATTTTTATTGCGCATATGATGCACCTGTTGAGGTTTCCTAACAAAATGTCATTTCCAATTCTTAAACAAAGCCACTATTCAAGGTTAGAATGCATGTTCCAATTGCCTACACATATGAGCCCATCTTATTGCTTGATAAGATACTTTGCTCACTTCATACTGGCTTCCTTCGGTTTTACATACCTTGCAAAGAGTTTGCAAAATGGTTTGTTGATCCAGAATTAATCCACTAGGTGTTAATATTAACATTAACTATATTAGAGACACAGCAAACAAACGAGGTTGGTTTACCATTCTTTTCAAGCCATTATTGGAATTTCATACATTCCTTCTTCACGTGTCCCTTATTTTTACAAAAGAAACACTTTACTTCTTTCTTGATCTCAGCTTGGAGTGGTATTCTACTATTTTCTTACTGATTGACTTAATTTTTGTCAGTTTTATTCTTCTTACGAGTGGTTACTACCAATGCACTCTTACCCAGCTCCATCACTAGTCTCTCTTCTTCTTGAACACACATGGTCATTAATTCATTAATTACCATTTGTCCTTGTATGTGTTGTATGAAATATTAAAAAACCCATATTGATATGGAAGAGTACTCAGAATATAGTGCACTAAGAAGAATTCTGATATATCAACATCAAGTTGACTCGTAATATCCCGCATTTGCACACACCTTTTATGTTGGTGAGTGTAAGGGATGAAAATTTCATTATTAGAGTGCTTGCTAGTGCCTTACCCGAAGTGATGAACTGCTCGTCAATAGCCTTTAGTAAGTCTCGAATATTATTATAATGATCAACAGAACCATGTATACCAACAGTTATTTTAGTCTTAATAATATCACACTGAGCCGATTAGATCGCCCCCATCGCTCATATAGTGCGACCACAATTGGAGTACTGGTATCGGTGACTGTAGGTGGTTCATCTTTTCGGATAGCATAATCAATATCCATTCACCATAAATGGAGAAGAATTCTCTCCTTCCATATTTTATAGTTATCACCCTTAAATTCGGGAATGTCAAATCGAATATCAAAGAAATTGATAGTTTTAGAAATTGCATAAAACTCAAAATGGTTATATCAAAATTTGAGGCTTAAAAGTCTATATTACATATTTTACCAACGTAAAACATACTAAAAATAAATCTTATGACATAAAAATTACATGTGGGCTAAACTTTTAATTTAAATAGATTCAAACGATCTTTATCATAAAACTATCAAATTATATACTAATTCATAATCCCTATGGGTAAATTATGAAAGAAATTTGATATTTTATCCTGATTAATTATATAAATATAATAAAAGATCCTACGGGATAATAATTATTATATTAAATATAATCAATCACAAGATAATATCTAATTCTTTATGTGATCCTAATTTATATATAATCTTAATTAACTAAGGATGTTGTGACTAATCTTTAATTAATTAAGATTATATGGATCACTAGATATTTTGTTCATATAAAATTGACTCTTAAGCATGAATTAATATACAATATGAGCATTGTTAATAACGAATATTTTTATTTAAAAAATATAAAAAATCTAATATATTCATGATTTTCAACACCAAATGCATCAAAATTGTAAAAGAGAAATCAAAATCAAACATGATCCATAGTATAAAAATGAAAAAAAATTATTAAATCAAGGCAGGGGTTAATTATGGTTCTGATACCAAATGTTAAAAAATTGAAATAAAAAAATATGTTTCTAAACCACTTTAATAGAAACATAATTAAATGAATACGAAAACTTAAATTACACACCTTCATTTATTATTGTCTAAAATTTCAGTAATAATTTCTTTAGTATTTTGGTACTTTTCGATTCTGAATTCTCACTGATGATGTAAAAAATCCTTCAATTTCAAATTGAACCGAGGGACCAAAAACACATATAGAGAAATTTAATAATAACCGTTATATTCATAATAAATGAAAATTAAAATATTTAAATTATAATCAATAAAAATATTAATAACAATTTAATTAGAAAACAGTTACATATTCTCTTGGAGGGTCTTGGACTACATTATATATAGCAGATATATTTATACGAAAATTTTAATACAGCAGCAAGGTATGAGATTTCGAACAAATTACAGATTATATGACATAGATAAATTATTATTTTGTGTTCGAAAGCAAGCGGAGGTTGGAAAGAAATTGTCAGGACCCATGCTGTTCCATCGGTGGGAGTAAATGTCTATTCAGGCCTCTTATGCTCCTATCATTTGTCTTCGCTCAAGAGATGTGTCATGTATGTATGGTTTTCAAGAATAGATGATAGATAGATGACAAATCTGATGCTTATAAGAATTTTTCTATCCCTCGGTCGATGTAAGATTAAACGTGCAAACAAAAGCCAACAATTCAAACAAAGTCGTCTGCCCTTTTAATCTTCCGGAAACAGCCATTTGACTAGCTGTTCTCATCGGATCCAACAGAAATCTATGGGCAAGTACTTTTTGCTCTATATTAACAAAGCCAAAAATTTAACAGAGTACTCTGCTCTTTTAAAATCTTCCAGAAACATAATATATGAGGGAGGTCTTAGGAAACTCAATTCTGATGCTGATATGAATGATGAATCAGACAATGGCTTTTCCTTTCCGTTCTTTCTTTTACTTGAAAACAATATCCACACCAAAGGAAATATAAATATTTATGATTTTCTCGAAGCTGTCAAATCATGACCGAGTGTATCAGAAGAGTAGTAGTGAAGGCTGTCAAATGATTGGTTGTTAAACATTTGAATAGTGGCAGAGCATCAAGCAATCTTTCTGATGTGGTCAATTGACAAAATATGATCATCATCACGATTTAATCTAAGCGAAAATCGAATAAAAATTAAATCGGTTCAATGATTTATCGATTTTAAATTAAATTGATATCTATCTTGAGCGGTTCTATTTTTAGTTCTGATCTTGAGAAATCAAAACTAGTTCCAAATCGATTGAGTACGATAAAAAAATAAAAATAAATCACATATACAACTTATGATCTAGTGATTAAAATTAAATCTAAGTACTCTGGGTTTGAATCTTGAGAGATGTATTTAATTAGATTAAAAAAATTATTTTATTTTATATCAGCTTCTTTTTATGTCATTACGATTATTATACTTGTACCTATATGTTTCAAATTTTAAAAATAAAATTGTGAATTTTAAGTTTTACATTTTAAATCATTTGTAATTAAAAATAATAAAAATTAACGATTCTAATTGAAACTAGTTCGGTTCAGTTCAATATTGATTTTTGATTTCATAAAAATTAAAATCAATGGTTCTGGAACTATCGTCGCTACTATTAAAGGATATAAATGGTGGATGTGAGATGGTTTTGGAGAATAACAACCACATGCCAGAAATAGGAAAAGGAAGAACCTAACTCTCCTAGCATAATGGTGAGGAACACTAGGAAAACTATAATAAAAAATAATGTCGGTAATTAACAAAAAGAATTTGGGAGATATCCTTGGAATAAAGGAAAACAATAGAATGCTCTAATAATAACATCATGGTAAGGATTTGAAAATGATATAATTACATGTGACAAGAGTTACAAAGCTGACTCGGATTCACTCAGATTTTTATGCAAACATCCAAACCTTATAAAAATTAAGGAACATTTTTATCAATATTTTTTTGATGTTTAAGTTAATAATTTAATCAGACAAGTCAGACTGAGATTGTTATCTATTTCTTGCATGTATCTGCATGACTCCTTTTATATTGAGTCTCAGGGGTTGTTACACAGCTTATATGCTAACAGAAATATAACAATTAATATTAAACACCCTTTGCGGAGATCGAACCGTTATATCTATTAGTTGCATTGGTCAAAATCACCATCAACCAACCAGTGCTAGACCATTATGTCTATTCACGATACTGTTTGTTCCATAATAGGATGCACGAAAACTGTCTTAACTCATTTTTTTTAACAAGGACTTGCATGATATAATTGCACGAGGCTGAGATAATGTCGGAAGGTAACTTAAATAACTCTTACATTCCACTATGTGATGATGAGGTATCGATTATAAAATAATAATACTATTGATGCATAGGCGTTGATGGATTAGTCACATCATTTTTATCATAATAACACAAGAATTAACTTAATAATAAAAAAAATTAGTGTCCAAATAAAATGCTTCGGCCAATAAGCCAAGTAGTCGTATATTAAGATACCAGCAGTAGTTTAAAATACAAAAGGGGCTCTCATGTCACGTTGGACCTCGCTGCACCCCAATGAGGACGACGTCCTATGTCGTGTCACTTGGCTTACATACAGAAACCGCACCTCGTCTGCTGTGAAATGGATGTAAGATTATTTAGTCGTTATAATTTGAATAGGATATAAAATGATATTAATTGGATTTTGATTGTATATATTAGTTAATATTAAATTAAAATTTATATTATATTAAGATATCTTTGATAGAAGAAACTCTCTTAATAATCTATAATATATCTTCTGCTCTCGTCTATAAATGGATAAGATCTTCTCTAAACCTAATATGTGAAGTGCACAGAACGAAATGGTGGATACAATATAGAGTTAAGGGATTACGCCTATTCTCTCATCTTCATAAACTATCAATTATAGTGATCCTATAAAAGGATACGAAGAGAGAAGAAGGGTTCTAGATCTGTTCTAGTTCTCATTGTAGATCGATATATGGTGATATTCGGATCCAGAGGATGATGCTTCTACAGATCAAAAGGGATTTATTCAAATGATATCTAAAGGTACGCATCGTAAACATATATAATATTATTTGATTTCAAACCTGGCACCAAATTTTTTCACATAACAGATTGCATGATTATAGTTTTTATGCTTTCAATTGGTATTAGAGCCTAAGTTTTTGAGATCAAATATATTAGATCTGTTATTTATGTTAATGATGCTTTAATGATCTGAATATCTTGTCTATCTGAATTCCTATCTGTTTTGTTGTCGTTTGCTTACAAACGATGTGAAATTTTTGTTATATGACCTTGAATGATTGATGTGCACCGTCGAAAGATGCAACAATCTCGCTACGTTCGACCAGATCTGCTTGTGGCGTATCGCAGCAGGAAAGTGCCGCAACGACAACTGCAAAGTCGGCAACCTCGCGTAGGCAATAACCGCTTTCAGTGACGACCGCACGCGGATAAATACTACCACAAGCGATCGTGGCAGCCACGTGCAGTAGAGGCCGCACTAGTGGTGGCCGCATGTGGGTAAAGGTCGCATCCAACGACGGCCACGCATGGGTAGAGGCTGCACAGGCAGCAACCGTGCGTTGGCGACCGTGCCCAAGCGGCAACCACCACATACCAGCAGCAAGCACGCGAGCAATGATAGCCCGCTAGCAACCGCCAGATCCTAGCATCGGCGCGCGTGCAGAACATGCACAGGTCGCGATTAGGGTTGCCGCTGTGGCACTTTCTTGCTGCGATTAGGGTTTTAGGATTTTTCAGATGAAAATTATGATTTTGCTCTTCTACCGAATGCGATTAGGGTTTTTAGATGAAAATTATGGTTTTGCCCCCTTATGAAAATTTTAGTTTATTTTCTCAATTATGAAATTGATCAATATATGATTTAATGAAATTTAATCATGATTATATTTTAATTATTCATTAATCAAATTTAGTGTTGATTAAATTTGGAAAGAATTAAATCTATCATTTTTTGTTATTTTGATCAATTTATTTAATTGGGCTTATTGGCTTCCCCAATTAAATAAAATTAATTAGTTAAAAAATATAAATTATTATTTCTTTTATAGCTTTTCTTATATGAATTAGTAATTGCATGTGATAAATAAAATCTAATTATTATTCTTAGATATTTATTCAGTTATTCACATACATATGTTTGAAATATGATAATATGATGTATTAAATTGTGGCATGATTTATGTATTATCATGATTATATTCATCATATGAGTTTTTTCTTACTGAATAATATTCAATAATTATTATAGTTGTTATTCTATTATTGAACTACTTTAGTATAAATTAGATTAAATAAACTTGATGAATATTTATAAGTCATATCCTTAAGTTATGCCTAACCAGTAGCTGCCAAAGTGGTTTGGGATGGTAGACTTATATGATATGAAATATAATTAAGCTCTTGTCATTTATATGACAATTTAATTTTTATTTTATATTACTGTATTAGTCTTGTAGTCACCAAAGTGGTCTATATCAATTATTTATAAAATTACATTAAGGAACAAGTCCTAAATGATATTAAAAAAATAATATTTAAAATGATATGTATTATTAGGAGATTTAAATAATCCCAAAGGATAATCTATTTCAAATAATTATGTGATGGGGTATGATGATACTATTATGAATATCCTTGTAGTTTAGAATTATATACCCAAAGGTAGCAAAACTATTCCATAAGGATATTATCAGTCCTCTATAAATGATTTTAAGTGAACACTAGATATGTCAATATTTTATCCAAATATTGAATATTAATGATATCAATAGTTCATCATATTTTGGTAAACTAAAAACATTAATATTTATTTTATGTTATGGTATTTCCATCCATACATTCTCATGCTTCTAGTATCCCTGTACCCTCTGGATCAAATTATTCACAATGGTTAAAACATATGTAATTTACATAAGTGTATTAGATGTTGATTTGACATTGCTTGTTGAAAAGCCAACAGAATTAACTAATGAAAGTACTGTGGAATAAGTCAATTAAATGAAGACTTGGGAAAGATCTGATAGGCTCAGTTTAATGTCCATAAGAATGATAATTGTAAATAATATAAAGACTTTATTATCGATTGTAACTAGCGCACGGAATATTTAAAGGTTATTAAAAATAAATTTAAATATGCTGATAAGTCATTGGCTAACACATTAATGAAAGAACTGACTAAGCTAAGTATGATGGTACTCGAGGAATTCAAGATCACATCCTCAATATGGCTGATGAAGCTACAAAACTTAAGGCATTGGGAATGAATGTTGATGAATCTTTCCTCGTGCAATTCATTCTTAATTCTCTTCCTTCTCAGTTTGGCCCATTCAAGATTCACTACAATACCAATAAGGATAAGTGAGACTTGAATTAGTTAACTAGTATGTGTGTTCAAGAGGAATTAAGATTAAGACAAGAAAGTTCATATAATGCTATGACTGCTACTCAAGGAACCAGTAACAAGAAAAAAAATTAAAGCATTATCTATCAAAGAAATTTATTGGGTCTAGAAATATTAGACATACTATTGAAAAGAAAGCTATTACAGTAAAGTGATTCTTTTGTGGTAAGAAAGGCCATGTAAAGAAGGACTATACTAAACATAAACATAGGACTTGGTTCAAAAAGAAAGGTATAAACTCGATCTTTGATGTTTCAAATCAAATATTACAGAAGTCCCTTCTAATACATGGTGGATTGATTCTGGTGTTTCAACTTATGTTACTAATAATATACAGGAATCTTTTCAATCTGAAAACCAAAAGAATATGAAAGATTCATAATTATAGAAAATTGTCTCAAAGCAAGAGTGGTATCAGTAGGGACTTATCGCTTATGCCTAGAGACAGGTCATCTGATGGATCTTGAAGACATATGTTTTGTTCCTACCATTTTTAGAAATTTAGTTTATTTGTGTAGAATTGATGAGTTAGGATATTGTCTTTCTTTTGGTAATGATAAACTCAACATATTTTATGATTCAATAAAAGTTGGTTCTAAAATTTTATGTGATGATTTGTACAGAATTAATTTGAATATTGAGTTTGCAAAGATATTATTGACCCTGCAATCATATATTGGAATGAAAAACAATTTCAATAATAAAAAATCTTATATATTGTGGTATAGACGTTTGTGACATATCTCTAATGAAAGAATTGAAAGATTAATAAAGGATAATATTTTTGAAGATTTATACTTTACTGATTTTGATATTTGCATAGATTGCATTAAGGGAAAGCAAACTAAGCATACAACGAAAAATGCCACAAGAAGTAAAGAACTTCTTGAAATTATTCATACTAATATCTGCAGACCACTCCGTATTGTTGTTTTAGTGGAGAAAGATATTTTATCACATTTATAGATGACTTATCCAGATATTGCTATGTTTATCTAATACATGAAAAGTCTTAGGTCGTTGATATTCTTAAAGTGTACATAAATGAGGTCGAGAGATAATTAGATAGAAAAGTTAAAATTATCAAATCTGATAGGGTGATGAATTTTATGGCAGATATGATGAATCCGATCAGAATATTGGTTCATTTACTAGAATCCTAGAACAATGGGGTATTTGTCCTTAGTATGTATTACCAGGTATGCCACAATAGAATGGTGTTGCTGAAAGGAGAAATTATACTCTTATGGATATGGTTAGAAGTATGATAAGTTATTTCTTTGTACCTGAGTCAATGTGGGGTGATACTCTTAGGACAACTATATATATCTTAAACAGAGTCCCTAGTAAGTCGGTCCTATCAACTCTATTTGAGTTATAAACTGATAGGAAACCCAATATAAGATATTTACATATTTGGGGATGTCCTGCAGAAATAAGAGGATTCAATCCACATGAAAAGAAATTGGATCCAAGAATAATTTTTGGATATTTTATTGGTTACCTAGAAAGATCCAAGGGATACAGATTTTATTACCATAATTATAATATGAGGATAGTAGAATCTGGTAATACAAAATTTATATAAAATGATGAAATTAGTATGAGTCAAAAATCTCGAAAGATCAATTTTGTTATTGAGGAGATTTAGGTTAATTCTCACGTATCATCTCCTATTCAAGAAATTATTATTCCTCAAATCCATAAAAGAATTGATGAGGGTGATAATAAAATAATATAAGATGAACTCTCACATGATATTGATGTCGTCGCTGATGGTCTTGTAGGACAATCACAATTAGCAGATTTGAGAAGATCTTAAAGGAAAAGAAAATATGTCATTTCTGATGATTATGTGGTATATGTACAAGAATCAGATTTTGATATAGAAATAAAAAAGACCTCTTATCGTTTTCGCAAGCCATAGAAAGTAATAATTCTGAAAAATTATATGATGCAATGAAAGATGAGTTACAATCAATGGACTAAAATTGTGTCTAGGAACTCATTGAATTATCTAATAATTATAAAATAGTCGGTTGTAAATGGGTCTTTAAGACTAAACATGACTCGGTAGATAATATCGAACGATATAAAGCCAAACTTGTGGCTAAAAGTTTTTCTCAGAAATAACGCATTGATTACTATGAGACCTTTTCTCCAGTTTCTAGAAAGGACTCATTGAGGATCATCATGACATTAGTAGCTCATTATGATCTTAAGTTACATCAGATGTATGTGAAAATAACATTTCTTGAATGAGGATCTATATGAGGAAATTTATATTGAACAACATGAAGGATTTATAGAAAATAGAAAGGAAAGTTAGGCTTGAAAACTTAAGAAATCCATTTATGGTCTTAAATAAGCTTCCAGATAATGTTATATAAAGTTTCATGATACTTTCTTTGAATTTAAGAAAGACATATATTTGATTATTGGGAGCAAGTTTATTATATTGGTCCCACATGTGGATGATATATTGATTGTCAATAGTGATCTTGATTTATTGTATGAGATTAAGATATTTCTCAACAAGAACTTTAAGATGGTTGATATGAATGAAACATCCTATATTATTGACATTGAGATATTCAGGGACAGATCTTAGGGATTATTAGGATTATCTCAGAAATACTATATTAATCGTATATTAGAGAAATTTAATATGCAGCTTTGCTCAACCAATTATACACCTATTACTATAGGTGAAAATTTTCAGTCAAAACCAATGCTCAAAAAATGACTTAGATAGGGATCAAATGAAAAATATTCTTTATGGTTGCGTAATTGGAAGTCTATTATATGCTCAAACCTGTACAAGACCAGATATCAGTTTTGCAGTTACAATGCTTGGTAGATACCAAAGTAACCTAGGAATAAAACATTGGAAGACTACAAAGAAAGTAATGAGATATTTGCAAGGGACAAAAGATTATATGCTCACATATAGGAAATCAGATCAGCTTGAAGTGATGATATATTCAGATGTTGATTTTGTAAATTGCTTCGGTAGCAGAAAATCTACTTCATGATTTATATTCAGATGTTCATACTAGTTGGTGGGGCAATTTCTTGAAAAGATATAAAACAATCACTTATTGCATCATCTACGATGGAAGCTGAATTTGTGGCATGCTTTGAGGTCACAAATCAAGCTTTATAACTGTGAAATTTTATCTCAGGACTTTGTGTGGTCGACTTAATTATTAAGCCGCTGAAGATGTTTTGTGATAACACCGCAGTAGTTTTCTTCTCTAAGAATGACAAGTACTCTAGTAATTCTAAGCACATTGAGATAAAGTACTTGGTGATTAGAGAAAGAGTTCACAGTTTACTATGCTGATCCATTTACTAAAGTTTTACAGTGCAAAATATTTAAAGAATATATTCTTAGAATGAGGCTTGTGAGCAAGCCATAAAAGATATTGTGATGTATGTTTAAGTGGATGCTATTATTATTGATATTTCTTTTGTATAATTAAAGTTATTTATTTCTACTATCCTGTTTGTATTTATGTTTATGTATATTATGGTTGAATGCAATAACAATATTATTTTAACAAGATAAATTACAAGGGCCATTATAGATTATATAAGGAAAGACTAACAGTGTGTAGTACATAGAATGAAGTGTGACATTGATGACATACAACCGCTATGACTTGCATTAATAGTTGGACTGAATATAGTATTATTATGCTCATTGGACTTATTAGCTTATTTTTAAAATCATGATCATGTATAAAATACTTTTCAAAATTTACATAATCTAATTATATAAAATTGTTTTTAAATAAATTTTATTTTTTATTTTCATTTTAAATATCTTTTATATCTTATCAATTAATGGGCGTGTGAGAATGTAAGATTATGTGATCCTTTATAATTGAATAGGATATATAATGGTATTAATTAGATTCTGATGATTGAAATTAGCTAATATTAAATTAAAGTTTATATTATATTAGGATACCTTAGGGGATGTCCTTGATGGAAGGAAATTACCTATCCTAGACCCTTTGCTATCGCCTATAAATAGACAGGACCTCCTCTAAACTTGATATGCGAAGTGCATAGAACGTAACAGTGCATACGACATAAAGTTGAGGGATTACGACTATTCTCTCATCTTCCTAAACCATCAATTACAGTGGTCCTATGAAAGGATATGAAGAGAGGGGAAGAGTTCTAGATCTATTCTAGTTCTCTTTGTAGATCGACATATAGTGATATTCGGATCTGAAGGATGGTGTTTCTATAGATCAAAAGGGATCTTATTCAGATGACATATAAAGGTACATATCATAAATATATCTAGTATTATTTGATTTCAATCCTGACGCAAAAGGTTTTTGCATAACAGATTGCATGATTATAGTTTTTATGCTTTTAGTGGACACTAACTGTCTTATTAGGTAATTTATATAAAAAAAATAGTAACTAATTGTAATCGGATGACACTCTTTCTTTTAATGAGAAATTATCAAGAGATTTTTTTTTCATAAAGTTTAATTTTACCTTCGTCTTCCAATCAATTAATTAGTTTTTAATTTTCTGAATCGATTTACTAAACCAATTCGGATTGGTGAATTAATTTGGTAAAAAAATTAATTTGATAATCCATAATGGCGCTCCTCCATCATCATCATCTCTTTTTTCATGTCTTCGTCCTACTATGTTTCTATTCATGAAAAAGAGATGAGACAAAAGGAAGATGATTCCTGTGTACATTAGGAGAAGAAGAATAAAGCAAAATGATAAAAATGACTTTTTACCGAGCATACCTCTACGATATAGTATATACACAAAAAAAAAAAAGTAAAATTCTCTGTTGAAATAATTCAAATAATTATATGCATATATAAGAAACATAGTAAATTCATATACCTCTACACCTCACATCATAACATATATGTGTACTCCCACGTCGCATGTCATAATATATATTCGTATTCTCATATCGCATATCATAATACATACATATACTCTCACATCTGATGTCTTTAGTATATACTGAATTATACATCAAAACATGTCTGTATACTCCAACACCGCACGTCTAGAAAACATATGCATTCTCATACCTTACTTCATCATATATGTATGTATACAAGATATTTTTTATCATAATTAATTTATTTTCATGTTTATAAAATATATACATTCACATTTAGCTCGTGACTAACTCATGATAGTCGTATGATAATTTATGCATACCCGATTGAATTCAAAAATGAAGATATCAATGGAAGACCACATATCTTAATGATTGAGTATGCTAGGAGTGATGCACCTATAAAATTAAGTGTATAAGGTCATGAGATACCTTAATTAAAAATCTTATTTTTTGAATTATTGATTTATAACAATTTATAAAAATTGATGAAATTCCTTATAAAATGGACTATACTTAACCTAAAAATTCATCTAAATTTCACAATCAATTTTTTTATATTTCACATTTACTTTACTATTCTAGCAGACTAAATAATCTTGAATTATTATATTTTTAAAATAAAAGATATTTAAAACTAAATATACACCAAATTTTAGCTTAAAATAAAATCATTTGGAGGCTAAACTAGGTCAGGGGTGTCTAAATTTATAAATCTCATATCATAGTATACAAAGGTGGTATTCACTTAATTTAAAATCTCACATAACCCTAATAAAATATTTTAAGATATATAGGCCTAATCATATCTCTAATGGATCAATTTAATTTGAATAAAATCCCTTCTACCAAATAGGAGATTTTGAGTAACTCTATGTACTAATCTCATATTAAGATTATACTAGAGACCTTAGAGAACCATAAGATAATCATACAAAATATATTAAATAATTAAATATTAATTTAGTTGCTAAAAAATAATTAAAAATATTAGTCTATAATTTGTAAAACTAAAACCTTAAGTATAGTAAGGGAAGAATTAAGTTTTTCTTACCTTAATCTTTTTTAGATCTAGGATATTTTAGCCTCCATGAGAAAAGCTAAGAGAATGACTGAGGAATAAAAGAAAGAATCATGGGTATATTAGTAAAGAGAATGAGACCAAAATAAAATATAGGTGATTAAGAGGTTATCTTAAGGTCTAGGGTTTAATTCCATTGGACTTTCTTTGAATTGTTTTACTAATATAATTCTAATATTACAACAACTTCAAATATTTGAATTGGGTGTTTAGTAAACATGATATTTTGTTTTGTCTAAACTCAACTTTGAATGATCCTCCACATATATAATATTTAAAAATTAAACTTCCTTATGTTAATTATGATTAAACTAATTCAAATCTTAAGATTCATTTAAGATCAATTAAATTTATAAATGTTAATACTTATGCATGTCCAACCAATATTACTTAATATATTAATATATTGAAATGATATTTTTAAAAAGTATATACTTTAATATTAAAATTTGAAAGTAGATACTCAGATACTTCAGATAAAAGTAATCGAATTTATGTCCATACATCATCTCTATAGGAATGGACAAAAATGAGATACGAGATATATAATATAAGATAAAAATATTTTTTTTTTCTCGAGTCTGGACTCTGACATCGTATCCTCGTAAAAAGATTCATGCCATAACTAAGAAAAAAAAGGAACCAACCACGTCATATCCTCCCAAAAATATTTTCTTTACGTCTTTCAGACATGACAATTAAGAAAATAAATTAAATTAGATGAATTAGATCAATTTTTCCATTGACCATAACACTATTACTCCTTCAAATTAATTAATTATTTTGAGGTACAAAATAATATTGTTATTATATATTTTATATAAATTTAAAGATTAAAAAAATAAGACACACAGCACAGTGATAGACAAACCCTCCAATGTGTTATGCGAAGAAGTTAGCTTACATGTATTTAGGAACAAATAGTTTTGTGATACATAATAATTATTTTCAATTGCCTGCATCTCGTCTTTCAAATTTGTCATCCATTGTCTAACCAAGATATTATTCAATCAGTCCTCCAAATACTTAGATATGATATTTGCATAAGTTAGCAATGCTTTGTGATACGTAATAATTGATTTTCAATTGCACGCATCTTATGCTTCAAAGTTACGATCAATGGGCCCATTAAAAATAATTTAATGAGCCCTCCATATCATTGATTTAATATTTTTGTCAGACTTTTTCAAGTAAAAGTGCCTTTCTTTTCTTATATAAGTTTAAAGATTAAATAGAAAAAGAATATGGTGATAGTCAAAGTTGTAATTGTGATAGGTAAAGAAGTTGGTTTACATCTTTAATGGAGCAATTATTTTGATGATATATTTCAATTGCTTGCATCTCATGCCTCGCTAAAGTAGATAATATAATCTCTCACATCTTGATCTTAATCTATGTATGAACATGATATTTATATAGGATGAAAATAGAGCTAATGTTGTGCCTAAAAGGAACATAATGGTAATCCATCACAAGTTATTTGCAAGATGAAAATAGATGTATTAATTTTTTTTCACACATTATATTTATGGAAGATTTTAGTATTGATCTTTCTCAATCCCGAGGAACCTTTTTTAAGAGATTGAGTCATTCAGTTTTTACTGATAATATTTCGATTAATTTTGGGCTAATACAAAGATTTAATTATAAAGATCTAACTGGTATATTATTATTAACTTTAATTTAAATATTTTAGCTAAATATTTTGACTTCAGAAAATTAATAGATCAATTATCTTATCGTATCGAGTCATAACACCATGAAGCTAAAATAATACTCATTGAAATTTATTAGAGTATGAAATATTGATTATAGATATATATATTATATTTCTAGATAGCCTTAGAATAAGAAAGTATCTATATAACAAACTATTATACCCATATTATTTATAGTCAGCTACATGAATTGTTTCATCTTGTTGAGCTACAATTTATATAAATTTATAATTATTATTGATTATTTTGAAAAATGTTAATATATTTTTTTTTTAGAGATGCTTATAAAATTGGAATAGTCTCATCGATGTGCCAAAATCTTTTGAATCGACCAACTCTGCTCCGACGTTCATTCCTGTTGAGCATCATGTACTTCTAATTACTCAAGAGCATTCAAATCTTTTTTTAAGTATTTTTTGATAATTTTCAACAATATTCATAGCAAATTTTATTTTAAATATGCTTAAAAACTTAAAGCAACCTTATTGGTGCACCTCAAGACAAGAGTGACCAGTCTTGATTCACAGGAAATCAATTACTTATTTTTTCATGATTTATTCTTTAAATTTGAGGAATAATTTACCATTTAAATATAATTCCTTCTTTTTTTTATCAACTGGTTGATGAGTTAGAGTAATATGGAAGAACCCTATCTAAGTATCCTTGAAGCAAAATAGCCACTTGCTCACGATTAGCTTCTTATTCAATAACAGTACCCTATGCTGCATCCTAACACGCAAAGTGTTTGTAGAATGGAATAAAAACGAGCCTTCTTCAGAAGCAATGCAAACAGAATCGATCATCTCTCATCCATCACAAGTTTCAGTTGTCGTTAACATCACCCAATCCGTTTATTCCCATCATTTTCTTTACCAAATATATATATATATATATATATATATATATATATATATATATATATATATATATATATATATATACATTTGAGTCAAGTAGAAAAAAAATAGTATTCTCATCTTCTTTTACTCTTTGCGATCGATAGCTCTTCAGAACTGCTCTGCTACATCATAATTCAAATCACCGGCGAATAACCGCGGAGAACAGACAGAACCGCCGTCGGGACCACGCACGGTACGTGCCCAGTCGCTTACCCGTTCCCCGGCTTTCTTATCCGCCTCCTGGGGTTGCGACAGAGTCGGGCCCACGTTTCCATGATGAACCTGCACGGCCGTCGCTGCCTCCAACTGCAAGGCAGGTATTTTGTCTGGGGGAAGCGAGGAGCATCTTCCCCGTCGACCCAAGCCTGGATCCAGCCTTGCCAGCTCGCCAATCGTGGCAGCCGACCTCTAACGATACATTGCGGGGCTCACGAACAAGGCGTCGGTTTAAGCTTCACCCGCGAGTTCTTCACCAACACGCGCTCGCTTAAGCGCTCTCGACAGTGGCAAAGCCGTGAATAGCGATTCCTCGGACACACTCTTGGCCGTTGAAATGAGCTCCGACCTCCCTAACCACACTCTCTATTCACTATGCGATTAGTGTAGCTTTCACTATGCGATTAGTGTGGCTTCGTCGGAACCCATTTCTGAGATGCGATTAGTGTAGCTTCGTCATTGTTATGCTTGGAGCCTATGATACTCTATTATGTTTGGTGATCAGATGTACCATATTATGTTTCTGATCCCACTTCACCATCTATATTTTGGATATGTTATCGGATCATATTATGTTTGTGATCCAATTAAAGCTCTTTCTTCAATCGAGAATCTGTTTGGGACTAAAATACCTGTGGGAACTTGAAAGCGTTTGAAAATTTGTTTGGGACTAAGAGCCCTGTGTTCGAGACTGAAAGCTCTTTGAGAGATCGGAAGCCCTTGAAAGTTTATTTGGGACTGAGAGCCCTTCGAGAGCTCGGAAGCTCTTGAAAATCTATTCGGATCTGAGAGACCATTAGGAGCTCGAAAGTTCTTGAAAGTTTGTTCGGAACTAAGAGCTCAGAAGCCCTTAAGAATCTGTTCGGGATTGAGAGCCCTATGGGAGCTTGAAAGCTCATGAAAATTTGTTTGATACTGAGAGCCCTTTGAGAGCTCGGAAGCCCTTGAGAATCTGAGACTGAGAGCCCTATGGGAGCTCAGAAGCTCTTGAAAGTTTGTTCGAGAATGAGAGCCTTGTGTTTAGGACTGAAAGCCCATTAAGAGCTCGGAAGCCCTTCAGAATCTATTCGGGACTGATAGACCAGTGGGAGCTTGAAAACTTTTGAAAGTTTATTCGGGACTGAGAGCCATGTGTTTGGGATTGAAAGCCCTTTGAGAGCTCGGAAGCCCTTTAGAATTTGTTCGGGACTGAGAGCCCTGTGGGAGATCGAATGTTCTTAAAAGTTTGTTAGGGACTGAGAACCTTGTGTTGAAAGGCCCTTGAGAATTTGTATAGGATTGAGAGTCCTTTGGAAGCTCGAAAGCTCTTAAAAATTTGTTAGGGACTGAGAGCCCAGTGTTCAAGATTGAAAGCCCTTTGAGAGCTCGGAAGCTCTTGAGAATCTATTCGGGACTAAGAACCCTATGGGAGCTCGGAAGCTCTTAAAAGTTTTTTTCAGAGTAAGAGCCCTGTGTTCGAGACTAAAAACCCTTTGAGGGGTGCGAAGCCCTTGAGAATATGTTCGGGACTGAGAGCCATGTGGGAGCTCGGAAGCTCTTGAAAGTTTGTTCGAGGCTGAGAGTATTGTGTTCGAGACTGAAAGCCCTTTGAGAGCTCAGAAGCCCTTGAAAATTTGTTTGAGACTGAGAGCTCTGTGGGAGCTCAAAATCTCTTGAAAGTTTGTTCGGGACTGAGAGCCCTGTGTTCAGGACTAGAAACCCATTAAAAGCTCGGAAGATCTTAAGATATGTTTGGGACTAAGAGCCCTATGGGAGCTCGGAAGCTCTTGAAAGTTTGTTCGAGATTAAGGGTCTTGTGTTTGAGACTGAAAACCCTTTGAGTGCTCAGAAGCCCTTGAAAATTTGTTCGAGACTGAGAGCCTGTAGGAGCTCAGAAGCTCTTGAAAGTTTATTCGGGACTAACTGCCCTATGCTCGGGACTGAAAGCTTTTTGATAGCTCAGAAGTCCTTAAGAATCTGTTCAGGATTGAGAGCCCTGTGGGAGCTCGGAAGCTATTGAAAATTTATTCGAGACTAGGAGCGTTGTGTTTGAGACTGAAAGTCCTTTGAGAGCTCGAAAGCTCTTGAGAATCTATTCTGGACTAAGAGCCCTGTGCAAGCTCAGAAGCTCTTGAAAGTTTGTTCGGGACTAAAAGCCCTATGTTCAAGGAATGAAAGCCCTTTGTGAGCTCAGAAGCCATAGAGAATTTGTTCGGGACTGAGAGCCCTATAGGAGCTCGAAAGCTCTTGAAAGTTTGTTCGGGACTAAGAGCCATGTGTTCGGGATTGAAAGCCCTTTGAGAGCTCGGAAGCCCTTAAGAATCTGTTAGGGACTGAGAGCCCTATGGGAGCTTGGATGCTCTTGAAAATTTATTTGGAACTTAGAGCCAGTGGTCGGGACTGAAAGCCCTTTAAAAGCTTGGAAGCCCTTACGAATCTTTTTGATACTAAGAGTCATATGGGAGCTCGGAAGCTCTTGAAAATTTATTCGGGACTGAGAGCCTTATGTTCGGGACTAAAATCCCTTTGAGATCGGTTGTGATCATGCCTAAGCAATGCTAGAAGTCAAGATTTGAAAGCCCTTGAGATCGGTCGGGATCATTCCCGAACGATGTTAGTAGTCAGGGGCTGAAAGCCCTATGATTGAGTTGAAAATCTTAAGATCGATCGAGATCATGCCCGAGCTATGTTAGTAATCAGAAGCCAAAAGCCATGTGAAGGGGCTGAAAGCCCTTGAGATAGGTCGTGATCATGCCCGAGCGATAAGTAATCAGGGGCTGAAAGCCCTGTGAATGGGCTGAAAGCCTTTGAGACCGATTGGGATGACTCCCAAATAATATTGGTAGTCAAGGGCTGAAAGCCCTTGAGATCTGTCAGGATCATGTCTGAGCGTTGCTAGTAGTCAGGGGATGAAATCCCTTGAGATCGATCGGGATCATGCCTGAGCAATGCTAGTAGTTAAGGGCTAAAAACCCTACGAAGGGGCTAAAAGCCCTTGAGATCGATCGGGATCATGCCCAAGTGATGTTAGTAATCAGGGGCTGAAAGCCTTGTGAAGGGGCTGAAAGCCCTTGAGATAGATCATGATCATGCCCGAGCGATATTAGTAATCAGGGGCTGAAAGTCCTATGAAGGGGTTGAAAGCCCTTGAGATTGGTCGGGATCATGCCCGAGCGATATCAATAATTAGGGGCAGAAAGCCCTTGAGATCAATCATGATGACGCCCAAGCGATGTTGGTAGTCAGGGGCTGAAAGACCTCGAGATCAGTCGGGATCATGCTTGAGCGATGTTATTAATCAGGGGCTAAAATCCCTTGAGATCAGTCGGGATCATGCTTGAGCTATGCTAGTAGTCAGGGGTTGAAAGCCCTTAAGATCGATCGGGATCATTCCCGAGCGATACTAGTAGTCAGGGGCTGTGATAGAACCCCAAGAGGAGGCTCTATGGAATTTGATCTATGAAGGGGATCAACCCTTAGAACACTATAGGGTTTTCTCCCTCCTAGAACTTGGCACAATGGCTAAAATAAAGATGATCTTGCTTGATAAAAAGAGGGAGCGACTACATGATTATATAGGGTTCTAAACCCTAGCTCATGGGAGTGCTTGCCTAAGTAAAATTACTTTGACGCTCCTATAGTCGACCTACCTTACTAGGGTTTGGCGACGACCAAGTTGGTTATATAGCCGACTCTAACAGATGGAGACCTTGGCCGACCAGCCCAGTAAGGGGGCGACGACTACTAAGCCCTAAGATAATAATCTAAATCCTAGCCATACTTCTTTACAAGATATAAGTGACTAAGTTAGGTTTTATTATAATCTCACAAGGTTCTTATTGATTACTTCTAGGGTGATTAGGACTCAAACCTACTGGAGTCCTATCAAGTCCGCCCTCTTTGAATCAACCTTGTCCTCAAGACTGAGGGGTCCATAAACTCTGGGAACCGGGTCTTCAGCTCCTCACAACACTCCCAATTTACATCTTCGGATGGTAAATTGTTTCACTTCACGAGTACTTCAGTTGAGGGGCGGCGACGGTGCATCACAATCCTCCGATCAAGTATAACTTATGGTTAAGCTTGAATCTCGCCATCATTTGTAGTGCTCGATAGTTGGGTCTGAACTGACTCACGTTCTTCCAATTTCGGCTTCAGTAAGGATACGTGGAAGACGAGATAGATCTTAGCGTCATTTGGGAGCTTTAATCTGTATGCTACGGCCCCAATCCGCTCCAAGATTTGATATGATCCATAAAATCATGGAGATAGCTTTATCGATGCTTTGATGTTGATTGACAGCTGCTTGTATGGTTGTAGGTAAAGGTAGACTCAGTTTCCTACCAAAATTCTCACTCGCTTCGGTGAGTGTCTACTTGTTGCTTCATGCGGGCTTAGGCGACAATTAAGTTATATTTTAGCAGCTACATAAGCTTGTCCCTATCAATTAAGTTTTGATCGACCTGATCCACTTTAACCGCACCAATTACATATTTGATTGGGTATTACAGGGAGGCGATCGACCATATAATATCTCATAGGGAGTATATTTAGTTGATTAATGATAGGTTGTATTGTACCATCATTCGGCCTAAGAAAATCACCTTGTCCACTCTTTGGGTCGGTCGCTGATGAAGCACCGTAGGTAAGTCTCAAGGCATCTGTTCACCACTTCTGTTTGGTCGTCCGTCTACGGATGATAGGTTGCGCTCATCTTCAGTTTGGTGTCTTGTAATTAGAAGAGCTCAGTCCAAAATTTGCTTGTAAACATCCTGTCACGGTCGCTCACAATCGACATTGGCATCCCATGCAGTTTAACAATATTTTTCACAAAGAGTTAAACAATACTGACAACGGTATAAGGATATCTCATAGCACAGAAATGAAGATATTTGGTTAGACGATCTACCACCACATATCGTGCTTTTACCTTAAGATGATGGCAGCCCTTCGATAAAGTCCATGAAAATATCAGTCCATATTAAGTCTGATATAGGTAGTGGTTGTAGTTTTCCAGGACTTGCCACCGTTTCACCTTTTTGCTGCTGGTATACATCACATTTAGATACATAATTACAAATCGATCTTTTCATGCCTCTCCAAAAAAATTTTTGCTTCACCCTCTTATATGTCCTAAAAAAATTCAGAGTACCCTACTGAAGGTGAAGAGTGCATCTCATGCAAAATAATTTTGATGCAAGGGGAAGAAGGAATAATCACAATTCGATCTTTGCAACGCAAGTCCTTTGAATCCTAGGTGTAGTGGCCCATTGAACCCGGATTCTTCTCCAACTTTTCTATGATGTCTCAGGTCTCTGGGTCGCTCTTCCATTCCTCTCTAATGTCTTTGAGGAAGTCGGTGGAGGGATGTCACGTCCCCCCCTCCCCCAATTATATCATATTCGAGAGGTGTGACCATGTCATAAATCGATAATTTTGTAATCATCACAATCCATTCATGATCCAATCAACAATTTGAGTACATCGAGAAACATTCAAACTTTCAAAACTCACATATATAAAACCTGTGCAGTTTATATTCATATATCGCATCACTAAAACATTTATGAAATTCAAGACCAACTTAACAGATATTAACCACACTTATAATTCATCGACGAAGAAACCTATACAATTACCAAACCAACCGTTTATCACAGATTCACTTCATCATAGACAAAACTCAACATTCCAAAATAACTCCAAACGTAAGAGATCATTTAAAACTTTTACATGATACATCAATCAAATTCATCGATAACATTTCATTACATACAAAATATACTTATACAAAAACTATAATATATCATTCGATAATACTTGCCCTCAATCTGTAAAGATCTCCACTGCTTCAGCACAATCTTAATAGTTTAATGAGTGTCAAATTGACCTGAAAGATTTGATAACAAAGGAGTGAGCTAGAAAGCTCAGCAAGTGTTTAACAAATTCCAAGACAAGAGCAAATAACATTCAAATAAGCTGGTATCAAGATACAAAGCAGATATACAATAGTTTATGGATATCAACTCAATAGATACAAAATCTCAAATGTCATTCATTCAAAACATATTTGGTTCATAACAAACGAATATAGAGTAATTGGAGCATATCAATGACGTAAACATATTTCGAAGTATATCAAGGCACATAGGATATTTTGGAACATATTAATGGCAAATGGAACATTTTAGAACATATCAATAGAATGTGAAATATTTCAGAACATATCAATAGCAATTGAAACATTTCGGAACATAACAATGACACAAGGAAACATTTCAGAGCATGTCAAAGATGTAAACATATTGCGAAACATGTCAATGGTGAATGGTTAATCTCAAAGTTTATCAAGTGAACAATTGAGGAAAAGAAAATTAATATCATATCAAACATAACATTCATTTTATTCTTATCCAAAGCGCACAAATAACTCAAAAACAAT
Organism: Ensete ventricosum; assembly: GCA_029747655.1. Classification (NCBI taxonomy): domain Eukaryota; kingdom Viridiplantae; phylum Streptophyta; class Magnoliopsida; order Zingiberales; family Musaceae; genus Ensete; species Ensete ventricosum. The sequence continues at coordinate 23,806,228 of JAQQAF010000007.1, read as the reverse complement.
GCTTTGGATATCATATAAAAAATATAGAGGGTGAAGTGGGATGCAGACAGAATATGATTAATCTATTTATGAATGACCATCAAACAGAAGTCTCCCATGTTTGAGAGCTCCATCCACCCACATCTAGGTGAAGTCAGAAGGGGCCGACAGAGCATCGCGGGCTCAAAGCATAACCCCCTTTATCATTTCTATCAAATGTTCACATTATCCCACAAATACTAGAGTACAAAAGGACATGAGCAATAAAAGTGACATATATTGGAAGCACATGCGGAGCAATAAAATATACATGTGCCAATATGAAACAATACGATGTCAACATAAACATTCACAATTTGCATTCGAATAGACAAAAAATAAAGGACAGGAGTACATAATAATTCAAAGCAATAATGTATGATTAAATTGAAGAAATGACTTTATTGATCATAGACAGAATATGATCCAGTAACATAATAAAAACATAGATGGTGAAGTGGAATCACAAACATAATGTGGTCCATTTGACTACCACACATAATAGAGCATCACAGGCTCCAAGTATAATATCCTGTACCATTTCTAGCAAAGGTCCACAATATCTCATAAACACCAGAGTACAAAAGGACATGTGTAATAAAAATGACATATATCAGAAGCACATGCGGGACAATGAAAAATATATGTGCCAATATGAAATAATACGATGAATACATAAATATTCATAATATGCATTCAGATAGGCAAAGAAATAAAAGTTAAGAGTTCAAAGCTCAATTGAAGAATAATTCATTTCCAAGAGATAAACAAGAATTGGCAAAGATCAACAAACACACGATTCCAATATAATTTAAGGGACATATAACATGAAACATTTAGACAATCTATTATGCTCCAAATTACTCAGGATGGGTAAGAACAAAAAGATATGCGAGTCTAGTTTCTCATGAAATGAATTTTACATAAATCAGGATTTCCAACATGAAGTTATAAGCAATTCAGAATCTCGAAACTAGATAAAAGACAGTTATAACAATCAATTGATTATATCAAGATAAATTTAAAGATTGAAATGACAATAAAAAAAGATTGAAACACTTGCAAGTTTATAATAATTCAATTGATCAATAACAAGATAAAAGTAAGGTCATGGCACTTGCAATGTTATAATATTTCAATTGATCATATCAAGATAAAAGCAAGGATAGAAGCAAAGATTGAAACACTTGCAACGTTATAACAATTCAGTTGATCAATAACAAGATAAAAGCAAGACTATGACACTCGTAATACTATAAATATACAATTTATCATAATAAGATAAAATCTCAATTTTATAAATATACAATTTATCATAATAGGATGAAATCAAAAATTGAGATGGTAATAAAAAGGGTTGGAAACTTATCTTTTAATGATTTTGATCCAAAGTAATTAAGTCCAAATTCTTCTATTTCTTTTGTTTTTTTACTTTATTTCATTATTTTCTCTCCATTTTATTATATTATTTTTCCTTCACAATGATAGATGATGCAGAATATATGAGTACAATCATATGCTAAACCCCTTATCCTCCTCTTCTTTTCTTTCTCCCATTGATATCAGTCCTATTTCTCTTCTTCCTTTTTTTTTTTTTCTTACTTACTTTTATTCTTTCTTATTTCTCTTCTCTTTCCTTCCCCGGCATTTCTTATTTCTCTTCTTCTTTCCTTCCCCGGCAACAGCTTCCTCGTTTCCTCTCTACTTTTCCCCTTCTATTCTTCTATTCTTCTCTCCCAGCCGCAGCCCGACCGCAGCCCGAGCTGCAGCTTCTCCCCCGTTTTCCTCCTTTCCTCTCTTTCCCCTCTTATCCTTCCTCTATTCTTCTTTTCTTCTTTTTATTTTCTCTCCTTCTCTCCCGGCTTTTTCTTTCCCAACCGCAGCTGCCATAGCTGCAGCCCTCTTGTTCCTTATCTCTTCTCTTATTCTATTCTTCTCCCTTCCTCTTCTTCTTTCCCCCTTTCTCTTCTCCTCTTCTTCCCTTCTCTTCCCCATCGCACAGCACCTCCTCTGTTTTCTCTGCAGAAAACAGAGGTGCTGCCCCCTTTCTTCCTTCTTTCCTTTCTCTTCCTCTTCCTTCCTCTTCTTCTCCCCCTGCCGCAGTTGATACTGCTGCAGCCACAGCCACAGCCGCAGCCACCTCTTTCTCTTCTTTCCCCCTTTCTCTTCTTTCTTTTCTCCTCTTCTTCCTCTTCCTTCCTCTTCTTCTTTTCCTGCCGCAGCTGCCACAGCCGCAGCCACCCCTTTTCCTCTCCTCTCCCTTCTTTCCCTTCTTCTCTTCTTCCTCTTCCTTCCTCTTCTTCTCTTCTTCCTTTCTCTTCCCCAACTCACCGCACCTCCTGTGTTTCCTCTGCAGGAAACAGAGGTGCTGCAACAAGCCGCCGCCCAAACGCAGCCTCCTCTTGCGGAAGCAGAGGGGCGCAGCCCCCATCTCTTCCTTCTTCTCCTACTCTTTTTCCTTCCTCTTCTTTTTCTCTTCTTCTCCTCTTCTTCCCTACCTGCAGCCCCTTCTTCCTCCCCTGTTCTTCTCCTTCTCTTCTTCTCGTCTGTTTCTTCTTCTTCTTTCCCTTCTCCTCAACCGACGCATCTGTGCGGCAGGAGAGGGGCGCAGCCCCTTCTCTTCTGCTCTCTTTCCCTCTTCTTCCTCTCTTCCCCTTTTCTTCTTCTTCTCTTCCTTCTTCCCCTTCCCTTCTTTTCTCCTTCCCTTCCTTATCACCACCGTCTCTTCGAGGCATGTAGAAGGTGGTGGAAGTTGGATAAGAATCCCATATTTTCCATCAAATAATTATATTATAACTAGATCTTCACAGCAAATAGATCCTCAAATCTTATAAATGAGTAGATCCTTAAATTTTATAAATAATTTTTTATTTATAATTAAATTATTATTAAGGATCTCAAATTATATTCTTGTATAATTTTTAAGAATATTACTTGAGACTTTGGTGTATGATAATAATAATTTCTTTTTCATACACGAATGTTTTGAGATAAGAGGGAGACAAAGCTTTACTGGTGTAGGCAACAGGTCAGCCATCTTACATTACAACAGTTTCAATTTCAACTCTGGATATGTTGGCCTCAATCATGAAGGGGCAGCTAAAATCGAGCAACGCTAGGACCAGTGTCATTGTTATGGCTGTCTTGAGTCATTCAAAGGCTGTGAAAGCTTTATCCAACCATAAGAAGTCTTTCTTCAGTAGAAACGTGAGTGGGGTATTGATCTTGCCATAATATTTCATGAATTTTCGGTAGTAGCCCGTGAGTCCAAGGAAGCCGCGTAGTAATTTTATGTGTATAGATCTCGGCCATCCTTGTATTGCTTCGATCTTTGTTGGGTCTACTGTCACTCCATCCTCTGATTTAATGTGCCCTAGATGCTCCACTTTATGATGTAAAAAGGTGCACTTGGATTGTTTAACATAAAGGATATTCTCCCGGAGAATCATTAGAACAATTCGTAAGTGCTGATAATACATATCAAGTGTAGGGCGACTGTAAATGAGGATATCATCAAAAAATATCAGTACAAACTTGTATAGAAACCTCTAGAAAATGTCATTCATCAAGCTTTGAAAAGTAAAAGGAGCATTCGTAAGTCCGAAGGGCATTACCAAAAACTCGTAGTGGCCGTTATGTGTGCGGAATGTAGTTTTCGGAACATCTTCAGTGCATACCCAAATCTAATGGTATCCAGAATGGAGATCCAATTTAGTGAAGACTTGGGCTCCTTTTAGTTCATCCAAGAGCTCATTTACTAGTGGTATGAGATATTTGTCTTTAACAGTGATAGCATTCAAAGCCCGGTAATCAACGCACATTCGCCACGTACCATCCTTCTTGCGCACTAACAACACCGAAGAGGAGTAAAGGCTGTAGCTTGGTCGAATTACTCCAATGTCGAGTATCTCCTTAACGATGTTCTTAATCGCATCCTTCGACAAGTGAGGATAGTGGTACGATCTTGAGTTTGATAGAGGTTTGCCCGGTAGTATTGGGATGTGGTGGTCATGCGACCGATTAGGGGGAAGCCCACGCGACTATGTAAAAATATCTGTGAATTCGTCCAGCAAAAGGGCAAGATTAGGATCTGAATTTTGTGCGTTCTCATCCTTTGATGGCTGTTGGATATGCATCAAAAATCCACCATTTGTTTTGTGTAGCAACTTCTCCATTCACTGCGTCAAAACGGTGAAAATATGCTTCATGCACTTACCTCGCAATGTGACATGTCTCCCTTTACAATAAAACTTCATGATTAGTTTAGAGAAATTCCAGGAGATGTCACCTAATGTTATGAGGCATTCAATTCCAAGCACGGCTTCATAGTCATCGATGGGTAGGAGGAAGAAATCGGCTACCACTTCTTGATATTGTAGGAGCAATTTTACCCGCAGGCACCGTTGGTCACATTTGAGGATTTGGTCGTCAATGACCTTTACATCAAACTTGTTGCAACCTTCGATTTGAAGCGCCAAACATGTAGCAACCTTGTTGTTGAGGAAGTTATTTATGCTACCCATATCTATAAGAACGGTGATGGGTTACTGTTTAAGGAGTCCTCCAACTTTCATCGTCTGCGGGTTGGAGTAATCGGCCAACATATGCATTGCATAGTCGACCGGTTGGGGCTCTTCCTCTGTGGTTTCATCTTCGAGTTTGAGGTCTTCTTCAGATGGTTCAGTGTCATCATCCTCTACTGGTTTGTGTTGGGAAACCTCAGCGGGTGCATCACATGCGCAGCGAAAATCAAAACAAAAATCGATTTCCCACGCAGATCAAATCATCGTGCAAAAGATTGGGGTCGCGAGAAAAATACAAAAAAAAAAAAAAACCACGATGTGTGAGAGATTGATTTTACCTAGGGAGATCGTATATCCCTGTATTCTTGATCCGGATGGAGAAGATGAAGGAGGTCAAGCGTCCTCCTCTCTAGTGGTATCCACACGATGGATCTCTGTAGCGAAACTCATCTAGTTTGATCTCGCAACTCTTGTGCAGAGAGAGGGAGGAGAATAGGAGGGGGAGGCCAAAGTTGCAGCCCATCAACCATGAGTCTCCCCTCCTATTTATAAGAGCCACCAAAAACCCTAGGGCTCCTGCCTTAGTGGGTATTGGATCTCCATCCAATTACCCACTAACCTTGTATTATTGGATCTCTATCCAATAATCTCCTTAGGTCTCTAATTGGGCCTTAATCAAGGAGCCCATCAACATAGGGTCTCATCTAAAGATAATAGGGGCTAATTGGATCTCCATCCAATCCTCTATTCGCTGAAGCATCCACCATATGTGTGTGACCCTCTAGGCTCGATACCGAGCTGGCCGTGAGTCACTCCCATCAGAACTCCTTCTGATATAGTGAATTATTATCCTCATAATAATTCACTCGACTCATTGACTATAGACGTATTATGCCACTACGCCATAGTCCCCAGACGGTACAGGGGGGATCAAATCCATCGGACATGTCTGTCCACAGTTATCGTGTATCTATAATCTCTCATCCAACTAATATCCCAGATATCATATATTGGACATGGTACTATCAGGTCACATACGGAATCCGTCATAGTCTCGCTCTAATCGAATTCTCTCGGAGAACTCTTTCTCTCTCAATCCGAATAACCTTGGCTAGGGATTTGTCTAAGCAAGCATATATGAAATATTCCTCTCATGATACCGAGAGTGGATGGTCCTCGATTGACACTCAATTACCTTCGTAAGGTTGGCTACCAATCCCGATAACTAATTGTACCATATCTGGAACTTTCCAAACTTGTAAGTCTGGCGTAAAAGAAAGGAGTACTCATACAAGACATCCTTGGTGTCTCAAGTCTAAGGACCAGATACATAACTGAGACTATGGATTGCTCCCTGACATTAGGTATCATTAACCATACAACATTTCATAAGCGGGTCAATCAATAAACTCATTCTCTAATGGACATCTGTACTATATCCTTAGTGTCTCCACACAGACTAGCCACCTCCATCATATGGACGGGTATATGGTACACCGATCTATCCAGTTACCTCAATGTCCCTCTTAAGTAACCTATGACCGGGATTATTTAGGATCTGTGTTTAAAAGTGAATCGATCTTATTATCATGATCTCATCACGATCCGACTCTCATTGCACAGAACCAAGGATATCACAATATATATGTAATAAATAATGTGAAAATATACCAATATTAATCATATGCAAAAAAGATCACAGCGTGTCACACGTGCCATCACTCACGTGATTGGCTTGCAGGACACTTGTAACCAGCAGTTTGATCATGAGGAGCCGTCGCTTTTTGCAGCGATGTTCTCGGCTCCATGGTTCATCACAGTGCCAACATAACCCCTTGGCCAATCGTTCCCGAGGCTTATCTCTTGTCAATTTTTTTGATGCATGGGCTCAGATGGCAGTAGAGGGGCCTAAAGGCTTTAGCTTAACTGGTCGGGGAGCGACCCTTGTCCTTTGTACTTCATGGTCAATCATTCTTCTTGGATTCTTGCGAAGGAAATTATCGCTAGAAGAGTGTACAATTGTCGCACCTTTACTTCTCGAATCTCCAACTTTATGCCCTCAATAAAAGTCCCTAAAAGTTATTTTTCAGACCAATCCATAATTTGGTTAAATAAACATTCAAACCTTGTTTAGTATTCTTGTATTGTAGATATTTACCAAATCTTCACTAATTGTCCGTCGATATTATCGTAATCGGTTGGTCCAAAGTGATTTAATAGTCCTTCCTTGAATTGCTTATAAGAGAGACCTCCATGGGTGTGCTCAAACTAGTTGAACCACTGAATAGCGTCTCACTCGAGGAGGATGACAGCAATTTCTACCCTAGTGGCGTCAGCGGTTCGGTAGAATTGAAAATAGCACTCCGCACGCGAGATCCATCCGATTGGGTCTCCTTCCTATCTAGGGAAGTCAACCTTAATGCGTAAATTATTTGGATCAGGGATGATGTGACCATGCTCTTGAGGATCATCTTGCTGAGCTGAAGTTTCTCCTTGCTGTGATTTTCTTGGGCTCGATGGTCAGCCCATGCTAAATTCGACGAAAAGGGATCAGATCTTTTCCTCCATGCAGCTTTTAAAAGCTTCAAACTTGGTGTTGATGGCCTCCTCTGATGCCATGGTGTAGGCCTCTAGATCTATAATGTTGAGATCTTTTTTTTATTGTCGAGTTGGGATGCTGTTTGGTAGGGTTCTTGGGTGAGGATGGTAGGGTTTGAGGATAAGAGAAAGAGAGTCCAAAAGACCAAAAGAAATAGCACTCAAATCCGATGGAATTCGCCGAAGAAGGGGTTGCATATGTGCTGTCCTACCGAACAGAAATTGCGTCAGAGAAATAATGAATTCTCTATGTAAAATCTAGAGGAAAACCCAAAGAAAATATGCAAAAATTTGTCAACAAATCCTTGGTTCAGATGTGGCTAATATCAGCAATTAGGTTCTACAAAATTTTGACAGCGTAATGGTAGGAAAGTGGATGAAAAGTCAGAAGGCAGATTCTTCGTCGTAAAATTCCAACAGTACGTGACGAAGAATTGGAGCATAATAAAATCGGTTTCATAGATAATTCTTTCTAGAGATCGATCTTAGATGTGGGCTAACATGATCTATGAAATTATATAGAAGTTTTGGCCAAAATAGAGAAGCAAAAAACTAGTTTCAAGAGGCAAATAAGCGGTTGAAAATTTCTGTAGTATTTCCCCTTCGCAACGATGATAACGTTTACGATGGTAGAAATTTGTAGTGAAGAAAATATGGGAAAACTCTTCAGCATGTAAGGTAAAGGATTTTGCAGAAGTAAATAAGCATGGATGATGAAATTATACCAGATTGCCTAGTTGAAACATAGAGCGCAGCAATAGATTGATTTGATCTGTGGCTTGGGTGAAAGGTGGAGGTGCATGTTGCAGCAATTGTGGGAATTGCTTGGAAGGGTGGGATGGCAGAGATGGCAGCAGGGGCAACAGGAATGCGGTTCTGATACCATATGATAGAACCCCTAGAGGAGGCTCTATGGAATTTAATTTTTCAGGAGGATCAACCCTTGGAACACTATAGGGGTTCCTCCCTCTAAAACTCGGCACAATGGCTGAAATAAAGATGATCTTGCTTGATAGAAAGAGAAAGCGACTGCATGATTATATAGGGTTTCTAAACCCTAGCTCATGGGGGTGTTTGCCTAAGTAAAATTATCTCTTTGCCCCTCCTATAGTCGACCTACCTTAGTAGGGATAGGCGGCGGCCAAGTTGACTATATAGTTGACTCCAACAGATGGAAACCATGGTCGACCAGCCCAGTAAGGGGGGGGACGACCACTAAGCCCTAAGGCCCTAATCTAAACCCTAATCACACTTCTTTATAGGATTAAAGTGACTAGGTGGGGTTTTATTACAATCTCACAGGATTCTTATTTATTACTTCTATGGTGATTAGGACTCAACCTTGTTGGAGTCCTATCAGGCTGAAAGCCCTATGAATGGGCTGAAAGCCCTTGGGATCTATCGGGATCATGCCCGATCGATGTTATTAAGGGATAAAAGCCCTTGAGATCGATCGAGATCACACCCGAGCGATGCAAGTAATCAGGGGTTGAAAGCCCTTGAGATCAGTCAGGATCATACCTGAGCGATGTTAGTAATCAAGGGCTGAAAGCCCTTGAAATCAATCAGGATCATTCCCGAGCAATGCTAGTAGTTAGAGGCTGAATACCCTTGAGATCGGTCAGGATCATACCCGAGCAATGTTAGTTATCAAGGGCTAAAAGCCCTATAAAGGGGAAGGCATAGCTGGATCGGACATCGATGCGGGGAAGAATTGAGGGCTCAAGGTAATCTGTGATGTTTTGCAGTAATGAGGGGTCGAGCTGTCGTGTTGTAATTAGTCACTTGAGTGGTTTGATTTCTCTTTAAGTGATTTCTTTTGTTGTCTTTCGCCAATTAATTGAGGATCTTTCTAGGATTTTTCGAAGCATCACTTCATACCTACCTCTGGCAATCGAAGAGTTTCCCTAGGATGTCGTGCTAAGGACCTTGGGACCTATGTTTTGAGTCAATCTTTATAAACCCCGGGGGGCTTACTATTTTGTTGGTATCTTCATACTGTTATGATCAATTGGCACTAAGAGGGGTGAGGTGTGAATTAGTGCAAGTGTAGAAAGATGGTTTAAAGAAAACTTACATTCAAAGTAAAATCGAGATCGAAAGCGTTTCTTAGAGTTGAAAGCAAATAAGTAAACAATATAAAACAAAGTCAAAAAATGATGCTCATGCCTTTCTTCAAACTAATTAAGAACAATTTAATGCGATAGAAAAGACAAGAGTAGAGAAGCTCATAGATTTATAGTGGTTTGGCCATACCTTGGCCTACGTCCACTTCCCAATCCTCTTCGTCGAAGTCCACCAGAGTCCACTATCGATCTTCTTCAGGTGAAGACCAAACCTTACAATTCCCACACTCCTTTTCACGGGCTCAGGAGAGAAACCTTACAAGCTTTACACTTACAACTCACAAGGGAGACCTTTATAAAAATTATAACTCTTTTGCTCACTCCATTGCCACATTTTTTTTTCTTGCACACTTTTAGCATAGATTTCTTGCCCAATTTCTTGTGCTTAATGCAAGAAGACTTAGGGTAATTATAGGCCCTAATTGGCTTCAAAAATTAGAGCCAAAATTCAAACGTATTCGAAAAATCCAGGTACGAGAGGTACAACTACTGGTGCCGGTGGTATGACCACCGCTTAGGCGGTACGACTATCACTTGGGCGGTATGATCGTCGCCCACTGACGGTACAATCATTGGGAGTCCCACAAAAGCCATTTCTCTATACTTTTGCATACCCGACTCGTACCTCATGTTGACCTCTTCCCAAGTCAACGAAATGAGCTCAACCTAAGCTCAAATTCAACCCAAAGTGGACCAAGTTTGCCTCACTTGAGTTAATTTGGATTCCTTCCAAATCTAACTCAAGTTAGACTCTAAACTAAACCGATGCTAACTATAACATACTAAGGCATATAAATATAATCAATTTGACTAACATGTCAAGTGACCTTCCCAACTCTCAGCAATCTTTCCAGTAACCTCCAGCGAACTCCTGGCGAGTCCTTGATATCTTCGGCGAGCTTCCGACGATCTCCCGGTAAGTTCCCACTGCATTGTCTAAACCTCACCTAATGCCCGAACTTAACTCTAGCCCAACATATGATTATTTTACCTTATCGTAGTTAATCCAACATCATTCATCTCTAACACACATGTTAGATCAACAAACCCATCGATTGATTTCATCATCAAAATCTGAGATTCAACACATGCTCTTATCTCCTCATCTTGATTTCCTTACGCGCTCTTTATGCGGTGTTTTGATACACTGCCCTATCGGAGAGATCCGCCTGACACCCTCAAGGTGGTGGGTGGGGCGCTCCGCCGAGACCTTGGTCACGGTAAGGCTAGTTGGTCGCCCCTCTTTTTTGCTTGCCAGCTCCTGACTAAGAGATCTTATTCACAACATTTTGTTTTACCATGGGGCTCGAGATGGGGGCCTCTGCCATTTTGGTCACAATGAATCCGTCTGCCTAGGTGGCTTTTTCTTGTTGGATGAGCCTTGATCAATAGTTTTTGTCTACAACATCTTGTTTTACCTTTCATTTCGTCCCCCAATCATGGGGCCCTAGGAAGTTTTTTCACCAGCCCCTGGGCTACGAGTGCTCACTCTAGTTCAATAGCCCGAATGAAGGAGGTCAGTGAAAGGACTCCAACAAGGTTGAATCCTAATCACCCTAGAAGTAATAAATAAGAATCCTGTGAGATTATAATAAAACCTCACTTAGTCACTTTTATCCTATAAATAAGTATGGCTAGAGTTTATTTTGGGATCTTAGGGCTTCCTAGCCGCCACCCCCCTTTACTGGGCTAGTCGGCTAGAGTTTCTAACAGAGAGGTGTGGCTTGTGCAGCTACTTAGGCCGTCAACCCCTTTATTTATGCATGGTAGCTATAAGACGGGCAAAAGAAAAAATTCACTTAGGAAGCACCCCTTAGGGCTAGAGTTTGGAGCCCTATATAAGCATGTAGCCTTCACCTCTTTTAATCAAACAAAAAATAATTCTATTTCAGCCTTGTTGACCGACCCTAGGAGGGAGGAACCCCTATAATGTTCCAATGGTTGATCCCCCTCAAAGATCAAAATCTATAAAGCTCCATCTATGATTCTATCATCTGGTATCAGAGCAGCGTTTCTATTGCCCCTATAGCCATCTCTGCCACCTCCACATTCCCAAGCAATTCCCACAATTGCTGCGACATACGCCTCCACATTCCACCCTGATCGCAGATCAAATCAATTTATCGTTGCCCCCTGTGTTTGATCTAGAGATCTAGTATGTTTTCATCACCCATGCCTCTTCAATACTACAAGATCCTTTATCTTACATGTTGAAGAATTTTTTCATATTTTATCCACTGCAAATTTTGATCGTCGCAAACGTTATTATTATTGCGAATGTGAAACGTTGCAAAAATTTTCAACCACATATTTACCTCTTGAAACCGGTTTATTGCTTCTCCTTTTTGGTCAAAATTTTTACACAATTTCATAGATCAACTTAGCTTTCATATGAGATTGATCTCTAGAAAAAATTCCTTCTTGAATCAGTTTTATTGTGCCTTCATTCGTCATCATGCGGTGCTGGAATTTTACAACAAAGGATCTGCCTTCCATCTTTTACCCTATTTTCCTACCTTTACTCTGTCAAACTTTTTACTGATATTGATCACATCTAAACCAAGGATTTATGTATATTTTCCTCAAGTTTTTCTTTTGAATTTATGTTAGAATTCATCATTTCTCCAACGTAAAATATGTTCAGCAGGATAACACATTGCTGCACCTTTCTTTGTCAAATTACAACAGATTTGAATGCTATCTTTTTTCGATTTTTTGGACTCCCTTGCTCTCATTTGAACCGAGGTTTTATCATTAAAATTTTGCATAATTTTCTCAGGTTTTCTACTGGAAATTATGTTGAGAACTCGTTGCTTCTTTGACGTAAATTCTGTCAGTAGAACTGCACGTACGTAGTAATATTTTATTGAATCCTATCAGGTTTTCGCTACTGTTTTTCCAGATTTGAAACTCGCTTTTTCTCATCTTCATCCCTTGACACCATAGCCCCAAATTTCATAATTTTTGGCTGGAATTTTCATTGAGAAACTGTTGTTTCTTCAACCATAATTTTGCTTCTGCAAGGCAACATACGTTGCAGCGAACTTCGTCGAATTCTATCAAACCTGCACTGACATCTCTTCGAGATCTGAAATAATCTTTCCCTAACCTTTACCCTCTACTATCACGGCCCCAAAACCCTATAAACTGTAGCCAAAACCATACCCAAATTATCCACAAAATAACCTAAAACTGTAGCCTTCTACAACCAGCACCTATTGCAGCATACCCTTACCGATCCCTATCAAACCTTTGTTGTCATCTATCCCATATCCAAAACCCTTTTTCCTAACCTTCATCTACAACTATCATAGCCCTAAAACCACATCAATTAACTGCATAAAATCGTAGCCCCAAACTATTGTAGCCAAAACTCCACAAAACCATAGCCCCAAACCATACCCAAAACAGCCACAAACTGCACCCGAAAACTGCAGCCTTCCACCTTCGGTCCACCCACCTTTCAGCCATCCAATCTCCCTTATCCCTTCACTGCTAATAGCGAACTCTCACTACCATCCTCCTTGATCACAGTCAGCAGTGATCCTTGTGGTAGAAAGCTACCAGCAGCGATCTTTCGTTGCAATCTGTTTACATCGCAGCCCACAACAATCGTTCCTACCAACTATCTTGATTGCGGCCAGCAACAAATTGAACACGACAGCAGCGGTCTCTCGCTCCATACCACCATTGCCCTCCTCTGCAATAGTCGTGTACATCGCTGCCCCATCTTCCTCCTATTGCAGCCACACCCTTGCTGCAACCAACGCCACCTGCAGCCACGAAGTCGCAGCGCAACCACAGTCGACGTTGTTGATGCCCCCTTCTTCCTCCATCATCATTGTTGCCTTCCAACTCAGATCTCTCGGCTGCTATCTTCCGATAGATATCAACCACCTAAAAAATCGCAGCCTCGATGACATTGCAACATCGACATTGTAGAATCACTGTAGACATGCAACCGACATTGCTACTGCCATCTTCTTCCTCCACCATCGCTGCTACCCTTGGCTGCCATCCTTCACTTGGAGACTTCACCACCGCAGTCCTGACATTGCTGCCATTCGCTGCCTTTAACCTGAAAGTTGCAGCTACACTCTTCAGTCGGTTTGTTTGACAGGTTGGAGATCCTTATATCATGACATTGATGGGCTTATTCGAAGCTAAATTGGAGACTTTCGAGATGTGTATGGATGCTAAATTATGCGCTCTCTTTGAGGAGTTTAGATTGAGCCGATCACCGAGCACAAGAAGATCACAACATGGAGCAAATTCTGATTGCAAAAAGAACCCACCGGAGATAAGAAGTGAAGTTAAGACACAACAGCCCTACACCTCGGCGACATCGATCTCCTTTGCACAACTTCAAGAGGGGAACCTCAATCAAAATGCTTAGAGCATGAGAGCCACATCCCAACCAAAATCATAAACCTTCAGCACCAATCAATTACAAGAATCTTGACGAAGAACTAGCGATGATCCATCAAACCTCCACCATCCAAGAGTACCACACCAGGTTTGAAAGATTATCTAATCAAACTTACGATTAGTCTAAAAAATATATATTGTGGATTTTTTTTGAGGGATTGAAATCGAAGATTCGGGAAGAAGTTAAAGCGCAACAGCCGTATACACTTAAGGCAGCCATCTTCTTCGCACGACTACGCGAAGACAAGCTGAACCAAGATGCTCGGAGGACCAAAGTCATCGCACGACCAGCAACACAGAAACCCTCGGCCCCATCTACCACTAGTCAGCCATCTCAGCCGAAAAAGTTAATAAGAGAAGAGCTTCGTGATAGATCGACAAAGGGCCTATGTTGGTATTGTGATAAGCTGTGGAGCCAAGAACACCAATATAAAAAAGAGACACCGCTGATAATTGTGCCCACTGAAGAACCCAAATTTGAAGATACAACTCCCGAGCCCAAGGAGAAGGATACACCATAACTAGCCACCCGCACGATCCCTACCTTAGCCAGCTACACAAACCTCCAAATATTGAAGATCGAAGGGTTTCTCGAGCAGTAGTTCGTCATCGTCCTCATCGACATCGAGAGCACACACAACTTCATGAACAATAAGGTTGCTGCCCACTTAATGCTCCAAAAAGAATATTACAGCGGGTTCGAAGTCAAGGTAGCTAACGATCAAATTCTGAAGTGCAACTAGTAGTGCCCGTGGGTAAAACTGATCCTACAAGAGCAAGACATAGTTGCTAATTTTTTCCTCCTCCCTTTTGATGGTTTTTATATAATGCTTAGCATTGATTGGTTATCCACGATTGGAGATATTTTCTAGAATTTTTTGAAGCTAACCATGAAATTTTTTAGAAAAGGAAAATAGGTGATTCTATGAGGTAGTCCAATGACTATAACCTCAATACAACACTTGGAGGGGATACCAAAAGAAGAATCCAGTGATTTCCTAACTTAAATTCAAGAGTTTCATGAGATTGAAGATAAGAACCCTCTCCCACAGCTTGTTAAAATTTTGGGCGTCTCCACCAAATCGAGCCGACTACCTCCTCTAAAGCTGTCTGACCCCTCTATATTGAACTAGGCGAAACTTCTACCAACTGTTGCTCGGCTAGATTGCTTCCTACAATCTCATAAGGTCAAAGATAAAAGGATCACCCAAGAGATTACAGAGACACGAATTATTTGACTGTGCTTATTTCCCACTATGACACATCCCTACATTCTTTTCCCTAGAGATAAGCTACTTCTAAAGTGTTACATCCCATCGAACTCACCATGGTTGCTGATACAGTACTTCTAGATCTTAGGTGACTTCCACAACTTTCCCCAGGATTGGACCATGATGCTCATAGACCTCCTTGATGATGACCTCTGATCTATGGCCCAAGATCCAAAAAGATTAAGCCCCTCAAGTGGCAAAATCAGAATAAAAGGAGAATTATTCACAGATCTCAACAAACATCATCCCTCTCACTATGAAGAAAGATGCACCACCTTGGCCGAGTGGAACTATAGCCTTCACGACCGCGATGTTGTCCCCACTAAGTCATGGGAAGATGTTTATGATTGGAGCAGACACATCCAGAGTTGAGATCAACATCACCCTTATGCAAGCTGGTCAACTCCTAATTCACATCGGGACTTCCCCCACACTCCATACGAGGTTTTTAAAGGGGATACTCATTGCTACCAAATTTAAAATTTGGTTGGATACAAGTCCATGGCACGAAAGAGGGGTAAGCAAAAAAGAATTGCAATCCATGCTCATGCCAGATTGGGCTTTTATCATCTTGAACCATACTAAAGGGCAGTCATAATTTCAGAAGAAAGATTGGCTATTACTAAAGACTAACAACATGGCAGCATATGAAAAGAAGAAATGACTTCCCGAAAAATTACAGAATTGACGAAAAATTGAAGATCAAGTTTTTCGATGCCTCCAGCCCGACCAGTAGGAAACTCAAGGCTTAAGGAAGTGGTCTCACTTTTTCTTTGGGCCTTGTAAAATTGGGGATCACATTGGAGCCCTAATCTAGAGATCAGATCCGTGCACTAGATCAAGATTACAGTTGATCCTCTAGGTATCCCACCTTAATATAAATTTAAAAGAAGATGACTCAGCCCAAATCCACCCAAGCTGATAAGGAGGCCAAAGTTTAATTAATGATCACATGAGAATCATATTAGGAGCTGAAGACCAGGTTCCCAGATTTCATGGACCCTCAACCTTGAGGACAAGGCTGATTCAAAGAGGGCAGGCTTGATAGGACTCCAGCAGGGTTGAGGCCTAATCACCATAGAAGTAATCAATAAGAACCCTATGAGATTATAATAAAACCCCACTTAGTCACTTCTATCCTATAAAGAAGTGTGGTTAGGATTTATTTTGTGGCCTTAGGGCTTCCTAGCCGCCACCCCCCTTACTGGGCTGATCGGCTAGGGTTTCTAATAGAGGGGCATGGCTTATGCAGCCACTTAGGTTGCTGCCCCCTTTATTTATGCATGGTAGCTATAGGATAGGCAAAAGGGGGGATTCACTTAGGAAGCACCCCCCCTAGGGCTAGGGTTTAGAGCCCTATATAAGTATGTAGCCTCCATATCTTTGAATCAAGCAAGAATCAATTCTATTTCAGCCTTGTTGGCCAACCCTAGGAAGGAGGAACCCCTATAGCATTCCAATAGTTGATCTCCCTCAAAGATCAAAATCTATATAGCTTCATCTGGGGTTCTATCAGTCCGGGTTTTAAAGCTTGATCTAGCGGGGGCCCTGACGTAGGACGAGGAGGCAGAGGACGTCCCTTCAACTTAAGAGGACTAAGTGGCCAAGGGCAGGGGTTCACTCCCTTGCTCTTCCAGAAGGGGCCTCTACATGGACGGGCATCAGCCGTCCATCGTCGAAGGTTGGCAAACCCTGAATCTGGCTGAGAGGAGTGCCTCCAGGCTTTGTTATCGGGCAGCAACTTGGATAGGGCTCCCACTTCACTGGAGTTGATAGTTTCTTTTTTATCACATGTAAAGCCTTTGTAACACGCTTGATTTATTGTAAGCAATCTGATCCAAACTTTTCCTAGCCAATAAAAGCTGATCCTTCTCTTCCACTTCTGTGTGTCGTTGTTTGATGATGAGTGTGTTACATTTGTGTTGGAGTCTTGGCTCTTCTGGACGGGGTCACATCCTCTTATGAAACCTAGATCGTGACACTTTTTGGCTTCGATGAGACATTGAGAGGTACTACGTGATGTCAAAATTTCTCCTTAGTTGATTGGCTACAATGACTTGGGGGTTAGCGAGTTACCCCGACTTTATTTAGTTTACCCTAGTTAAGGAGGTAGCATCTAATGCCCTGAGGTGGTTAGACCTGTTAGGATCAATTGACACTAAGGGGGGGGGGGGGGGTGAATTAGTGCGAGAATGAAAGTGCTTGATTAAAACCCTTCACTTTCATAAATTAAAGAGTGAACAACGAAAACTTCTCTTATTAAAACCGATTGGAAATTGATTTAAGGAGGTTGAGAGATTGAAACTTTGAATCCAACTATTAAGTGTTTAAGATCAATTAAGAGTAAAATAAAAGTAATTAATCACACTCACAGTTATAATGGTTCGGCCTTAACCGACCTACGTCCACTCCTTGAGTCCTCTTCTCCGAGGCCCACCGATTACCACTACCGATCTTCTTTAGGCGAAGATCAAACCCTTATAACCTTTCAACTTACAAGGGAGACAAGATTACAACACTTGGATCACTCCTTTACCACTTTTCTTTTACTTACAATTTTTACACATAATTTATCACAGAATTTCTATCCCAAAAGTATTGTGTCAAATGTAATAAAACTTGGGATATTTATAGGCCTCAAATGGTTTCAAAATTTGAAGCCAAAATTCAAACACACTTAGAAAAATTGGGTACGGGTGGTTCACCCGTCGGCGTCGGCAGTGCAGCCTCTGAAAGTAACCCTGAAACCAGGGCCGAGTGGTTCAACCGTCGACCTGGGCAGTTCAATCACCGTCAGTCACCTGAAAACTAGCAGTTCAATCACCGGGAATCTCGAAAAAGTGATTCCCTTTACTTTTTCAATCCCGACTTGAACCATCAGTTGACCACTTCCCTGGTCAACTGAATGAGCTCGACCTGAGCTCAATCCAACCCTATAGTGGACCCGATTGGCTCTTTGAGTTGATTTGGATTCCTTCCAAATCACACTCAATTCGGACTAAATCTTAACCTACGACTTAAGGATTACAGCCATACATGACCACTAAGCTTAATTAACGACCTCACTCCTGCAATCCAGCAACCTCCGACATTCCCTGTGGTGAATCTCACGGTCTTCCTTCGGCGATCTCCCAGCGTGTTTCTAGCGATCTTCTCGATACCTTCGGTGAAGTCCTAGCGAACTCCCGGCGAGCTCCACTACATCGTCCAAACCTTGGCCCAATGCCTAAGCTTGATCTTGGGTTCATGTCTGGTTTGTAACTCATTTTCATCATTTTGGTTAAACTTTAATTATGTTAACTATGACTTAATTAATTATAATCATGACCAACAAATCCACTTAAAAACCTTTCAAACTCCCAGCAAACTTTTCGGTTACCCTTGACAATCTTCCAGCGAGTCTCGGTCTTCTTCCGGCGAACTCTCTTGCACCCTCTTGGCAAGCTCCTGAAACCCTCGGCAAGCTCCTGACACACTCCAGACGAGCTCTCAACCACATTGCCCTCACTCTGGCCTAATGACTGGACTTGATTTTCACCAATCCTCTTATTGTAATTTGTCATAGTTAATCATGCATCAATCAATTCTAACAACCTTGTTAGATCAATAACCCATCAATTGATTTCATCATCAAAATCTGAGATTCAACAATCTCCCCCTCTTTGATGATAATAATCAATTGATGACGGGAGTTAAACCATAATCCCCCTAAATTCGTGTCATACTTTAAATAAGGAAAACTTAAATTCAAGTGAACCAACCACTCTTAAATTCAAGTATCTTGAGGCAATCAATATTCCAAGCAAATAAATTATGCATCAATATCTAAGTGTGTGCATCGATATCCATGTGTCATCAATGTCTATTTCCCCCGCCTTTGTCATCAACAAAAAGGTGAAATGTATAGCTAACGAGTTCAAAGCATATGATGACATTACTCCCCTATAGTAAAATAGAATATGCATTATAATATTTTTCCCTTGTGAATGATGAGGAGAGGAACAAGAAAGGAGTTGTGAAAGCGTTACATCATTAAGAAGAGCTCTTAATAAATTTTAAAAAAAATATTTTGATAAGTAAAAAGTTCAAGTTAAAATTATTTTAATCACTTCATATGCAATACATCATATCATCATAATAAAATCATGAGTATTGCATGCATTATTCTAAATCATCATATATATTTTAAAAATCATCATTACATGCATAATAATCATACATGATTTCACATCATTATATTTTTTTCTCTTTTGTCATTAACAAAAAGAAGAAATTAATTAGCAAGTTTTTGAGATATGAAAGCTTAACAATTTAGCAAATTTTTCATCACTTTAGAACATGCAAGCTAGTGAGTTCTTTCTTCTCTTTTGAGAAATGCAAGCTAGCAAATTTTTGCTTTCTTTGCAATATTTAAGCTAGCAATTTTACATCATGCAAGATAACAAGTTGGCAAGTGTTACTTCTCTTAGCATGTTTTTTTTTTTAAGAATGTGAGGGTAAGCAAAATTTTTGCTTCTCTTGAGATTTGCAAGATAGCACTTATTGCTTCTCTTTGGAGATTAGTAAGCTAACAAGTTTTGCTCTCCCTTTATCAAAAAGAAAGGATGGTTACAATAGTGCAAAACTTTTCCTATTACATTATTTTTTAAATTATCACATGAAATATATCAAGAAAAATTAATATGGTGATGAAATATATAATTTAAGAAGACAAATTGTGAATATCAAGAGACAAAATATACGAGAGACAAATAAAATATATTGTTATGCATAAGAAATCTCAAGTTGTCAAGATCATGATTTATATAAAAATCTCCTTTTAAATAATATGAAAACACATAATAAGATATTTTGATTCATAAAAGATTTCAAGTTATAATTTCTATGAATTAAAATCACGATATAGGTACAAACTCATTCAATTTCAAATCATCAAAATAAATAAATAGATTTCTCAATCTCTTGAAATGTTAGTGATTTCATTTCTCCCCTTTGTTATTGTAAATAAGAAAGAAGAAAAAGGGGAATAATACATAATAAAACTACAAGTCATAAATTATTAAGATGTCAAGTAGCATATCATAGTTTATTAGGATATGTCTCATTTTTAATGAATAGACAAAGGAATCATAGGAGTATAAAGAATAAAAAATTTTAACTCTTAATAAATCTCAATTTATAAATATCAAGGAATCAATATCATGATTTAGATAAAAACTTATTCAAATTTAAATAATCAAATCATCAAAATCACTTTCATAGTTCAAGAGATTAATAAAAAATAATATAATTGATTCATTAATCTCTTTTTTAAATATTTATAAGATAGAGAAATTTTTAAGAAAAATGTATTCCCTTTTTATTTTATACAAGCATGTTTTTATATTTTAAGCCAAATAAAAATGTGCATCATCATTTAAAACTGAAAAGGAACTTTCATTATAGCAAAGATCAATAAGTCATAAATCACAAAGATCATCATGCATAATTTTGAAATATAAACTCATTAAGCATGATCACTATGTATCATTAAATCATTAAGCATGGTTTTATTGAACAAGAAAAAACATCTTCAATCAAAATAAAAAAGTAATAGGAACATCATCAAGATATACATTATTGTTTCTTAAAAGCATTCATAGGATTTATCTTAAGCATTAGATTTAAGTCTAACATTTTGTTCCTTTATCATAGAACATGTAATTTTTATGATCAATATATTTCTAATTTATTTTGTAAGAGATTCAATAATAATAGTATCATTTTATCTCTTATTGAATATTGATAGAATAAAAATATTTTCAAGAATAATTATCCTCCTTTTTAGTTGTTTTAACTTATAAAATTGATTTCAAGAATGCAATATCATTTAATGTCAAAAACTAAGTTTCATCAACATTGCAATAAAACAATTTCAAACAAGAATTTTGATTTATTTTAATTTTAATGATTTTTAAACTTAGTGAAATGAGTTAATATGCTCATTTCATTCTCATTATATATATATATATATATATTTTAAATACTAGACAATGAAGCATGATTTTTTTTCTCCCTTTTCTATATTGTTCTATGCTCAAATTCTATCATTTAACAATAATGATCATCAAAATCTTTCTTTCATAAATTTGAATTTAGATAAATTGTCTAATTTATTTTTGTACTAACATGCTAAAGTTAGAGTAATCAAGATTAATGAGTTATCCAAAGATTCATTACCAATGATTTTATTTGTTATTACTTAGGCTACTGAGCTTTGAAAGAGTATTATATCTCAAGTCATGTGTTCCTAGCGAGTCTTACGATCTTCCTCCGGCGATCTCCCAGCGTATTCCTAGTGATCTTCCCGATACCTTCGACGTAGTCCTAGCGAACTCCCGGTAAGCTCCAATCGTATCATCTAAACCTTGGCCCAATGCTTAAGTTTGATCCTGGGTCCATGTGTGGTCTGTAACTCCTTTTCACCGTCATGGTTAAATCTTAACGATGCTAACTATGACTTAATTAATTACAATCATGACCAATAAATCCACTTGAAAACCTTTCCAACTCTGGGCAAGCTTTTCGGCTACCCTCGATAATCTTCTGGTGAGTCTCGGTCTTCTTCCAGCGAACTCCCTTGCGCTATCTTGGCAAGCTCCCGATACTCTCGAAAAGCTCCCGACGCACCCCAAGCGAGTTCCTAACTGCATTGTCCTCACTCTGGCCCGATGCCTGGACTTGACTTTGGCCAATCCTCTTATTGTAATTTGTCGTAGTTAATCCTACATCAATCAATTTTAACAACCTTGTTAGATCAATAACCTATCAATTGATTTCATCATCAAAATCTGAGATTTAACAGGACCAAGTCTAGGCAGGGCCTTTGGAAAGGCCTTCTGGTCAATATTCCCACTTGTGGGGAAGAGGACAAGGGTAGGGCCCCTCGAACCTGGATTAGGGATATGCATGCAAGCGACCTGGCCCGGGTATTCTCCCGGGTCGGCATGTGATGTTAGGAGCTCAATCGACGCGAGGCCCGCCTTCTAGCACCAAAAGAATATTGTACATTTTACGTACTGAGGCTGAGGTGTCACCTTGTCTTAGTACTGCCCGCGTATACATGGACACCCGAGGGATGTGCTAGCTCCTTGGGATGTCGATTGGTAGATCAGGAACCTGGGCAATCGCCTCATGGTTGGAGTTGACTTTTGGCCCTTGGTTGAGCTGTAGCCACTCGTAGTCCGTTGCAACGTCCCGAGGGTAGTTGCTTACCTTTGGTCTTGGAACCTTGTTTGGTTGGCCTCCATAGGCAAAGCTTTCCTCTTTGTGAGTACATCCTTCTGCTTCTCAACTAGCTTTTCGATCGTTGATGCCTGCGCCAAGGCTGCAATCAATTATTGAGGTATCATTCTGAATCGGCCCCTCTGATGGTCCAGTCAACTACGTGAATTGTTTTGTATAGTATGTCTAGTGTTGAAGAATGTCCCCTTGGTTATTTGCCTAGGCACCTTTTATACTATCTGGGGAGGTAGAAGTCATACGAAGTGAGTTAATACGCGTGGGTGGTAGGTTAGTGTCATGCGCTGATCGATGGCTGAACCCTTGACCTATCTATCAATTTTGATTATTGTGATAGTTGCTTATATTGCGTATCTGCAGTAGGCACGATCCTTTCATGGGTCATTGTCTAGGTTGAAACAGGTCCTTATACTGTATAGGCAATGTACGAAAGGAAACCTTATAGTGGAGGCAAGGGCTATGGTCCGGGGCAACGTTTCTTCCTGAGACCTTGATTTGAGCTGAGTTGATCGTGTCTACTTGACTTTTAAAAAATGAGATAGAATTATATATTGGACGGGCCAAAATATGATATATATATATATATATATATACGATGTAGATATATATTAAATATATGTATATAATACGATATATTAAGATATAGATACAAAACAAAAACCCTGCAGAGGTTAATCTTAACTAGAAAGGAAGGGAAGGGTATCACGATCAGTAGCAAATTAGTTTATAAGTTGCGTTCGAGTTAGAGAAAAGGAAAGTGTAAGTTCGGTGATTGGCTTACTTTATATTAAGAGTAGAAGAGTTCGTGTCGGGCAAGACTCAGCGATAACAGTAGTAGTTTACATTGAATTCTTTTAAGAAGAGAATAGAGGCACAGTTCCAGTGACAGTTCTTGTTTCAGTTTCAAAATCATTTATTCAAGTTGCTAGATGAGAAGCAATAGTAGATTGAAAGTAAGGATCAGTAAATAAAGCAACTAGAGCAGAAAAATATGTTCTTATTAGTAACTAAACATATTGTTCCGTTGGAGCTGGTGGTAATGTTATAGGGTGCGTGCGAAAGAGGAGAGGTGTTCGAGCAAGTGAAATGCCAGTTTCGGGAGTAAAAGGGAATGTTCGACACTTACAAACTTTTATACTCACTCTCATCTCCCTTACATTACTCTATCGCGGGTGCTTGATACGAAAGAATCAATTTAAGTGCTCGATACAAAGAATCAATTTGGATTTTCGAGTTATGTTCTTCTTCTTGTTGACGACTCTCAATTTGGGTTTCGAGAAGGAGAAGGATACAAAGCAGTTCGGTATCTAGGTGTTGTAGCCTAGTAAAATATAATAGTGCAACCTGAGATACAATAGGAAGTATGTTCTCCCTTTCGATTTAAATGTGACAGCTCATTTGACTATATCAGGTGATAAGCAGAGGGTTCATTATCAAAGATGCTAACGGTAGATCAATGCTCAAGCATTTCATGCCATTCTTCAATGCCACTTATGGCTTAAGTTCTTGCTGTGCTAGAGGGCCTAAGCACGCCCATTATCTTGGCCCTGTTAACCTCATTAACTTCTGTCTAGTTGGGCTCTTAAGTCCATTCATTATCTTGGACACCTTGCTATTTTATTAAATGTTATTTCTTTCAATCATTTTGATAGGTATTCTAATTATATTGCTCACAGCCATGCTAACTTTTGTAGGCAAGTGGTTGCCCACGTTTCTGTTCCTCCTTTTTCGTTTTATATTGCATTTTTTTACTTAAAAAATATATTGATAATTTAAACTGATTAATTAATTACTACTAAAACAAATTCATAAAAAAAGATAAAATAATAAATAAATGGAGGAGTACGATGGAATGCGGCATTTGTCCCTCCAAGTGGTTCAATCCACAAAAAAGAAAAAATAATAATAATCTCCTAAGATTGTGGTGTGATGTATTGAGTACTGTGTCATCCTCCACTAGCATCTTTGACCAAGATTTTAAAGAACCAACTCTTGTATATATATAATCAACTAATGAGATGAAGCTTATTAAGATGGATTCAACGGATGATGGCAATTGATAACATTAGGCTTGAGTGCTTCAATGATTGTAGAAAATTGTGAAACTTGGCAGGTAAGTCTTTCCATATCACTATAATAAAGACATCGTTCAAGTTGGTTGGAAGTATGCATGTACTCTTCTTATACATGCATGTATGTAGGTGAAAAAAATGCGTCTTCTACTTTGAATTAGGACTGCATAAATTCTAAACTTTGAATGCTAACCTGGAAACATTTTAAGAAATGGAGTTTGGCTCCTCCTATTCTCTTGATTTTGATGGGCAATGATGAACTCCTGCAAAATTTATTAAATGGTGAATATTTCTTTTAAAAAATATCAGGCTGGAATGAAATAGCAATTAGCGGTTATTTCTACGGACAATCATCATTTTTAAAAATATAATATTTTCTATTTTTGTCATTTATAAACTAATCGTTTGATTTATTTGTTAATGTTGATAATATTTTATTAATAAACTAAACCCTTATCTTTTATGCATATATATATATATATATATATGTGTATGTATGTATATATATATGTATATATATATATATGTATATATATATATATGTATATATATATATATATATATATATATATACATATATATATATATATATATATAAAAGAAAACAACAATCACATGCACGCATATTAACGCAGACTCTCACGTGAACGCATTTTTATTTAGACTTGCATCGCTTCAGAATGCCTCTTCCTCCTCTTAAGGACGCCCCACATCCACCGGTCGTCTCCACTGTGGAATAAGATTGCGTTTCGTCGCACTCTTGGAGAGCTGAGGAAGAGACAATGGGAACAGTCATGAAGACCGTGGTGAAGATCCGGCAGATTGTGCAGCTGAAGCAGATGATGCGGCGGTGGAGGTTCCTGAGCCTACGCCGCCGCCAACCCGAGCCCGACCCCGAGCCAGACTTGCAGACCGACTCCGCTTCGAGCCGGCCGGTTCCGTCCGGATTCCTTGCCGTGTACGTGGGGCCGGAGCGGCGGCGCTTCGTGATCCCGACCCGGTTCCTGAACCTGCCAGTGTTTGCGGCGCTGCTGCAGCGGGCAGAGGAGGAGTACGGGTTCCAGCCCGCCGGCGGCCTGTCCCTCCCTTGCAACCCGGCCTTCTTCCGCTGGCTCCTCGACGCGCTCCACCGGGACGAGCAAAGGTGCAAGTTCGTCAACCTCAACACCTTCGAAGCCCTCTTCGCCGACCTCATCAGCGGCGCCTCCTCGCCCTGTCGGGAATACTCCACTGTGTCCTACAACGGCTTCTCTCCTCTCCTCCCCAAGACTAAGGCTCGATAAGCCACACGACTTCTCTTCTTTCATTTTCCTCCTTATTTTTAACTATTTTGTTCTCCATTTGGTATAGATGAATGGGAAATAATGTGGAGAGAGAGTTAATTTTCATCCATGAGATCCTAAAAATTTAGGACTAATATGAGATGTGAATTTTATGGGTTTCTTAATTGATCCTCTTTTCTTTATTCTGAAAAAATAAAATAAAAACTTACTCCATCTCTCATTTTTAATCATGGGGTTTCGGGGGTTTTTCCAATGATGGATTAAAACCCTAATCATGTTTTATGATGATCTTGTGCTGATTATTGTAATCTGAAATAGAATTATTAAGTGCTGCTATTATTTCAAGCAATTTTTATTTTTTATATATATATATATATATATATATATATATATATATATATATATATATATATATATATATATAAATATATAATTTGACTTGCTCTCCAAGAAACTGCAATCATGTTTTTTATTGGTTTGTGTTTGTGGGATTTTGGTTTATTTTTTTGTGTAAGAAAGGAACCTGTAATTATCGCATGGTGGTGGCCCCTCTTATTTTGACAACCTGCACAACTTTTTTTTGTTCTTGTACTTTGAATGACCTGAGAGGATTCTATAGACGATGATAATGAAGTGTGTTGTTGGCATCTAAAATAAATGTGATCTGATTACTGAAAGATCATTTGCCTGGATGTTGATTCAATGCAGTCTCTGGATCTTGTCATCATCATCAAATCTTAGATATATTAGGAACTGATTACTAAATATGATTGCATGAACAATATTACATGTTTGATATTTTGTCCAGGAGCATCACAAACATCAGCAAGCTTTCTATGATGTTTGACATTATGATCATTAAATGATAATGCTGATTGTGTTGATCAATATATTTGCAGAAAAAAAAAACTACGTTGACCGAAGAAGGAAACGACGCTCCCCTCCACGTAGGCAGGGGACTACAGCAGCCCTACTAGCTTCTGTCTTCCTTTGTTGCTGTAGTCTCTAGTTCTTGCATCAGAGTCAGTCACACGCCTGATCTGGAAGAACTTGCAAATCTTTCTGATTCAGTCATGATAATGATGATAATGATGGGTATTTTTTCTCTCAATGTCTTCATCATCTATCTTTTAACTTTTCATCACTGTTCTCACAGGAAGCAATAGTATCTCTCATCATATAGGGCTTGTCTCCATCAATACTATATCTCTCATCCCTTTCAAATTATCTTAAGGAGTCAACTACATGTCCTAACATGCTCAATTATCTAATCTCCTCTTCGGATATGATTTATTAGGTTATGTTGACGGATCTTTCAGTTATCCACTAGCAATGATTGACATCCGGGGGTAGCAAGTCAAGTACCAAATCCAGAGTATAAACTATAGTTACATTAAGATCGTCTTATTCTTCATGCGATTCAAGTCTCTGTCGCACCACTTATATCTTCTTATGCTACTGTTGCTAAAGCCTAGTGCAAGTTGTAAACTACATTGGCAAATTGCTCATGCACTCGCATGCTCGGCCTCCTCTCTAGTCTAAACACAAAACAAGAGAGAAGTACCATAGCTGATTATCTCCAAAATATAAAGATTATCATCGATGATTTAACTTTAATAGGACACGATCTCAGTGATTATGAAGTTATTGTTCACACCCTCAATGGTCTTGGGGCTAAGTACAAATAATTGGCAACAACAATATGGGCACGTGACTTATCGCTATCGTTTGAAGAGTTGTACGACAAGTTGACTGACTACGAGACGTACTTGAAGCACGAAGATAGGGCACCAGGGCCACCTAATGCTGCTCAAGTAAGTCACAAATCAAAAAGAAAGAACAATCAATATTCTAAGTCTATCAACAAGGGTCTGGGCCAAGTACCATCTTCTCACAATGCAACTTCGGTTCCCAACAACCTTAGCGTCCTACTCTCATACCTCAACAATAAATAGTCTGCCAGTTGTGTGTTAAAGTTGGTCACTCCGCCAAAGTCTGTTGGTCTCGTCCTCGACCTTCAGCTACCATACGCTAAGCGTATCTCACTACCGCCCCAACTTCTGATCAACATTCTTATATTATGGACTCTGGCGCCTCCCATCACATTATCTCGGATCTCCAGAACTTGTCCCTTCACAATAGTTATGGCGGTAACGATGATATCATCATCGGTGATGGTAAATGACTTCTCATTACTCATACTAGTTCCACAATACTTAATTCGTATACTTTTAACTTTACACTCGATGATGTGTTGTTCGCTCCTTATATTAAACGAAATCTTATTTTTGTCTCCCAATTCTATAAACAAAACAATACCTCCATTGAATTTTTTTCTTGACTCCTTTCTTGTTAAGGATGTGAGTACAGGGGCATCGTTAGTTCAAGGCCAGAGTAAAGACAACATCTACCAATGACCGTCAATCTCTCAGCCCACTGCCTACTCTTTTGTTGTTGCTCCAATGGATATGTGGCATCGTTGTCTTGATCACCCTTCTTCCTTAACTCAACAAAAGTTTTTCTCTTGTTATTCTCTTTGAACTTTTAAAGCTAGCTCTATTTTTAATCATTATGATGCAAGTCTTAGTAATAAAAGTCATCGACTACCATTTGAAATTTCCTCTATTTCTTGTGTAAACCATTTGAAATTATTTATACTGATGTTTGGAGTCCTGCACCAATTATTTCATTCGATAAATACAGATTTTATGTTATCTTTATCGACTATTTTACCAAGTATACTTGGTTTTATCCTCTTTAACATAAGTCTTAGATCTCCACAATCTTTATTATCTTCAAAAAAATGGTGAAGAACATTTTTCTTTTACAATTAAAATAGTTTATTCTGACGGTGCGGGTGAATACCAAACACTCACATCATGTCTGTTAACCTGTGGTATTCAGTATCTCAAGTCTCCCCGGTACACTCCTCAACTAGTTGGCTCAGCCGAATGCAAATATGGGCATATAGTTGAAACTGGTCATACACATCTCCATCATGTCTCCATGCCAACTACTTTTTGTTCTGCAGCCTTCCAGACTGTAGTCTATCTCATTAATCATATGCCTACTCAAGTCCTCCACAATTAGTCATCATTTGAAAATTTGTTTCATAAATCCCTAAATCTTCATAAACTTAGGGTTTTTAGTTGTATCTGTTATCCTTGGCTACGTGTTAGAACCCTTACGGATTCTAAGCTTGGGGTGATCTCTACAAGAGATCGGCTTCCATGTAACTCTATAGGGGTTCTTCCCTCCTTAGTTTTCCTGCACTATGGCTGAAAGATAATTGATCTATTGATGATAAAAGAGGGGAGAATACAAGACTATTTATAGGGCTTCTGAACCCCAACTCCTAATAGGATTCCTACTTAAGACTCCTATTCCTAACAATTCCTACTCCAACTCTAAGAATCAACTCCTACTTCCAACAACTCCAACTCCAACTCTAAGAAGCAACCTCCAAACTAATCCTGATCCTATTCTAACTTAACTCCTCCTCAACCAACCCCTCTTTAACTAGGATAAGGGGTGGTTATTAGGGTGATATATATCTTATTCTTTCCTTAAAATATCTTTCTCCAAACTAATCCTAACCTTGCCAGCTTCCTCACCTCTTTAATAAGGGTCGGCTATATAAGATTTACATGAATACCCTTAGGATTTACATGTTTGTCATCTTCAATGAAACTAAATTAGGACTCCCCTAGCTAGAGTCCTAATAGACCCGCTGCCCTTTTCAAATCAGCCTTATCCTCAAGACTGAACTTCATGTCTTTGGGTCATAATCTGTAATTCCTCACGAGGATCCCTTGTGACCCTATAGTAGGCACATCCTGCTCTTGGGGTCCAACATCAGCAGTAGTGACTAGATAGTGATGTGTCATGATCCCATAATCCCATGCAATCATCAGCTGAACCTGGGCCTCCTTATCGACATGGGTGTCGGGTGGATAAATCGGGGCTGAGTTATCCTCTTTAAAGTTCTATTTGTTATGAGATACTTGGAGGATCAATTGTATTTTTAAATTGATGTACTGATCTGATCCATAAGTCACGGCTCTATTGTGATCCCCAATTTTGCATGGGCCAAAGTAGCAGAGGGACTATTTCCTTGAGGCTAAAATTTTCTACTGATAGGGCTGGAGATGAAGGGAAACTCGATATTCAACAATAAACTTTCTTCTGCTCCTATATTTATCGGGAGGTTATTTCTTTCTTGCATGGGCTGCCACTTGGTTGTTCTTTAATAATGATCGAGTCTTCTTTTGAAATAATTTCTCCCATTTGATAAGGTCCCTGGTGGTGTGAGCCTATTCTGAGTCCAAGAAGGGTAGAAGCTATAATTTTACTAAGCCTATTTTTATCTCTCCTTTATGTTGTTGACCTGTATTATTGATGTGTTGTGATCCCGTGATCCTATACAATCATCAGCTGAACCTGAGCCTCCTTATCGACTTGGGTGTCGGGTGGATAAATCGGGGCTGAGTTATCCTCTCTAAACTTTTATTTACGATGAGATACTTAGATGATCAATTGTATTTTTAAATCGACGTACTGATTTGATCCATAAGTCACGGCTCCATTGTGATCCTCAATTTTGCAAGGGTCAAAGTAGTAGGGGGACCACTTCCTTGAAGCTCAAATTTTCTGCTGGTAGGGCTAGAGATCAAGGGAAACTCGATATTTAACATCAAACTTTTTTCTACTCTGATATTTGTTGGGGGGCAATTTCTTTCTTGCATGGGCTACCACTTGGTTGTTCTTTAATAGTAACTGAGCCTTCTTTTGGAATAATTGCTCCCCTTTGATAAGGGCCTTGGTGGTGTGAGCTCATTCTGAGTTTGAGAAAGGTAGGAGCTATAATTTTACCGAGCCTATTTTTATCTCTCCTTTGTATTGTTGACCTATATCATGTCAAACTTCAAATTCAGTAGCAATTAGTATCGCTTTACAGATCAAAAGCATTGTATAAAATGTAGGGAGAGCCTCGGTGTACATTAGGAGTCGACCATCTTGCATGAGGGTGGTGCCGATTCCAATTCCTGATATGTCTACTCCAATTACGAACACATTGCCACAATCGAGTAAAGCTAGCACTGATGTAGATGGCATCGTGACTGTGAGGATCCTATAGATGGTGGATGTGTGGATGCCTTCCTCCTATTCCTTTAGAATTTTAATCTCCATCCAATAAAGTTTGGTGTTACAGATTCCATGTTGGTATTGTTGCTGGAGGGACTCAATCTTCTTGTAGTCCTAGGCAATGGATCGGTGGTGATCATCAGGGAAGACTTTGAGCATTATGGTCCACTCCTTGGAGAAGTCATGGAAGTAGCCCGAGATCTGGGAGTGCTTGAGAAGCCATAGCTGGCTCGGATGGATGTGGCACTTCAGAAAGAGTTTATACCTGCAGACAAAGAGGTAAAATTTTTGGAGATAAAGTGTCTTTGCAAGGGAAGGCCATGGTCGAATGATCTATGTCTCTTGCGTCTCCTAGATGATCCATTTAGCTTCGGCCCTCCGAGGATGTGGACAATCATATGGTCAAATATGTGCTACTGGTTCCTCCTATAAGATTAGCATATGAAGATTGTATAGGCTGGTAGGAAGTAGTCAGCTCGGTTCGGTGGAGGCGCCTAAAATTTCGGCAAGCTTCTATAAGCATTGTGTCGAGATCGTCATTACTTCTCTCTCATATTTCTTGTATAAGGTCACTTGTTCTCCCTTGCCATTCATAAGATTGTTGATAAAGATGGTGATGGGTTATTGCTTAAAGGATTCTTCAACTTTTGCTGCTTATGGGTTCGCATGACGAGCTAAAGCTTGAGTCATGAATTGGTCGGCTATAGGTCCTCCTTCATATTCTCCTCAAGTTTCTAGATCTCTTCTTCATATTCTTTAATAGATTTTATCATGGAAAGCTCTCATTTTTTGCAGCGATGGTTGCGACTCCAAAGTTCATTGCAATGCCAACAAAGGCCCTTCGCCGATCTATTGCATAGCTCTTCTCTCGTCAATTTTTTTGGCAGCGAAGAATGGCAGGGCAAGGGGGGGTTTATATGTTGCTGGTCTAAAAGTGGTTCTCATCCTACGAGCATCTTGGTTCAGCCATTCGTCTTAGATTCGGTCGAAAGAGATTGCAGCCTTCACGGTGGGGGTGTTGCGCTTTAACCTCTCCTTTAATTTTCATCCTGAGTCCTTCGATGAACGTCCCTAATAATTATCTGTCAGACCAATCATGAGCAAAGTAAGATAATTCTTCAAACCTGATTTGGTATTCTTGGATTGTGGAGGTTTGTCGGATCTTGGCAAGTTGTCCGTTGATATTCTTGTACTTGGTCAGCCTAAAGCGGTTCAGCAGCGTATACTTAAATTGTATCTACATCGGAGTCCCATAGTAGTATTCAAGCCAATTGTACCATCATATAGCACCTCCTTCAAGTTGGATGACAGTGGTGTCCACCATGGAATCCTCCGGTGTTTTGTGATGATGGAAATAACATTCAGCGCACGAAATCCATCCCTTCGGGTCTCCTTCTTCCCATCGAGAGAAGTCCACCCTCATGCATGGCTGCCTCATATCAGTAGTTCATCCTTTCTTTTTGAGAGGCCTCTCTAAACTTTGACCTTGTTGGAATTTTATTGGGCTCGGAGATCGGCTCAATCCGAATTCGACGAATAAGGCACGCAATCTATCCTCTATGCGTGATTCAAACGCCTCCAACTTGGCATCGATTGAACCTTGAGATGCCATTGTGTGTGCCTCCAAATCTAAGATGCCAATATCCCTCTCTTGTTATTGGGTCAGTGGCATGGAACGGTTAGGTGGTTTGGTGGCCGAAAGGGATGGTGGATCATGGGTAGATGGCTACGGTTTGGGGCTAACAGGTTGTTTTTTTTTTTGTGCTGTTGGGGCTATGATTTAGGGCTACTGCAGGGGCTATAAGGAGGGTTTGGTGATAGAGGTTTAGGGTTAGAGGGATGGCTTAGGGTTGCTATTGATGACAGCAACCGGTTTTGTAGGATTGGTGGTTACGGTGGGTAAGGATCAGTGGAAGGTTCGGTGACTGCGAAAGATTGTTGTTTAGGCTACGGTTTGAGTTGGCTGTGGATTCTGGAAATAGGTTATGATGACTGCATCTTAAGGATAGAGGGGTGCCCTAAAGATGATGTGGGTGACAGCAATAATTTCGATAAGGATCAGATATGGGTGCAACAAAAAAACATCGAAAGATAGTGCTGCAGAATTCTGCATCGATAGGTTGCTATGTTGGGCTATGGTTTTGGGTGTTGTTTGAGTTATAAAAATAGGTTAAGATAGTTGCATCTTAAGGCTAAAGGGATGCTCTAAAGATGTCTTGGGTGGTGGCAGCAAGATGATTGGGTTTCGGTGGGTTAAGAAGAAGAAGAAAGACAAAGGTGCAATAGCAGATTTTTCATCGAAAAAATTCCAGCAGTGAAGATGTAATTTTTTTTTAGAAATTTGTAACGAAAATTCAAGTGAAACTCAAGGGGAATCTACTAGTAAGGGAGAGGTAATGTCATCAAAAATTTCATGGAAAGAAACGATAGCAAAAGTTTCAGCAAAATCAAAGATTGCAAGAATATGTTACTGTAGAATTTTTTTCAATGAAAGATTTCATTAGTATATTCAAAACTTTTTGCAGTAGTTCATAATAAGGAATCAAGTAAAACTCAATGGGAATCCGCTGGCAAGGGAAAGATAATATTATCAAAAAATTCATTGAAGAAATCAGCAACAAAAATTTCAGCAAGATCAAAGAATATGAGAAGGTACTACGGCAGAATTTTTTCATCGAAAGATTTCAGCAGTATAGACGAGATTTTTTTTCCAGCAGTTCAAAATAAGGATTCAAGTAAAACTCAAAGAGAATCTATTGGCAAGGGAAAGATAATGCCGATAAAAAACATCATGGAAGAAAATGGCAGCAAAATGTTTGGCAAAATCGAAGATCACTCGAGGTACTGTAGTAGATTTTTATATCTAAAGTGCAGCAGTTTGGACGTAAAAGATCAATGGTTTATATTGAGAATTTTTCAACAAAACCAAAAGAAAATCCAAAGATATGAAGTTCTAAAGCCGTCATAAAAATTTTGTGGAGATTGGATCAGTAAAAACACAGCGGCAAATCAAATAGTCAAGGGTGTGCAGTTGGAATTTTGCAGCGTAACTTTCATCGTAAAGATGGAAACTTTGCGATGAAAAGTTTGTGCAGCAAATAGGAATGAATTTTTTAGATTTTTTGAATAGGGATAACTAAATTGTAGCAGTAGTAAGGTAGGAAACCAGAACCTATTACCATTCACGGGGAAATCAAAGGATGATCTACGATAGTGGAGATGACGGTGAAATTTGGTGACGATCTTAAAGCAATTGTGGGAATTACTTTGGACGGCTATAGGGGGCTGATGGATGGTTGTGGAAGGGCAGTGAGACACCAAGAATACTACTCTGATACCAAGTGTTAGAACCCTTGCGGATTCTAAGCTTGGGGTGATCTCTGTAGGGGATCGGCCTCAATGGAACTCTATAGGGGTTCCTCCCTCCTTAGTTTTCCTGCACTATGGCTGAAAGATAATTGATCTATTGATGATAAAAGAGGGGAGCATACAAGGCTATTTATAAGGCTTATAAACCCCAACTCCTAATAGGATTCCTACGTAAGACTCCTACTCCTAACAACTCCTTCTCCAACTCTAAGAAGCACTCCTTAGTTTTCCTGCACTATGGCTGAAAGATAATTGATCTATTGATGATAAAAGAGGAGAGAATACAAGGCTATTTATAGGGCTTCTAAATCCCAACTCCTAATATGATTCCTACTTAAGACTCCTACTCCTAACAACTCCTAACAACTCCTACTCCAACTCTAAGAATCAACTTCTACTTCCAATAACTCCAACTCCAACTCTAAGAATCAACTTCTACTTCCAACAACTCCAACTCCAACTCTAAGAAGCAACATTCAAACTAATCATAATCCTATTATAACTTAACCCCTCCTCAACTAACCCATCTTTAACTAGGATAAGGGGTGGTTAATTAGAGTGACATGTATCTTATTCTTCCCTTAAAATATCTTCCTCCAAACTAATCCTAACATAGTCGGCCTCCTTATCTCTTTAATAGGGGTCGACTAAATAGGATTTACATGAATGCCCTTAGGATTTACATGTTTACCCTCTTCAATGAAACTAAATTAAGACTCCCCTAGCTAGAATCCTCACACTACGTCCTTATGCATCACATAAACTAGCCCCAAGGTCAAAGCCTTGTACCTTCATTGATTACTCTCTTGAACATAATGTTTACCGATACTACGATCCTCTTGACTCACAGAGTCTTTGTGTCTCGCCATGTTATCTTTATGGAGTCCTTTCCATTTCACCATTTCAAGTCTTCTACTATACAAACTACTCCAGTAAATATACATCAGTGGCACATGCCATTGTCTAATGAGTCTCCACAAGAATCATCCACTCTAGTAAACATACATGAGTGAAGTACTCCTTTGGTACAACATCTCACCCCCTCTTTTTCTTCTCCTTCTTCTGCTTATGTACCTCCAACTACTGACATCCGGATCTCAGACACTCAATCACTAGCATCTCCCTCACCTCAACCCAGTGGCGCTAATGTTCCTCAATTCAACTCACCCTGTTCTACTACTTCTCTAGCATCCATTCCACTATCACCTCCTAAACCACTTGGACATCCCATGAGAATGCACTCTAAAATTGATGTTTTCAAACCACGTCAGATTCTTGACCTCAATACAATTGTGACACCCTCTCTTGAGACCTATGAACCTACCACGATCACTTAATCCCAAAAGTCCCCTTACTAGCGTCAAGTTATGTGTGATGAGTATGATGTACTCCTTCATAACTCTATCTGGACACTTGTTCTATTTCATCCCTCACAAAATATCATCGGGTATAAGTGAGTTTTTCAAGTTAAGTGAAACCCTGATGGGTCCATTGTTAGGTATAAAGCCTGTCTAGTGGCTAAAGAGTTTCATCAATATCCTGGTGTTAACTTTATAGAGCATTCAGTCTTATTGTTAAACCCAGGATAATCCGGCTTATTATGAGTTTAGTCATCTCAAAAGGTTGGTATTTACAACAACTTGATGTGAACAATGCCTTTTTACAAGGAACCTTAACTGACGATGTCTTCATGGAATAACCTATTGGTTTTCTTCTTTCTCAATATCTGAAACATATCTGTAAACTTCATAAAGCTATTTATGAACTTTGTTAGGCTCCATGAGTCTGGTACAAAGAACTCGGTTCATTTTTTATATTAGTTGGCTTTTCCAACTCTAAGTCTGATACCTCATTATTTCTCCATCAGTAACCTAGTAGTACAATATATCTTCTAATATATGTGGATGATATTCTTGTAATAGATAATAACTCTATTGAGGTCATAGTGTTCCTTAAATAGTTGGCCGATCGATTTTCTCTCAAAGATCTCGGTCCCTTAAATTATTTTTGTTAGGATCAATTGGCACTAAGAGAGGGGGGGTGTATTAGTACAAGTGTAAATTCTTTTTTTAATGAAACTTTTCACTTTAAGCAAGATAAGAAAATTAGAAGCTTTTCATTCAAGTAAAGCAAGTGAATGATTCAAAAATAAAATACGAAGTTTCTTGGAAGTGCTTGACTTGAAACATTGTTTTCAAGGAGTAAATAAAAACGGAAGCGTCACTTGATATTTTGTTGGACATAATTAATAACTCGATAATTGAAAGTAGTAAATGAAACAAGTAAGGAACACTTACAATTTATAGTGGTTCGGCCTCAACCTTGGCCTACATCCACTCACCGAGTCCTCCTCCTTGAGGCACACTAGCATCCATAATTGATCTCCATTGGGTGAAAATCAAACCCTTACAATATTTCAAGAGAGACAAATTACACACTTGGATCACTCCCTTATCCCTTTTCTTTTTCTTATAATTCACATAAAATATTTTCTCATAATATAATCCTCAAAATTATTATTTTGAATGCAAGAAAACTTGGGATATTTATAGGCCTCAAATGACTTCAGAATTTGGAGCCAAAAATCAAACACACATAGAAAATCCGGGTACGGGTGGTTCACCCGCCACCCTAGGAGGGTCAACTATCGAAAGTTCCCAAATTCCTGGGCACGGGTGGTTCAGCCGCCTAGCCTGGGTGGTTCAATCACTGACAGTCGCCCGAAATCCTGGGCGACACCGGTTGAACCATCGCTCGCCGATGGTTTACTTGTTGGAATATCCGGAAAAGTGGTTCCCTCCATTTTTCAAATTCCGGCTTAAACTTGATATTGACCAATTCTTTGGTCAACTGATTGAGCTCAACCAAACTCTCATAGTGGACTCGGTTGCCTCTTTGAGTTTATTTGGATTCCTTCTAAATCACACTCATTTAGGACTCAATACGACTTAAAAATTATAATCAAGACATGACCACCAAGCTTATGACCTTACTCCCGCAATCCGACAACCTTCGACATTCCAAGTGATGAGTCTTATAGTCTTCCTTCGGCGATCTCCTGGCGTATTCCTAGCGAGCTTCCCGATCCCTTCGGCAAATCTCTTAGTGAACTCCCGGCGAGCTCCCACCGCATCGTCAAATCCTTGGCCCGATGCCTAAGCTTGATCCTGAGTCAATGTCTGACCTGTAACTCCTTCTCCCATTATGGTTAAACTTGCACGATGATAACTATGACTTAATTAATTATAATCATAATGGCCAACACATCCACATCAAGACCTTCCCAACTCCCGGCAAGCCTTTCGGCTACCCCCGACAATCTTCCGGCGAGTCTTGATCTTCTTCTGACAAACTCCCTTGCGCCATCCTGGCAAACTCCTGATACCCTCAACGAGCTCCCGACGGACTCCTGGCGATTTCCTAATCGCATTGTCCGAACCCCGGCCCGATGCATGGACTTGACTCTGGCCAGACTTCTGATTCTCATATTCTCTTTGTCGTAGTTAATCCTACATCAATTAATTCTAATAACACATGTTAGATCAATAGCCCATCAATTGATTTCATCATCAAAATCTGAGATCCAATAATCTGTCCTTTTTTTATGATGATAATCAATTGATGACGGGAGTTAATCCTAACTCCCCCTAAATCCATGCCACTTAAATTTAAGAGAATCACACACTCTTAAATTTCAAGTATTTTTAAACAATCAATATTCCAATCAAATTTCAACATAAATTTACATCAAGTAATCGAATCATGAGTTTCAAAAAGATTATGCATCCATATCCAAGATATCCAAGTATATCATCAATATCATGTGTCATCAACGTATATCATTAATATCATATGTCATCAATGTATGTCATCAATATAATATGTCATCAATATAATATATCATCAATGTATATCATCATATGTCATCAATGTATATTTCTTAATATCATATGTCATCAATGTTTATTTCTCCCTGTTTGTCATCAAAAAAAAGGTAAAATATAGGGATAAGGATTTGAAGGCACATGAGTTTTTTGCTCCCCCTTTTTAAGATAAGATATGAATCATAAAGAGTTTTCTTCCTCTTGAAAATGAAGGAAAGAAAACTAGGAAGGATTTGTAAAACATCATTAAATATAGTTCTCAATTTTGTAGAGGTGAATTTAAAAAATGAGCTCAAAACTCCAAGACATTCAAGGAGATTCAAAATTTTAGGAGCTACTCATGTATTTAAAATCATCTTATATAATTTTAAGCGTAGCAAATAAATCCGTAAAATAGCAAAACATTATGCAAATTTTCTCCCCTTTTGTGAATAATAAGATAAAGAACATGAAGAAAGTTTTCAAAAATATTATCATAAAAAGCTTAATCTTATGAAATCTAGATTAGCATTTCATATATTTTCATGATTTAGCATTCTTAAATCTCAACCTCAATCTTGTAGATATAAAATTTTAAAAGAAAATTTTGAATATGAGCTCAACAAATCTTTCTCATGTAGATTTCAAGAAAACACATCATATAGATCCGAAAAATAGCAAAACATCATTTTTATGTAAATTTTCTCCCCTTTTTGTAAACAAGAAGTTAGAATCAATGAGGGGGTTTTTGAAAAACATCATATCACAAGGATACTCAATTTTACAGATGTAAATTCTGAAATCAAGAGCTACTCATGTAATTTAATTTATTTTGATTCAAGAGTAGCACATCAAGTAATTCATCAAAGATTTAATATCAAAAACTCGTATCAAGTATCATAGAAGTTTATGTTATATATTTCCCTTTGTATGATTTCATCAATATTCATGAAACAAGAATATTCTTTAAAACTATCTCATCACAAAAATTTGAGTCTCGTTCTTATATTTATTTTAACTAGAGTGATTTCAAAAGTGAGCTAAAAAATCTAAGAAAACTAAGAAGAATTTAGATCCACTCATGCATTTAAATTATGTGATTTTCTAACACAAATAACAAATCATGTATTTTTTTAGATCATCTTTCATGTAAATTTTGATAATAAGCATCAACAATTCCAAAAGAAAACATGATAGTAGATCAAGCTCAAATTGTAAATCAAGTATTTTGCATGCATTTAGAAAGTTCTAATTTTATTCTAAGTAATTGTTCCTCAT
Source organism: Ensete ventricosum (assembly GCA_029747655.1). Taxonomy (NCBI): domain Eukaryota; kingdom Viridiplantae; phylum Streptophyta; class Magnoliopsida; order Zingiberales; family Musaceae; genus Ensete; species Ensete ventricosum. The sequence continues at coordinate 23,766,973 of JAQQAF010000007.1, read as the reverse complement.
TTAATGTTATCATATCAAATTTTCTCCTAATCATATTGGTAATTTTAGTTATCCTTTTTGGTCATTGTCACGAAATATGATGGTATAATTTATTTACATCCATGTTCAAAATACTCCCAAAAGTATAAGGGATATCATGTCATTAAAAATGAAAATTCAAATCTAAAAGACATGATTTAATAAATTTACCCCACATTTTGTTTGTAAATATAAGTAATCAAGAAATCTTAAAATTATCAAATCATGCACATTTCATTTAATTTGTAACTTATCATATTCATGAGTTATAAAATAAATCATGTCAAGAAAGATATTAATATCAAAAGACACTCATGAATACCAAAAGATATAATTTAATTTTAATAAATCTCCTCTTAGATAATAAAAAATTTTAGGAGATCGATTTTATAAGCAACATCTTATTCATGAAAATGGTCAAGTTACAAGTATGATTTTGCAAAATAAGATATGGAAATATAGGATCTCACTTATTTATGTGATTTCAAATTATCAAAATCATTGTTTAGATTCATGTTGTAGTTCCAAATATATAAACTTATGATTCATTTATAAACTTATTTAAACAAACTTGATTTATGTAAAGATTTCAAGTTACAATATTTTAACTTGTCAAGATCATGATAAAATCATCAAAAATATCAATAACATTAGATAGATTCATCAATCTCTTTTTAAAACAAAATCATTTAAAAACTTATCCAAAAAAGCATCATCAAAAATCACTTTTGAAAAATTCAATGAATGCATCATAAATTATTTTTCAATAGCTAAAGTTCTCTAATTTATTTTTTATAGTTTAAGAGATTCAACAATAGTAGTATTATTTTATCTCTTGTTGAAGGAATAATGGGATAAAAATTCTTTCAAGAATAATTGTCCTTCTTTTAAAATTTATTTCAGGATGCAATATAATTTAAAGTCGAAAACAAAATTTCATCAAGATCATTGAAATAAAATATTTTCAAACAAAAACTTTGATTTATTTCAATTCTAATTATTTTTAGACTTAGTGTAGTGAGTTATCATGCTCATTTCATTCTTATTAAATATATTTTTAATTTACAAAAATACTAGACAATGAAGCATGATTTTTCTCTCCCTTTTTTATATTATTCTATGCTAAAATTTTATCATTCAACATAATCATTCAATCATAGCATTTTAATCAATGTAATATTTAAATCAATCATTCCATATACTTTATCAATATTTAAATAATTTAACAATAGTCTTTACATTTAAATCAACATCCAAGTTAATAATTTTAAGCTTATAGTGGTTTAACCTCAACCTTGGCCTATGTCCACTTTCCGAGTCCTCCTCTTTGAGGTACACCGACGTCCACTATTGAAGATCAAACCCTTCAATATTTCAAGAGAGACAAGATTACACACTTGGATCACTCCCTTATCCATTTTTTTTCCTTACAATTCACACACAATATTTTTTCAGAATATAATTCTTAAAATTTTTGTTTTGAATATAAGAAAACTTATAGTACTATAAGTCTCAAATGGCTTCAAAATTTGGAGCCAAAAATCAAACTCTCCTAAAAAATTCGGGTACAGGTGGTTCACTCGCCGGCCTAGGCAAGTCAATCGTCGAAAGTGCCAAGATTCCTGGGTATGAGCGGTTCAGCCGCCCAGCCTGGGTAGTTTAGCCGCTGATAGCCACCCGAAATCCTGGGCGGCGTCAGTTGAACCACTGCTCACCGACGGTTTACCCATATAAATCTCTGGAAAAGTGGTTCCCTCCACATTTTGAATTCCGGCTTGAACCTGATGTTACCAATTTTTTGGTCAACTGATTGAGCTGAAACAAACCCTCGTAGTGGACCCGATTGCCTCTTTGAGTTGATTTGGATTCCTTCCAAATCATACTCATTTAGGACTCAATCTTAACCTACGACTTAAAGATTACAATCAAGACGTGACCACCAAGCTTATGACTTTACTCCCGCAATCCGGCAACCTCCGACATTCCAAGCGGTGAGTCTTACGGTCTTCCTCCGGCGATCTCCCGGCATGTTCCTAGCGAGCTTCCCGATCCCTTCGGCGAATCTTCTAGCGAACTTCCGACGAGCTCCCACCGCATCGTCCAATCCTTGGCCCGATGCCTAAGCTTGATCCTGGGTCAATGTCTGATCTGTAACTTCTTCTCCCGTTGTTGTTAAACCTGCATGATGCTAACTATGACTTAATTAAATACAATCATAATGGCCAACACATCCACTTTAAGACCTTCCCAACTCCCGACAAGCCTTTCGACTACCCCTGACAATCTTTCGGCGAGTCTTGGTCTTCTTCCGATGAACTCCCTTGGGCCATCCTGACAAACTCTCGATACCCTCAGCAAGCTCCCGATGCACTACTGGCGAGTTCCCAACCACATCGTCCGAACCTCAGCCCGATGCATGGACTTGACTTTGGTCAAACTTCTGATTGTCATATTCTCTTTGTCGTGGTTAATCCTACATTAATTAATTCTAACAACACATGTTAGATTAATAAGCCATCAATTGATTTCATCATCAAAATCCAAGATTCAATAATTTTTTAGGTGTGGAAGTAATGTATACATCTTCGGGACTCTTCCTCTCTCAACGAAAGTATATTCAGGACTTATTAGTGAAGACAAACATGAATGATGCAAAGTTGTTTCAACTCATCTCTCAACTAGTGAATTGCTCAGGTTAACTAATGGCAGTCCTGCTATGGATTCTATTCAATATTGACAAGTAATTGACTCTTTAAAATATTTAGCTCTCACCAACCGAGATAATTTCATTTACACTTAACAAGCTATCATAATTCATGCATAGACCGTCTACCACACATTGGTTAGTAGTTAAACGAGTATTATGATATCTTAATGGAACTCTTGACTATGGCATATTTCTACATAAAAACTCTCCACTCCAACTTCATGCTTATGTTGATGCTAATTGGGCTGAGAACTTTGATAATAGAACATCGACATCTTGATACATCGTCTTCCTAGGAGCCAATACAATCAGCTAGAATTCGAAGAAACAAAAGACAGTTGCTCGATCAACCACTGAAGCTGAGTATCACTCTATTATAACTGTTGTTGTAGAACTCTTAATTGGGTAATGAATTTGTTCAAGGAACTTGACATCCACTCTACTACTACTCATATAATATACTATGATAATGTAAGGGCTACCTACTTATGTGTCAATCCCGTATTTCACTCTCGTATGAAACATATAGCTATTGACTTTTACTTTGTACGAGTTCAAGTGGTCAATTATGAACTACGTGTTTCTCATGTTCACATGACAGATCAACTGACGAACTCTCTCACGAAGCCACTCACCCACAAATTGTTTTCACTACATAGGTCTAAGATCGGCGTCCTTAACAAGAGCACGATCTTGCATGGACATGTTAAAAGATGAAATTATTTGTAACAGCATTTGGAGAGTTGTTAGGTTCTTGAGTGAAATCATTCCCTCCTAATCTTCCTAATCTCTCTTCTTATATGTATAAATAAGTATTGAGTGAAGGAATAAGATGAAGAGTTCAATCTTTCTTCATTCACTCTCATTATCTTAACACTTTTCACCACCAAGTATTTCAAATCTTCCACCCAAAACACACTCACCAATTCATGTACTGCACAAGTTGTAATTTTCCTGAACTTAACATGCATCACATAGATGTTTTGTCAAATGTCTTCTGCCTCTGAAACCTACCATCCAAAACACACTCACCAATTCATGTGCTGTACAAGTTGGAAATTTCCTGAACAGAACATGCATTACACAGATGTTTTGTCAAATGTCCTTCGCCTTCTGAAGTCACAGGTTGTTGGAGTTATCTGGTATGACATCTGATGGAATAGATTTTTCAATTCATCTCTTCCTTTCTCTTGCGATTAGGAATATTTTTTCTTTCAAAATATTTCACTTGGGATTATTTGCAACTTGATACTTAACCGCCGTAGTGGGTCAATAAGCTTATGCTCAACGAAACAAGTAAGATTTAACTTAGATTTAAGCAACATAACATGTAGATTTAACTCGAACACAAAAACAAGAAGGACTTAGTGCTCTAGAAGGTATTTTCTCCATAAGGCCGGTTAAGGCTTGAACGTCAAACTGAGATTGAAAGTCAACATTAATAAGAATTGTCACTAGAACTGTTCTGCCTCTTATCCATATACTTTATTGCTTCATAATTCAGTTATTGGGCAGTCAACCAAATCAAATTCTTAAAAAGATACTGCTTGCACTTCTTTAGAATCTTTCAGCTTACAATTGAACTGCAACACCTTCTTTTGAGTCGTAACATCCAGGGCAGGGTAAACTCTGGTTTTGGTCCCACAGTAAAAGTCAACAGGTTACAACGTCAACCTAGCTAGGGTACCGTAAAGCTTGTATTAAATGAAACTCAGTATTAAATGAAACTATAAGGAAAGCTCCAACCAAACAAATATTTAATGAAGTATAATACAACCAAACATATACCTCAATGAAGTACACACAAAAGCCACTCTCAACTGGATACTGTTTTCCTTGCAAACTATTTGCATTGACTTTGCACTTCACAAGGACAGAAACAGAAAGTATAACCTTTTTGCGTCTTTTAAGACATGTTCAATTACTATTATACTATTATGGAAACAAAAACCCATCTTGCTTTCCAGCTGCTTGAATACATTACAGCTGCTCGAATACATTTTGGATTAAAAACATAGATCTGAGGAGAAGAGTCATACTAATCTTAGTTATATCCTTGCTTAAATGTCTTTACTTTATTTTCTTATTCTTCCTCGATCTAGACTCGAAGTTCATCATCTCATTAAAGATATTACCTATCATATATGATACTTTACTTTGGCCAAGACACTATCTTTACTGATTAACACCTTGCTTCAAAGCATGTGTAAGTCTCGCTTCAAACTGTCACCTTAGATGTATAAATAATTAGATTATTTATGTCAGTTACATCTTCCAAATTATCATATTAAAGAGATATAAATCTATCTTAAATCAAATATATTATAATTTATTCATAATCTAAATCCAGGATCCAAACTAATATTTAAGGATACTGAAAAAAGATTCAAATATTACTTACATTAATCGATAAAACCTGTGCAGTATATAATCATACACCACATCACTCAATGATTCATAAAATTCAAAGCTAACTCAACTAAATAAATAATCATATCATAAATCCACAAGTGTGAGAATCTATATAATCACAAAACCAATATCTATCACAAGTTTATATCATTATACAAATTAAACTTAACATTCCAAAATCTTAAGTATAAGATGTCTTTAAACTTTTACAAGATACATCACTTCAAATTTATTAATAATATTTCATTATATGTAAATTATACTTATACAATATCTATAATATATCAACCTACAAGACTTGCCTAAAATCTTAATAGCTCTCTACTGTCTCAACCTAATTCAAACGTTTCAATAAATGAAAAGCTAACCTGAAAAATTTATAGAATAACGGAGTAAGTTACAAAGCTCAGCAATCGACTAATATATCCAAGACAAGGGATGATAGTTTCAAACAAACTTGATGTCAAATTGCAAGACAAGGGTATGAAATACAGAATTCATAGATATCATCTCATTAGATACAGAATTACAAATCATTTTATTCAAAATATACTTTGATCATAACAATAGAGAAAATATAATTGGAGCATATCATTAGCGTGAAATATCTCGAAGTATGTCAAAGGCATATGAAATATTTTGGAGCAAAACATGTTTCAGAGTATATCAATGTATATGAAATATTTCAAGACATCAAAGGCGTAAACATGTTTCAGAGCATATCAATAGTGTAAGAATCATTTTAGAACTTATCAAATAACAAATAAGAAGCAGAAGCTCAAATGTCATATCTGATATCACATTCATTACATTTTTATTCAAAGTACATATATAAACTCATAAGCAATACTTTGGATATCATTTAAAAACATAAAGAGTATAGTGAGATCACATATAGAATATGATCTATCTATTTTTAGATGGTCATCAGACAGAAGTCTCCAACATCTGGGAGCTCCATCCACCTATATCTGGGTGAAGTCATAGGAGGCCAGCAGAGCCTCACGGGCTCTAAGAATATCTCCCTTTATCATTTCTGACAAATATTCATATTATCCCACAAACATCAAAGTATAAAATGTCATTTTGAGTAATAAAATTGACATATATCGGAAGTACCTACATAATAACGAAATATGTATGTGCCTATATGAAATAATATGATGTAAACATAAACTTTTACATAATATATTCAGATATGGAAAGAATAAAGGACAAGAGCACACAAAAATTCAAAGCATAATATAAAACTCAATTGAAAAAAAGATTTTAACTGAAATTAATTTCCAAATTGATGAAACAAGAATAGGTAAAATTGACAAAAGCTCAATTCTGGTATAATTTGATATGAACATTGCATAAATTATTTTGACAACCAATTATACTCCAAATTACTCAAAAAAAGTATCATTAAAAAGCTATATCAGTTTAATTTTCAGATGAATCTATATTTTTATAGTTTTGTGTTTCTAAGAGTGAGTTACAAAAAATTTAGTATACAAAGGTTAGAATTTATCATCCTTGTTTTGCATAATTGGTAAGATAAATTGAAACAAATCATTCGGTAGGCAAATTTATTACAAATCTTTCAAATTAGGTATATAAGATATACGAGTCTAGTTTCTCATCAAATGATTTTTGTACAAATCAGAGTTTCCAACATAGAGTTATAAGCAATTTAGTAATAAAAGGTAAGAAGTTTTGGTCTCTATTTTACCAAATTTATAGGATCGATTCAATTAGATGTTTGGGTAGAAAAATTTACTCTAAATCTTTCAAATAAACTATCAAAAGAGAGGTTTACAAGTCTATATTCATATAGAATAAGTTTTGACTAAGTTAGAGATCAGTGTAAAGAATTATAGCTAAAACAAAGTAGAAGGGTGAGAATGTCAAATTTTCCCATATTCAAATCTTTACATCTAAACAAGAGAAATGTCAATTGCAAAGCAAAAACTATTAACCAAAGCAAAACCTATTCATATCAAGACAAAAACAAAGATTGAAATTTTAGTAGAATAGGATTATAATACTTGTGTTAGAAAATTTAATTTTAAAATATGAGAAATTGATCTAAAACCTCAAACTCAAGCAAAACTTTTTCAACTTCAATTCCCCTCTCCTCTTCTCTACATTGGTTATACAGCAAGTTTCTCTCATTCTGTAAGTTTTACTTTAGTTTCACCTATAATTACTTAGGTTTGGCTAACATAAGGATTACAATATGACAAGCATATATGAAAGAAGCTTATGTGTTACCCATGCAACAAACATAAGTGACCCATCCTCAGGCCAACTAGTGACACGTCTTTTTTTTTTTTTTAAGTTTATGTGAATATTTCATAATTTATATCAAAATTTGAAGATTCACATTTAGATCCCTAACAATAAACATTTAATATAAAATTATTTAATCAAAAAAATTATTAAATAATTTTTATATTTATAAATAAATCCTTATATATAATTTAAAATAAATTATTATAAATATTTCAGAAATAGAGAATATTACACTAAAACATCCTTCAAAGACTACAAAATTAAATGTGAGCTTAGCTTAGGGCAGATCCTATAGTAAGATTATACTTGCACTTGAAAAAAAGAACGAACGAGAACAAAAAAAATACAAATGGCAGACCAGGCAAAGCTTGGATTGCCCATAAAAAAGTTTTGCAAACAAATCAACAATAGGGAGGTGATTCCAGAAGAACTTCTAGAGAAATTTTTTTACTATAATCAGAATATGCCATAATACCATTTAACCATCTCAGACATATGATTAGAATTTGACTGAACTGAAATCAGATTAGAAGTGAAAGTTAGATACAGATTAAGGTAAATAATCTCATGAATATAATAAATCTTAATCTAATCATCTTTCCCTAATAAAGAAATAGTTAGCTCAGATGAGAGAGAGAGAGTCTTTTAACCCTTTCTTTAAAGAAAGATTGACTAGGATAAAGAAAGAAAGATTGACTAGGATAAAGAATTGAGCTAGGAATTGGGATGCATGTTGTAATATCTCTCGTTATTAAAAATTATGCAAAGATTTATTTATAAATTCTAAATATCTAATTGAGTATATAATTTTTTTTGAGAATTAAACTGTAAAATTATAAAAAAGGAAAAAAAAGAAGGAAAATGTGCGATTCTACGTGCCTCTATTTTCCGAGAAGGGGCTGCAGGTAAGAGAGGTGGTGATAAGGAAGCGAAGGAGAAGAGAAGAAGGGAAGGGGAAGAGAGTAAGAAGAGGGTAAGAGAGGAGAAGAGAAGGGGCTGCGCCCCTCTGCTTCCGCACAGATGCGTCGGTTGAGGAGAAGGGAAAGAAGAAGAAGAAGAGAAGGAGAAGAACAGGGGAGGAAGAAGGGGCTGCAGGTAGGGAAGAAGAGGATAAGAAGAGAAAAAAGAAGAGGAAGGAAAAAGAGGAGGAGAAGAAGGAAGAGAAGGGGGCTGCGCCCCTCTGCTTCCGCAAGAGGAGATGCGTCGGTGGTGGAGAAGGGAAAGAGAAGGAGAAGAGAGGAAGAAGAAGAGCGAGAAGAGAAGGAAGAAGAGAAAAGAAAAAGGAGGCTGCGGTTAGGGCTGCAGCTAGAAGAGAAGAAGGAGAAGAGGGGACGGAGGCTGCGGCATGTGTTGCTGCACCTCTGTTTTCTGAAGAGGAAACAGAGGAGGTGCAGTGAGTTGGGGAAGAGAAGGGAAGAAGAGAAGAAGAGGAAGAAGATAAGAAGAGAAAGGGGTGGCAGTTGCTGTGGCTGCAGTTGTGGCAGCTACGGTAGGGAAAGAAGAAGTGGAAGGAAGAGGAAGAGAAAGAGAAAGGAAAGAAGGAAGAAAGGGGGCAGCACCTCTGTTCCCTGCACGAGGAAACAGAGGAGGTGCTGTGCGATGGAGAAGAGAAGGGAAGAAGAGGAGAAGAGAAAGAAGAAAAAGGGGGAAAGAAGAAAAGGAAGGGAGAAGAAGAGAAGAAGAAAAAGGGAAGAAGGGGTTGCAGCTGTGGCAGCTGCGGTTGGGTAAGAAGAAGGGGCTGCAGCTATGGCAGCTGCGGCTGGGAAAGAATAAGGGGGAAGAGAAGGGAAGAAAAGGAGGAGAAGAGAAGAAGAGGAGAGGGAAAAGAGAGGGAAGAAGGAGAAGAGAGGAATGAGGCTGCGACATGTGTTGCTGCACCTCTGTTTCCTGCACGAGGAAACAGAGGAAGTGCAGTGAGTTGGGGAAGAGAAGGAAGAAGAGGAGGAGAAGAGAAGAAGAATAGAAAGAGGAGAAAAGGGGGCAAGAATAGCAAGGGGTGGCTGCGGCTGTGGCTGCAGCAGTAGCAGCTGCAGCAGGGGAAGAAGAAGACGGGAAAGAAGAAGAGGAAGGAAGAAGAAGAGAAAGGAAAGAGGGAAGGAAGAAAGGGGGCAGCGCTCTGCTTCCCACACGAGGAAACAGAGGAGACCGCGTTGGGCTGCAGCTAGAAAGGAAGGGAAGGAGAGGAAGCAGAGAAGAAGAGAAAGAACAGCAAGGGAAGAAGGGGTTGCGGTTGTGGCAGCTACGGCTGAAAGAGAAGGGAAGGAGAGGAAGGATAAGAGGGATAAGAGAGGAAAGGAGGAGGAAAAAGAGGGAGAAGGCTGCAGCTAGGGCTGTGGCTGGGAGAAAAGAAAGAAGAGAAGAATAGAAGGGGAAAAGTAAAGGGGAGGAAGAAGAGGTTGGTGCTGGGGGAAGAAGAAGAATAAAAAAAAAAAAAAAAAGGAAGAAGAGAAAGAGGTACGATGGTAGTAGTGGGAGTAAAAAAATAGATAATAAAAAGGGGTTGGGCAGTTGATTGTGGTTCATGCTCGAGCTGTAATTATAAAATAAGAAAGAAGATAAAGAAATAGGAAAAAGAGAATGAAAGAAAGTTAAAAAAAAAGAATAAATTTGACCTTATTTTTATCTTGTTATTAATCAATTGAATTGTTTATTTTTTTTACAGTTTTCTAATATTTCATTGGATTACTATAGTATCTATCCAGCATTATAATTGTAAATCTGATATATAGTCTTGTATAGGTTTAGTATATAATAAATTTTTAATTTTATATTTATAAAAAATATTCTTTATTTGATTCATTTTTAAGTTATTTTTTTGGTATTTGTTTTGGTTGAATTTTTCACGTCTAGTAATTGGTATATCATTGGCTGAGTAAAGTTGTATATTAAATCTCTCCAAGATACAAGTAATATATCCTTTCTGATACAGTCCTAATAATTATTGAGATTTATTCCTGAATATTTTAATATTAATAACATAGGAGATCTCATTCATATCAGTCATCTTAAAGTTCTTTCTTGAGAAATATTTTGATTTCGCACAATAAATCAAGATCACTACTAGTAAGTAAAATATCATCTACATATAAGATTAATATAATAAACTTACTTTTAGCTAATCTTTAAATATATACACTAAGTTACACTAAGTAACTTGTTTCCACTAAACTTTATATATCATTGTCTAGAAGCTTGTTTAAGGTTATAAATGAATTTCTTAAGTTTACAAGATCAACTTTATTTTTCATTTTATATAAAACTTTTAGGTTGTTCCATATAGATTTCCTCATATAGATCTCCAAAATATTTTCTTTACATCCATATGGCGTAACTTCATTTAATAATGAGCTATTAATGTCATGATGATCTTCAACGAGTCCTTTTGAGAAACTTGAGAAAATATCTCATTGTAATCGATGTCTTCTTTCTGAGTAAAACCTTTGGACGCAAGTCTGACTTTATATGTTCGATATTGTTAATCGAATCACGTTTTATCTTAAAGACGCATTTACAATTGACTCTTTTACAATTATTGAGCACTTCAACGAGTTCCTATATACCATTCTAGTCGATTGATTTTAACTTTTCTTTCATTGCATCATACCATTTTTAAGAATAATTACTTTTTATGACTTGTGAAAATGACAAGGGGTATCCCCTAAGGAACCCTGCTATAATATATACTTATTTTCTATTTGCTAATATCTATAATCAGAATCCAATTAATTCTATTATATGTCTTATTCAATTAAAAAGGGCCACATTATCTAATACTCTCTCACTTGGTAAATTAATTGATAATATATAAAAGATTTTCAAAATCATAATAAATAAAATAAATTTTGTTTGAAAATAATTTTACATAATTAGATTCTAAAAATTTTAAAAAAATATTTTATACATGGTTATGAATTTTAAAACAAGCCAATAAGACCAATAAGCACAATAATACTATTTTCAATCCAGCTATCAATGTGAGTCACATCAATTGTATGTCATCAATGCCACACTTACTTCTATATACCAAAATATTGTTAGTCTTTCCTTATATAGTTTATAATGACCCTTATAATTTGTCTTGTCAAGGTAATTATTGCATTCAACCATAATATGCATAAAAAAAATATGAACATAATAGCAAAAATAAATAACTTTAATTATATAAAAATATAAATAATAGCATCCACTTAAACATACATCATCATATCTTTTATGGCTTGCTCATGAGCTCCATTATAAGAACATATTCTTTAAATATTTTACATTGTAAGGCTTTAATAAATGGATCAGAAATCATCATAGTGGTGCTAAAGTTCTCAATTGACACTTTTTGTTTCTTGACTCTTTCTCTAACCACCATCATGTACTTTATCTCGATGTGCTTGAAACTACTAGAATACTTGTCATTCTTAAAGAAGAAAATTGCTGCGGTGTTATCACAAAATATCTTTAGCGGCCTAACAATTAAGTCGACCACAACAAGTCCTAAGATCAAATTTCACAACCATAAAGCTTGATTTGTGGTCTCTAACCATGCCACAAATTTAGCTTTCATTGTTGATGATACAATAAGCAATTATTTTGTACTTCTCCAAGAAATTATCTCACTAGCTAACACGAACATAAATCCAGAAGTGATAATGAAAATCAACATCTGAATATTATTAAAATAAGAAGTAATAATAAAAATCCTGATTAAAGTTCATTGATTCATCATTTATTTATACAGATAAAGAGGAGAATTTTTCTCAACTAATATGTGAGATTTCCTCGTTTAGTTAAGGAAATCATATCTAAATCATATTTGTTATCATGCCCCTACAAGATCGAGCTCCTATCAAGGATGTCGATCTTGGACTGATGTAATGAAAAGAGTTTGCGGCCAAGAGTTTACGTGCAATGACTACAATGTCGAGCTTGCCAACATTGGAAAGGAATATGACACCAGGTATTATAACTGCCAAGAAAGAGGGAACGCTACAGCGTTCAATGGTCGATTGCAGAGTCAGGGAAAGCTCCACACAACTATGGTAGTCGGTGAAGCTATGGAGATGAGACATCAACAAAAAGCAGACGTAGCAAGGAGCAAGTGCAAAAGGGGGCAAGCATAGTAGAAAAGGTAATTGCTGGGTTTTGCTAGAAGTAGTCGGGGACGAGAAGTAGGGAGGAGAAGGGAGCAGGCGGCAGGAAGCAGCACTCTTCGTCGGTTTCAGTGCCAATAAAGGTGGAGGAAGAGCCATCAAACTAATAGTAGAGAGGCTCGGCTCGGTTGCAGGAGAAGCTTGCAGAGTTCCAAGCGAGGAAATCCACAAGACCTACTGCGGTAATTGTAGGAGGAGGAGGTGCCGACGTTTGTGACCTCGTCAAGGAAGCAATTCCGAAGAGGGAAAGGAGACCATCAAGGGAGTTGAGAAGGAAGGGAGCAGAGGCGGTGAATGAAGCCTCACCGAGGACACAGCGGTCGAGAGAGAAAGGGCCTGTCGATGAGAATTTACTATCGTTGGACAGCAAAAAAAGAAGATGTAATCTTTCTTAGAGAGGGAAGCTCTGATACTATGTTAAAATAGGAGGTAATAATGAAAAACTCAATTGAAGTTCATTGATTCATCATTTTATTTACACAGATGAAGAGGAGAATTTTTCTCAACTAATCCATGAGATTTTCTCGTTTAGTTAGAGAAACTATATCTTAATTATATTTGTTATCAAATATCCCGTTACTTCAAGCTGCTCTGATTTATGTGAGCATATAATCTTTCATCTCTTGTAGATATCTCATTACTTTCTTTGTAGCTTTCTAATATTTCATTCGTGGATTGCTCTGGTATCTACCCAACATTGCAACTGCAAAACTAATATCTAGTCTTATATAGTTTTGAGCATATAATAGACTTTCAATTACACACCTATAAGGAATCTTATTCATTTGATTCCTTTCTAAGTTATTTTTTGGGCACTAGTTTTGGCTGAATTTTTCATCTCTAGTAATATGTGTATCATTAGCTAAGCAAAGCTGCATATTAAATCTATCCACGATATGATTAATATATCATTTTCGAGACAGTCCTAACAATCCTTGAAATTTATCCCTGAATATCTTAATAGCAATAACATAGGATACCTTATTCATATCAGTCATCTTAAAGTTCTTATTGAGAAATATCCTGATTTTATGTAATAAACTAAGATCATTACTAGCAAGTAAAATATTATCCACATGTAAGACTAATATAATAAACTTGCTCCCACTAACCTTCAAATATATGCACTGATCAATAGTGTTTTCATTAAATCCAAATAAAGTAATGGTATCATGAAACTTTATATATCATTGTATGAAAGCTTATTTAAGGCTATAAATGAATTTCTTAAGTTTACAAGCCCAACTTTATTTTCTCTTTTCTATGAACCATTTAGGTTGTTCTATATAGATTTCCTCATCTAGATCTCCATTTAGAAATATTATTTTCGGATCCATCTGGTGTCAGTCACTCAAGATCATAATGAGCTATTAATACCACGACAATCCTCAATAAGTCCTTTCGAGAAACTGGAGAAAAAGTCTCATTGTAGTCGATATCATTTTTCTGAGAAAAACTTTTGGCCATAAGTCTAGCTTTATATCGTTCGATATTACCCATCGAGTCATGTTTTATCTTAAAGACTCATTTACAACCAACTCCTTTAAAATTATTGGGCAATCCAACAAGTTTGCAAACATCATTTTGGTTGATTGATTTAACTCATCTTTTATTACATCATACCATTTTTTTAAATCATTACTTTATATGGCTTATGAAAACGATAAGGGGTGTCTTACTATTCCTATATCATAATCTGATTTTTGTATATATACTACATAATCATCAGAAATGACATATTTTCTTTTCCTTATGATGTCCTTGGATCTGTGCAATGACGAATAAATCATCATGAGATCATGATAATGATATTACTTCATCTTTAAACATATACCCTAAATATTTTCGATCATAGATTACTCGAAAGATACATCAAGATAACCAGATAGACCGGTGTGCTATACACTCGTCCATATGATGGAGGCAGTTAAGGTGCTCATTAAAGAATGAGCACATTGAATGATCTACATATGGAATGTTAGATGTTTAATGACACATCATCATCATACAATGATTTTATAGTACCAGTTATGTATCTAGTCCTTAGACTTGACATATCAAGGATGCCTTATTTGAGTACTCTTATGGAAGTTTCAAAACTAGTACAACGATTATTAAGAATGGTAGCCAACCTTACGAAGGTAATTGAGTGTCAATAGAGGATCATTCACTCTCAGTATCACAAGAGAAATATCTCATGTGTTCTATCTCAAGCAAATCCCTAGTCAAGGTCATTTGAATTATGAGAAAATGAGTTCTCCGACAGAATCCAATTAGAGAGACTTTGATGGATTCCGTATAGGCCTAATAGCACCATGCCTGATATATGATCTTTGAGATATTAGATGGATGAGGAATTATCGGTAACTATGGTAGGTCCAATAGATTCGATCATCTTGTACCGTTTGGGGGACTATGGCGTAGTGGCCTAGTATATCTATAGTCGATGAGTTGAGTGAATTATTATAAGGATAATAATTCACTGAGTCAAAAAAGAGTTCTGAATAAGAAGGGATTCTAATAGGTGCAACTCACGACTAGTTTAGTATTAGGCCTAGAGGGTCATACACATATGATAGAGGACGTAACAAACATAAGATTGGATATGAGATATCTAATAAGCCTTTGTTTTATTAGATTCATTAGGTAAGACCCAATAGAGCTTAGAGTGGTTATTGGATAGCTATCCAATATCCATTAAGTCAAGGGTAATTGGATGAAGATTCAATATCCAATAAGGAAGAATCCATTAGGTTAGCAGCATGAGCTCTCTATAAATAGGAGAGGAGCTCAAAGGGTCATAGGCTAGACCCATTAGCCACTGGCCTCCTCATCTCCTTCCCCTTCTTCCTCCCTTGCCATCATCTCCTATTTAGTGTGAGAGGACAACAAGAAGGGTTGGCCCTCTTCTTGTTTTACTACTATGTGGTAGTACACAAAAGCAAGGAAAGAACATGTGAGGAGGTACGTCGTTGCTACATTCATCATGTGGAACATATAGAGGAGCTTGCGAGAGTTCCTTCATCTATAGACTTGTGATATAACCCAATTAGGTGATCATAAATCTGCCAAGGACCCTTTTGTTATTGATAAAAGATCGATAATAAGAGCGAAAGCTAAAAAGATGAAAGAAGTCATAACTTGTTCATTGGAAGACATTTGGAAGGAACAAGCTGGTCAAGATTTGGTCAAAGTTTTATAGATAAAAGGAGAGCCAAAAAAGGTCAACGTGATTCAGATAAGTCCATACCATAAAGAAAAAGTCTAGCCTTGAAAGAATTACGAAATTTAATCCATATTTTGAAGAATAAAGGTGACTCAACCATGGTGGACCAAATTTGGAATTGTGGATAATTTTATTTTAGAATTCATGAATGATCTATATTCATGAATTGAGAATATAAATATTATTTAATATATTTAATTGGTTCATTCTCTTTTTACCTTGTCTTGCTCTATATAAACAAGGTTGAATCTCTTTGTAAAGAACAACTTAGATAAATATAATCATCTTCCAATATCGATGAGTGTTTATTTTTAAGTTTTTGCATGAACTTTGAAACTTATCAAGCATTTCTGCTTGTGACGTTTAAAAATCCTAAATCTTTATTTTCCTTTTTAACTTATCAAACTTTTTTAGTTTATGACGTTTATGGGAATCAAAGTGATGTTCTCATCTTTTATCATTTTTCTCTTTGATAAGGTGATTAGAATAGTTCATCTTACTTCAATCTTGAACGTTCCGTTTTGTTTCAATTCGTTGGAAGGTGTCAATTTATATTTCATATATATCATAGCTCTTTAGCTATTGGGATGTATGGTTGCTGAGTTGATGATTTCCGCCAACTTATATCTAGGATATTAAGGGATATATAAGTTCTCCTAGGTGAGAATATATTATACATCTTATGTCATTTTTGTTGTATTGAGTTTTATATTTTTGATCTTCGCATAATGATTAGATGTTCTATTTATTTAAGAAATTATTTTTTATTTTTGTTTTTTGCGATGCATGTAATGCATTCCTTAAGGCTTTTAAACAGTAACACCCTGGCTCGTACCCGTCAATAAGGATGGCAGGTAAGATGCTTAGCCATGCCAACGAGCAAAGATGGCATGAGGGTCGAGACAGGCGTTAACTTCTTGGCATGTAAACTGGGTGAAACGGGCAGTAGCAATGTGGGGGTGAGTCCTTCGGTAGTGAAACCTCCCCAAGTAGAGTGCTTTGTAACATATCCACTGCCATTGAGATTGCATTGGCAATATCGCCAACACATGCTTTATCATAGATGAAGGAGAATCACCTGCCTCAATAGGACTTCTGCATTAGCCATTGATTAGTGAGTCATGGTTGGCATGGTTAGGAACTGAACCAGGGGTCGAAGGCAAGCTTCACATTTGTGCCATCTAAGTTAACCCTCAGGCTCCCCTTCGTCTCTAGCAAGCTCGGAGATGCTATAGGCACCAACAACGATAGAATAGAAGTTTGACCGATGACCCACAACACCATAGTGGTAACAAATTTTAGGAATATTATTGTACGTTATGGTTTGGAAGACAAGAGAGGAGCCTTCCTTGATCTAGAAATCCTAAAATAATGGTTTAGAAAAATTAATTAGCACACATATTCATGCAAATTTATCTCTAGATCTTGATAGCATAATCTTATCAATTTTTATGATTCTTTTGATTCTAAAGGTGATTTTGTTGAGAACTTTGGAGTTTAGGAAATCCAAAGGGAGGTCAAGGAGTAGGTGATTTTCTTATCCAATTATTTATGTTAAATACAAGAAGACTTGAAATATTTATAGACCCTAATTAGTTTAAAAAATTAGAATCAAATATTAAAACATATTTGAAAAATCTAAATATGGTACAGCTGCTTTTATTTTGCAAAATCAAATATTAAGCAGTATAAGGTAACGCTTCTATATGAATGGTCAATATTTGAGTCATAAAAATAATTACTCTATAGCTTTTATTTTGAAAAAAATATTTATTCATTAAGAAATCAATTTTCAAATAATATCAATGAAATAAAATAAGATTGAGTAAGCCCTTCAAATCTAGCCCAATTAAAATGAAGCTCTCGGCTTAGAGAGCCACAGCGCAGAGGTAATTTATAATATTATAATTAAAATTTTATTCAGAATATAATTTTTTTTATTAGAGAGGTATATTGCATATATTGGTTAACTTTAGATCATCCCATATTCATAACAATCTCATACAGTGCTAAAATGTCTTGCAAGGTGTATATATTTCTCAAGTTCCTAAGTTTGAGGTTTAGTAGTTTCTCTTAAATTGGAGTTGAAATAAAGGGAAAGCAAGGTATTTGTTGAGAATTTTACCTTAGAGAGGCTTGGGTACATTAAAGGAAAATATTTTGTCTTTGATCTTGATATCGAATATGAGTCATTAGCTTCAAGAAGACAATTGATAAAGAGGTCATCAACTGAGTCTTGAGTTTACCATCAAAGCATCCTTATCAGATGTCGGAATCCTATCTGAATTAATTACCAATCAACTCCTTCCTTCATTGATATATTGGAGAACTAACATGAGAGAAAAGTAGAATAGGCCAATAGAATCAAATGTAAATTCAAAGAGGCATACTTGAACACCATTTAAGAATAGTTCTTGCAGAGATAAAAGATATCCTTAAATGTAATTTAATTAATATAACTGCGGGCTATATAAAGCACATGTACTTTTTCATGAAACACATGGAGTTGGAATTGTAAAAATATTTCAGGAGTTCGTCTTGTCGCTAACCTTCTTTTTTAGTTTTACAACCTCATCTATCTCTTTATCCCGGCAATTAATGTGTCCTCAAGCATATTTTATATTAAAATTTTAAATTAAAAAAAAGAATTATTGATGCTTGTTAGATCCAAATGAATGTTCTTCTTTACTCTCTAGACGTATAGGAGTTTGCATAATGTAGATTTGTTAAGTCAAATATAGAAGAAAAAGATAAAATAGATTGGCTCATTAACCTTAGTCTTTCATAAGATCAGATCTTCAATTTAATCTTTGAAGGTCTAATCTTCGGGTTGTAGAGTCTGACAAAGACTTTTTTATATTAACCAGTAAGGATTTTATCTTGATGGTTTCTCATTAAGGTCCCTAGTTGAAAATTGTATATAAGGTCATCCCAATGAGAGAGAGTCATTGATAAATTCAATTTAGGTTAAAGATATTAGGATAAGGTTATTATCATTTAATCTCATATTCTATAAAGTATTTAGGTAGTGTATATCAATGGAGTTACCTGGCAATTGTTACACTTTTGATAAGGGCATTGACGATCCAAATAAAAAACGAGCAATGCATCATCGTGCCCAAGGTCAAGATGTTAAAGCTTTTTTCCCTTAAATATAATTTATGGATCTCTATTATGCAACAATAAGCATAAGCTTTTCTAGCTAAAGAGTTCATAGTGGTTTTCATACAAGTAATTTGCTCTAGACATTAGCCTATTGCATTCAACATGCAATTTAGCCAATATGAGTATTTTTGACTACTTCGTGTAACATATTAACCACTGTTTTGGGCACAAATTTAACGTACCATGAATGATTATTTTTCATAAAGTAAAATATTAAAATCTGAAAATTAAAGCTACTCAGTGATAAATATACTTAAAGAGAGCCTTCACAGTTAACAACTATCAATAAGTTAGGGTGGGAGAATGCTAGAAATTAAATTTATCCCATTTACTGTCAATAATAGATTCGAAGAAACATACTTGAAAAGTTAGAAAGTCGTACAGAAAATATTTTATATTAAAGTTAGTTCTCGAAAGAAGAGAGATTTATTTGATATATCTATGGGTCTCAATCAAGTCTGTGTTGTGTTATATCAAGATTTTTAATTAAGAGCAATTTAGTAATTTAACTTAGATGGTTGGATATCTACCCTAATCGGACCAAGGTTGACCCCAGAGGTGGGAATTGAAAACACAGACGATTCTTAATTGGATTAGTAGGGATTAATTAGAGATAAATTACATTGCCATAATAGGGATTAATTAGAAATAAATTACATTGTCATGATTTAATTTTGTGTTTGAACTTTTAATATTTTAAATATAGATTTGGGAGGAGGCTATACCCAAACTCAACCACTCTCCTTTCACGTGGGTTTCACGTGGTTGAAAATGTGCGATTACGTTATTAGTTGAATGGGATGGGCCTTTTTGGTCATCGAGTGTATTGCTTTACTACGAAAGGTCATGGAGTATACTGCTTTATCGATTAGGGTCATCGATGACTATTTTTAGGTCATCGAGTGTACTGCTTCATCGATTAGAGTTTCCGAAGGGTAGGAGGTTTAGAGAAGCGGAAGAATGATGGGTGTGTTCACCTTCGTGTGCCGCAGCACTAACGACGATTGGAGCGCGAAGCAGCTCTCCACTGACGTCAATGTGTCAATCGGTTTGACCTTCGACCTCCAACGGTGGCTTTGTGCAGGCGACGCTCATCATCGACGCCTCCGGTGGCGTCCAGTCTTCCTTCTCCATTGCTCTCACCCTCCTCGACCGTCTTCTAGGTGAGATATCTCAAGGATATGTCGCTCTCCACTCTCCCTGGCTTTCATTGACTCTCACGTTGACCTATTGCTTTTATATGACTGTGAGCATAAAATTTATAATATGTTATAAGTTATATGAAAATTTTTTTATGGCAGTACTGAAATTAAATAACGTTAGATTGATTTCTAGATGAGTATTTTTCGATGCTATCAGACAAATATTTCTATCTGATATACGTCGATCTACAAAGAGAACTAGAACCCTTCCTTTTTTTCTATCTTTTCACAGGACCATTGATATTGATGGTTTAGGAGTTCCTGTCTATTTATAGGCGAGAGCAAAAAGGTCTAAAATAAATTATTATAAGAGTTTCGCTCATCAAGGGTATCTATCCCCTAAGGAATCCTTCTATAATATGGATTTATTTTCTATTGGTTAATATATGTAATCAGAATCCAATTAATTCTATTATATATCTTATCTAATTATAAGAGCCACATAACCTAACATTCCTTCATTTGGTCAATTAATTCATAAGATATAAAAGATATTCAAAATCAAAATAAATAAAATAAAATTTGTTTGAAAATAATTTTACATAATTGGATTCTGAAAATTTTAAAAAATAATTTATACATTGTCATGAATTTTAAAATAAATCAATAAGTCTAATAAGCACAATAATACTATATTCAATCCAACTATTAATATGAGTGATAACAATTATATATCATCAATGTCACACTTCATTCTATGTACCACAACATTATTAATCTTTCCTTATATAGTCTATAATGACTCTTATAATTTATCTTGTCAAGACAATCTTGTCATTGTATTTAATATAATATGTATAAACATAAATATGAATAGGATAACAAAAATAAATAACTTGAATTATGTAAAGGGAAATATCAATAATATAATCCACTTAAACTTGCATCATCATATCTTTTATGGATTGCTCATAAGCTCCATTCTAAAAATATATTCTTTAAATATTTTACGTTATAAAGCTTTGATAAATAGATAAGAAATCATCATAGTGGTACTCAAGTTCTCAATTGACACTTGTTGTTTCTGGACTCTTTCTCTCACCACCAAGTACTTTATCTCGATGTGCTTGAAACTACTAGAGTACTTATCATACTTAAAGAAAACTATTACAGTGTTATCATAAAATATCTTCAGTGGCCTGACAATTGAGTCGACCACACCAAGTCATGAGATCAAATTTCGCAACTATAAAGTTTGATTTGTGGTCTCAAAGTATGTCACAATTCAGCTTCCATTATTGATGATGCAATAAGCAATTGTTTTGCACTTCTCCAAGAAATTGCCCCACCAACTAACATGAACATAAATCCTGAAGTAGATTTCCTACTATCGAGATAATTTACCAAATCAACATCTGAATATTGTTAAAATATGAAGTAATAATGAAAAGCCTGATTGAAGTTCGTTGATTCATCATTTATTTATACAGATGAAGGGGAGGATTTTTCTCAACTAATCCATGAGATTTCTTTGTTTAGTTAGGAAAATCATATATATTATCATGCCCTTGCAAGATCTGGCTCCAATCAAGGATGTCGATCTTGGACTGATGTAATGAAAAGAGTTTACAGCTAAGAGTTTATGTGCAATGATGACAATGTCGGGCTTGTCGACGCCAGAAAGGAATATGGCACTGGGGGTTGCGACTGCCAAGAAAGAGGGAAAGCTGCAGTGTTCAATGGCCAACTATAGAGTCGTGGAAAGCTCCACATAGCTATGGCAATCAGTAAAGCTGTGGAGATGAGACATCATCATAAAGCAAGTGCAGCAAGGAGCAGGTGCGAAAGGGGGCATGCATAGTAGAATGGGTGACAGTTGGGTTCTGCTAGAAGCAATCAGCGATGGGAAATAGGGAGGAGAAGGGACCAGGCAGTAGGAAGCACTCTTCGTCAGTTTCAACACTAACGGAGGAGGAGGAAGAGCCGTCGAATCAACAGCAGAAAGGCTCAGCTCAGTTGTAGGAGAAGCTTGTCAAGTTTCAAGCGAGGAAATCCATAAGATCTACCACGGTAATTGTATGAGGAGGAGGAGCTGACGCAGGTGACCTCGTCGAGGAAGCGATTCTGAAGAGGGAAAGGAGACCATCGAGGGAGTTGAGGGGGAAGGGAGTAGCAGTGGTGAATGAAGCCTCACCAACGGACGCAACGTCTGGGAGAGAAAGGGCCCATCGATGAGAATTTGCTATCGTTGGATAATGAAAAAAGAAGATGTAATCGCTCTTAAAGAGAGAAGAGCTCTGATACTATGTTAAAATAAGAAGTAATAATGAAAAGCCCATTTGAAGTTCATTGATTCATCATCTATTTATATAGATGAAGAGGATGATTTTTCTCAACTAATCCACAAGATTTTCTCGTTTAGTTAGAGAAATCATATCTGTTATCAAATATCCCATCACTTCAAGCTGAGCATATAATCTTTCGTCCTCTATAGATATCTTATTGCTTTCTTGTAGCTTTTCAATATTTCATTCTACCCAGCATTGCAACTACAAAACTAATATATGGTCTTGTATAATTTTGAGCATATAATAGACTTTCAATTGTGCACCCATAAGAAATATTATTTATTTAATTTTTTTTATGTCATTTTTTGGGCACTGGTTTTAGCTAAATTTTTGTCTCTAGTAATAGGTGTATCATTTGCTGAGCAAAGTTATATATAAATCTCTTCAATATATGATTAATATATCCTTTTTTAGACAGTCCTAACAATTCTTGAGATCTATCCCTAAATATCTTAATGCCAATAACATATGATACCTCATTCATATCAATTATCTTAAAGTTCTTGTTGAGAAATATCTTTGTTTTGTGAAATAAATCAAGATCATTACTGACAAGTAAAATATCATCCACATATAGGACCAATATAATAAACTTGTTCCCACTAATCTTCAGATATATACAGTAATCAATAGTGTCTTCCTTAAAACTGAAAGAAGTAATGGTATCATGAAATTTTATATATCATTGTCTAAAAGCTTATTTAAGGCTATAAATAGATTTCTTAAGTTTACAAACTCAACTTTTTTTTTCTTTTCTATTAATCCTTCGTGTTGTGTTCTATATAGGTTTCCTCATCTGGATCCTCATTTAAAAATATTATTTTAACATCCATCTCGTATAACTCAAGATCATAATGAGGTATTAATGTCATGACGATCCTCAACATGTCCTTTCGAGAAACTGGAGAAAAACTCTCATTGTAGTCGATGCCTTCTTTTTGAGAAAAATATTTAGTCACAAGTGTGGCTTTATATTATTCAATATTACCCACCAAGTTATGTATTGTCTTAAAGACCCATTTACAACCGACTCATTGACAATTATTTGGTAATTCAACGAGTTTCCAAACACCATTCTGGTCAATTGATTTTAATTCTTCTTTTATTACATCATACCATTTTTCAGAATTATTATTTTCTAGGGCTTGTGAAAATGATAAGGGGTCTTTTTTTATTCCTATATCATAATCTGATTCTTGTAAATATACCACATAATGATCAGAAATAACATATTTTCTTTTCCTTTTAGATCATCTGAAAGCTACCAATTGCAATTATTCTACAAGATCATCAGCAACGACATTAACATCAAGTGAGAGTTCGTCGATGTTATTTTGTTGTTCATCCTCATCAATTCTCTCATTGATTTGAGGAACAATAATTTTTCAAATATGAGATGATATGAGAGAATTAACTTGAATCTCATCGATATCAAAATTAATCCTTACTAGGAATCCTGTTCATGATATATATAATTGTCATAAGAGCTTCACCCCACATTGACTCAAGTATAGAGGAATAACTCATAATACTCAGTAACCATATTCATAAGAGTGTGATTTTAACTTTCAACAACACTATTCAGCAAAGACAACTATAACATAACTAAAACTCCCCCTCTCTTCCTATCGTTTCACAGGACCATTGATATTGATAGTTTTAGGGAGGATGAGAGAATAGTCGTAATTTTTCAATTATATTTCCTTATTCACCTTTAGGGTTCATAGGAGGTCCCGTCTATTTATAGGCGAGAGCACAGGATTTAGGATAAGTTATTAGGAGATTTCCTTCTATCAAAAGTATTCCCTAAATAATTTTTCTATAATATAAACTTATTTTATATTGATTAATACTTGTCATTAGAATCCAATTAATTCTATTATATATCTTATCCCATTATAAAGTACAACATAATTTATCATTAAAAAAAATCTTTAACTTTTTGTTCTGTTTATTGTTTGTCTTGAATGTTATCCCGGAGATTTAACTGGTTCACTATATTTATGATCATGTTAGATTTTATTGTTTCCATTCCTTTTTTCTATTTTTCTTAAGGAGATTCTGATTAGATACGTATCTCGTTCAGCTTCTGTTGGCTTCCGTTTTGGACATTGCATTTTGGTGAGCGATTGAGCTTCGAGAAAGAGTGTCCGGGAAAGCTTAAAAGGGAAAATGTGAGACGTGAAGGAGACATGACAGTAGTGCAATAGAATGTTTTGTGTGGACTCCACTATTCCAGATAAATTTGTTGTTTGTTCAAGAGTAATTAATGGTCGTGAAAATATTATCACGCTATAAACTTGATGGTGTTATTAGAGTTATATATGCTTTGTGAGCGTTTATGGTGGTCCTTTTTTAGTTGAAATTTCTGGTACTGGGTTCAGGTCAAGGTTGAAATTGCTATGAGAAGATTTTACATAGTTATTGAGTGTGTGGTGCTTGCAAACTGAGGTGTGCTTTAAGTGATAGGAATGTGATGGGGAAAGAAGACATGTTTTGCTTTTTGAGGAGACTTTTAGTGAGTGCTCCTATTTAGATAGTACTTATTTTAGTAAATAAGGAGGGTATGTTGGTCTGCTAGAGAGAAAACATTTTGAGTTGGTCTCTCTATTGATAGTAGTAGCAGTAATTTGTCATTAATTGATGAAATTGGTGCTTACCTTGTGATCAATACACATTCCTTTAGTTTGTCCAACATGGTGATTTATGATTATGATACTTATTTTTGAGTGTTTTCATTGTGTGGTGTTTCAGCTCAACTCCATTGAACATCCTAATCCTTTGTTTTTATAGGCTTCATATCTATTAGTTTATGTCATTAACATAAGGTCACGAGGGACCGAGTACTTTTAGCAGATATAATTTTGCTCCTATATTTTTTTATGAGGCATAAAGCAGATGTCTTATCTTGTGTTGTAATTATGTATTATTTAGGGTATTTCAAATCAATAAAATCTTGAGTCATGTAATATCCTCCTAATTTAGTTATAATCTTCTTTGATTGAGGAGTTGGCTAGGGTTTGAGAAGTATCCCCTAATTCAGCTATCATGATTGAGGAGTTCTCTCTCTAGGGTTAGGATTTTTGGAGTCCTATATAAAGCATGTAGCCACAAGTACTTTTAATCAGGCAAAGATCTCTTTTATTCAGCCTTGTGATCGTCTACTTAGGAGGGAGAAATCCCTACAATATTTCAAAGGAGTTGATCCCTTTCAAGCGATCAAACAATGATAGAATTCTGTAGAGTTCTATCATTTGGTATCAAAGTAGCAATCTTGGTGCCTCGCTGCCCTTCCAGCCGTCCACCATCATCCAAGCAATTCTCCACAATTGCAATCTTCATCGTCGACTCCACCGTCATCACCATTTACCGCAGATCTATTATCTATTGCCGCTATTCCAAATTGCATCAGGATCTGGTCCTCTTTCGCAAAACCTTACTGCTACTACAATTTTATACCAAAAAAAAAATAAAAAGAGTTCTCGTTTATTCCCTCATTGTAAAATACTCATCATCATAAAGTTGCTATCCTTATGAACGAAAGAACACTGCAAAAATTTTCAGTCGCATACTTGTTGCCAAAAATCAACCTTGCTACCATCTTTTTCTAACAAAAACTTTTACATACTTTTTACATCGACTCAGCTTTCATCTGCATCAGATTCTTCTTTGAAATTATCTCTAAAAATATCCATATATGCTACAACTTTTCATTGTAAAACTATTGATTTTTTCGATGAGAATTTTGTTGCCAAAACATTCATCACTGTTCTTGCTGCATTCATACCGAGATTTCCTTCTATATTTTCATCATCTTTGCTAGCATCAGCACCGAATTCTTGTTGTCAATTCTCTCTACAAAGCATCAGTTTATTGCTGAAATTTTTATTGAAAAATTACTGCGTCTCCGACAAAAAATTCTGCCACATGATAGATCTTTCGCGATGTGTGAGAGATTGATTTTATCTAGGGAGATCGTATATCCCTATATTTCAGATTCGGATGAAGAACATGAATGAGGTCAAGCATCCTCCTCTCTAGCGATATCCACATGATAGATCTCTATAGCGAAACTCCTCCAATCTGATCTCGCAACTCTTGCACAAAGGGAGGGAGGAGAATAAGAGGTGGTGGCTAAATCTGCAGCCTATCAACCATGAGTCTCCCCTCATATTTATAGAGAGCCACCAAAAAACCCTATAGCTCATTCCTTAGTGGGTATTGGATTTCCATCTAATTACCTACTAACTTGTATTATTGGATCTCTATCCAATAATCTTCTTAGGCCTCTAATTTGGCCTTAATCAAGGAGCTCATCAGTATAGAGTCTCATCTAATGAGAATAGAGGCTAATTGGATCTACATCCAATCCTCTATTCGCTGAAGCATCCACCATATGTGTGTGACCCTCTAGGCCCGATATCGAGCTGGCTGTGAGTCACTCCCATCAGAACTCTTTCTGATATAGTGAATTATTATCCCTATAATAATTCACTCGACTCATCGACTATGGACGTACTAAGCCACTACGCCATACTCCCTAGATAGTACAGGAGGAACAAATCTGTCGGACATGTCTGTCAACAGTTACCATGTATCTATAATCCCTCATCCAACTAATATCTCAAAGACCGTATATTGGGCATGGTACTATCAGGTCACATACAAAATCTTTCATAGTCTCGCTCTAATCGGATTCTCCCAGAGAACTCTTTCTCTCTCAATCCGAATGACCCTGGTTAGGGATTTGTTTGAGCAAGCAAATATGGGATATTTCTCTCGTGATACCGAAAGTGGATGATCCTCTATTGACACTCAATTACCTTCGTAAGGTTGGCTAACAATCCTGATAACCAACTGTACCAGATTTGGATTCAAACCTGTAAGTCTGGCATCAAAGAAATGAGTACTCATACAAGGCATCCTTGGTGTCTCAAGTCTAAGGACCAGATACATAACTAAGACTATGGAATCACTATCTGACATTAGGTATCATTAACCATATAACATTCCATAAGCGGATCAATCAGTGAACTCATTCTCCAATGAGCACATATACTATATCCTTAGTGTCTCCACATAAGTGGCTATGAGACCAACCGCATCCATCATATAGATGGGAATATAGTACATCGATTTGTCTGGTTTCTCAATGTACCTCTTGGGTAACCTATGACTTGGATTATTTAGGATCTGTGTTTAAAGGTGAATCGATCTCATTATCGTGATCTCATCACGATCCGACTCTCATTGCACAGAACCAAGGATATCATAATATATATGTAACAGATAATGTGAGAAGATGCCAATATTAATCATAAGCAAAAAGATCACACTGCGTATCACACGTGCCATCACTCACGTGATTGGCTTGCAGGGCACCTATAACCAGCAATCTCCCACTTGCTCGAAAGCCAATCACCTATGTGTCTGATCCCATCAGACCCCTGTGGTGCTCAAATACAATATGAGTCAATTGTTTCGTCAGTGGATCTGTAATGTTATCTTCAGATGAAACTATTTACATTGCTATATCTTTTCAGGTCATGATCGC
This sequence comes from Ensete ventricosum, assembly GCA_029747655.1. Classification (NCBI taxonomy): domain Eukaryota; kingdom Viridiplantae; phylum Streptophyta; class Magnoliopsida; order Zingiberales; family Musaceae; genus Ensete; species Ensete ventricosum. Next base: position 23,738,980 of record JAQQAF010000007.1, on the reverse strand, counting down.
TCTAATCAGATGGAACCTCTTCAGAATAATTCTGATGAGACCTGAGTTCCCTTGCTAGAGTTATCACCATGTCGTTGTCACAATATATGGGAGTCAGCTCCACGCTGCTTGGTATGACTCCCAAATCTTTGATGAAGTTTTTCATCCACACCCCTTCCTTTGTTGCTTCTGCTACAGCAATGTATTCCGCCTCTGCAGTCGAGTCAATAATAGTATCTTGCTTGGAACTCTTCCAGCTTATTGCTCCTCCATTCAAGGTGAAAACATACCTTGAATTTGACTTGCTATCATCAATGTCAGACTGAAAACTCGAGTCCGTGTAGTCTTCAACCTGGAGGCTACCTCCTCCATATACCAGTAAAAGATTCTTAGTTCTTCTCAAGTACTTAAGGATACACTTTACTATATTTCAGTATTCTAAACCTGGATCTGCTTGATACCTGTTCGTGACACTCAGAGCATTGCTATATTAGGCATGGTATATAGCATCACATACATGATAGACCCTATCGCTAAGGCATAAGGTATTTTATTCATGTCTACCCTTTCATCAAGAGTTTTTGGGGACATACTCCTAGAAAGTGATATTCCATGTCTCATCGGTATAAGACCTCTCTTGAAATTCTCCATGCCAAACCTTTTGATAATGGAGTTTATGTACCTAGACTAGGATAAGCCAAGCCTCCTTTTGGATCTATCTCTATATATCCGGATCCTCAAAATATAGGATGCTTCCCCTAAGTCTTTCATGGAGAAGTTTCTAGATAGCCAAGCTTTTACTGTGGAGAGCATTCCTACATCATTTCCAATGATTATGATGTCATCCACATATAGCACCAAGAAGGTGATAGTGCTCTCACTTATCTTCCTTGACACACAAGGCTCATCTTTGTTCTTAACGAAGTTATAAGATCTGATCACCTCATCAAATCTTATGTTCCAACTCCAAGAAGCTTGCTTCAATCCATAAATGGATCTAAGCAACCTGCACACTTTATCTGGACTCTCTTTGGATACGAATCCCTCTAGCTGTATCATATACACCTCCTCCTCGAGGTTGCCATTAAGGAATGACGTTTTGACATTCATTTGCCAGAGCTCATAGTCATAGTGTGCTGCAATGGCCAAAATAATTCTAATGAACTTAAGCATGACTACAAGTGAAAAGGTTTCGTCATAGTCAACTCCTTGTCTTTAACGATATCATTTAGCTACCAACCTTGCTTTATAGGTCTCTACCTTTCTACCCACTCCGATCTTCTTCTTGAAGATCCATTTACAACTGATGGGTACAATACCCTCAGGTGCATCTATAGGTTCCAAACCTTGTTAGAGTATATGAAATCCATCTCAGAATTTATGGCTTCTTGTCACTTCTCGGAGTCTATACTCATAATAGCCTCCTCGTAGGTCTGAGGATCAACATCCCGAGAATCATCTCCACTGATATGTCTCACATATCTTTCAAGAGGGTGAGATACTCTACTAGACCTATGAAAAGTTAGAATTTGTGTGTTAGGTACCTGAACAGACTCGAGCTCTAGAATGGTGCTCGAGCAGGTTCTCCAATCTCTCTCAATTTTATCTCACTCCCACTATTTCCACCAAGAATGTCTTCCTTCTCAAGGAACACAGCTTTCTTGGCAACAAAGACCTTTCGGTCCTCGGGATGATAGAAATAATACCCCAAAGTCACCTTAGGGTATTCCACGAACGTGCACCGTTTTGTCCTTGATTTCAACTTGTCAGAGTTGTGTCTTCTAACGTGGGTAGGACATCCCCAAATCTTAACCACCTTAAGATCGGGTTTCTTTTCTTTCTCTATCTCATATGGTATAGACACTACCGACTTTGATGGAACTTTGTTCAAAAGGTAAGCTGTGGTCTCTAGGGCGTACCCCTAGAATGAGATGGGTAGGTCAGTAAAACTAATCATGGACCGCACCATGTCTAACAGCATGTAATTCCTCCTTTCTAATACACCATTGAGCTGAGGTGTATAAGGAGGTATCCATTGGGATATAATTTCATTGTCCCTGAGGAAATGGGTGAACTCTGTATTCAAGTACTCTCCTCCTCGATCTGATCAAAGAGTTTTAATACTCTTTCCAATATGGTTCTCCACCTCATTTTTATATTCTTCGAATTTCTCAAAGGCCTTAAATTTGTACTTCATTAAGTACATGTGTCCGTACCTAGAGAAATCATCATTGAATGTAATGAAGTATGAGTAACCACCTATAGCCCGAGTCAACATGGGACCACATACATCACTATATATGAGTTCCAATAACTCGATGGCTCTCTCTCCAGTTCCACTAAAAGAAGAGTTGGTCATTTTCTCACGAAGGCAAGGTTCGTAAGTTGTATATGACTCGTAGTCAATTGGATCTAAGTATCCATCTTTTAACAACTTTTGAATCCTTCCCTCATGTATATGACCTAGCCTACAATGTCATAGATATGCATTTTTCACCTCATCTCTTTTCCTCTTAGACATATTTATATTCATAATATGTGGAGAAGTGTCTAACACATATAAGCCATTTATAAGGGTCCCTCTAGTGATGATCTCATCATCCATAATTATTGAACAACTATTATTCTCAAAAACTAATTTATATCCACTAATTGTCAAACAAGAAATAAAAATAATATTTTTGATAATAGAAGGGACAAAATAGCATTCATCTAATCCACTAATAGCTCCACTAGGCAGATGTAGGATTCCCCCCCACCCAACAGCAATTGTAGCAACTCTTACTCCTTTGCCCATTTTGAGGTCAATCTCGTCTCTAGCCAGTCTCCTTAGTCTTGTCAGAACTTACAACTAATTACAAATATGATAAGCACTACCAGTATCTACTGGTTACAGGTGCTCTGCAAGTCAATCACGTGAGTGATGACACGTGTGACACGTTGTGTAATCTTTTTGCTTATGATTAATATTGGCATATTCTCATATTATATTATTTGTTACATATATATAGTGATGTCATTGGTTCTGTGCAATGGGAATCAGATCGTGATAAGATTATGATAATGAGATCGATTCACCTTTAAACATAGATCATAAATAATCCTAGTCAGAGGTTACTCGGGAGGGACATCGAGATAACCGGATATACCGGTGTACTATATACCCGTCCGTATGATGGAGGTGGTGGTCTCATAGTCATTTGTATGGAGACACTAAGGATATAGTACAGGTGCTCACTAGAGAATGAGTTCAATGATTGATCCGCTTATGGAATGTTGTATAGTTAATGATACCTAATGTCAGACAGCGATTTCATTGTCCCAATTGTGTGTTTGGTCCTTAGACTTGAGACACCAATGATGCCTTGTATGAGTACTCATTTCTTTGATGCTAGACTTACAGGTTTGGAAAGTTTTAGATCTGGTACAACTGGTTATCAGGATTGGTAGCCAACCTTACGAAGGCAATTGAGTGTCAATAGAGGATCATCCACTCTTGGTATCATAAGAGGAATATCCTAAATGTGCTTGCTCAGATAAATCCCTGGCTAGAGTCATTCAGATTGAGAGAGGAGGAGGTCTCCGATAGAATCCGAATAGAGCAAGATAAACTGATTTCGTATGTGACCTGACAATACCATATCCAATATACGGTCTCTGGGATATTAATTAGATGAGTGATTATAGATACATGGTAACTGTGGACAGACAGGTCCGATGGATATGATCCTCACTGTACCATCTGGGGACTATGGCGTAGTGGCCTAGTACGTCCATAGTCGATGAGTCGAGTGAACTATTATGAGGATAATAATTCACTATATCAGAAAGAGTTCTGATGGGAGTGACTCATAGCTAGCTCGGTATCGGGCCTAAAGGGTCACACACATATGGTGGATGCTTCAGCGAATAGAGGATTTGATAAAGATCCAATTAGCCCCTATTCTCATTAGATGAGACCCTATTTTAATAGGCTCATTGATTAGGGCTCAATTATAGGCCTAAGGAGATTACTAGATAGAGATCGAATAATGCAAGGTTAGTGGGTTATTGGATGGAGATCCAATATCCAGCAAGGAAGGAGCCCTAAGGTTTTTGGTGGCTCTCTATAAATAGGAGGGGAGACTCATGGTTGATAGGCTACAGCTTTAGCCACCACCTCCTATTCTCATCCCTCCCTCTGAGCAAGAGTTGCAAGATCAGATTGGAGGAGTTTCACTGCAGAGATCCATCGTGTGGATACCGCTAGAGAGAAGGATGCTTGACCTCCTTCATCTTCTCCATCCGAATCTGGAATATAGGGATATACGGTCTCCCTAGGTAAAATTAATCTCTTACACATTGTAGTTTTTTCAGTTTTTATGATTTTTCTCGTTACCACAATCTTTTGCACGACGATTTAATCTGCGTGGGAAATTAGTTTTTGTTTTGATTTCTGCTGTGCATGTGATACACCCGCCGAGGTTTCCCGACAGTGGTATCAGAGCCAAAGTTTTCGTGTGAAAAATTAGTTTTAAACTACATGTGATGAGATTGAATAACATAGAACTATTCTACGCCCTTGTTGCAGTGATTGGCAGCGAAAATAGGCGTTGCCTACGGGGGAGGGGCGGCCACATGCAAGCTGTCTGCATGCAGAGGTGGCTGGCCATGGCCAGGCCCCTTGCAGGGGCGACCGACCATGGCATGGCTACCCGCAAGGGGCGGCCGGCTGCAGCCAAGGCCTGCATGGGGGTGGTTGGCTGCGGCTAGGCCCCTTGCAAGGGGTGGTCGCCCGCAGGGGCAGCAGCCCGCAAGGGGCGACCACGGCCAGCTAGAGATAGCCTGCAGGGGCGATGACACCGACCGCAGGGGTGGCCGCCCCTTGGCAACAACGGAGGCGCAATAAGGGTGAAGGAGGGCTAGGGCATCTTTTTAAGAAAAAGATGGTTATGCCCCTCAGAATTTAAGAAATTTCAGCTCTGTCCCCCTTATACGAAATTCCTTAAATGCCCTCAATATTTTTAAAAATTTTGAGGACTGTCCTCTCATCCAAAATAAAACACCCTTAATAATTTTGAAATTCCGAGGACTGTCCTCATGTACAGAATTTCAAAAATACCCTTGATAATTCTGAAAATTTTGAGGACTATCCTCTCATCCAGAATTACAAAAATATCCTTGATAATTCTAGAAATTTCGAGCATGTCATGGTTTTCAAAAAATAATTAATTAAATAGTTTCATTAATTATTTTATATATCTAGTAATCCTACATATGATGTGATGTACATGTGATGTATGATGTGGATGGATAATCATGAGCCATGTGTTGTGATGTGTGTAATTATGATTATTATTATTATTGAGAACTGCGAACCTATTTTTTCTCGTTTATCGTTGGGCCATGACTGTGATTATTTGTAATTACATGGAGAGACACAACAGGAGCGTGGAGGTTACAGCGGGACCCACGATGCCATGGCGGGAGATCATGACGCATGGTGATGCAACGCTCCGACGGAACCGATGATGACGAGATCAACAATCACAGGGCATGAAGATGCGCCGATGCACATATAGATCTTATTGTGAGTGATTAGGCCTATTGGCTCGGGCTTAATCATATTAGGTGATGGCTCATGATCATCGGTATCATGAGAGGAATATCTCATATGTGCTTGCTCAGACAAATCCTTGGCCAGGGTCATTCGGATTGAGAGAGGAGTTCTCCGGTAGAACCCGAATAGAGCAAGATAAACTGATTCCGTATGTGACCTGACAGTACCATGTCCAATATACGATCTCTGGGATATTAATTGGATAAAGGATTATAGATACATGGTAACTGTGGACAGACAGGTCTGATGGATTTGATCCCCCCGTACCGTCTGGGGACTATGGCGTAGTGGCCTAGTACGTCCATAGTCGATGAGTCGAGTGAATTATTATGGGGATAATAATTCACTATATCAGAAGGAGTTTTGATGGGAGTGACTCACGGCTAGCTTGGTATCGGGCCTAGAGAGTTACACACATATGATGGATGCTTCAGCGAATAGAGGATTGGATGGAGATCCAATTAGCCCCTATTCTTATTAGATGAAATCCTATGTTGATGGACTCCTTGATTAAGGCTCAATTATAGGCCTAAGGAGATTATTGGATAGAGATCCAATAATACAAGATTAGTGGGTATTAGATGTAAATCCAATACCAAGTAAGGAAGGAGCCCTAGGGTTTTTGGTGGCTCTCTATAAATAGGAGGGGAGACTCATGGTTAATAGGCTACAGTTTTAGCCACCACCTCCTATTCTCCTCCCTCCATCTGAGCAAGAGATGTAAGATCAGATTGGAGGAGTTTCATTGTAGAGATCCATCTTGTGGATACCGCTAGAGAGGAGGACGCTTGACCTGCTTCATCTTCTCCATCCGGATCTGGAATACAGTAATATACAATCTCCCTAGGTAAAATCAATCTCTACACATCGTTGTTTTTTTTGTTTTTTATGATTTTTCTCACAACCCCAATCTTTTGCACGACGATTTGATATACGTGGGAAATCAATTTTTGTTTTGATTTCCGTTGTGCATGTGATGCACCCGTTGAGGTTTCCAACATTATCCAATACCCATGTGTTATCATGAAAATTTGACAAGTGAAGACTGGTCATGAATATACCTGAAGCTTCTCCAAGCTTCTGTTTCGCCTTATCTGCAAGGTAGTCCTTACAATTCCTCTTCCAATTCCCGTCTTGGCCGTAGTGGAAGCATTATCCTTTGTCCTTTGTCAGGTCTTTCTTGGTAACCATTGTCTTACCTAGTCTTTTTTTATCTTTGCCCTTCTTAAGTGTCTTATTAGCATTCCTTTTCCTATTAGTCTCACCAATATAGAGAACTGACTTTTATTTCTCGATGGTACTCTTAGCTTCCCTCAACATATTGAGGAGCTCAGGTAGAGTCACCTCAAACTTGTTCATATTAAAGTTAATAATGAACTGTGAAAAGGAATCTGGTAGGGACTGAAATATAAGATCAACATACAAGTTATCCTTTAGGACTATCTTTATACTTCACAAAGCGAGCGATCTCATCCTCGCTTGTCCTTTCCTCCAGCGTGGGCACAATCGTATTAAGGACATATACAATTTTCTCTTTCGTAAGAACAATTCTCAAATTACAGAGCCTTTGGACCAATGCGACGATTGACATTAAATATGCCACATAGGGGTTTTAAAAGCGACAAACAAGATATAGCAAAAATAAATAACATACAAATTTTATAGAAAATACTAATTAAGATATGAACTTCTATATTAATATACTCCCACTATATTCTTAGCGAATCACACGACACCCTCGACACGTGAGACGAAAGTCTCCGGCAAACTCCTAGTGGGATCGGGATCCAATTAGCATCTTAATGCAATCTCGAGGGACTCGACCAACTACACTAAACCCAAAAGATAGACAACTCTTGTCGATCACAACTCCTTTTGATTCCCGTCATGTTCGACTTCTGAATCATCATGGTCTCGACTGCTCGACCAACCATAAAGTTCAGTTAAGTCATCACTATCGTTACAAGATAAGTCTGATTCGATGGATATGCTCTCAACTGCTCGACCAACTCATATTATGTCCTCAGGTCACCGGTGACATATATATGTCGTAGGCAAGAACTCGATCACGTAGATAGGTGAGCCTCAAGTGACTTGACCAACTCAACCTATGTCGGGATTCAATTTCTTCTTATAACGATGGAATGCCACGTGGGTCAATCTTATTACCTCATGCTTACTGACTTAATGTTATCGTAGGAGGGGCTTTTGTTTTCTATCGGTCTCCTAATATGTCGTGTCACACATATACATATTTAATATATATCTACATCGTATGCAAATATATATATATACATATATCTAGTATGTGTATAACACATCACACATGCAAGCCACAACGGATGATCATGAGCCGTTACCTAATATGATTAAGCCCGAGCCGATGGGCCTAATCACTCACAATAGGATCTGTGTGCATCGGCACATCTCCATGCCCTGTGATTGTTGATCTCGTCATCACTGGTTCCGTCGGATCGTCGCATCACCATACGTCGTAATCTCCCACCACGACATCGTGGGTCCTGCTATCACCTCCACGCTCCCACCGTGCCTCTCCATGTAATTACAAATAATCACAGGCACGTAGGCCCGACAATAAACGAGAAAAACGGAGGCTCGTTGGCCCCATAATAATAATAATCACAATTACACACATCACAACACATAGCTCATGATCATTCATCCATATTATACATCATATGTATATCACATCATATGTAGAATTACTAGATATATAATAATTAATTAACTATTTAATTAATTATTTTTTTAGAAATCAAGATATGCTCGAAATTTCTAAAATTGTCAAGGGCATTTTCATAATTCTGGATGAGAGGACAGTTCTCAAAATTTCAAGAATTATTGAGGGTGTTTTCGGTATTCTAGATAAGAGGACAGTCCTTGGAATTTTTAGAATTATTGAGGGTATTATGGGAATTATGTATACGAGGACAGCCCTCGAAATTTTTTGAATTCATAGGGGCAGGATCATCCTTTTCTCCAAAGGATGCCCTAATCCCTCTTTCCCCTCTGCGTCGCCGCCGCTGCCGGGCGCCCTGCAGTTGGCCACCTTTGTGGGCGCCGCACTGCAAGCGGCTGTGCTCGTGGACGGCTACCACCCCTTTGGGTTGGTCGTAACCGGCCGTGCCTACGGACGGATGCTGCCCCCACGAGCGACGCTTCTGCTCGCTGGCGTCGCCCCTTGTGGCCGCCACTAGCCTCCCTTTCAAGCTGGCCCTGGCCACAGCCAGCCGCCCCCTTACAAGGGAGGGGGCCTTGGCCGTGGGTGGTCGGCCCTGCATTGGGGCTAGCCGTGGCTGGCAGCCCCTGCTCCTCCCTGCCTTCGCTGCGAAAACACAACAAGAACGCGTAGAATCATTCTACGCGATATAATCTCATCACACGTAGTTTAAAATCAATCTTTCGCACGAAAACCTTAGCTCTGATACCACTGTTGGGAAACCTCAGCGGGTGCATCACATGCACAGCGAAAATTAAAATAAAATACCAATTTTTCACGCAGATAAAATCATCATGCAAAAGATTGGGGTCGCGAGAAAAATGCAAAAACAGATAAAACCCGATGTGTGAGAGATTGATTTTACCTAGAGAGATCGTATATCCCTGTATTCCAAATTCAGATGGAGAAGATGAAGGAGATCAAGCGTCCTCTCTAGCGGTATCCACACGATAGATCTCTGCGGCAAAACTCCTCCAATCTGATCTCGTAACTCTTACACAGAGGGAGGGAGGAGAATAAGAGGTGGTGGCTAAAGTTGCAGCCTATCAACCATGAGTCTCCCCTCCTATTTATAGAGAGCCACAAAAAAACCTTAGGGCTCCTTCATTAGTGGGTATTGGATCTCCATCCAATTACCCACTAACTTGCATTATTGGATCTCTATCCAATAATCTTCTTAGGTCTCTAATTAGGCCTTAATCAAGGCGCCCATCAATATAGAGTCCCATTTAATGAGAATAGGGGTTAATTGGATCTCCATCTAATCCTCAATTCATTGAAGTATCCACCGCATATCATTAGAACTCCTTCTGATATAGTGAATTATTATCTCCATAATAATTCACTAGACTCATCTGTTGGGAAACCTCAGCGGGTGCATCACATGCGCAGTGGAAATCAAAACAAAAATCGGTTTCCCACGCAGATCAAATCGTCGTGCAAAAGATTGGGGCCGCGAGAAAAATTGCAAGGACCGAAAAAACCACGATGTGTGAGAGATTGATTTTACCTAGGGAGATCGTATATCCCTATATTCCATATCCGGATGGAGAAGATGAAGGAGGTCAAGCGTCCTCCTCTTTAGCGGTATCCACACAATGAATCTCTGCAGCGAAACTCCTCCAATCTGATCTTGCAACTCTTGCTCAGGGGGAGGGAGGAGAATAGGAGGTGGTGGCTAGAGCTCCAGCCTATCAACCATGAGTCTCCCCTCCTATTTATAGAGAGCCACCAAAATCCTAGGGCACCTTCCTTAGTGGGTATTGGATATTTATCCAATAACCCACTAACCTTGCATTATTGGATCTCTATCCAATAATCCCCTTAGGCCTATAATTGGGCATTAATCAATGAGCCCATCAACATAGGGTCTCATCTAATAAGAATATAGGCTAATTAGATCTTCATTCAATCTTTTATTTGCTGAAGCATTCACAATATGTGTGTGACTCTCTAGGCCCGATACCGAGCTGGCCGGAGTCACTCCCAACAGAACTCCTTCTGATATAGTGAATTATTATCCCCATAATAATTTACTTGACTCATCGACTATGGACGTATTAGGCCACTTGCCATAGTCCCCAAACGGTACAAGGGGGATCAAATCCATCGGACCTGTCGGTCCACAATTACCATGTATATATAATTCCTCATCTAAATAATATCCCAGAGACTGTATATTGGACATGGTACTGTCAGGTCACATACAGAATCAGTTTGTCTTGCTCTATTCAGATTCTACCGGAGAACTCCTCTCTCAATCCGAATGATCCTGACCAGGGATTTATCTAAGCAAGCACATATGAGATATTCCTCTCGTGATACCGAGAGTTGATGATCCTCTATTGACACTCAATTGCCTTCGTACGGTTGACTACCAATCCCGATAACCAACTGTACCAAATCTGGAACTTTCTAAATTTGTAAGTCTGGCATCAAAGAAAGGAGTACTCATACAAGACATCCTTGGTGTCTCAAGTCTAAGGACCAAATACACAACTAGGACTACGGAATCGCTATCTGACATTAGGTATTATTAACCATATAACATTCCATAAGCGGATCAATTAGTGAACTCATTCTCCAATGAGCACCTGTACTATATCCTTAGTATCTCCACACAAGTGGCTATGAGACCAGCCGCCTCTATCATATGGATGGGTATATAGTACACTAATATGTCCGGTTATCTCAATGTCCATCTTAAGTAACCTATGACCGAGATTATTTAGGATCTGTATTTAAAGGTGAATCGATCTCATTATCGTGATCTTATCACGATCCGACTCCCATTGCACAGAACCAAGGACATCACAATATATATATATAACAGATAATGTGAGAATATGTCAATATTAATCATAAGCAAAAAGATCATACAGCGTGTCACACGTGTCATCACTCACGTGATTGGCTTGCAGGGCACCTGTAACCAGCATCATCGACTATGGATGTACTAGGCCACTATGCCATAATCCCCAGACGGTACAGGGGGATCGAATCCGTCGGACCTATTTGTCCACAGTTACCATGTATCTATAATCCCTCATCCAACTAATATCCCAGAGACCGTATATTGGACATGGTACTGTTAGGCCACATAAATCCTTCATAGTCTCACTCTAATCGGATTCTCCCGGAGAACTCTCTCTCTCAATTCGAATGACCCTGGTCAGGGATTTGTTTGAGCAAGCATATATGTGATAATCCTCTCATGATACCGAGAGTGGATGATCATCTATTGACACTCAATTGTCTTCGTAAGGTTGGCTACCAATCCCGATAACCAATTGTGCCAGATTTGGAACTTTCCAAATCTGTAAGTTTGGCGTCAAAGAAATGATTACTCAAACAAGGCATCCTTGGTGTCTCAAGTCTAAGGACCAATACATAACCAGGACTATGAAATCACTGTCTGACATTAGGTATCATTAACCATACAACATTCCATAAGCGGATCAATCAATGAACTCATTCTCCAATAAGCACATGTACTATATCCTTAGTGTCTCCACACAAGTAGCTATGAGACCAGCCGCCTCCATCATATGGGCGGGTATATAGTACATCGATCTGTCCGGTTATCTCAATGTCCCTCTTGAGTAATCTATGACCTGGATTATTTAGGAACTGTGTTTAAAGGTGAATCGATCTCATTATCGTAATCTCATCACGATCCGACTCCCATTGTACAGAACCAAGGACATCACAATAAATATGTAATAGATAATGTGAGAATATGTCAATATTAATCATAATCAAAAAAATCACATAGTGTGTCACATGTGTCATCACTCACGTGATTGGCTTGTAGGGCACTTGTAACCAACAACATACCCAATTGATCCTTATCAAATTTGTTGCTGCCATCAACAGTAGTTCTAAACTACCTCTCTAACCTTAAGTCACTGCCATCAAAGCCGCTTAGCAGCCCCCATAAGGCCTCTAAACAACAGCATAAACCATACCTCAAACCGTAACCTACTAAGCCCAAACCGTAGCCTTTAACCTTTGGTCCACCAATCCTTTCAGCCACCATCTCTTTTTATCCCTTCAACCGTAGCAAGCATCGCTGCTGCACAACACTGCCAACAGTGATCTCTCATCGCCATCTACTTTGGTCGCAGTCAGCAGTGATCATTCATTGCCATCTACCTTGCTCGTGGCCAACAACAATTTGGTCATATCCAACAACGATCTCTTACGGCTAGCAGTGATCTCCTACGACCAGCATCGATTTGGTCATGACCAGCAGCGATCCTTCACCAAGTTGCCAGTAGCAACACCTACTGCCCACCGCTGCCATCTCTGCTTCCCCTACTCTTCGCGACAATCTTCCAGCCGCTACCCTTCCTTCAGCCTCCTCTACTTCCCGCTGCCAAGCCGCATCACCAGCGCCCACCATCTCCTCCTGCAACCCACTCAGTCGCACCGCAACCGACATTGTTGCTGCCCTCTTCTTCCTCCATCATTGTCGCTGCCTCCCGATCCAGATTCCCTTAGCTGCCATCCTTCAACAATACAACAATGACTAAGAACCTACAGCACTGCTCCCTTCTGTCCGTCGTAGCCTCGACGATCTTGTAGCATCACCGCAGTCTCGGTGATCTTGCAGCATCACCGTAGCCACCCCCTCTAATCACCATATTGTCGCTACTGCCATCAATCTCAAGATCACAATTGACCTTTCTAATCCTCTTGCTGTGACTATTGCCGTCAACCTCAAGATTGCAGCTACCATCTCCAATCAGTCTATTCGATAGATTGGTGATCCCTACATCGTGGCATTGGTAGATCTGATCGGTGCCAAGTTGGAGGCCTTCGAGACACGTATGGAAGACAAACTACGCGCTCTCTTCACATAATTCTGATTGAGTTAATCACCAAGCCCAACGAGATCACGATAGATCAAGAGTTCAGATTGCAAAGAGAACCCACTAGAGAAAGAGACACAAGCGACAGATTCGTCGTATCCATGCATAAGGATGGACTTCCTTCGATAGAAAGGCACAGACCCGACAAAATGGATTTCATGTGTGGAGCGATATTTTCATTATTATAAGACCCTAGAGGCTTATATGGTCGATATTGCTGCCATCCACTTAGGAAGAGAAGCTGCTCAATGGTACAATTGGTACAAGCACACCCATCGAGTTCAAGCATAGAGACAATTCAAAAGCAGGTTGCTAATCTGCTTTGTACCATCCAAGTACGAGAACATCAATGAGCAACTCGCGAAGATCTGATAGACCTCGACGATTCAAGAATACCATACCAGGTTTGAAAGATTATCTAAACAAGTCCATGAATGGTCTGAGAAACAATTGCTATGGACCTTTATCAAAGGACTAAACCTGGAGATAAGAAGAGAAGTTAGGGCATCGACAGCCCTACACCTTAACAACATCAATCTCCTTCGTATGACTTTAAGAGGAGCGGCTCAATCAAGATGCTTGGAGCATGAGAACCACATCACAACCAGCAGCATATAAACCTTCAGCACCATCTACTTCCAGCTGTCCCCCTCAACCGAAGAAATTAACAAGAGAAGAGCTTCGTGACAGATCGACAAACGGCCTATATTGATATTGTGCTAAACTGTGGAGCCGAGACCACCATTATTAAAAGGAGAAACCTCTGATTATTGAGCCCACTGAAGAACCTAAACTCGAAGATGCAGCTCTTAAGTTCGAGGAGAAGGATACGGAGGAAAAATCACAACCGACCACCTGTACCTTTCATGCTTCATTTGGCTACGCGAAATCGCAGATAATGAATGTTGATGGCCTTATCAAGCATTAGCCCATCACCATCCTCACAGACACCAGGAGCCTCAACGATCTTATAAATGACAAAGGAAACCATGTGACCTTATGCGGGAAATGAGAGAGTGAAGAAAAGACGATCTCGACACAACGCTTGGAGGAACCATCAACATATATTCGTCCATATTGCTGTCCGTATCTTCAGAGGGCCGAAGCTAAAAGGATCGTCCAAGAGACGCGGGAGACATAGATCATTCAGCCATGACCTTCCTTTACAATGACACTTTATCTCCAAAAGCTTTGTCTCTTTGTTTGCAGGGATAAGCTCTTTTTGAAGTGCCACATCCAGGTGAACCAGCTATGGCTTCTGATGCAGTGCTCCCAGATCTCGGCTATTTCCACTACCTCTCCCAAGAGCGGACCACACTGCTCGAAGTCTTCCTTATCAATGACCTCTATTCCACTACCGACGACCACAAGAAGATCGAGTCCCTCCAACAACAATATCAGCATAGAATCTATGACTGGATAGAGATCAAAATTCTAAAGTAACAGGAGGAAGACATCCATACCTCCACCATCTATAGGGCTCTCACAACCACGATGCCATCTATACTAGTCCTAGCATTACCAGATTGTGATGAGGTGTTCGAAATTGGAACAAACATAACAAGAGTTAAGATCGACACCACCCTCTTGCAAGCTGGCCGAACCCTAATCCGCACCAAGGCTTACCCTACACTTTAGACGAGGCTTCTAATCTACAAGAGGATACTAATTGCTACTGAAGTTTGGCATGATACAAGGCAACAACACAAAGAAGAAGTCAAAATGGGCCTGGGAAAATCACAGCTCCTACCCACCTCAAACTCAAATCAAGCTCACACACCGGGGACCTTATAAAAGGGTAGCCCTAATTCCAAAAGAAGGCCTGACTATTATTAAAGAACAACAATGTGGTAGCCCATGCAAGAAAAAAATATCCTCCAACAAACGTCGGAGTAGAAGAAAGTTTATTGTTAAAGATCAAGTTTCCTTTCATCTCCAACCCCACTAGTAGGAAATTCAAGTCTCAAGGAAACGGTCCCCTTGCTAACTTTGGACCTTGTAAAATTGAGGATCACATAAGGGTCATAACCTGGAGATCAGATCTATGCACCAAATAAAAAATATAGCTGATCCTCTAGGTATCCCACCTCAAATGAAAGTTTAAAAATGATGATTCAACCTAAATCCATCCAACTAACACCTAAGCTGATGAGGAGGTCCAAGTTCAGCTGATGATCACATGAGATCACAGGATCGTGATATATCACAATCTAGTCACTACTGATAATGCTGGACCACAAGAGCAAGATATGCCTATTATAGGGGCCACGAGGGAGCCTCATGAGAAGTTGCAGATCAGGACCCGGAGACATGAAGCTCAATCTTGAGGACAAGACCGATTTGAAGAATGCGGGTCTCTTATGACCCTAGCTTGGATGGGTCCTAAGCTCAATAAGTCAAGGAGTCAATAAAGCTTTAGTCATGTAATATCCCCCTAATTTAGCCATCATCCCCTTTGATTGAGGAGTCGACTAGGTTTTAGGAAGGATCTTCCTAATTCAACCATCATCTTCCTTGATTGATGAGTTCTCTCTAGGGTTAGAATTTTTGAAGTCCTATATAAATCATTTAATCATCACCACTTTTAATTAAGCAAAGATCTCTTTTATTCAACCTTGTGACCATCTAACTAGGAGGAAGAAACCCCCTATAATATTCCAAAGGAATTGATCTCCTTCAAACGATCAAACAACGTAAAATTGTATCAATTTTGTTTTTACTAGTTGAAAGTTTCAGCCTCTCGTGATTTGACTTTGTGAAGAAGAGATCAAGCCCACGTGGGCCTCACAAACTTAACACCAACTATCATGTTATCACATAGAAAATCCTATGCCCATTATTTAATTGCCTTAGCTTGAGATTATGGATGTCTTAAAGGAACAGTATACAAACCAGTGAAGGATTGAAATTCCCTCGAGTCCAAGATGCAACAGTGGAATAGTCCTCGATCCACAAATGAACTCCTTCCAAATTAGTAGCATTGAATTTAGCCTCTGTCACAGAAACCCGTATACTCATCCAAATTAGTAGCATTGAATTTAGCCTCTGTCACATAAACCCATATACTCATCCATTTACTTGTGTTTGTCAATCCTAAACTTGTTATGATAATATATGGTGGAGATGATATACTCATCCATTTACTTGTGTTTGTCAATCCTAAACTTGTTATGATAATATATGGTGGAGATGATATGGCAATTAACAATATTAATGATAGAAACCAAAGCTAACATGGGAAATGATAGAAACTAAGGAAAAAATGTATTGAAACAAAGAAATGAAGTACATCATTTATTCTTCACTTGTACCTATTTATACAAGAGAAGAAAATATTGAAAGGATTAAACTGTTGAGGATTTCCCTCAACAGTCTAGCTAATCTGCTAAAATTTTTACATGCCCCCGTAAGATTGTGCTCCTATTAAGGACGTCGATCTTGGACCTATGAAGCAAAAATAGCTTGTGGGCAAGTGGCTTCATGAGGGAGTACGTCAGTTGATCTACTATATGAACATGAGAAACATGTAGTTGACGGTTGATCACTTGATCTCATACAAAATGAAAGTCAATCGCTATATGTTTCATACAAGAGTGAAATACTAGATTTGCATATACGTAGATAGCTCCGATATTATCACAATATATAGTAAGAGTAACAGAAGAGCGGATGTCAAATTCTTTGAGCAGATTCATCACCCAATTAAGTTCTACAGTTATAGTTGGAATAGAGCGATACTCAGCTTCAGTGGTTGACCGAGCAATTGTCTTTTGTTTCTTGGAACTCCAGCTGATTGGATTGGCTCCTAGGAAAATGATATACTCAGATGTCGATGTTCTATCATCAAAGTTTCCAGCCCAATCAGCGTCAACATAAGCATAAAGTTGGAGTGGAGAGTTTTTGTAGAGAAATATGTCATAGTCAAGAGTACCATTAAGATATCGTAATACTAGTTTAACTGTTGACCAATATGTGGTAGACGGTCTATGCATGAATTGAGACAGCTTGTTAACTGCAAATGAGATATCTGGGTGGGTGATAGCCAAATATTGTAAAGAGCCAATTACTTGCCGATATTGTGTAGGATCCATAGCAGGACTTCCGTCATTCAATCGAAGCGATTCATTAGTGGAGAGGGGAGTGGAAACAACATTTGTATCCTTCATGTTTGTCTTGACTAATAAGTCTTGATTATACTTCCGTTGAGAGAGGAAGAATATGGAAGATATAGACATTGCTTCCACTCCAAAAAATAATTCAAGGGACTGAGATCTTTGAGGGAGAATTTGGCGGTCAACTTCTTAATGAACATTGTGACCTCCATAGAGTTATTACCGGTCGCAATAATATCATCCAATTAGACTAAAAGATATATTGTACCGCCCGGTTGTTGACGGAGAAATAAGGAGGTATCAGACTTAGAGTTAGAGAAGCCGACTGACATAAAAAATGAGTCGAGTTCTTTGTACCAGGCTCGTGGAGCCTACTGAAGACCATAAATAGCCTTGTGGAGTTTACAGACATGTTTTGGATACTGAGGATGAAGGAAACCAGGAGGTTGCTCCATAAAGACATCGTCAGTTAATGTTCCTTGTAAGAAGGCATTGTTTACATAAAGTTATCGCATGTGCCAACCTTTTGAAATGGCTAAACTTAGAATCAATCGGATTGTTGTGGATTTAACAATCGGACTGAATGTCTCTGTAAAATCAACGCTAGGACGTTGATGAAAGCCTTTGGCCACTAAACGGGCCCTATACCTGGCAATGGACCCATCAGGGTTTCGCTTAACTCGAAAAACCCACTTACACCCGATGACATTTTGTATGGGATGAAACGGAACAAGTGTCCAGGTAGAGTTATGAAAGAGGGCGTCATACTCATCAGACATAGCTTGACGCCAGTGAGGAGACTTTTGGGCTTGAATGACCATGGTAGGTTCACATATCTCAATAGAGGGAGTCACAACTGTATTAAGGTCAAGAACTTGACGTGGTTTGAAAATACCACTTTTAGAGTGTGTTGTCATGAGATGTCCAAGTGGTTTAGGAGATGATGGTGGAATGGGTGCTGGGGAAGTAATAGAACAGGGTGAGTTGGACCGAGGAACAATAGAGGTAGTAGGCAAGGGTGAGGGAAATACTAGTGATTGAGTGTCCGAAGATTGGATGTCTGAGGTAGGAGGTATGTACGTAGAAGAAGGAGAAGAAAAAGAGGGTGGTTGTTTGCGACAGCAGACGCCGTCGACGCGGTTGGGTAGCAGACGCAGCAGGACAACAATGCAGGAAGATAGTGGCGCTCGCTATGCGCTGTCGAGGGATGGCCTGTAGATAGGGAAGACAACACTATCGTTTGACAAGAAGTTGTCCGGCGACTACAGCTCCTCAGAAAAGGGGCTGTTGCGAAGAGAAAAGAAAAGAAAAGAAAAGGACAGGCGGTCGGAGTGTTAGGTGCAACAGCGAAGCTCTGTTTTGTCAGGAAACAGAGATCGTAGTTTGAGGAGTCGACCGGCAGAAGCAGTGTGAAATGCTCCGGCCAGATCGCCTCTGCGGACAACCGTCCTCTCCTCCGCAGGAGAGGTGGAAGAGGAGGCTGGGAGACAGAGAGCCTTGGTCGCAGCATTGGCGAGGCTGCGTAGGCGATTAACGCCGATCCAGCTAGGCAGAACCGGTGCGGTGCCGACGTCCTACTGTACGAGTTGATAGCCGAGTTCGAGACCTGATAGAAGGTGCAGGCGGTGGGTTAGAAGGATCTCACCAGGCTTGATGGGGCGACGAGAGCACGCCCGCGATCAGGGACCTCATCCAGCTTCACGAGCAGTGGGAGAAGAGATGATGCCGGGAGATTGGTGCCGACCTCGTTGGTTCCATCGGTAGAGGAAAGGCGCAGCGTCGCCAAAGGTTATTGCCGGAGGAAGTAGACGACTGCGCAGTAGCAACAGAGGGCCGCGACGGAAGAAGAGGAGAGAACTACCGTTTGGCAGCACTGTAGCATGCAACTGGGTGCGATGGGATTTGCTGTCGCTTGACAGTGAGGAGAAAGCTTGCTCTAGTTAAGCTGCTCTGATACCATGATAGAAACTAAGGAAAAAATGTATTGAAATAAAGAAATGAAGTATATAATCTATTCTTCACTTGTACCTATTTATACAAGAGAAGAAAATATTGAAAGGATTAGACTGAGGATTTCCCTCAGCAGTCTATGCTAAAATTGTTATAATAATCTTATCTCTTAACAGGAAAAACATGATTAACCCAGAAGTGACTTGATATTACCAACTTCAAAGATATTTTAATTATTATATATTTTGAGTCTAAACATTTTAGAAACAGAGTAGAGGATGCTTGTCCTGATCAGCCTACATATCCCCCCCCCCCAAGTTGAAACAATTTCTGTTGCAGCAGAATGATAATTCAGCTGTTTCTAGCAAATTTGTAGTTGCACTTGCAGATGAAGTTGGGAGTGGTAATATTTCACCTTGGAAGAATGATAATTCACTTTGGATATTCCAGTTGTTTCACCAATTCTATATACAATGACCACTGAATGTATTGTTGCATATTTAACCCATCATATTAGATTGCATTTGCACTTGTCATTTGATTTAAAATTCTTCTGTAATACTATTATATTTATTACGTGGATAATCTTATGGTTCTTAATGATATGGTTTTCCTTATAATTTACTACTTCAATATTGTTCTACACTTTTTTTTGTTGGCTATTTGATAGAATTCTCTATTTGTCCTTTTTTTTGCAATATTTTGATATTTTCTTGTGTGCTACATGGTATTTTTACCTACATGCTATGGCTTCTTATTAAAATATACCTCAATGTTCTATAAACATCCCCTTTTTTTTCTAGCTGTATTCCATCAGGTCTCATCGGACCCTAGGGAGCCGCAACATTGCCCAT
The DNA here is from genome assembly GCA_029747655.1 of Ensete ventricosum. Classification (NCBI taxonomy): domain Eukaryota; kingdom Viridiplantae; phylum Streptophyta; class Magnoliopsida; order Zingiberales; family Musaceae; genus Ensete; species Ensete ventricosum. Next base: position 23,718,872 of record JAQQAF010000007.1, on the reverse strand, counting down.
CTTGAATGTTACGTTGACAAGTAAACAGTTCATCTCTCAGTGCATAGTGTACAGTTACCTTTTTTGGTTTTTGCTAATGATAAAATGTTTCTGTCGGAGCTAGTTTCCTTATTGGGTTACTCAATGTGCTTGGTGTCATCGACCATATTGTTCAGCAAACTATAATTTAATTGAAAGTTAGAAATCTGATTTTTTCGGTTTGCGTGATATGTAGGAAGATTTGGTTATTCTTCCCAGTAGAACTGACTCTTGTAATTATGCTTGGCAATGTTTTATTTCTAATCACTGTACAACATCTACACAGTACATACCTGTTAGCTTGATGGGTTGAATCTTGCTCTCATACATGCTAAACAAGGTTAAGCTTGATCTGCTTTTGGGTGTGTCGATCGCTTGTTGGTTGTCCTCGGCTCTCCTACCTTCTTGTTCGCCTTGTTCTTGCGTTCTTTATTGTTTTCCTTGGTCCCTTTCAACTAATTGCCTAACATTTGAACGTTGATGCAGGTTTTCTTCTTGTACATGCTAAACAAGGTTGCGGTTGGTGGAGCTGGTGGTGGGGCATTTATTGGAGGCGGTGGTGCATCAGGTGGTGCTGGGCACAGGATATGGTGGTGGCGCTGATGCTCCTGAGGCACCTCTGCTGAAGAAAAGAAAGAAGAGAGAGAAAGAGGAGAGGGATGATGGCATGGGGTTCTACCTCTTTGATTAGTTCACCAGTAGGTGCTCATCAATTAGTTGCATGTTTTTCCCAAAAATATGTTTACGAATTTCTTGATTTTTCCCAAGAAAGGTAATGAGCATATGATGACCTTAATTAGCGACATTTATGCTTCAAATTTGTCAATCTAAGATGATGGTGTGCTCTGATATTGGTCCAACAAATTTTGTAATTTCCATAGCATTTTGCTCTCTCGTAGGCCATATCATGGGTTGCTGTAATGGGTTTTTAGGTTTGAAATGTTGGCCCAATTGGCTGTTCAAGCCACATGCCTACAAAGACACTCAATGGGCTTTTTTTCATTGGCATGTTGTGCTTTGAAATGTTGCTGTAACTGGCATGTTGTTCAAGCCTCATACCTACAAGACACTCAAATTATTTTATCTTATAATTTGTTTAAGCAAAATTATTCCAATATAATCCTGAAATTTCGTTTCATATCAAATTAGACGACAAACCCCTCAAGAACTGCAGAAATTCTTGATGATTTCCATCAACGAACATCATGGACATTTAAAGTTCATGACTTTTTTATATTATAATCAAGCATATCATAAAAATCTCTGTTTTTTTGTCAGAATATAATGAACTAATTTGAAAAGCAAAAAAGGCTTAATGATATTAATACTACTTATAATAAAAACAAGGTACATGAATCTATCTAATATGTTTACCATCGTATATTAATAAAACTACAACGGACCTAAATAATATCTAATTTTCTTTGTAGACATCTAATGGATATGGTTCTAATCACCAATCTAAAAGCCTACGTGTTGTGTCGCTGGGTCAACTCTCCGGTTTCCCGAGAGAGTCGGTGCGTCAATAAGACCAATCCATTTATAACGCCTCGAGCCCAATCTCTCTCCCCTTATCGGTTTGGTGGTGCGTCGTCCCCAAATAGCGAAGTCTGAGCGATCCAAAACCCTAGCGGCGACAGGTGCCTCCTTTCATTTCGCTTAAGTTTTTCGATTCCTTCTGTTTCTTTCCGCTTTGAGTTCGATCTCGATCTCCTGCTCTTCTGTTCCCTAGATCCCTCGTGATGGATCACATGGACGCGGAGATAGCGAAGACCCAGGAGGAGCGACGAAAGATGGAGGAGGTGGCCATGCTCACTTCCGTAACCTTCGACGCCGACCTCTATGGCGGCGGCCCCGACCGCTTTGAGGGCTACGAGCGCTCCATCCCCGTCACTGACGAGGAGGAGGAGGCGGACGGTGACAGACGCGACATCGCCCGAAGGATGGCCTCCTACACCGGCCCCAAGTCCCTCAACGAGCTCCCCAGGGGGTCCGAGGGCGAGGACGACTCGGGGTTCAAGAAGCCGCAGCGGATCATCGATCGGGAGGATGATTACCGGCGCCGGAGACTCCAGCGGATTATATCGCCCGAGAGGAACGATCCCTTTGCCACTGGGGAGGCCACCCCGGACCCCACGGTGAGGACGTACGCGGATGTGATGAGGGAACAGGCCTTGCAGCGGCAGAAAGAGGAGCTATTGAAGGAGATAGCCAAGAAGAAAGAGGAGGAGAAGAGCAAGGCTGCCACGGAGCCGGCCCCCGCCGCCCAGAAAAGGAGGAACAGGTGGGACCAGTCGCAGGAGCCTGATGGCGGTGCTGCCAAGAAGGCGAAGACGAGCTCGGTGGCATCTGACTGGGATGCACCAGATTCTACACCTGGGATTGGGCGGTGGGATGCAACACCGACTCCTGGGAGGGTTGCAGATGCCACTCCTTCCGTCTCTCGGAGAAACAGATGGGACGAGACTCCAACTCCTGGGAGACTTGTTGATGCTGATGCTACCCCCGCTGCTGGTGGTGTCACCCCTGGTGCTACACCGGCTGGCATGACATGGGATGCTACTCCCAAGCTTGCTGGTCTTGCAACGCCAACGCCGAAGCGCCAGAGGTCAAGGTGGGATGAGACTCCGGCAACCATGGGTAGTGCCACTCCATTGCCTGGTGCTGTGACTCCTGCTGCTTCATTCACTCCTGGTGTCACTCCAGTTGGTGGTGTTGATCTTGCGACACCGACTCCAGGAGCAATTAATCTTCGTGGTGCCATGACCCCGGAACAGTATAATCTTCTGAGATGGGAGAGGGATATCGAGGAGAGGAACCGTCCCCTGACTGATGAAGAGCTCGATGCAATGTTTCCACAGGAAGGGTACAAGATACTGGATCCTCCTGCATCCTATGTTCCCATCAGGACTCCTGCAAGGAAGCTTTTGGCAACGCCTACTCCTTTGGGCACTCCCCTTTATGCCATACCTGAGGAAAATCGTGGACAGCAGTTTGATATCCCAAAGGAGGCACCTGGTGGGTTGCCATTCATGAAACAAGAGGATTACCAATACTTTGGGGCTCTACTGAATGAAGAGGAGGAGGAGCAGCTGTCTCCTGAAGAACAGAAAGAGAGAAAGATTATGAAGTTGCTGCTGAAGGTGAAAAATGGCACACCACCACAGAGGAAGACCGCTCTGCGCCAACTCACTGACAAAGCTAGAGAGTTTGGTGCTGGCCCATTGTTCAACAAGATTCTGCCTTTGCTCATGCAGCCAACTCTTGAAGACCAGGAGCGACACCTTCTAGTTAAAGTTATTGACAGGGTTCTGTATAAGTTGGATGAGCTGGTCCGGCCTTTTGTTCATAAGATCCTTGTGGTTATAGAGCCTCTTCTGATTGACGAGGATTATTATGCTCGTGTTGAAGGAAGAGAAATCATCTCAAATCTTAGTAAAGCAGCTGGACTTGCAACTATGATAGCTGCCATGAGACCAGATATCGATAACATTGATGAGTATGTGAGGAATACGACAGCTAGAGCTTTTAGTGTGGTGGCATCTGCTTTGGGTATTCCTGCTCTGTTGCCGTTTCTGAAGGCTGTTTGTCAGAGTAAGAAATCTTGGCAAGCTCGGCACACTGGTATTAAGATTGTTCAGCAGATTGCTATTCTAATGGGATGTGCCGTGCTCCCACATCTTAGGTCCCTGGTCGAAATTATAGAGCATGGTCTCAGTGATGAGAATCAGAAGGTGAGAACTATTACTGCTTTGTCTCTTGCTGCACTTGCAGAAGCAGCTGCTCCATATGGGATAGAAAGCTTTGATTCAGTGTTGAAGCCTCTTTGGAAGGGTATCAGGTCTCATCGTGGGAAGGTTCTTGCTGCCTTTTTGAAGGCAATTGGTTTTATTATTCCTTTGATGGATGCTGTTTATGCAAGTTATTATACGAAAGAAGTCATGATTATCCTCATTCGTGAGTTTCAGTCACCTGATGAAGAAATGAAGAAAATTGTGCTGAAAGTTGTCAAGCAGTGTGTAAGTACAGAGGGTGTAGAGGCTGACTACATCCGTAATGATATTCTTCCTGAGTTCTTCAGGAATTTCTGGGTTAGAAGGATGGCATTGGACCGCAGGAACTACAAACAGCTTGTGGACACAACTGTGGAGATTGCAAATAAGGTTGGAGTGGCAGATATTGTAGGAAGAATTGTGGAAGATCTTAAAGATGAGAGTGAGCCTTACAGGCGTATGGTGATGGAAACGATTGAGAAGGTGGTGGCCAACTTGGGGGCATCTGATATTGATGCTAGATTGGAAGAGCTTCTTATTGATGGAATTCTGTATGCCTTCCAGGAGCAGACGAGCGATGATGCCAATGTTATGCTTAATGGATTTGGGGCTGTGGTGAATGCATTAGGACAGAGGGTTAAGCCTTATCTTCCCCAGATTTGTGGTACCATAAAGTGGCGTTTGAACAATAAGAGTGCTAAAGTTAGGCAACAAGCTGCCGATCTAATAGCACGGATCGCCATCGTCATGAAGCAGTGCAAGGAGGAGCAGCTGATGGGTCACTTGGGTGTTGTTCTTTATGAGTATTTGGGAGAAGAGTATCCTGAAGTCTTAGGTTCTATTCTGGGAGCACTTAAAGCTATAGTGAATGTCATTGGTATGACCAAAATGACACCTCCTATTAAGGATCTTCTACCCCGATTGACCCCAATCTTAAAGAACAGACATGAGAAGGTGCAGGAGAACTGTATTGACCTTGTTGGTAGAATTGCTGATCGTGGAGCTGAGTTTGTGCCAGCTAGGGAGTGGATGAGGATTTGTTTTGAGCTTCTTGAGATGTTGAAGGCTCATAAGAAGGGGATCAGAAGAGCTACTGTCAACACTTTTGGTTATATTGCTAAAGCAATTGGACCACAAGATGTTCTCGCAACTCTTTTGAACAATTTGAAAGTACAAGAACGTCAAAACCGTGTGTGCACTACTGTTGCTATTGCCATAGTTGCCGAAACTTGCTCCCCGTTTACAGTTTTGCCAGCTCTAATGAATGAGTATCGTGTACCTGAGCTGAATGTGCAGAATGGAGTTCTGAAATCTCTTTCTTTTCTCTTTGAGTACATAGGTGAGATGGGGAAGGATTATATATATGCTGTTACTCCACTGCTGGAGGATGCTTTAATGGACAGGGATTTGGTTCATCGTCAGACTGCTGCTTCTGCTGTTAAGCATATGGCCTTGGGAGTTGCCGGGTTAGGTTGTGAGGATGCTTTAGTGCATTTACTCAATTATGTCTGGCCCAACATCTTTGAGACTTCTCCCCATGTTATTAATGCTGTGATGGAAGCAATTGAAGGGATGAGGGTTGCTCTGGGTGCAGCTGTAATTCTAAATTACTGCCTTCAGGGTCTGTTTCATCCTGCTAGGAAAGTTAGGGAGGTTTATTGGAAGATCTACAATTCGCTTTACATTGGATCCCAGGATGCACTAGTAGCTGCTTATCCCACACTAGAAGATGAAACAAACAATGTCTATAGCCGGCCAGAACTTGTGATGTTTATCTGAGGCTGCACGTTCACACTTTGATGCTTCTGCTACAACCTACAGAAAGAGGTATATCTTTGAAAGTTGATACTTCTAGATGAATATATCATAGAAGAAATTAATCTGTGTGGTTTGTGATGCTCGTAACGAGTTTCTACAGTTTTCTATATTCACTTATCTTTACCTGATAGGTACTGCTTTCATTAGTCCTCTTTTGGCCCATCTTCTCTTGTTAGAAACACTGTCGACTTGGTGTTTATCTTTGTGTTTTCCTGCAGGTTTGCTAAGATTGTGGTAGTTGCTTTCTTTTCTAACCAATAAAAGGCTTGATCATACTTGGCATAGAAAATTACAGTTTAAATTGTTAGTTTGATCGTTGTAATTATAATATTTGGGACCTTGAAAAGTTTTTATTTAAAAAGGTATCTTCAGCTCTGTCGAGGTTTCTGAGATTATGTTGTAGCTCCTCTTTGATAATTCCTCAGCATGGCCAATGTGAATAAGTGAATACAGGGTTACATTATTAGTTGGAAAAGAAGAATGTTTGTCATCATATGTATCTTGGACATTGTGAAGAATGCAGCAAGGTTTGCGAGTTGCCTTTGGGTGATGCAGGTATTAGTCAACATAGAATAAACAAGAGTACTTCAGAACATGATAACATGATGTAGTGCATTTGTTCAAGTCCTTTGGATCATGCTTATGACCTCTACTGAAGTAACTTTAATGGATTCCTGTTCTGCAATTTTTGTCTTAGGTGACTGGTTTTGTTGTGGGTGTTGCTGACAGCAAGATTCTTTTCAGTGGGTTATGTTTTTGAATTTGCTGAAGGATTTTGTTCTTTCAGGGAGGTGGATATTTTTATACAGTTTGTAATTTCTAATTTAGTTGTGTGCTCAGGAATGTTAATTGGGGATAACAAATTTGTATTATCTGCATTTGTTGAAATGTGAGGCCTTAAACTTATTGGGATACATCAAATTTGCAGCACTTGTAGTTGTCAAACTTTACTTTTGGTTAAGAGAGCATCAATGCTGAACTTATTTCTCAGCCCCATGTGTTTCAAAAGTATTATTTCTTGCCTTTGATTCCTTTTTTTCCTTCTCCTTGCATTTTTTGTTGTTGAAATACTGACAATTACTCCTCTGTAGGATACCCCATCGAGAGAGGATCGATAGCTCATGACATGGGAAAGATGCTGCTGGTCTCAAGATCCTAGTGCAAGTTCCTAACAAATTGTCATGAAGTAATTTGTGTTTGTTGGTCATGCTACTATGCAGATGTACCATAATACCTTGCTAATTAGTCATTTGGTTTGGCTGTTTAGCCTAGTTGTCATATTTTGCTCTTTGTTGGTTGGGGTGGACTTTGACTATAAACTAAAATGTACTACTATTTCCATGGTGCAGACTTTGTCGTAGGTGCAAATTAATATCACAGACTATTACAACAATAATGTACTAGTAGTCATTTTATTCTCTAGCTCAATTTGGAAGCTCATTCTGGATGCATCGGGTAGGTATGGGAAAACGCGAAATTAATATCACAGACTATTCCAACAGTAATGTACTAGTAATCATTTTATTCTCCAGCTCCAATTGAGAAGCACATTCTGGAGGCATCCCGTAGGCATGGGAAAACGCATGATCCGCATCGGTGGGCGACGCTGTTGTTTTTTTGAGCGTCAGTTTTAGTGCCTCGGCTTTCACTCCACATCGTCTCTGTTTTATGTGTAAATTGGATTAAAGCGGTACTGTAAGATGTTGACATCCAGGAAGGACATTGGAAACTGCATGAGCAAATGGCACCCAATTTCTGGTATCTTTCCCATATGTTAGACATTTGTGTTTTGCGACCATGTTTGATTTGCTCTTGTTTGAAGAATAAAAGACGGTATCAACATACAGGATGTTCAAAATGTACGTGGTTGAGCATTACTGTTGTTTCTCTATAAAAAAATTCCAAAATGATGGCATGAACGTCGTTGGTAGCCAACAAAAACACAGTCTCTCAACAATCTTGGATACTCCAAAGGTTATGTTGTTGGTCGTCCAAAAAGTTTATATTTCACTTCAGTTCGTTTATAGAAAAAAACAATTGTATTGGGTGCGTTCGATAAGACTCATTTGAGGATCTGAACTAGGAAAAAACTTTAATTTAGTTTAAAATTAAAAACAAAATCAGAGAACGTCGTTGGTAGCCAACAAAAACAGTCTCTCAACAATCTTGGATACTCCAAGGGTTGTTCATATGTTGTTGGTCGTCCAAAAAGTTTATATTTCACTTCAGTTCGTTTATAGAAAAAAAAAATTGTATTGGGTGCGTTCCATAAGACTCATTTGAGGACCTGAACTAAGAAATAACTTTAATTTAGTTTAAAATTAAAAACAAAATCAGAGAGCTTGTCTTATGTAATTTTGGTTTTACAGTTATCATTGGGTATAGATTATGAGGTGACTTAATAACAGAATATTTTTCGTAGAATACCCATTTGATGAGTTACCATATTAGTTAAAATGAATGATTATATCATTTATTTATTTTATGTATTTGTGGGGTGAGGTCATGTTCTCTAAACCTCAATGTTTGACTTAGGATCTCGATAGCAGTTGTCTACATCAATTTTATACCTTGCTTGTTTATCTTGGATGAATGCATCTTTCATATAAAATCACAGTTTAGGTATACCATGATTTATACCGTGCACAAAAAGAATACTGTAAGTGTGAAAGACGTTTTGAATGCTCTTTGTCTTGAGCAAACATCGGACGTTGTGCACAAAAAATGCTTTTGGTGAATAAGATGCTTCATATGCTTTTTTTTCTTTTGTCCCAAATAGATGCATTGTGTGCAAAAAAGATACTTCGGATGAATCAAGTCCTTTGAATATATTTTTTTTATTTGAGCAATTGCAATATACTAAAGGAAAACTTTGGGCATATTGGATGCTTCAAATACTATCATCCTAAGCTTGGATATCATGCACAAGAGAATGCCTTGTGTGGTCATGGTACATTGGCTACTTACTTTGATACTTGTCTTAGGTGGATATATTATATGTGGGTGCATATTTTACCCGATTATGCTCATGGACATTGATATTTATGTTCTAGATATATACATTAGATAGATTCTTTGTCTAGTTAGGATGCATAAACTTTGATGCTTATGTCTTAGGTGGATATATTATATGTAGAAAGTTTTTTTTTTGCTTCACTTATTATCCTTACTTACACTTTTGGTTAAACATATTTTATAATTTATATTTTTATTCTAATTTTTTTAAATCGAAACTTTTTTACGATAATACTAATTCAACCCCCCAACCTTCTTAGTGCCAATTACGATCCTAATAGTTGATACCAGAGTCAAGTTCTCTCAGTTGGATTAATACCCAAGTGAGATTTAATAGTTTTTTCTAGCAATCTAGAGGGTCACTCTATCACTCATTCTTAATGGAACAGACTACACTTATTAGAAAACATGAATGAAAATTTTCTTGATTTCTTTGGACTTTGATTGTGGAATGTTGTTAAATGTGGTCTTCAAAAATCTTCTAATCCGATGAATAAATGGAATGATTTTGAGAAGAAAATATTTTTCTTAATACTAAAAGTATGAACACTTTGTTTTGTGTTTAGATAAAAATGAGTTTAATCATGTTTCTATGAAACTATACATGATATTTGTCACACATTCGAGGTTACTCATGAAGGCACAAGTAGAGTAAAAGAATATAAAATTAATCTTTTGATACATAGTTAATTGTTTGAAATGAAGCCGAGCAAAACTATTGGTGATATGCACACCTATTTTACAAGAATTTGTAAATGATTTAAAAGCTCTTGGTAAATACTATACTAACTTTAAATTGGTAAATAAGATTTTAAAATCTCTTCCAAAAAGTTAGGATCCAAAAGTAACAACTATCCAAAAAACAAAGGACCTAAATAATTTTCCTCTTGAAGAACTCACAAGATCCTTAATGACCTATAAAATAACTTGTAAAACATATGATGAATAAAAGAAAAACCTTCCAAAGAACAAGAAGGATATTGCACTTAGAACCAAAGAAGACTACTCGAGCTAAAGCTCAAGTGATGATGATGACATTGCACTCTTCACAAGAAGACTTAAAAAATTCATGAAAAGGAATAAAACTTATAAGAATAAAAGTGAACCTAAAAAGGATACTATAATATGTTATGAATGCAAGAAACTAGGGTACTTAAAAAATGAGTGTGTACAACTGAAGAAGAGGAAGTCAATCTAAAAGAACAAGAAAGCATTCAAGACAACTTGAGATAAATCAAGTGCATTAGAAGACGAAGAGCAAATCAATAAAGACATAGTGGCAAACTATGCATTGATGGACTTCAACGATGAGGTATTTGACTCTCCCGAAACATCTTTATTTTATGATGAAGTACTTGATGCATTTCATGATTTGTATAATAAACTTAAAAAACTGGTAAGATATAAATTGCTAAAAAAGAATCATGTATCTCTCTCTGATGAATTTGATAAATTGATAAATTCGTTTGGGTTTCTAGAGGAACGATAAATGATTTGATGTCAAATGTTAAGACAGGAACCAATTCATTTTTAAACACAGATCCTAAATAATTTCAGTCATAAGTTATTTGAGAGGGACATTAAGATAATCAGACAGATCGATGTACTGTATGCCCATCCATTTGATGGAAGTAGCTGGTCTCATTGCTACTTGTGTGGAGATACTGAGGATACAGTATAAGTGCTCATTGGAGAATGAGTTCACTGATTGATCCACTTACGGAATATTGTATGGTTAATGATACCTAACGTCATACAATGATTACATAGTCCCAATTGTGTGTCTGGTCCTTAGACTTGAGACACCAAGGATGTCTTGTTTGAGTACTCCTTTCTTTTACTTTCGGACTTATAGGTTTGGAAAGTTCTAGATCTGATATAGTTAGTTATCGGGATTGGTAGCCAATCTTATGAAGGCAATTGAGTGTCAATAAAGGATTATCCACTCTCGTATCATAAGAGGAATATCCTGTGCGCTCTCGCTCAGGCAAATCCCTGATCAATTTGTTCAGATTGAGAGAGAAGTTTTTCGGGAGAATCCGATTAGAGCGAGACTTGGACGGATTCTGTATGTGACCTGATAGTACCATCCCTAATATATGGTCTATGAGATACTAGATGGATAATGGACTATAGATATATTATAACTAAGGACAGACAGGTCCAATGGATTAGATCCCCTGTATCGTCTACGGACTATAGCGTAGTGGCCTACTACGTCCATAGTCGATGTGTCGAGTGAATTACTATAGGATAATAATTCACTAAGTCAGAAAGAGATTTGACAGGGAAGACTCATGGCCAGCTCGGTGTTATGCCTAGAGGGTCACATACATATGGTGGATGTTTGAGCAAGTAGAGGATTAAATATGAGTTATCCAATTAGCCCTTGTTGTTATTGGATGAGACCCAACATTTATGGGTTCCTTGCATGAGGCCCAGTTAGAGGTGAATTGAGATTATTAGATAGAGATCCAATAACCCAAGATTAACAGGTAATTGGATGGTGATCCAATACCCACTAAGGCATGACCTATTAGGGTTTTATGGTGGCTCTCTATAAATAGGAGATAGGGGCGACATATAGATGATAGGCTGCACCATTAGTCGCCCTCTCCTATTCTCCTCCCTCCCTCATCTTCTTAGCTGACTAGCCCCTTTCTGCTGCGAGAGGGCGACGAAGAAGATATGTGATCTTCTTCCACAAGTGCTACGAAAAGGTGTGTGTAAGAGTTGCGAGATTTTGCCTGTGATTGGAGGAGCATCACTACAGCTATCCATTGTGTGGATACCGCTTGAGAGGAGGATACATGACCTTCTTCATCTTCTCCATTTGGATATAAAATCTCAAGGATATACGATCTTCCTAGGTAATCGATCTCTCACATATCATAGTTTTCAATTTTTTACGTTTTTCGTGCATCAACTTTTGCATGACGACTTGATGTACATGAGAAACCTATTTTATTTTCTTTCTTCTGCTGGGCATGAGATGTTCTCGTTGGGTTTCCCAATAGTGGTTTCAGAGCCTGGTGACTCGTGCAAGAGATTGATTTTTAAACTGCGTGTGATAAGATCAAAATGCATAAATTATTTTCTACGTATCATGCTGTGAGGGGTGAATTAGTGCTTTCGTAAAAACCTCAGTTTGAAAATTTTGTTCGATGAAAACTGATATCAAAAGTGAGCTTAACATAGAGTAAGTATAAAATAAAGTGAACAACTAAGTAAGCATCAAAAGTAAATAGAAAAGAAGAGAAGGCACACCAATTTTATAGTGGTTCGATCCATGTGACCTACTCCACTCCCGATTTCTCTTCACTCGAGGCCACCGACTTTCACTACTGATCTTTTTCAACTAGCGAAGATCAACCACCATTTACAACTCTTTTCTCCTTTTCACAGGCTCAGGAGAGAACATTTACAATCCTTTACAAGTATTCCCTCACACTCTCCCTAAGAACTACCTCTAAGCTTTTGGAGAAGGGAATTCAACTCTCTAATAGAGTTTTCTCACAAGTTTTGTTATCTCAGTTCTTGCTATTCCAATCAAGAATTACTAGGGTATATAGTCCCCAAGTGGCTTCAAATCTTGGAGTCAAAATTTAAATCTTTGAGATTTTATGGTACTAGTGGTACCACTATTGGCACCGGGTGGTACCATCATCGAACAGAGCCCAAGATTCTAGAATGGGTGGTACTACTATCGATAACTAGCAGTACCACCACTCGGAAACTTAGAAAAGTATAAACTTATACTTTTCGTGCCTTGGGTTGTACCATCTCTTGACTTGGCTATACCTCCTCCCAAGTTAATGAAATGAGCCTTATAATAGGCTCAAATCAACCTTAATTTAGGCTTAATTATGCCTCAATGGGTCCCTAATTGAGTTAGCCTAATTACATTCAAAACAAACTTAATTAGAACTCTAAACTAATTTTATCTAGATAAATTATTACAAAGCATGAATCACATGTTGTCTGATATGTCATTGGTTCATCGGCGCTTCGTCCGACCTTTCGGCGCATTGTCCTTTCTTGTGACGTATTACCCAATCGACATGTTGACCTCTGCACCATCTGATCTCCTTGGTGCATGTCCGATCTTTCTGGCTCGATACCCAAACTCATAGCACGAAGCCTTCTGTCGACACGTCGACCAATGTTTTAACATGTTCCACTTCAGCCCAACAATTGATTCTTCTTGCTTTAATCAATTTGCCTCTCCTTGATCATAGCTAGTCCTACATTACTCAAATGCTGATCAGATCAAAATTTTATCAATTGATTTTATCATTGAAATATGAGATTCAACAATCTCCCTCTCCTTGATAATGATAACCAATTGATGATGAAGTTTAACTAAACTCCCCCTATCAATATGGCATATTGATAGAAACTTTAAATTTAGAAAATTATATGTATTTCATGCATGATTTCAAATCATCATACATGATTTCATCATCATACCTTCTCCCCCTTTGTCATCAACAAAAAGGAGAAGTGCGACTAGTAAGTTCTTGAAATATGCAAGCTAGTAAGCAAGCTTCACTTCACTTTGCAAGATCTCAAATTGGCAAGTTTTACTTCTCTTTGAAGTATGAAAGCTAGCCAGTTTTGTTTCTATTTTGAGAATTGCAAGCTATAACTTTTTGAGAGTGTTAAGTTAAGCAAAAAATTTTGCTTCTTAAGATAGCAACTTTTGCCTCAAGCTAGCTCTTCTCTTTAGATGTGCAAGCATTTTTTGTTCTCTTAAGATGTGCAAGCTAGCTATTTGGCTTTTCATTATGATGCTCAAGCTAGCAAGACTTTCTCCCCCTTTGTCATTGTCAAAAGGAAGGGAAGAATACAATGGTACAAAATCTTTTCTTTTACATCAATTTTCAAATCATGACAAATATTAATAACATAAAAGATATCAAGAAATATTAATTTAGGGATAGGGTATACAATTCATGAATACATGAGAGTCATAAATAAATCATGACATTAAAGATATTAATATCAAATCGTGAATACCAAAATACATGATTCAATTTCCCAAATCTCCTCTTAGATAACAAAAAGAAATCTTTTGAGATGAAATAGTAAATGATCTTGATTCATACAAGAGAAATCTAAAAAAAATCATAATTTATTTAGATAATTATTTTTAATAAAATAAAATAATCATAGTGAACGATCTTGATTTATATAAAAATCTCAAGTTATAATTATCAAGATATCAAGATAATGATTTGAATAATAACTTATTCAAATTTAAATAATCAAATCATCAAAATCACTTTCATAGTCCAAGAGATTGATAAATAATATTATACATAGATTCATCACTTTATCTCTTATTGAAAACCCTATAGAATAGAGACATTTTCAAGAAAAATACATTCCACTTTTGTGTTTCAATTTATGTGATTTATTTTATACAAGCATGCCTTTATATTTTATGCCCAATCCATATATTATCGTTTAAAATTGAAAAACAAGTTTTATCATAAAAATCATAAACTATCTTTAATAAAAAAATTAGCAAGTTTCAATGATATATTTTTTATAAAAAATATAATTCTCATTACCCTTTTTCATCAAATAATTTATGAAAAGCATCAAGTGATTTATTATAAAGTAAAGAAGATTTGCTTGAGTTACTTACCTCGTTGTTGTGAGCCTCATCTTCACTTGTTTGCTCCTCGTCTTCGGATGTACTTGATTCGACCCATGTCTTCTTGAGTGCATTCTTCTTCTTTGACATCTTCTTCTTTACTTCATTTTTATTCTTACATTCATGTTTTATAAACTTTTTAAAACTTCTTGTGAATAGTTCAAAGTCATCATTATCATTTGAGCTCTCGCTCGAGTGGTCTTCTCTTGTTCTAAGTGCAAAGTCCTTCCTGTTCTTCAAGTTCATCATGTGTTATACATGTCATTTCGTAAGTCATCAAAGACCTAATAAGTGCTTCAAGAGAAAAATTATTTAGGTCCTTTGCTTCTTATATTGCCGTTATTTTAGGATCCCTACTTTTTGAAAGAGATCTTAATATTTTATTAACAAGTTCAAAATTAGAAAAACTTTTATCAAGTGCTTTTAAACCATTGATGTCATCCGTAAACTGAATGTATATGTTTCCAATGGTTTCGCTTGGATCCAACAATTCAAAACTATGCATCAAAAGATTAGTTTTAGAATCTTTAACTCTATTAGTGCCTTCATGTGTAACTTCAGGTGTGTGACAAATACCGTGTGCAGTTTCATAAGTCGAAATATGATTAAATTTATTTTTGTCTAAAGCACAAATCAAAGAAAATATTTTCTTTTTAAAATCATTCGAATCATTTATTGGATGGATTGATTTTTGAAAGTCATTTTCAACGATGTTCCATAAATTGAAATCCATAGAAAGCAAGAAAACTCTCATTCGAGTTTCTCGATATTTGTAGTCCGTCCTATTGAACATAGGGGGATGAGTGATAGAATAACCCTCTTGATTTCCAGCAAAAGCCATTTAATCTCTTTTGGGTGTTAAACCAATCGAGAAAAAACTTGGCTTTGATACTAACCGTTAGGACTGAATCGACACTAAGATGGGTGGTGAATTAGTGCTTTTATAAAAACCTAAGTTTAAAAATTTTGTTTGTTGAAAATCGATATCGAAAGTGAGCTTAACTTAGAGTAAATATAAAATAGAGTGAGCAGCTAGGTAAGCATCAAAAGTAAATAGCAAAGAAGAGAAGGCACACTAATTTTATAGTAGTTCGGTCCACGTGACCTACTCCACTCTTGATTCCTATTCACTCGAGGCCACCAGCGTCCACTACTGATCTTTTTCAATAGGCGAAGATCAACCACCCCTTAAAACTCTTTTCTCCTTTACACAAGCTTAGGAGAGAACCTTTACAACCCTTTACATGTATTCCCTCACACTCTAACTACCTCTAAACTTCTAGAGAAGGGAATTCAACTCTCTAACAGGGTTTTCTTATAAGTTTTTTTTTAATCTCAATTCTTACTCTTCTTTTTCTATTCCAAGCAAGAATATCTAGGGTATTTATACATCCAAAATGACTTCAAATCTTGGAGCTAAAATTTAAATCTCCGAGAATACCGGTACCACCACCGGCTCTAGACAGTACTACCGTCGAACAAAGCCCGAGATTTTGGGCTCTAGTGGTACCACCACCCGGAATAGGTGATACTACCGTCGGCAGCTGGCGGTACCACCGCCCAGGAACCCAGAAAAGTATAAATTGATACTTTTCGTACCTTAGATATATCATCTCTTGACCTGGTTATACCTCCTCCCAGGTTAATGAAATGAGCCTCATAATGGGCTCAAATCAGTCATAATTAAGGTTTAATTATGTCCCAATGGGCCCCTACTTGAGTTGGCCTAATTATATTCAAAACCAACTCAATTAAACTCTAAACTACTTCGATCTAGACAAATTTTTACAAAGCATGAATCACATGTTGTCTGACATGTCATTGATTCATCCGGAACTTCGTTCGACTCTTCGATGCATCCTCCTCTCTTGTAGTGAATTGCCAATTGACATGTTGACCTCTACAACATCCGATCTCCTTGGTGCAATGTTTGATCCTTCTGGCCCAATGCCCGAACTCTTGGTATAAAGCCTTCTGACACGTCGACCAATCTTCTAATATGTTCTACTCCGGCCCAACAATTGATTATTCATGCTTTAATCAATTTGCCTCTCCTTGATCGAAGTTAGTCCTGTGTCACTCAATGCTGATTATATTAAAATATCATCAATTGATTTCATCATCAAAATTTGAGATTTGAGATTCAACACAAAGAGGAGGGCAAAGGATAACAACTGTTATTGCCCTACGGTATGGTCGAAGGCTGCTTGCATCCTTGGCCGAGAGCAAGAAGTTGCTCTCAACATGGCCAAAGGCTACAAGGCCAAGAGTAGCAAGCTCTTGGCCATGGCAATAGCCTCCCATGCAGCCAAGAGTCCTGACTACTTCGGCAACCCTAGTGGCTAGGTTTCCTAGCCGCTAGAGGTAACCCTACGGTCAGGGATTCCTAACAGCAAGGGCTGTTTGGGAGGCCAGGGTTTGTTGGCTGCCCATGGCAGATTGCAGCCATGGGGATGGCTGCAAAGGAACTTCTTAGGGGCTAGGGTTTCCTAGCCACCCAAGGTTCCCCTATGGTCGGGGACTCCTAGCCATAGGGGACTCCTTGCGGCTAGGGTTTTCTAGCCACACAAGGAGTCTTTTTACTACTATATTGGGAACCCTATGATAGGGTATCTTATAAATTCCAAAAATAATTAATTAAATAGTTTAATTAATTATTAAATATCTAGTAATCCTACATGGTGATGTGTACATAGGATGTATGTTGTGGATGGATGATCATGAGCCATGTGATATGATATGTGTATGTTTGATTATTATTATTATTGGGGCCAGTGAGCCTTTTTTTTTCTCGTTTATTGTCGGGCATACATGCCTGTGATTATGTTGCCATTACGTAAAGAGGCACGACAGGAGCATGGAGGTGACAGTGGGTCCCACGATGCCGTGGTGGGCAATCATGACACATGGTGATGCGCTGAGGATCCAACAGAGCCGATGATGACGAGAAAGACGATAATAGGGTATAGAGATACACCAATATACACATAGATCATATTGTGAGTGATTGAGCCCACTAACTCAGGCCTAATCACATTAGGTGATGGCTCATTATCATCCGGTATGGTATGCATTTGTGATATATGATTATATATATATACATATACATATACATATTATACATATATATATATATACATATACATATATATATATATACATATATATATATACATACATACACACACACACACACACACACACACACATATATATATATATGTGTGTGTGTGTGTGTGTGTGTGTGTATGTATGTATATATATATATGTATATATATATACATATATATATATGTATATATATATATATATGTATATGTATATATATATATGTATACATATATATATATACATATACATATATATATATATATGTATATATATATATATACATATATATATGTATATATATATACATATATATATATATGTATATATATATATATATGTATATGTATATATATATATATGTATATATATATATATATATATATATATATATACATATATATATATACATACATACACACACACACACACATATATATATATATGCATGCGATGTAGATATATATTAAATAAATATGTATGTGTGTGACAAGATATATTAGGAGACTGTACAAAATATATATATACATGCGATGTAGATATATATTAAATAAATATGTATGTATGTGACAAGATATATTAGGAGACTGTACAAAACAAACAAAACCCTCTCCTATGATAATATTAAGTCGGTGAATGTGAGGTCATAAGATTGACCAACATGACCTTCCATCGTTATAGGAAGAAATTGAATCACGACATAAGTTGAGTTGGTCGAGTCACTTGAGGCTCACCTATTTATATGATCGAGATCTTGCCTACGACATAGAGATGTCACCAATACCCTGAGGACGTGGTATGCTTGGTCGAGTCACTCGAGGGTATATCATTAAATCAGACTCATCTTGTTACGATGGTGATAACTTAACTGAACTTCATGGTTGGTCAAGCAATCGAGACCATGGTGATGCAGAGGTCGAATATGACTGGAATCGTAAGAAGTTGGTAAAATGCATTGCGATCCAATGCATGGTGATGCGCCAAGCGATCCGATGGAGCCGATGATGATGAGAAGGGGCAAGTGAGGATGAGATTGCTCGTTATGTGAAGTATATAGACAATTTCACTTTGGCAAAATACTATATGTTGGCCTCTATGACTCCCGAGTTACAAAGGCAATATGCGAGCATGGATACTAATTCCATCATTCTTTATCTTCGCCAGCTGTTTGAGGAACAAGGAAGAACTAAAAAATATGAGATATCCAAGAGTCTCTTCCGAGTTAGGATGATAAAAGGGGTATTGATTTAGAGCTTGAAGATGATAAAGTAGATAAAAAAACTCATAGGTCTAGGAATAGTCCTAGGGAATAACCTATGTGATGATCTTATACTTCAACCCCTGCTAGATTCATTTTCTCACTTCATCACGAACTTCAACGAGCAAGTTTGAGGTGACTCTTCTTGAGCTCCTCAATATGTTGAGGGAGGTGGAGAGTGCCATCAAGAAAGAGAAGTTAGTTCTCTATATTGGTGAGATCAAGAATAAAAGCAAGGCTAATAAGACCCTTAAGAAGAGCAAGGGTATGGAAAGACTGAGAAAGACAAAGGTTGCTAAGAAAGACCCGAGAAAGGATAAAGGATAGTACTTCTATTATGACAAAGATGAGCACTAGAAATGAACTGTAAGGATTACCTTGCAGAAAAGGGAAAACAGAAGCTTGGAGAAGCTTTAAGTATATTCATGATCAGTCTCTATTTGTCAGATTTTTATGATAATACATAGCTATTAGATACCAGGAGTGCTTATCATATCTGTAACTTGATATAGATTCTGGCAAGATCTAGGAGACTGGCGAGAGGTGAGATAGATCTCAAGATGGACAATAAAGTAAGAGTTGTTATAGTTACTATTGACAAAGTCACCCTACATCTGCTTGGTGGAGCTATCATTGCATTGGATGCATGCTATTATGTTTTCTCTATTATAAAAAATATTATTTTCATTTCTTGTTTGACAGTTAAAGGATATAAATTAGTTTTTGAAAATAAAAATAATTTATTAATTTTGGATGATGAGATCATCACAAGAGGGACCTTGATTAATGGCTTATATGAGTTAGACACTTCTCCACATATCATGAATGTAAACATGTCCAAGAGGAAACGAGATGAGGTGAATGAGGCATACTTATGGCATTGTCGGCTAGGTCATATCCATGAGGGAAGAATTCAAAAGTTGCTGAAAAATGAATACTTAGATCCATATGATTATGAGTCATATGCAACTTGTAAACCTGACCTCCATGGAAAGTTGACCAACTCTCCTTTTCGTGGAACTAGAGAGAGAAAGCTACTGAGTTATTAGTACTCATACATAGTGATGTATATGATCCTACGTTGACTCAAGCTATAGGCAGTTATTTGTACTTCATTACATTTACTTATGATTTCTCTAGGTATGGACACGTGTACTTGATGAAGTACAAGTCTGAGACTTTTGAGAAATTCAAGGAATATAAGAATGAAGTAGAGAACTAGATTAGAAGGAGTATTAAGACTCTTCGATCAGATCAAGGATGAGAGTACTTGAATACAGAGTTCACCCATTTCCTTAGGGACCAACGTATTATATCCTAGTGGACACCTCCTTATACACCTCAACTTAATGGTGTATCAGAAAGGAGGAATCACATGCTGCTAGACATGGTATGGTCCATGATGAGTTTCGCCGACCTACCCGTCTCATTCTGGGGATATGCCTTAAAGACTGCAGCTAACCTTATGAACAGAGTTTCATCTAGGTTGGTAATATCTGCCTACGTTAGAAGATACAATCTCAACAAGTTGGAATTAAGGATGAAAAGGTGCAAATTTGTGGGATACCCCATTGAAACTTTTGAGTATTATTTCTATTATCCCGATGGCCAGAATGCTGGTTATAGGTGTCCTATAACCCAATTACGTGATTGATGGCATGTGTGACACGCTGCATGATCTTTTTATTTGATTATTATTAATATATTATATCTGTTACATATATATATATATATATATATATATATATATATATATATATATATATATATATATATATATATATATATATATATATATATATATATATATATATATATATAGTGATGTCCTTAGTTCTATGTAATGGAAATCAGATCATGATGAGATCATAATAATGAGATTGATTTGCTTTTAAAAATAGATCCTAAATAATCCCGGATATAGGTTACTCGAGAGGGACATCGAGATAATCTAACAAACCGGTGTGCTATATACTCATCCACATAATGGAGGCGACTGATCTCGTAGCCACTTATATGGGGACACTAAGAATATAGTACAAGTGTTCATTAGAGAATGAGTTCACTAATTGATCCACTTATAGAATGCTGAATAGTTAATGATACCTATTGTCAGATAGCGATTCTGTAGTCACAGTTGTGTGTCTGGTCTTTAGACTTAAGACACAAAATATGTATTATTTGAATACTTATTTATTTGATGTCGAACTTACAGGTTTGAGAAGTTTTAGATCTGATAAAGCTAGTTATCAGGATTGGTAGCTAACCTTATGAATGCAATTGAGTGTCAATAGAGGATCATCCACTCTCGGTATTATGAGAGAGATATCCTGTGTGGTCTTGATCGGACAAATCCTTAACTAGGGTCGTTCGGATTGAGATAGAAGGAGTTCTCCAGAGAATCTGATTAGAGCAAGACTTAGACAGATTCTGTATGTGGCATGACAATACCATGCTTGATATATGCCCTTTGGGATATCAGAAGGATGAGTGACTATAGATACATGGCAATTGAGACAGGCAAGTCCAATGGATTTGATCCAATGTACCATCTGAGGACTATGGCGTAGTGGCCTAGTGCTTCCATAGTCGATGAGTTGAGTAAATTGTTATGGTATATCAATTCACTGAGTCAGAAGGAGTTCTGACAGGTAGGACTAACGACCAGTTCGATATTGGGCCTAAAGGGTTACACACATATGGTGGATGTTTCGACGAGTAGAGGATTGGATATGAGTTATCCAATTAGCCCTTGTTCTCATTGGATAAGACCCAACATTGATGGGCTCCTTGCATGAGGGCTAGTTAGAGGCCAATTAAGATTATTGGATAGAGAACCAATAATCCAAGAGGAGTGAGTAATTGGATGGAGATCCAATACCCACTAAGACAGGATCCATTAGGATTTTTAGGTGGCTCTCTATAAATAGGAGGTAGGGGTAGCACATTAGTGAAAGGCTGCACATTTGGCCGCCCCTCCCTCATCTTTTGCGTAAGAGTTACGAGATTTTGGCTATAATTGGAGGAGCATCGCTACAACGATCCATCATGAAGATACCGCTAGAGAGGATATTTGACCTCCTTCATCCTCTCTATCTGGATCTGGATTTTTTGGGATATACGATCTCCCTAGGTAATCAATCTCTCATGTATCACAAATTTCATTTTTACGGGTTTTTCGCGCACCAATCTTTGCATGGTGACTTGATACACGTGGGAAACTTATTTTGTTTTTGTTTCTTTCGCTATATATGTAATGCTCTGGTGGTTTCCTAATAGTGTTATTAGAGTTAGGTTGCTCGTGAAAAAGATTGGCTATTAAAATGTGTGGGATGAGATTGAATCACGTAGAACTGTTCCATACGTTCTTGCAACGATCGTAGTAAACTGCCTACGGTCAAGAGGAGCCACCTATGAGCAGGCTGCCTACAGGGGTGGCTGCTCACGACCAGGCTCCCAATAGGGGTAGCCGCTCGTAAACGGGGCCCCTAAAAGGGCGACCGTTGGCGGCCAGGGGCACTAGTGGAGGCAACGCATGCGGGTGGGCCGCCTATGGGCAGATTGGCACCCGCTCGTAAAGGGGGCCGCTTGCGGCCAAGGGCACCCGTGGAGGCAGTGCTTATGGCCCAAGTGGTTATGCACATAGGCCCACCCGCAGGCAGAGGCACGGTCGTCAGTGACACGCAACACCACCGATGCGTAGGGGAGGCGACGGTGGCCAACTGGAAGGGGCCAAGAGGGCTAAGGCTTTCTTTTTGGTAAAAGGACAAATATACCCTCAAAATTTAAGAAATTATATGATTTATCCTTTTATCCAGAATTCTAAAAATGCCTTTGACAATTCTAAAAATTCCTGACATGTCCTAATTTCTAAAAAAATAATTATTAAATAATTTAATTAATTATTAATTATCTAATCATCCTACATAATAATGTGCACATGTGATGTATGATGTAGACGGATGATCATGAGCCATGTGTTGTAATGTGTGTAAATGTGATTATTATTATCATTATTGGGGCCTACGAGTCTCCATTTTTCTCGTTTATTATCGGGCCTACGTACCTATGGTTATGTTGTAATTACACGAAGAGGCGTGGTGGGAAGCATGAAGATGTCAACGGGACCCACGATGTCATGTCGAGCGATTACGATGCATGGTGATATATATATATATATTTGCATCCGATGTAGATATATATTAAATATGTATGTGTGTGATATGATATCTTAGGAGATCGATACAAAATAAACAAAACCCCCTCCTATTATAATATTAAGTTGGTAAGCATGATGCAATAAGATTGACCAACGTGGCCTTTCATTCGTTATAGGAAGAAATTGAATCACAACATAGGTTAAGTTGGTCGAGTCCCTCGAGGCTCACCTTTCGACGTGATCGAGATCTTGCCTATGACATAGAAATATCATCGATGACCTGAGGATGTGGTTTGCTTGGTCGAGTCACTCGCAAGCATATCATCAATCAGACTCATCTTGTAATGATTGTGATGACTTAACTGAACTTTATGGTTAGTCGAGTAGTCGAGACATTGATGATTTGAAGGCCAAACATGACAGGAATTATAAGGAGTTGTGATTGACAAGAGTTGGCTACCTTTTTGGGCTTAATGCAATTGGTCGAGTCACTCGAGGTTGCACTAAGACGCCAATTGGATCCCGATCTCCACTAGAAGTCTACAGGAGACTTTTGTTTCATGTGCTAAGGGTGTCGCATGATTCGCTAGGAAAATAGGGGGAGTAGATTAAGATATAAGTTTATATTTTAATTATTAATTATTTTATAAAATCTGTATATTATTCATTTATGCTATATCTTGTTTGTTAGAAACATATCACTTGCAAACCCACTACGTAGCATACTTAATGTCAACCGCCTCACTGGTCCAAACCATACGGATTGGCTCCACCACTATTTGAGAATTGTTATTATGGCGGGGAAAGTCACGTATATCTTTAACATGTCTCTGCCCTAGAAAGAGAAGATAGTTCTCTATGTTGGTGAGACCAATAGGAAAAAAAAAGGTTGATAAATCCCTTAAGAAGGGTAAGGGTAAGAGCAGACCGGGTAAGGCAAAGGTTGCCAAGAAAGACCCGGTTAAGGACAAAGGCCAATGCTTCCACTATGGTAAAGATGGGCACTAAAAGAGGAACTGTAAGGATTATCTTATAAAGAAGGTGAAATAGAAGCTTGGAGAAGATTTAGGTACATTCATGATCAGTCTCCATTTGTTATGTTTGAATGATAACACATGGGTATTGGATAGCGAGAATGTATATCATATCTGCAATTCATTGTAGATTCTGACAAGGTCTAGGAGACTGGCCAGAGGTGAGATAGACCCTAATATGGGCAACGAAGCAAGAGTTGCTGTAGTTGCTATTGGTAAGATCACACACACTAAATATACTTGGTGGAGCTACTATTGCATTGATGCATGCTATTACATTCCCTCTTCTATCAAAACCATTATTTTCATTTCTTGTTTGACAATTAGTGGATATAAATTAATTTTTGAGAATAATAGTTGTTCAATAATTATGGATGATGAAATCATTATAAGAGGAACCATGATTAATGGCTTATATGTGTTAGACACTTCTCCACACATTATAAATGTAAATACGTCTATGTGGCCTACCTGTGGCATTGTAGGCTAGGTCATATCCATGAAAGAATGATTCATAATTTACTGAAAGATCCATTCATCTATGAGTCATATGCAACTTACGAATTTTGCCTTCGTGAAAAGTTGACCAACTCTCCTTTTAGTGGACGAGAGAGAGAGAGAGAGTTACTGAGTTATTGGAACTCATACATAGTGATGTATACGGTCTTATGTTGACTCAAGCTATGGTGGTTACTCGTACTTCATTACATTTACTAACGATTTCTCTAGGTATGGACACATGTACTTGATGAAGTACAAGTCTGAAGCCTTCGAGAAATTCAGGAGTGGAGAACTAGATTGAAAAGAGTATTAGGACTCTTTGATCAGATCGAGGAGGAGAGTACTTGAATATAGAGTTCACCCATTTCCTCAAGGACCATAAGATTTTATCCCAATGGACACCACTTTATACACCTCAACTCAATGGTATATCAGAAAGGAGAAATCATATGTTGTTAGATATTGTGTGATCCATGATGAGTTTCACTGACCTATCCGTCTTATTCTGGGGTACGTCGTGGTGACCACAGCTTATCTTCTGAACATAGTTCCATCTAGGTCGGTAGTGTCTGTACCATATGAGATATGGAAAGAGAAGAAGCCTAGTCTTAAAATTATTAAGATTTGGAGCTGCTCTGCCCACGTTATGAGACACAACCCCGATAAGTTAGAATCAGGGACATAATGATGTTAGTTCATGGGATATCCCCAAAAAAATTATAGGTATTATTTCTATCATCTTGAGGACTAGAAGGTCTTTGTTGCTAAGAGAGCACGTTCTTGGTGGAAACAATAGGAGTGAGATAGAGTTGAGCGAGGTTGGAGAACCTAGCTCAAGCACCATTCCAGAGTCCGAGTCTATTCAGGTACCTAGCACACAAGTTCTAACTTTGAGTAGGTCTAGCAGAGTACCTCACCCGCCTGAAAGATATGTGAGACATATCAATAGAGAGGACTCTCAAGATGTTGATCATCATCAAAATCTCATTTCATACATATGATTTTTATTCAAGATAACTAACATTTCTTTGTTCTAATTATAGTATGCAATGATCATGTATCATCAAGATTAACCATAATAAAAAATTATTTTCATTATTAATCTTGTTAGGCTAGTGAGCTTCAAAGAATGTTAGATCTCCAGTTATATATCTTGACATCTAAAATATTATTCAGGGCTCCTAGCTTTAATTTTAACACAAACCTATAAGAAAGATATATTTGATTTAGGCACCCATTTTACATTGGGTCCTTCATAAAGAACTTTATCTTTCTTTTCTAGTTTGCTTTCATTGTGTAAAGTTTTCTTTGGAACCCAAACAAGTTGGTGTGGACTACATTTTCTAAAAAGGCATTTGTTCGCCTTATGTTCTAATTTGTCACAAAAATTATACTTGATTCTTGGTGGCACATTTAATGTAGATCCTTTTACAAAGATGGTTGGCTATTGTTGAACATTTCCAACAAAGCCTATGCTATTTCTATTATTAATATGATCTTTATTGGAAATGATCATATTTAGGGATTTGTTCCCTATTTGAAAATTTTCTAGTGTTGATTTAAGCATGATGTTTTCTTCTTTAATATTATCTTGCATATCATATTTAGAACTAGGATTATGTGATGCTAATAACTCATGCATATCAACTTTACCAACTAACAAATCATGTTCATGTTTAAGTAATTTTAAAGATTTACTAAAATTTCTAAATTCATCAAACAAATCATGAATCATATTTAATAATTCAGAAAAAGGATTGCTTAATGAATTACTAACCTCATCGTCGATGGACATAAGAGCAAGGTTCTCCACTTCTTGGTTGTTCATTTGATCTTTGGAGCTCCTTGGCTTCTTGCATTCATAGCAAGAGGTTTTGTCCATCTTTAGATTATTTTTAAGGTTCAAGTTCATTAATTTTTCCGATTCATTTGTCAAAAGTTCAAGGTCCTTATCACTCGAGGAGTCATATGTTCTCAGTTCAAATTCCTTCATGTTCTTTGGAAGGTATTCTTTAAGTTCATTTTTGTAAGATATTTCATTCATTGATTCACTTATATTAATTGTGCTTTCATGTGTGATTTTCAAAGTATGCCAAATATCGAAAGCCGAATCACAAGAAGAAACATGATTAAACTCATTCTTATCAAGTGCACAAAACAAGACATTCATAGCCTTTGCATTTAAAGAAAAATTCTTCCTTTCCAAATAATTTAACTCACTCATTGGTTTGGAAGATTTTTTAAATCCATTCTAAACTATATTCCATAAATCAAAGTCCAATGAGATGAGAAAAATACACATCTATGTTTTCCAATATGTGTAATCCATCCCATTGAACATAAGAGGACATGAGATATAATGTCCCTCATTCATGCCAAAACAAACTATTTACTCAAGTGGGTGTTAATCCAAAGAGTAAGTACCTTACTCTGATACCAATTGTTAGGATCAATTAGCACTAAGAGTGGGGGGTGAATTAGTACAAGTGTAAATATTCGATTTATATGAAATCTTTTTAATTAAACCAAGATAAGAAATCTGAAGCTTTTCGTTCTTAGTGAAAAGAGTGAGTGATTAAAATAAAGTTGCTAAGTTAATAAGAAAACCAAAAAGATAAGCAATGTTTGAAGGAAAGAACTTATCTTGAAAACTTTGCTTTCAAGGAGTTGAGTTAATTCGGAAGCATCAATACAACAAATATGTAAGCAATAAAAGCAAAGAACCACTCATAATTTTTATAGTGGTTTGGCGTCAAAAGGTCTACATCCACTCCCGAGTCCTCCTTTTTGAGGCACATTGGTGTCCACTACCGATTTTCTTTGGGTGAAGACCAAATCCTTACACTTGAGCTTACAAAGGAGACAAGATTTACAACTCTAAGCTCTCTTCCTTATCCCTTTTCTTTTTCTTACACTTCACACAAGTTTTTCATAAATTTTTTCCCTTATAAGTGTTGTATGAAATGTAAGAATACTTGGGGTATTTATAAGCCCCAAGTTGCTTCATATTTTTGGAGCAAAAAATTAAACATATTCGGAAAATTCGAGTACGGGCGGTTTACCCGTCAACCTGGGTGACTTAGCCGATTGAACACCAAGGTACGGGCGGTTACCTGCCGGCCCTAGGCGAGTCAATTGCCCAAAGTACCTAGATTCTTGGGTACGGGCGGTTCAACCGCCCAGCCTGGGCGGGTCAGCCGCCGTTAGTCGCTCGAAAATCACCCGTCGCTCACCGGCGGTTTACCCGCTATAATTTCCACAAAAGTGGTTCCCTCCACTTTTCGAATTCCAACTTGAACCTGATGTTGATCAACCCTTTGGTTAACCAATTGAGCTCAACTTGAGCTCAATCAAACCCCAATAGTGGACCCGATTGTCTTATTGAGTTGATTTGGATTCCTTCTAAATTCAACTAAACTTGGACTCACTTCTAACTATGACTCAATGATTACAACGCTTAATGACCATAAGCTAAATGAAGTCCTAACTTCCGCCAATCCGGTAGCCTCCGACATACTTACGGCTAGTCTTCCGGTTTTCTCCCGGTGATCTCTCGGTGTGTTCCTAGCGAGCTTCCCGATCCCTTCGATGAATCTCCTAGCAAACTCCCGACGAAAGCCCACCGCATCATCCAAGCCCAGCCCGATGCCTAAGCTTGATCTTGGCCCATCAGCTAATTGTAACTCTATTGATCCTGTCATAGTTAGACTTGCACGATGCTAATTATGACTTAATTAAATATAATCATAATTACCAAAACATCCATTACAAGACCATCCCAACTCCCGGCAAGCTTTTCGGCTACCCCCGATAATCTTCCGACGAGTCTCAGTCTTCTTCTAGCAAACTCCCTTGTGCCATTCTAGCAAACTCTCAATACCCTCGACAAGCTCCCGACACACTTCTGGCGAGTTCCCAACCGCATCGACTCGATGCATGGACTTGACCTTGGCCAATCTTGATTACAATAATCATTCTGTCATAATTAATCCTGCATCAATCAATTCTAACAATCTTGTTAGATCAATAACCCATCAATTGATTTCATCATTAAAATCCGAGATTCAATAGCAGCAAGATGGTAGGTTTTGGTAGGTTAAGGAGAAGAAGGAAAACAAAAAAATTCCAACAGTAAAGATGTAATTTTTTCGAGCAATTCACAACAAAAATTCAAGTGAAACTAGAGGGAAATCTACTGGTAAGAGAGAGATAATTTTGTCAAAAATTTCCTAGAAGGAAACAACATCAAAATGTTTGGCAAAATCAAAGATTACGAGAATGTGTTGCTGCAAAATTTTTTCAGCGAAAGATTTCAGTAGTAGAGCTGAAATATTTTGCAGTAGTTCATAATCAGGAATCGAGTAAACCCAATAGGAATCCACTGGCAAGGGAAAGGTAATACTGTGAAAAAATTTATGGAAGAAAACAACAACAAAAGTTTCAGTAAAACCAATGATCACGGGAAGGTACTGCAGCATATTTTTAGGTCTAAAGTGCAACAGTTGGGACGTAAAAGATTAGTAGGATATATTGGTAATTTTTTGACGAAACCAATGGGAAATATGAAGTTAGTAAGTTCTAAAGCCATCGTAAAATTTTTGTAGAGATTGGATTAGTAAAAATGTAGCAGCAAATCAAATAGTCAAGGGTGTGCGGCTGGAATTCTACAGCATAACTTCCATCATAAAGATGGAAACTTTGTGACGAAAAGTTTGTGCAACAAATAGGAATGAATTTTCTTAGAATTTTTGAATAGGGATAACTAAATTGTAGTAGTAGTAAGGTAGGAAACCAGAATCTGTTGCAATTCACGGGGAGATCAAAGGATGATCTGCGATAATGGAGATGACGGTGAAATTTGATGACAATTTTTAAGCAATTGTGGGAATTGATTTGAATGGTTATAGGTGGTTGTGGAAGGGCAGCGAGATGCCAAGAACGCTGCTTTGATACCAAGTATTAGAACCCATGGGGATTCTAAGCTTGGGGTGATATCTATGAGGGATCGGCCTCCTTGGAACTCTATAGGGGTTCCACTCTCCAAGTTGCTGCTCAAAGGTTGCAGAAAATATTCATCTATTTATAATTAAAAGTGGATGATTATAAGGCTATTTATATAACTTCTAAATCCTAACTCCTAATAGGACTCCTACTCCTAACAACTCCTAATGCAACTCTAAGTATCAACCTCCAAACTAATCCTAACCTAACTTAACCCCTCCTCAACCAACCCCTCTTTAACTAGGATAAGGGGTGGTTAATTAGGGTGATATGTATCTTATTCTTCTCTCAAAATATCTTCCACCAAACTAATCCTAACTTAGCCGGCCTCCTCACCTCTTTAATAAGTGTCGGCTAGATAGGATTTACATGAATGCCCTCTTCAATAAAACTAAATTAGGACTCCGCTAGCTAGAGTCCTAATAACCTCTCAACCCAAGGAACTTACCCAAGAAGAACTCTAAGAAAGATCGACGAAAGGGCTATGTTGGCACTATGATGAACCATGAAGTAGAGATCACCACTGCAAAAGGGAAAAACTTTTAGTGATTGAACCAATCGAGGATCCATAACCCAAAGTCATAAATCCCGACCTGAGAAGGAAGATGCGGAGGAAGAACCATAGTCGACCATTAGCATTATACATGCCCTAGCCGGCTACGCCAACCCACAATCTATGAAGGTCGACGGATTCCTCAAACACTAGCCGATCACCATTCTTCTCGACACTAGAAGCACAAATAATTTCATGGATGACAACAAGGTTGTTGCCTGATTAACTCTTCAAATTGAAGATTGCAGCAGGTTCAATATAAAAGTCACAGATGGCCGAATCCACAACTGCAACCGAAAGAGCCCTCGGGTGAAACAAGTTTTGCCAGGCCAAGAAATCACCGCACACTTCTTCCTCCTACCACTTGATGATTATCAAGCAATGCTTAATGTTGAATGGCTGTCCACTCTAGGTGATGTTTCCTAAAAAAATTTCAAATTAATCATGAAATTTTTTAGTCATGGGAAATAGGTGATCCTATGAGGAAAGCACGGGGGTGAAGTATCGATTGTTTCTACCCAATGCATGGAGAGGGTGTTGCACAAATTGCATATCGGCTTCCTAATACAACTTTAAGGGCTGCAAATGGAGGAATCAATGATGAATGAAGATCCAAACCTTCCCTCATTGCTTGCTAAATTTTCGGATGAGTTTGCTGAACCGACAAAATTGCCCCTTACCCGATCGCATGGCCACCGTAAGTTTGTGGAGGACGATGGCAAGATCAGTGCTCCCCTCATGACATTACTAAAAAGATGTCTTCCTCTGGCTGGATAAAGCTATAGCAGCCATTGATGCCCTCACAATTGCAATTCCATCTACACTGGTGCTAGCTTTACCCCACTCCGATAAAGTGTTCGTGATCAAATCTGACGCATTAGGAGTCAGAATTGGTGTTGTCCTCATGCAAGATGGCTAACCCCTAGCCTATATCAGCAAAGCCCTATCTTCATATCACTTGAAGTTTTCAATCTACGATGAGAAGATGCTGACCATTGCTGAATTTGTGGCTTGGTATGATATCGATCAACGACACAAAGGAGAGATGATAGCAAACCCGGGAAAATTACAGCTTCTACTCACTCCAAACTTAGATCAGGCTCACATTACCATAGACTCTACCAAAGGGCAGCCACAATCTCAGAGGAAAGCCTGGCTACCATTAAAGAATAACCACACGTCAGCCCATGCAAGAAAGAAATAGTCGCCCAACAAACGCCAGAGTAGAAGAAAGTTTACTATTGAAGATCGAGTTTTCCTTCGTATTCAGTCCTACTAATAGGAATCTATGAAGACTCGATCCTCAAGGAAGTGCTCTCCTTATTTCTTTTGACCCTACAAAATTGGAGATCACATTAGTGTAGTGACTTATGGATCGGATCCGCGCACCAATTTAATAATACAATTGATCCTCAAAATATCTCATCACAAATGAAAGTTTAGAGAGGATGACTCAGCCTAAATCCACCCACCGAACATCTCAGCTAATGAGGAGATCCAAGTTCAGCCGATGATCGTGTGAGATCACAGGATCACGGTGCACCACCGTCCAGACACTACTAACATTGATGGAGAGATACAAGACAATGCTGGACCGCAGGACCATGGTGTGCCTACCATAGATACAATGAGGAAGCTTTAACAAAGTTTACAGACTAGGACCTAAAGTTCATAGAGCCTCAGCCTTGAGGACAAGGGTGATTTGAAGAGGGCGAGTCTGTTAGGACCCTAATTGAGTCGGGACCTAGTCGATTGAGTTGAGTCCTTAGATTAGGTCTTGTTGGTCGGCCTAGACCTAACATTAGGTCGGCTAGGAAGAGATTTGAGTCTATTATAATAAATTAGCCCAAATCCTAGTAGGGTTAGGATTTGATTAAACTTGAGTATGGTTAAGAGTCAGAGTTGGATTCGGGTCTGGTCAACCAAGTCAAGCTTGTAATCAACACAATTGGCCACCCACCTCGATGAGGGGAAGTCGGCTAGGGTTTGATATGTGAGTGTTTCACTTGGAGTAAGTGTTTGATTAGGAGTTAGAGTCTTATTTTACTTGGAGTAGGAGTTTGATTAAGAGTTGAAGTCTTATTTTACTTGGAGTAGGAGTCCTATTAGGAATTAGGGTTTCACTTTAAGACCCTATATAAACACTTATAGCCACCTCTTTTCATCAAACAATAGATCAATTTTTTTTGGCCATTGTGGCTGACTACCAAAGAGGAGGAACCTCTATAGAGGTCAACCCAAGCTTAGAATCCTGTTCTAATATCAGGCGACAGTTAAAGCAAGTGATAAGCGGTTGTCTTGTCCTTGGTTTGTAATGCAATAGTTGTCTTGGCATGTCAGGTTGGCTCTGCCATGGCAATTAGGGCCTCCATGGAGTGGCAAACTGAGATATGTTATATCATTCTCTCCCCCTCCAATGGAGTCATGCCTTAGGAGAATCGAGAGGCGCGACACGAGGACTAAGTTGGTTTATCCGTTGCTCTCGCTAATCGGGCATATTTCCCTAGAGTAGGCTAAGATCCACATGACCAGAGCCTGAGGAGGCTTGAACATCGCTTTAGCCATATTGTGCCTTAATGCCGAACCTGGCGGGATGTACTCGGCAATGGACCATCCCAGACCAGGTCGATAATATACTAGCTGAGACTAGGTTGGCGATGGACTGATTGAGACTAGGTCAACAATGGACTGGCCGTGACTGGGTCGGCAATGGACTGGTCGAGACTATGTCGGCAATGGACTAGTCGAGACTAGGTCAGCAATAGACTGGTCAAGACTAGGTCGGCAATGAATTGGTCGAGACTAGGTCAACGATGGATCGACCAAGGATACATCGACGATGAACAAGCTGATATTAGGTTGGCGATGGACTGATCAAGACTTGGTGGTGATGGATTGGATGAGACTTGGTCGATGATGGACTGGCCAAGACTAGGTCAGCAATGAACTGGTTAAAACTTGATCGATAATGGGCTGGCCGAGACTTGGTCGACAATGGTCTGGCCGAGACTATGCGTTGGTTATAGGTGCCCTGCAAGCTAATCACGTGAGTGATGGCACATGTGACACTACATAGTCTTTTTGCATCATTATTATTATCGATATTTTCTCATATTATATTATATATTACATATATATTGTGTTGTCCTTGGTTCTATGCAATGAGAATCAAATCGTGATGAGATCACGAAAATGAGACTGATTCATCTTTAAACACAGATCCTAAATAATCCTAGTCATAGGTTACTCAAGAGGGACATCGAGATAACCGGATAAACTGGTATATTATATTTTCATTCATGTACACATGCTCGTGTGAGGACATTAAAGATATAGTACACATGCTCATTGGAGAATGAGTTCACTGATTGATCCGATTACGAAATACTCTATGGTTAATGATACCTAACATCCAATAGCAATTTTGTAGTCCCAATTGGGTGTCTGGTCCTTAGACTTGAGATACCAAGGATGCATTGTTTGACTACTCCTTTCTTTGATGCTGGACTTATAGGTCTGGAGGTTCTAGATCTGGTACAACTGGTTATCAAATTTAGTAACCAACCTAAGCAATTGAGTCTCAATAGAGGTTCATCCACTCTCAGTATCATAAGAGTGATAGGACTCTAGCAGGGTTGAGTCCTAATCACCCTATAAGTAGTTAATAAAAACCCTGTGAGATTGTAATAAAACCCCACCTATCCACTTCTATCCTATAACGAAGTATGACTATGGTTTAGATTAGGGCCTTAGGGCTTAGTGGCCATCGCCCCCTTTACTGGGCTGGTCGGCCAGAGTTTCCCTCAGCTAGGTCGGCTATAGGAGGGTAAAGCGATAATTCTACTTAGGCAAGCACCCCATGGGCTAGGGTTTATAACCCTATATAATGATGTAGCTGCCCCCTCTCTTTTATCAAGCAAGATCAACCTTGTATTCAGTCTTGTGCCAAGTTATAGGAGGGAGGAACCTCTATAGTGTTCTAAGGGTTGGTCCCCCTCAGAGATCAAAATTTATAGGGCTCCTTCTAGGGTTCTATCATCTAGTATTAGAGCAGTGTTCCTACTGCCCTTGCTGCCATCTCTACCGCCCCCATCTTCCCATGCAATTTCCACAATTGCTACAACACACTGTCATGGACAAAAATATAAACAAGGTATTCGACGTAATGCTCATGATTGTCTATGTCCTTCAGTTTTTGTACATGCTTTATATAGCAAGTAGTGGGCTTGCAATAGGCTTGAAAACCTTAGTTTGGTTAGCTTTTGTGGCCGATTTTAGCTTGTAAATGGGAGTTGTGTCATGTAGGCACTTGTGGGGACTTCAGTCTATAGTGGATCATTATCCTTTGTGTGCAACTGTTCAGAACTTGTAAAGTCCATAGTTATAATTTGCATTAGCTATTTAAATTGTTTGCTAAAGCTATTGCTTGTAGATCTCGTACGAAGTGCTTCCTCTAACCCATTTTTTCTTTTGTAAGTCCTAAGGGACCCTAGGAGGTTTCGGGGATACTGACCTTTACGGACAGACTCGTAAGGGTGCCGCACGACTTAGGCAAAACCAGCTAAGTTCGTGATATTTTGGTATCAGAGCGGGACAAGCACACATAGAAATACTTGCCATACAAATGTGGGAGACCTAGTTGGGCTGTGTGGAGGGTAGCCAACACGCGCAACCATTTAGGGGAAATAGACATTGAGATGTAGGGAAAGAAGTCACTCAGAGGAGCAGGCATCCAGGTTTGGCATTCAGAGGAATGGTCAATCCTTTGCATGAAAGGCATCATGAGGACAAGTAAGCTAAGAAGAATGCGTAGCGGACAAAGGTTGGGATGACTGAGTTCAAGCTACGACTCGATTTTGGCAACCAAACTTGACGGTGCTCAAGGCAAATGGGGCACTTGGTAAAAGATGAGACCGTGAGAGTGGGATGTGTTGCTCAATGACCGAAAGAGTTATGCAAAGCTCACAGAGGTATGGGGAATTGCTAACTCAAAGAATTTGGTACTCATGCAAGGGCTTGCATATGGATGATGGAGTGTTCATGGCCATCCCAAGGCGATCGGAACTCGGCGCCAAGGAGCATCAAAACTTTCTCTTCAGCATGGAAAGGATATATTGAGGAAGAGTACCTCAAGACAGTATCTTCACAAAGCTCAACGGATTGAGCAACCAGCGAGGAGTCGTCGTATGATCTCAAATGAAGTAATGCATTGGTGGATACATTGCGAGATCAAGTGGAGGAGCGACCATGTCAACATTATATGAAGGCATACTTAGAGTCAATGTGAAAATAAACTCAACGGAGGACAGACCCGTGGAATGGTGGGCATGAGGGCCACCATCAACTCAATGCAAATCGAGAGGCGGAGCAACTTGAGTGGAACTTGGTGAAGTATCTAAGCCATATGAAGGGAGTTAGCATAGAAGATGAAAACATGGAGTGGAAGCACGAAGCTTTCCACATGAACTCTTGTAGAGGCAAGAGTGAGATTATGTCGTTTCATGGGTTCTTCATTCTGATGGGGGGACTCATTTTGCATGGTGTCAAAGACGAAGGGAGCTTCGAGACATGTGCACCTTATCTCAGAAAAATATTTGACAGAGGAACTAAGGTGATTCAACTTACAGAGGCGAAGTTGGAATCAGAATACATTAGCACGGGGCAAGAGGTCGCAGAGGCGGGTACTCTTGAAGAATATGCCACAGTGCTGCCATTCAAGTTGTCATTAAGAAATTGGTGCGTAGCGGAGATTATGCTAGTAGGGGGATAGAGGCCCAGGATCTAGACAATGGTACACAAATCCTAGTGATGTCAGGGGACTTCGAGAGCTACTAGGCGACAGACTGTCCTAGAGAGATACTTCATCCATGGGTGACCCAAGAATGGGTGGGTGAAAGTGAATTGTCAAAGGAGCGAACATAATCAGAGATGGTGGAGGCCCTATGATGTATTGGCAGAGGCCACACATGGAGAGATCATAGTCCGAGTTCATCATATAAGAATCTGAATGCACTGGAGATATCACCAGGAGGTGACATGATGCAGCAGATCATGGTTGAATAGTTCGCGGTAATACAACACATGTGGAGATGTCCCGTGAGGGACACGATCATGCAGAGGTATGATCAGGAGCTACTGGGAGCTCCACTTTGATGAACAATATAATGGAAAGAAGGGCTATGGATTCAAGGAGTGAATGTCATGGTACCGTAGTGGCGGGTCTTCCGTGTGTGCGCATCGAATCTTACATCAGATGAAAGTCTTGGTTATCAGCATATGGGGGTTGTGTACCACCGAGAAAGAATTCTGAGTGCGAGTACTAGAGAGTCCCATAGAGGGGACTTGATTATATATAGGTATGATCGGAGCGACTAGAGAGTTACAGACTGTCTTTCCATCGACCAAGGAGAATTGCTAGGAGAACACAGAGGTGTTGAAGCAGGTGGTCAAAAGGGGCAAGGAAGTGACAACGAGTCCAGAGGGGCTTAGCTTCCCAAAAGCAAAGCATCAGTTAGAAAGAAAGTGGACTCCGAGGAGTGCCACAGTGATAGGACTCCAGCAGGGTTGAGCCCTAATCATCTTAGTACTAGTCAATAAAAACCCTGTTAGGAGTATGGCTAGGGTTTAGATTAGCTCTTAGGGCTTAGTAGCCGTCACGCCCCTTATTGGGTTGGTCGGCCAGGGTTTCCCCCTGCTTAGGTTGGCTCTAGCCACCCCCTGTTCCTATTAAGGCAAGTTGGCTATAGAAGGGGCAAAGGGATAATTTTACTTAGGCAAGCACCCCCTTAGGCTAGGGTTTCGATCCTTATTTAAAGATGAAGCTGCCCCCCCTCTTGAATCAAGCAATCTAAAATTTTATTTCAGTCTTGTGCCGAATCTAGGAGGGAGGAACCCCTATAGTGTTCCAAGGGTTGATCCCCCTCAAGGGTCAAATCTATAGAGCTCCTTCTGGGGTTCTATCATCTAGTATCAGAGCCGCATTCCTATTGCCCTATAGCCATCTCCATCTTTCAAGTAATTCTCATAATTGCTTTTGATGTCGCCTCCATCCACCGTCACCCACCAAGCCGTAGATCCATCAATCTGCTGCTGTCCTTTGCGTCAACATCATAGATCTGCGGATCTGGTATATTTTTATCACCTACGCCTCTTCAATACTGCAAGATCCTTTACCTTATAAATTGAAGAATTTCTCCAAATTTTATCCGCTGCAAATTTCGTTCGTCGCAAACGTCATTGTTGTTGCGAAGGTAAAACGCTATAGAAATTTTCAACTACCTATTTGCCTTTTGAAACTGGGTTATTTCTTCTCCTTTTTGGCCAAAATTTTCACACAATTCCATAGATCAACTCAGCTTTCATCTGAGATTAATTTTTGGAAAAAGTTCCTTCTAGAACCAATTTTATTGTGCCTTCTTTCATCATCACGCAATGCTAGAATTTTTACGATGAAGAATCTGCCCTTCGTTTATTGGAATCTTGAAAATGAACTTTTGTTCATCCTTTTTAGCAGAATTTTTTACATAAATTCATAAATCATCTTAAACTTCATCTAAGACTGATCTCTAGAAAAAACTCCATCTGGATCCAGACTTATAGTGTTGTAATCCTTCGTCACGCAGTGCTGAAATTTTACGATGAGAATTCTGTAATCTTGTTTGCAACAATTTTTCTACCATTACGTTGCTGAAATTTTCTTGATCCACATTACTACTACTATCACCATCTGAACTGAGATTTTAATATTGAAATTCTTGATAAATTTGTCAAATTATTGCTGGAATTAACATCAAGAAACTGCCACTTCTTTGATGGGAATTCTGTTCGGCAGTACAACATATACTGCAACTATCTTTCATCAAAATTTTATTGGATCTTGCTGCCATCGTTTCCAGATTTGAGACTCCCCATCTCATCTTCAATTCCTATTGTTACTCTCCAAAAACCCTAACAAAACCACAGCCAAACATCCATCCCAATCAGCCCTAACCGTAGACTACTTCCTTATCGATCCATTTACCTTTTCAACCAACTTTCCTTACCGATACACCTACCTTTGCTGCCATCAATCCCAGATCTAAAATATATTTCCATAACCTTCATCTACTACTATCACAGCCCTAAAACCATACCAATTCACAGCCTAAACTCCACAAAACCGTAGCCCCAAATCGCACCTAAAACAACCACAAACCGCACCCAAAAACCACAGCCTTCGTGCTGGTTACAGGTGCCCTATAAGCCAATCACATGAGTGATAGCATGTGTCACACACCGTGTGATCTTTTTGCTTATGATTAATATTGGTATATTCCCACATTATATTATTTGTTACATATATATTGTGATGCCCTTGGTTTTGTGCAATGAGAATCAGATCGTGATGAGATCACGATAACGAGATCGATTCACCTTTAAACACAGATCCTAAATAATCCCGGTCATAGGTTACTCAAGAGAGATATTGAGATAACCAGATATATCAATGTACTATATACCTGTCCATATGATGGAGGCGGCTGGTCTCATAGCCACTTGTGTGGAGACACTAAGGATATAGTACAGTTGCTCATTGGAGAATGAGTTCACTGATTAATCTGCTTATGAAATATTGTATGGTTAATGATACCTAATGTCAGATAACAATTCCATAGTTCCTGTTGTGTATCTGGTTCTTAAACTTGAGACACCAAGGATGCCTTGTATGAGTACTCATTTGACGTCAGACTTACAGGTTTAGAAAGTTCCAGATCTGGTACAGTTGGCTATCGGGATTGGTAGCCAACCTTACGAAGGTAATTGAGTGTCAATTGAGGATCATCGACTCCCGGTATCACGAGTGAAATATCCCATATGTGCTTGCTCATACAAATCCTTGGCTAGGGTCATTCGGATTGAGAGAGAAGGAGTTCTCCGATAGAATCCAAATAGAGCAAGATAAACTGATTCCGTGTGTGACCTGACAGTACCATATCCAATATACGATCTCTGGGATATTATTTAGATGAGGGATTATAGATATATGGTAACTGTGGACAAATAGGTCTGATGGATTTGATCCCCCTTGTACCGTCTGGGGACTATGGCGTAGTGGCCTAGTACGTCCATAGTTGATGAGTCGAGTGAATTATTATGGGGATAATAATTCACTATATCAGAAGGAGTTCTGATGGGAGTGACTCACGGCTAGCTTGGTATCGGGCCTAGAGGGTCTCACACATATGGTGGATTCTTTAGCGAATAGAGGATTGGATAAAGATCCAATTAGCCCCTATTCTCATTAGATGAAATCCTATGTTGATGGACTCCTTGATTAAGGCCCAATTATAAGCCTAAGGAAATTATTGGATAGAGATCCAATAATGCAAGGTTAGTGGGTTTTGGATGGAGATCCAATACCCACTAAGGAAGGAGCCCTAGGATTTTGGTGGCTCTCTATAAATAGGAGGGGAGACTCATGGTTGATAGGCTGCAGCTTTAGCCACCAGCTCCTATTCTCCTCCCTCCCTTTGAGCAAGAGTTGCAAGATGATATTGGAGGAGTTTCGCTGTAGAGATCCATCGTGTGGATACCGCTAGAGAGGAGGACGCTTAACCTCCTTCATCTTCTCCATCAGGATATGGAATACAGAGATATACAATCTCCCTAGGAAAAATCAATCTCTCACACATTGTGGTTTTATCAATTTGTGTTTTTCTGGCGACCCCAATCTTTTGCACGATGATTTGATCTGTGTGGAAAATCGGTATTTTCTTTTGATTTTCGCTACGCATGTGATGCACCTGCCGAGGTTTCCCAACAGTAGTATCAGAGCCAAGGTTTTCGTACGAAAAATTGGTCTTAAACTACGTGTGATGAGATTGAATCGCGTAGAACTCTTCTACGCGCTTGTTGCATCGATTGGCAGTGAAAGTTGGCGCTACTTTTGGGGGAGGGCCGGCCACATGCACGCTTTTTGCATGCAGAGGTGGTTGGCCAAGGCCAGGCCCCTTGCAGGGGTGGTCGGCCATGTGCTGGGTACCTGCAAGGGGTGGTCGGTTGTGTCCAAGGCTCCCCTGCAAGGGGGCAACCAGCTGCGGCCAGGCCCACTGCAAGGGGCGACCGCCCGCCAACGGCTAGCCTGCAAGGTCCAGCCGGCAGCCGCCAGCCCGCAAGGGGTTGCCGCCCGCGTCCAGCTCTGCCACCAGTAGGGGCTGCGGCGCCGGTCGCAGGGGTGGTCGCCCCTTGGTAGGGCGGCTGCCAACCGCAAAGGGCAGCCGTCGCCTGTGTAGGGGCAACGACGCAGTAAGGGTGAAGGAGGGCTAGGGCATCTTTTTGAGAAAAAGATGGTTGCCCCTTAGAATTTGAGAAATTCTAGCTCTGTCCCCTTTATATAGAATTCCTTAAATGCCCTCAATATTTCTAAAAATTTTGAGGACTGTCCTCATGTATAAAATTTTAAAAATACCCTTGATAATTCTAAAAACTCCAAGCATATCTTGATTTCTAAAAAAATAATTAAATAAATAGTTTAATTAATTATTATATATATATAGTAATCCTACATATGATGTAATGTACATGTGATGTATGATGTGGATGGATGATCATGAGCCATGTATTGTGATGTGTGTAATTGTGATTATTATTATTATTAGGGCCTACAAGCTTGCATTTTTCTCTTTTATTGTTAGGCCTGTGTGCTTGTGATTATTTGTATTTACATGGAGAGGTGCAACGGGAGCGTAGAGGTTACAGCGGGACCCATGATGCTGTGGCGAGAGATCACGACGCATGGTGATGCGATGATCCGACAGAACCGATTATGATGATATCAACAATCACAGGGCATGAAGATGCGCCGATGCACACATAGATCCTATTGTGAGTGATTAGGCCCATTAGCTCGGGCTTAAACATATTAGGTGACGGCTCATGATCACGGTGTGGCTTGCATATGTGATGTGTTATACACCTACTAGATATATGTATATATGTATATATATATTTGCATGCGATGTAGATATATATTAAATATGTATGTGTGACATGACATATTAGGAGACCGATACGATACATAAAACCCCTCCTACAATAATATTAAGTCAGTAAGCGTGAGGCAATAAGATTAACCCACGTGGCCTTCCATCGTTATAGGAAGAAATTGAATCACGACATAGGGTGAGTTGGTCGAGTCCCTCGAGGCTCACCTATCTACGTGATCGAGTTCTTGCCTATGACATAGAGATGTCACCGGTGACCTGAGGACATGGTATGCTTGGTCGAGTCTCTCGAGGGCATATCATCAAATCAGACTCATCTTGTAACGATGATGATGACTTAACTGAATATCATGGTTGGTTGAGTCCCTCGAGACCATGATGATTCGGAGGTCGAACGTGACGGGAATCACAAAGAGTTATGATTAGC
Source organism: Ensete ventricosum (assembly GCA_029747655.1). Taxonomy (NCBI): domain Eukaryota; kingdom Viridiplantae; phylum Streptophyta; class Magnoliopsida; order Zingiberales; family Musaceae; genus Ensete; species Ensete ventricosum. The sequence goes on along the minus strand of JAQQAF010000007.1, from coordinate 23,677,563 downwards.
AAGAGTTGCCTACCTTTTGGGCTTAGTGTAGTTGGTTGAGTCCCTCGATATTGCACTAAGATGCCAATTGGATCTCGATCCCCACTAGGAGTCTGCCGGAGACTTTCGTCTAACGCGTCAAGGGTGTCGCGTGATTCGCTAGGAAAATAGTGGGAGTATATTAAGATAGAAGTCTATATCTTAATTAGTATTTTCTATAAAATCTGTATGTTATTTATTTTTGCTATATCTTATTTGTCGCTTGCAAAACCCCTATGTGGCATATTTAATGCCAACCGCCTCATTGGTCCAAAAGCTCCGTAATTTGAGAATTATTCTCACGAAAGAGAAAATCGTATATGTCCTTAATACGATTGTGCCCACGTTGGAGGAAAGAGCAAGCGAGGATGAGATCGCTCGCTTTCTGAAGTATAAAGATAGTCCTAACGGATAACCCGTATGTTAATCTTATACTTCAGTCTCTACTAGACCCGTATGTTAATCTTATACTTCAGTCTCTACTAGATTCCTTTTCACAGTTAATTATTAACTTTAATATGAACAAGTTTGAGGTGACTCTACTTGAGCTCCTCAATATGTTGAGGGAAGCTGAGAGTACCATCAAGAAAGAGAAGTCAGTTCTCTATATTGGTAAGATTAATAGGAAAAGGAATGCCAGTAAGACCCTTAAGAAGGGCAAGGGCAAAGAAAGACTGAGTAAGGCAAAGGTTGCTAAGAAAGACCTAGCAAAGGATAAAAGATAGTGCTTCCATTGCGGCCAAGATGGGCATTAGAAGATGAACTGTAAGGACTACCTTGCAGATAAGGCAAAACAGAAGCTTGGAGAAGCTTCAAGTATATTCATGATTAGTCTACACTTGTTAGATTTTCATGATAACAAATGGGTATTGGATACGCGGAGTGCTTATCATATCTACAATTCGTTGCAGGTTCTGGCAAGACCTAGGAGATTGGCCAGAGGTGAGATGGACGTCAAGATGGGTAATGGAGCAAGAGTTGCTGCAGTTGCTATTAGAGAGGTTACCCTACATCTGCTTGGTGGAGCTATTATTGCATTAGATGCATGCTATTTTGTACCTTCTATTATCAAAAATATTATTTCTATTTCTTGTTTGATAATTAGTGGATATAACTTAGTTTTTGAGAACAATAGTTGTTCAATAATTATGGATGATGAGATCATCAATAGAGGGACCCTTACAAATGGCTTATATGTGTTAGACACTTCTCCACACATCATGAATATAAATATATCTAAGAGAAAAATATATTAGGTGAATAATGTATACCTATGATATTGTAGGCTAGGTCATATACATGAGGGAATGATTCAAAAGTTGCTGAAAGATGGATACTTAGATCCATTTGACTATGAGTCATATGCAACTTGTGAACCTTGCCTTCGTGAAAAATTGACCAACTCTCCTTTTAGTGGAACTGGAGAGAGAGCCACCAAGTTATTGGAACTCATACATAGTGATGTATGAGATCCCATATCGACTCAAGCTATAGGTGGTTACTCATACTTCATTACATTCACTGATGATTTCTCTAGGTATGGATACGTGTACCTAATGAAGTACAAATCTGAGGCCTTTGAGAAATTAAGGGAATATAAGAATGAGGTAGAGAACCAAATTGGAAAGAGTATTAAAACTCTTCGATTAGATCGAGGAGGAGAGTACTTGAGTACAGAGTTCACCCATTTCCTTAGGGACAATGAGATTATATCCTAATGGACACCTCCTTATACACCTCAGCTCAATGGTGTATCAGAAAGGAGGAATCACACATTGTTAGACATGGTGCGGTCCATGATGAGTTTTGCTGACCTACCCGTTTCATTCTAGGGGTACACCCTAGAGACTGCAGCTTACCTTCTGAACAGAGTTCCATCGAAGTTGGTAGTATCTATACTATATGAGATATGTTAAGAAAAGAAGCCCGATCTTAAGATTGTTAAGATTTGGGGCTATCCTTCCCATGTTAGAAGACACAACCCCGATAAGTTAGAATCAAGGACAGAATGGTGCACATTCATGGGATACCCAAAGGAAACTTGTGGGTATTATTTCTATCATCCCGAGGACCGAAAGGTCTTTGTTTCCAAGAGAGCTGTGTTCCTTGAGAAGGAACACATTCTTAGTGGAAACAGTGGGAGTGAGATAGAATTAAGCGAGGTTAGAGAACCTAGCTCAATCACCATTCTAGAGCTTGAGTATGTTCATGTACCTAACATACAAGTTACAACTTTACGTAGCCCTCCTGAAAGATATGTGGGACATATCAGTGGAGATGACTCTTAGGATGTTGATCCTCAGACCTACGAGGAGGCTATTATGAGTATAGACTTTGGGAAGTGGTAAGAAGCCATGAATTATGAGATGAATTCTATGTACTCTAACAAGGTTTGGAATCTTGTGGATGCACATGAGGGTATTGTACCCATCGACTGCAAATGGTTCTTCAAGAAGAAGATCGGAGTGGATGAAAAGGTAGAGACCTATAAAGCAAGACTGGTAGCTAAAGGATATCGTCAAAGACAAGGAGTTGACTATGATGAAACCTTTTCACCTATAACCATGCTTAAGTCCATTAGAATTATTTTGGCCATTGCAGCACACTATGACTATAAGATCTGGCAGATAGATGTCAAAACGGTATTCCTCAATGACAACCTCGAGGAAGAGGTGTATATGATACAACTAGAGGGATTCGTATCCAAAGAGAGTCCAGGTAAAGTGTGCAGGTTGATTAGATCCATTTATGAATTCAAGCAAGCTTCCCGAAGTTGGAACATAAGATTTGATGAGGTAATAAGATCTTATGACTTTGTTAAGAACGAAGATGAGCCTTGTGTGTACAAGAAGGTAAGTGGAAACGATATCACCTTCTTGGTGCTATATGTGGATGATATCCTAATCATTGGGAATGATGTAGGAATGCTCTCCACAGTAAAGGCTTGGCTATCTAGAAACTTCTCTATGAAAGACTTAGGGGAAACATCCTATATTTTGGGGATCCGGATCTACAGAGATAAATCCAAAAGGATGCTTGGCTTGTCCTAGTCTAGGTACATAGACTCTATTGTCAAAAGGTTTGGTATGAAAAATTCCAAGAGATGTCTCATACCGATGAGACATGAAATATCACTTTATAGGAGTATATCCCCAAAGACTCCTGAAGAAAGGGCAGACATGGATAAGATACCTTATGCCTCAGCGATAGGGTCTAACATGTATGCGATGCTATGTACTATGCCTGATATAGCACATGCTCTGAGTGTTACGAGCAGGTATCAGGCAGATCCAAGTTTAGAACACTGGAAGGCAGTAAAGTGTATCCTTAAGTACTTGAGAAGGACTTAGGATCTTTTACTGGTATATGGAGGATGTAGCCTCCAGGTTGAGGGCTACACGGACTTGAGTTTTCAGTCCAACATTGATGATAGCAAGTCAAATTCAGGGTTTGTTTTCACCAAGAATGGAGGAGTAGTAAGCTGGAAGAGTTCCAAGCAAGATACTACTGCTGACTCGACCATAGAGGCGAAATACATTGCTGTAGTAGAAGCAGCAGGACGAAGGGGTGTGGATGAAGAAGTTCATCAAGGATTTGAGAGTCATACCAAGTAGCGTGGAGATGACTCCCATATATTGTGACAGCAACAGGGCGATAATTCTAACAACGGAACTCAGGTCTCAACAGAATTGTTCTGAGGAGGTTTCATCTGATTAGAGCGATCATGACCCAAAAAGATATAGCAATGGAAATAGTTCCATCCGAAGATAACATTGCAGATCCACTGACGAAGTCACTAGCTCAGATTATATTTGAGCGTCACAAGGGTCTGATGGGGATCAGACACATAGGTGATTGACTTTTGGTCAAGTAGGAGATTGCTGGTTACAAGTGCCCTATAAGCCAATCACGTGAGTGATGGTACGTGTGACACGGTGTGTGATCTTTTTGCTTATGATTAATATTGACATATTCTCACATTATATTATTTGTTACATATATATTGTGATGTCCTTGGTTCTATGCAATGAGAATCGGATCATGATGAGATCACAATAATGAGATCGATTCACCTTTAAACACAGATTCTAAATAATCTCGGTCATAGGTTACTCAAGAGGGACAATGAGATCGATTCACCTTTAAACACAGATTCTAAATAATCTTGGTCATAGGTTACTCAAGAGGGACATTGAGATAACCGGATAGATCAGTGTACTATATACATGTCCATATGATGGAGGCGGCTGATCTCATAGCCACTTATGTGGAGACATTAAGGATATTATACAGGTGCTCATTAGAGAATGGGTTCACTGATTGATCCGCTTATGGAATGCTGTATGGTTAATGATACCTAATGTCAGACAGTAATTTCATAGTCCCAGTTGTGTATCTGGTCCTTAGACTTGAGACACCAAGGATGCCTTTTATGAGTACTCCTTTCTTTGACGCTAGACTTATAGGTTTGGAAAGTTCCAGATCTGGTACAACTAGTTATCAATATTGGTAGCCAATGTTACGAAGGCAATTGAGTGTCAATAGAGGATCATCGACTCGGTATCATGAGAGGAATATCCCATATGTGCTTGCTCAGACAAATCCCTGGTCAGGGTCATTCGGATTGAGAGAAAAGTAGTTCTCTGGTAGAATCCAAATAGAGCAAGATAAACTAATTCCGTATGTGACCTGACAGTACCATATCCTTACGTCATGACATTGGTGGGCTTATTCAAAGCCAAATTGGAGGCTCTTGAGATGCATATGGATATTAAGTACGTGCTCTCTTTAAGGAGTTTAGATTGGGCCAATCACCGAGCCCAATAAGATTACAATGTGGTGCAAATTTGGATTGTAAAAAGAACCTTAGCGAAGAACTAGCGATGACCCGTCAAACCTCCACCATCCACGAGTACCAAACCAGGTTTAAAAGGTTATCTAATCAAATTTATGATTGGTCTGAAAAATAGATATTGAGGACTTTTATTGAGGGCTTGAAGCCGGAGATTCAAGAAGAAGTTAAAGCGCAACAGTCGTACATACTTAAGGCAGCCATCTCCTTTGTGCGACATCAAGAGCGATTGAACTATGAAGCTCGGAAGACTAGAGTTGCTCCCCGACCAGTGGCACCAAAGCTTTCACCTCCTCTTACTGTCAGCTGACCCCTCAGCCATAGAAATTAATAAGAGAAAACCTTTATGATGGATCGACAAAGAACTTATGTGGGTGTTGTGATAAACTGTGGAGCTTAGAATACAAATGTAAAAAGGAGACACCACTGACGATTGCGCACACTTAAGAACTGATACTTAAAGATATGACTCTCGAGCCCAAGGAGAAGAATACACTACAACCGGCCACCCGCACGGTCCCTACCTTAGTAGGCTACACCAACCTGCAAAAATTGAAGATTGAAAGGTTTCTCGAGCAGCAGTCCGTCATCATCCTCATCAATGCCGGGAGCACACACAACTTCATGAGCAGTAAGGTTGCTGCCCACTTAATGCTCCAAAAAGAATATTATAGCGGGTTCAAAGTTAAGGTAGCTAACAACCAAATTCTAAAGTGCAACCAGAAGTGCCGCGGGTAAAGCTGATCCTATAGGAGTAAGACATAGTTGTTGATTTTTTCCTCCTCCCTCTTAATGATTTTGATATAGTGCTCGGCATTGATTGGTTGTCTACGATTGAAGATATTTTTTAGAATTTTTCAAAGCTAACTAAGAAATTTTTCAGCAAAGAAAAATAGGTGGTCCTATGAGGGAGCCCAGCGACTATAACCACAACATAACACTTGGAGGGGGTACCAAAAGAAGAATCCTGTGGCTTCTCGATCCAAATTCAAGAGTTTCAGGAGATGAAACCGAAGGCGATTGAAGATAAGAACCCTCCCCCACAGCTTGCTGAAATTTTGGGAGTCTCCACCAAATCGAGCCTACTACCTCTTGTCAAGATGCCCGATTCCCCTATGCTAAACTGGCTAACACCATCTAATACTTGGCTAGATTGCTACCCATAGAAGATCAAAGATATGAGGGTCACCCAAGAGATGATAGAGACATGGATTGTTCGACCGTGCTTATTGGCTGCTACGACACATCCCTACATCCTTTTCACTAGGGATAAGTTACTTCTTAAGTGTTACATCCCGTCGAACTCACCATGGTTGCTGATGCAGCACTTCCAAATCTCAAATGACTTTTACGACTTTCCCTAGGATTGGACAATGATGTTCAAAGACCTCCTTGATGATGACTTCCGATCTACGGCCCAAGACCGTGAAAAAATTGAGCCCCTCTAGTGGTAAAATCAGAAGAAGAGAAGGATCATTCGTAGATATCAACAAAACATCATCCCTCTCACTATGAAAAAAGATGCACCACCTTGGCCGACTAAAACTATAGCCCTCACGACCACAATGTTGTCCCCACCAAGTCATGGCCAGATGTTTAGGATTGGAGCAGACACATCTAGAGTTGGGATTAACATAACCCTTATGTGAGATGGTCGACTTCTAATTCACACCGAGGCTTCCCCCATAATCCACATGAGGTTGTTAAAGGGGATACTCATTGCTAACAAATTTAAAATTTGGCTGGATACAAGTCCATGGCACGAAAGAGGAGTAAGCCCAAAAGAATTATAATCTATTCTCATGCCAGATTGGGCTCTCATCATCCTAAACTATATTACAGGACAGTCACCCTTCCAGAAGAAAGATTGACTATTACTAAAGACTAATCACATGGCAGCACATGCAAAGAAGAAATAGCCTCCCGACAAACTATAGAATGGACAAAAAATTAAAGATCAAGTTTTCCTACACCTCCAGCCCATTCAGAAGGAAACTTGAGCCTTAAGGAAGTTGTCTCTATATTTCTTTGGGCCTTACAAAATTGAGGATCATATTGGGGCCTTAACCTGGAGATCAGATCCACACACCAGATCAAGATTATAGTTGATCCTCCAGGTATCTCACCTCAAATGAAAATTTAAAGAAAATGACTCAAATCCATCCAACTGCCACCCAAGCTGATGAGGAGGCCAAAGCTCAATTAATGATTGTATGTGAATCATATGAGGAGCTGAAGACTAGGTTTGCAGAGTTCATGGACCCTCAGCCTTGACGACACGGCTGATTCAATGAGGACGGGCTTGATAGGACTCCAACAGGGTTAAGTCCTAATCACCATAGAAGTAATCAATAAGAACCTGTGAGATTATAATAAAACCCCACCTAGTCACTTCTATCCTGTAAATAAGTGTGACTAGGGTTTATTTTGGGGCCTTAGGGCTTCATAGCTGCCACCCCCCTTATTGGGCTAGTCGGATAAGGTTTCTAGTAGAGGGGCGTGGCTTGTGCAGCCACTTAGGCTGCTGCCCCTTTATTTATGCATGGTAGCTATAGGAGGGGCAAAAGGGAGAATTCACTTAGGAAACACCCCCATAGGGCTAGGGTTTGGAGCCCTATATAAGCATATAGCCTCCACCTCTTTTAATCAAGCAAGAACCAATTCTATTTCAGCATTGTTGGCTGACCCTAGGAGGGAGGAACCCCTGTAGCATTCCAAGGGTTGATCCCCTTAAAAGATCAAAATCTATAGAGCTCCATCTTGGGTTCTATCAGAGACCTCTGATGATTGAGCCCACTGAAGAACCCAAACTCAAGGATACAGCTCTCGAGTCCAAGGAGAAGGATACACCACAACCGGCCACCCACACGATCCATACCTTAGCCGGCTACATAAACCCACAGAAAATAAAGATCGAAGGGTTTCTTGAGCAGTAGTCCATCATCATCCTCATTGACACAAGGAGCACGATCAACTTCATTAACAGTAAGGTTGCTACCCATTTAATGCTCCAAAGAGAAGATTGCAGTGGGTTCAACATCAAGGTAGCTAACGATCGAATCTTGAAGTGCAACCAAAAGTGCTTGCGGGTAAAATTGATTCTACAGGATCAAGATGTAGTTGCTGATTTTTCCTCCTCCCTCTTGATGATTTTGAAGTAGTGCTTAGTACTGATTAGTTATCTATACTAGGAGATGTTTCTTGAAACTTTTCAAAGCTAACCATTAAACTTTTCAGCAAATGAAAACAAGTGATCCTACATGGGAAACAAGGGAGCAAAGCAACTACAATCACAACATAGCACTTGGGGAAGGTACCAAAAGAAGAATCTAACGGCTTCTCAATTCAAATTCATGAGTTTCAGGAGATGAAGCATAAGGATATTAAAGATAAGAACCCTATACCACAGCTTGCTGAAAATTTGGGAGTCTCCACCAAACTGAACCTACTACCTCCTATCAAGATGAACGACCCCCCTATGCTGAACTGGCTGAAATTACCATTAGTTGATGCTCGACCAGATTACTGCCCATAAAAGATCGAAGCTAAGAGGGTCGCCTAGGAGATGACAAAGACATAAATTGTTCAGTCATGCTTATTGCCCACTACAACACATCCCTATATCTTTTTCTCTAGGGATAAGTTACTTCTGAAGTGTTACATCCCGCTGAACTCACCATGGTTGCTAATGCAGCACTTTCAGATCTCAGGTGACTTCCAAGACTTTTCCCAAGATTGGACCATGATGCTCAAAGTCTCCCTTGATGATGACCTCTGATCTATGGTCCAAGACTGTGAGAAAATTGAGTCCCTCTAGTGGCAACATCAAAGTAAGAAAAAGATTATTTGTAGGACTCAACAAAACATCATCCCTCTCACTGTGAAGAAAGATGCGCCACCTTGTCCAAGTGGAACTATAGCCCTCATGACCACGATGTCGTCCACACCAAATCGTGGCCAAATGTTGATGATTGGAGCAGACACATCAAGAGTTGAGATCGGTATCATCCTTGTGCAAGATGACCAACTCCTAATCTGCACCGAGGCTTTCCCCACATTCTACATGAGGTTTCTAAAGGGGATACTAATTGCTGCCAAACTTAAATTTTCATTGGATATTGGTCCATGACACGAAAGAGAAGTAAACCTAGAAAATTATAATCCTTGCTCATGCCATAATGGGCTCTCATCATCCTGAACTATACCAGAGGGCAGTCACTATACTAGAAGAAGGATTGGCTACTACTAAAGAGTAACCATATGACAACCCATGCAAAGAAGAAACAACCTCCCGACAAACTTAAGGATCGAGCTTCCCTACACTTTCAGCCCTACCAACCGGAAATTCAACCATCAAAGAAGTGGTCCCCCTGCTACTTTGGACATTGTAAAATTGGGGATCGCATTGGGGCCCCAACCTGGAGATCAGATCTACTCACCAGATCAAATATACAACTGATCCTCTAGGTATCCCACCTCAAATAGAAGTTTTTAAAAAGATGATTCAACCCAAATCCTTCCAACTGACACCCAAGCTGATGAGGAGGCCAAAATTCAACTAATGATCGTATGAGATCACAAGATCATGACACATCACAGTCCCGCCACTACTATTAATGCTGGATCATAAGAGTTGAAGACCCGGTTCCCTGAGTTCATGGAACCTCAGCCTTGAGGACAAGGTTGATTTGAAGAGGGCGGGCTTGATAGGACCCCAGTAGGGTTGGGTCCTGCTCAACCAAGTAGCTATCAATAAAATCATGTGAGATTATAATAAAACTCCACATAGTCACCTCTATTCTATAAAGAAGAATGATTAAGGTTTATTTTGGGGCCTTAGAGCTTCCTAGCTGCCACCCCGTTTACTAGGCTGGTCGGCTAGGATTTCTAGTAGGGGTGTAGGGCTTGTATAGCCACTTAGGCCGTTGCCCCTTTATTTGAGTAGGTAGGCTATAGGAAGGGTAAAAGGGAGAATTCACTTAGGAAGTATCCCCCTAGGGCGAGGGTTTGAGCCTTATATAAGCTTGTAGCCTCCACCTCTTTTTAATCAAGCAATATATCAGTTTATTTCAGCCATCTGGCCAACTACAAGGAGGGAAGAACTCATATAGCGTTCCATGGGTTGATCATTCTCAAAGAACAAATCATATAGAGCTCCTTCTAGGGTTCTATCACATCACCACTGCTATAGAAACATCAACTATAGCCTCCACCAAAATTGCATCAGGTTTTGGTATCTACCTTATTGTTGCTGTAATTTACTTATCCGAAATAAAAAAAATAGTTACATCTACCATTGTTACAATCCTTGCCATCCATCTATCTTGCTGAAAAAATTGCTGGCCAAAATAAACTACTACAATGATCTTTCAATGTTAATGTTATTTTTCAGCTACCTACTACTTTGTTGTCGTGTTTTTTGTCAAAAACTTGCCACCATATTCTCTTTAAAACTTCACATTGATCTAGCCTTTATCATCATTTATCTCGCTATAAAAACTTATCATCACAAAGTTATTATCTTTACGATGAAAGTTACACTTCAAAATCACAACCGCATGCTGTTGCCGCATCCGATTTTACTACCATCTTGCTACCATATTTGCCACCATATCGCTATCATCTATGTTGCTGCTATCCTTATTAATTTTATGCTGCCATATTCCTCAAGTTACTGCTACAATATTGCCGAAACATTCATTGTAAAACTACTGTCTTTCGATGAAAAATTCTGCTGCTATACTTTTTGGTGTTTCTTGTTGCATACACAACTGATCGCTACTGAAATTGTTGCTGCCACTCACATCAACCCTAAGGCATCCTTTTAGCCTTGAGACACATCCATCATAGCCCACTTTTAATCTCTACAGTCGGCCCAAACAACAGTGTAAAAACTACTGCAATGATCTTTCTTCGTTGATGTAATTTTTTAGCCGTATACTATCTTCTTGCCAATCTTGCTACTATATTTTATTGCTATTTTCTCGTTAATATTTTGCATCAGCTTGGCTTTCATCATCACCTGCTCTTCATTGGAATCATCTATATATTGTTGGCATGCCGCTAAAACTTTTCGTCACAAAATCGTTATCTTTATGACGAAAGTTATGCTACAAGATTATCGGTATTTCTTATTGCACATCTAACCCATCTTTGCCGACTTTGTTGCCATCGATATTTCTACCTATTTGCTGCCATCCTCCTATACTTCTTGCTGGCAAAACTACACCATAATCCTTGGCATACTGCTGGAATTCTTTCAATGTAAAACTACTACTCGTGATGAAGAATTCTGCAGCCTTGTTCCTGGGCACTTCTTATCACAACCAAATCAAACCCGTTGCTGTCCCCAATAGCAACCCTAGACCTTCCTTCCTAATCTCAAACTACTACCACTGAAACCCTTTCCAGCCCCCATAACACCCTCAAACCGTAGCACCAACAGCAACCTAAACTGTAAACTATCAATCCAAACCACAACCTTGATCCATCACCATTTCGGCCACCAATCTCCATCAAAACCATTGCTATCACCAACAACAACCATAAGCCATCCCTCTAATCTTAACCCTTGGCCATCATACCACCTATACGACCCCTAGGACAGCTCCGTAAAATAGCCCCAACATCAACCAAAAACAACAAACTATCAGCCCGAAACCACAGCCATCTACCCTCGATCCACCACCTCTTTCGGCCACCAATCCACCCAACCGGTTCATGCCATTGATCCAACAACAAGAGAAGGACCTTGACATTATATATCTGGAGTCTTATGCCATGGCATTAGTAGATCTGATCGGTGCCAAGTTGGAGGCCTTCGAGATGCGTATGGAGGATAGACTACGAGCTCTCTTCACAGAGTTTAGATTGAGCTGATCACCAAGCCTTAGAAGATCACAGCGCGGTGAGAGTTCCGATCGCATGGAGAAAGAGGAACAAGAGACAGACTCATCGTATCCACGTATAAGGGTCGATGGGAAGACGGAGACCCGACCGAGTTAAATTTCGTACGTAGAGCGATACTTCCACTATCATAGGACCCCGGAGGCTTCTGTGGTCGATATTGCCGCCCTCCATCTAGAAAGAGAAGCTATTCGGTAGTATGATTGGTACAAGCACACCCACAAAGTCTCCACATGGAGGTAATTCAAGAGCGGGCTACTGATTCGCTTTAGACCGACGAAGTATGAGAACATGAATGACCAACTCGTAAAGATTCGCCAAACCTCAACCGTGCAAGAATATCAAACCAGGTTTGAGCATCTTTCAAATCAAACTCAAGACTAGTCTGAAAATTAGTTGTTAGAGACGTTCATTGAATGATTAAAGTCGAAGATCAAATGCGAAGTCAAGGCACGACAACCATATATATTGATGGCTGCCATCTCCTTCGCTCGCATTGTTAGGACCCTAGTTGGGTCAAGTCATAGTCAATTGAATCAAGTCCTTAGATTAGGCCTTTTTGGCCAACCTAGACCTGACATTAGGTCAGCTAGGAGAAGATTTGAGTTCATTATAATAAATCAACCAAAATCCTAGTAGGGTTAGAATTTGACTGATTTAGAGTCGGGTTAGGAGTCGAATAAGGATACGGGTTAGAGTCAATTGAGTCATGAATGTAATAAACCCTAATCTAGCCATCACCCCCTAGTAAATAAGTGGTTGACTAGGGTTAGGGAGGAGTCCTTATGGGATGAGAGTCTCCTAGCCACCTCCTCCTCTTAAGAGAGGCCGGCTAGGGCAAGAGGGGGAGAGTCTCACTTAGCTTTGACTCTCTCTAGAGTGGAATAAGAATAAAATTAAGAGTTAGAGTTGGAGTTGTTGGAAGTAGGAGTTGCTTCTTAGAGTTGGAGTAGTTGTTAGGAGTAGGAGTCTTAAGTAGGAATCATATTAGGAGTTAGGGTTTAGAAGCCCTATATATAGCCTTTTAGTCAGTCACTTTTCATCATCAATAATTAATTATTTTTTAGCCTATGTGCAGAAAACTAAGGAGAGAGGAATCCCTACAGAGTTCCAAGGAAGCCAATCCCCTATAGAGATCACCTCAAGCTTAGAATCCACAAGGGTTCTAACACTTGGTATCAGAGCAGTGTTCTTCGCATCTCGCTATCCTTCCACAGTCATCCATCATCCCTCCACAGCCACCTAAGCAAATCCCATAATTGTTTAATGATCATCGTCGAATTCCACCGTCATCTCCACACAGCAGATCATCCTTTGATCTCCCCATGAATTGTAATAGGTTCTGGTTTCCTATCTTACTATTGCTGCAATTTAGTTATCCGTATTTCAAAAACCAAAAAAAAATTGTTCCTATCTTTCTGCATAAACTTTTCGTCATAAAGTTTCCATCTCTATGACAAAAGTTATGTTGTAGAATTTCAACTGCATACCACTGCCAATTTGATCTTGCTGCTACGATTTTTCTATCCAATCTTCCACAAGTTTTCCATGATAGCTTTGGCACTCTTTAATGACAAATTTCCTTTTAGTTTGTCAAAAAATTCTCAATATAAAACATTGATCTTTTACGTCCAATCTATTACACTTTAGACGTAAAAATCTACTATAGTACCTTCCCGTGATCTTTGATCTTGCCAAATCTTTTGTTGCCGTTTTCTTCCACAAAATTTTTGATGGCATTACCTCTCTCATATTAGTGGATTTCCCTTGAGTTTTACTTAAATTCTTGTTTTGAACCATTGGAAAAAATTGCATCTATACTGCTAAAATTTTCTCGATGAAAATTTTTGCTACTGTACCTTTGTCGTTCTTCTTTTCCCAAACCCCTAAAACCCTACCAATCTTGCTGCCATCAACCACGTCATCTTTAGGGCACCCCTCTAACCTTATGATAGTACCATCAAACCTATTTCTAGAACCCAAACAACACCCAAAACTGTAGCCCAAAACAGCGACCTATCACAGCCTATCAACACAGAATTCTACAGCACTAGCTTTCGATGTTTTTTGCTGCATCCATATCTGATCCTTAACTGCCACCCACATCTTCTTTAGGAAACCCCTCTAGCCTTAAGATGCAGCCATTGTAGCCTATTTCCATAATCCACAGCCAACCCTAATAGCCCCCAAAAAACTGTAGCCCAAATAGCATCCTATATCGCAACCTTGATCCATCACCCTTTTGACCACCAATCCCTACCAAACCGGTTGCTGCCATCAACAACCCTAAGCCATCCATCTAGCCTTAAGATACAGCCATCATAACCTATTTCCAGAATCCATAGACAACCCAAACCGCAGCCCAAACAGCGGTATTTTATAGCCATCGAACCTTCTACCGATCCTTACCCTCCGTAGCCACCAATCCTACCAAACCGGTTGCTGCCATCAATAGCAACCCTAAGCCGCCACTCTAACCCTAAATCTCTATCACTAAACCCCCTTTACAGATTCTATAATAGCCTAAAAAAAAATTATGCAACACTACCTTCGGTTGTAATTATTGCATCCACACCCGATCCCTACCAAATCCGTTGCTGTCATCAACAACAACCCTAAACCATTCCTCTAACCTTAAACCTCAGCCATCATATATTAAGACTTTAGCTAGGGGAGTCCTAATTTAGTTTCATGGAAGAGGGTAATTATGTAAAATCTAAGAGGCATTCATGTAAATCCTATCTAGTCGACCCCTATTAAGGAAAGTAAGGAGAACGACTAGGTTAGGATTAGTTGAGAAAGATATTTGAGGGGAGAGTAAGATACATGTTACCTTAATTAACCACCCCTTATCCTAGTTAAAGAGGGGTTGGTTGAGGAGGGCTTAAGTTAGAATACGATTAGGATTAGTTTGGAGGTTGCTTCTTAGAGTTGGAGTTGGAGTTGTTGGAAGTAGGAGTTGCTTCTTAGAGTTGGAGTAGGAGTTGTTAGGGGTTGTTAGGAGTAGGAGTCTTATGTATGAATCCTTTTAGGAGTTGGGGTTTAGAAGCCCTATAAATAGCATTGTAATCATCCACTTTTTATCATGAATAGATCAATCTTTCTTTAGCCAATGGCTTGAGGACCAAGGAGGGAGGAACCCCTATAGAGTTCCAAGGAGGCCGATCCCCTATAGAGATCACCACAAGCTTAGAATTTGCAAGGGTTCTAACACTTGGTATTAGAGCAACGTTCTTGGCATCTTGCTGCCCTTCCACAGCCATCCATCAGCCCCCCACAGCCGTCCAAAGCAATTCCCACAATTGCTAAAAGATCGTCACCAAACTCCATCGTCATCTCCACTATTGCAGATCATCATTTGATCTCCCCGTGAATCACAACAAGTCTGGTTCTCTATCTTACTGTTGCTGCAATTTAGTTATCCTAAATCTAAAAACCCAAAAAAAATATTCCCATATTGCTGCATAAACGTTTCGTCGCAAAGTTTCCATCTTTACGATGAAAGTTACGCTACAGAATTCCAGCTGCACACCCCTTACTGTTTGATTTGTTGCTGTGTTTTTACTGATCAAATTTCTATGAAATTTCTACCACGGCTTTATAACTTCCTATCCTCAGATCTCCCTTTGGTTTCATCAAAAAATCATCAAGATAACCTGCTCATCTTTTACGTCCAAATTGCTGCAGTTTAGACGTAAAAATCTGCTGCAGTACCTTTCTGTGATCTTCGATTTTGCCAAACCTTTTGCAGCCGTTTTCTTTCACAAATTTTTTATCGGCATTACCTTTCCCTTACCAGAAGATTCTCTTTGAGTTTTACTCAAATCCTTATTTTAAACTGCTGAAAAAACATATCGTCTATACTGCTGAAATCTTTCGACGAAAAAATTCTGCTGCAGTACGTTCTCATATTCCTTGATCTTGCCAAAACTTTTGCTGTTGACTTCTTCCATAAATTGTTTGACAGCATTATCTTTTCCTTGCTAGTGGATTCCAATTTAGTTTTACTCGATTCCTTGTTATGTACTGCTGCAAAAAATTTCGACCATACTGCTGAAATCTTTCGCTAAAAAAATTCTGCAGCAACACTTTGTCGTAATCTTTGATTTTGCCGAACCTTTTGTTGTCGTTTACTTCCAAATTGTTTTTGATGATATTACCTCTTCCTTGCAAGTAGATTCCCTTTGAGTTTCACTCGAATTTTCATTGAGAATTTCTGGAAAAAATTATGACTTCACTGCTGGAATTTTTTCGATGAAAAATCTACTGCATGCCTTTGTCTTTCTTCTTCTCCTAAACCCACCGAAACCCAATTAACTTGCTGCCACCACCCAAGACATCTTTAGGGCATCCCTTTAGCCTTAAGATGCAACCCTCATAACCTATTTTCCTTACCCTAACAGCACCCAAAACCGCAGCCCAAAACAGCAACTATCGCAGCCTATCGACGCAGAATTCTGCAGCACTACCTTTCGGTGTTTTTTGCTACGCCCATATCTGATCCTTACCAAAATTATTGCTGCCACCCAAGTCATCTTTAGGGCACCCATATAGCCTTAAGATGCAACCATCATATCCTTTTCTCGATTTCCATAGCCAACCCAAACCGCAGCCCAAACAACGGTCTTCCACAACCATTGAACCTTCCACCGATCCTTATCTTCCGCAGCCACCAAACCTTGCCAAATCGATTGCTGCCATCAACAGCAATCCTAAGCCACCGTTCGAACCCTAAACCTCTGTCATTTATCCCCCCTTACAGCCCCTACAACAGCCCAAACAGTAGCATCAACAGCACCCTCTTTACCGAAAAATTTTGCTGCACTACCTTCGGTACTACTTGCAACATCCACACCCAATTCCTACCAAATCCGTTGCTGTCATCAATAGCAACCCTAACCTATTCCTTTAACCTTAAACTTAAGCCATTATACCTCCTATACGACCTCTACAGCAGCCCTAAATCACTACCCCAGTAGCAACCAAAAATAGTAAATTTTCAGCCCTAAACCACAGTCATCTACCCTTGATCCACCACCTTGACCATCAATCCACCGAATTAGTTAATACCACTAACCCAATAGCAAGAGAAGGACCTTAACATATTAGATTTGGAGGCACACATAATGGCATCTCAAGGTTCAATCGATGCCAAGTTGGAGGCGTTTGAATCACGCGTGGAGGATAGATTGCGCACCTTATTCGCCGAATTTGGATTGGGCCGATCTCTGAGCCCAACAAAATTTCAGCAAAGTGCAAGTTCAGAGAGGCCTCTCAAAAAGAAAGAACAAGCCACTGATATGAGGTAGCCACACATGAGGGAGGACTTCCCTCGATAGTAAGAAGGAGACCCGACGGGATGGATTTCGCGCGCTGAACATTACTTCTGTTATCACCAAACACCGAAGGATTCCTAGGTGGACACCTCTGTCATCCACCTTGAAGGAGATGATATACGATGGTACAATTGACTTGAATACAACTATAGAACTCCGACGTGGGTACAATTCAAGTATGCGCTGCTGAACCACTTTAGGCCAACCAAGTACGAGAATATAAACGGATAACTTGCCAAGATCAGACAAACCTCTATGATCCAAGAATACTAAACCAGGTTTGATGAATGATCTTACTTTACTCGTGATTGGTCTGATAGACAATTATTATAGATGTTCATCGAAGGACTCAAGCCAGAAATTAAAGGAGAGGTTAAAGCGCGATAGCCTCCCACCGTGAAGGCTGTAATCTCTTTCGCCAGAATCCAAGAGGAACGGTTGAACCAAGATACTCGAAGGATGAGAACTACTTCTAGACTAGCAACATATAAACCTTCAACACCCCCTGCTCCCAGTCATGCTTCACTGCCAAAGAAATTGTCGAGAGAAGAACTTCGCAATGTCGTGCTTCACTGCCAAAGAAATTGACGAGAGAAGAACTTCGCAATAGATCGACGAAGGGCCTTTGTTGGCATTGCAATGTACTTTGAAGCCGCAACCATCACTACAAAAAAGGGAAGATTTCCATGATAGAACATATAGAAGAATCTGAAGAAGATGACCTTGAACCTGAGGAAGAGAACATGAAGGAGGACCCATAGCCGGCCGATTACATGACTCACACTCTAGCCGGCCATGTGAACCCGCAAGAGCTGAAAGATGAAGAATCTCTTAAGCAGCAGTCGGTCACCAGCCTCATCAAGACCAGGAGCCCCAATGACCCTATGAATGACAAAGTAAAGCAGGTGACCTTACATGGGAAATGTGGTAGTGAAGAAAAGACACAATGCTTGGAGAAGTTGCTACCTCCACGGAACAGAGCCGTTTTCATCATACCAGACTGCACAATCTCTGTATGCTGATCTTACAGGAGGAACAACTAGCACATATTTGGCTCTATTGCTGTCCACATCCTCAGAGGGCCGAAGCTAAAAGGATTATCTAGGAGATGCATG
Organism: Ensete ventricosum; assembly: GCA_029747655.1. NCBI lineage: Eukaryota > Viridiplantae > Streptophyta > Magnoliopsida > Zingiberales > Musaceae > Ensete > Ensete ventricosum. The sequence goes on along the minus strand of JAQQAF010000007.1, from coordinate 23,659,336 downwards.
AGACACTGATCATTCGACCACGACCTTCCCTTGCTACACTTTATCTCCAAAAGCTTTGCCTCTTTGTCTGCAGGGATAAACTCTTCCTGAAGTTCTACATCCAGCTGAACTAGCTATGGCTTTTGATGCAACACTCCCAGATCTCGGGCTACTTCCACTACCTCTCCTAGGAGCGGACTATGTTATTCGAAGTCTTCCCTATTGACGATCGTAATAAGATCAAGTCTCTCCAGCAACAGTACCAGCATGGAATCTATGATTGGATGTAGATCAAAATTCTAAAAGAACATGAGGAAGGCATCCACACGTCCACCATCTATGGGGCCTTCACAGCCATGATGCCATCTATATCGGTCTTAGCATTACCAGATCGAAATGTGGTGTTTGATATTGGAGCAGACAAAACAGGAGTTGAGATCGGCACCACCCTCTTGCAAGCTGGTCTACACCTAATCCACACTAAGACTCTCCCTACATTTAACATGATGCTTCTTATCTATAAAGGGATACTAATTATTACTAAATTTGAAATCTAGCATGATACAGGTCAACAACAAAAAAGAGAGATGAAAATAGGCTCGGTAAAATTATAGCTCTTAACCTCCTCAGACCCAAAATGGGCTCACACCACCAGGGACCTTATCATAGGGCAGCAATTATTCCAAAAGAAGGCTCAGTTACTATTAAAGAACAATCAAGTGGCAGCCCATGCAAGAAAGAAACAACCACTCGATAAATACCAGAGCAGAAGAAAGTTTGCTATTGAATATCGAGTTTCCTTTCATCTCCAGCCCTACTAGCAGAAAATTCAAGCCTCAAGGAAGTGGTCCCCCTGCTACTTTTGCCCTTGCAAAATTGGGGATCATAATGGAGTCGTGACTTATGGATCAGATCAATACATCAATTTAAAAATATAATTGATCCTCCAAGTATCTCAGCGCAAATGAAAGTTTAGAAAGGATGACTCAACCCAGATCCATCCACCTGACATCCCAACTGATGAGGAGGTTCAAGTTCAACTGATGATCGCATGGGATTATATGATCATGATACACCATCGTCCAAATACTACTACCCTTGATGGAGAGATACAAGATAGTGCTGGACTGTCGGACCACTGTGCGCCTACCGTAGATACCACAAGGAAGCTTCAAGGAGAATTGTAGATCGAGACCCAAAGTTCATGGAGCCTCAGCCTTGAGGACAAGGCTGATTTGAAGAGGGCGAGTCTGTAGGACTCTAGCTAGGGGAGTCCTAATTTAGTTTCATGAAAGAGGGCAATCACGTAAAATCTAAGGGGTATTCATATAAATCCTATCTAGTCGAACCCTATTAAGGAAAGTAAGGAGGCCGGCTAGGTTAGGATTAATTGAGGAAGATATTTGAGGGGAGAGTAAGATGCATATTACCTTAATTAACCACCCCTTATCCTAGTTAAAGAGGGGTTGGTTGAGGAGGGGTTAAGTTACAATAGGATTAGGATTAATTTGGAGGTTGCTTCTTAGAGTTGGAGTTAGAGTTGTTGGAAGTAGGAGTTGCTTCTTAGAGTTGGAGTAAGAGTTGTTAGGGGTTGTTTGGAGTAGGAGTCTTAAGTAGAAATCCTTTTAGGAGTTGGGGTTTAGAAGCCCTATAAATAGCATTGTAATCATCCACTTTTTAGCATGAATAGATCAATCTTTCTTTAGCCAATGGCTTGAGTACCAAGGAGGGAGGAACCCCTATAGAGTTCCAAGGAGGCCGATCCCCTATAGAGATCACCCCAAGCTTAGAATCTGCAAGGGTTCTAACATCATACCCCATATACGACCCGTACAATAGCCCTAAATCACAGCCCCAATAGCAACCTATCAGCCCCAAACCACAGCCATCTCTTGATCCATCATCCCTTTCGGCCACCAATCCACCCAACCATTTTATACCACTAACTTAACAATAGGAGAAGGATCTTGACACTGCAGATCTAGGGTCTTAAGACATGGCATCGGTAGATTTGATCGGTGCCAAGTTGGAGGCGCTTGGATCACGGCTTGAATCATGCATGGAGGATAGATTGCGCGTCTTATTCGTCAAATTCGGATTGGGCCAATCTCTGAGCCCAACAAAATTCCAATAGATGCAAGTTCAGAGAGGCCTCCCAGAAAGGAAGTGTGAGCTATTGATATGATGCAGCCACGCATGAGGGTGGATTTCCCTCGATGGGAAGAAGGAGACCTGACGGGATGGATTTCATGCGCCGAATGTTACTTCCGCTATTACCGAACACCAGAGGATTCCATGGTGGACACCATTGTCATCCACCTCGAAGGAGATGCAATTTAGTGGTACAATTGGCTTGAATATACCCATGGGGTTCTGACGTGGATACAATTCAAGAAAGTGCTGCTAAACCACTTTGGGCCGACCAAGTACGAGAATATCAATGGACAACTTGCCAAGATCTGACAAACCTCCATGATCCAAGAATATCAGACCAGGTTTGAGGAAGTATCTTACCTTACTCATGATTGGTCTGACAAATAATTATTAGGGACATTAATTAAAGGACTCAAGCCAAAATTTAAAGGAGAGGTTAAAGCATGGCAGCCCCGCACCGTGATGGCTGCAATCTCTTTTGCCCGAATCCAAGAGGAACAGCTCAATCAAAATGCTTGGAGGATGAGAACCACTTGTAGACTAATAGCATATAAACCTCCCTCTACCCTCTACCCCCAACCATCCTTCACTGCCAAAAAAATTGATGTTAGAAGAGCTACACGATAGATCGGTGAAGGGACTTTATTGGTATTGCGATGAACTTTGGAGTCACAACCATCGGTGCGAAAAAAGGAAGCTTTGTATAATAAAACCTACTGAGGAATCTAAAGAAGAGGTCCAGGGACCTAAGGAGGAGAACATAATGGAAGAACCACAGCCGATCGATTGCACGACTCATGCTTTAGTTGGCCATACAAACCCACAAGCAGCAAAAGTTTAAGACTAGGAGTACCAACTGTTAGGATCAATTGGCACTAAGAGAGGGGTGGGGGGGGGGGGGGGGGGGGGGGGGGGGAAGGGGCGTGAATTAGTACAAATGTAAATTTTATTTTAAACAAAAACTTTTCGCCTTAAGCAAGATAGACAAATCGAAGCTTTTTGTAACAAGTGAACGATTCAAAGAAAATTGTTATATTACTTGCTTAAAAATGACTTAAGAGGAAACAAGCAAATCCTAATAAAAGATAATCACAGGAGTGCAACCAGAGTGCTCGCGGGTAAAACTGATCCTATAGGAGCAAGACGTAGTTGTTGATTTTCCTCCTCCCTCTCGATGGTGTTGATATAGTGCTCGATATTGATTGGTTGTCCACAATTACAGATATTTTATAGAATTTTTTAAAGCTAACCATGAGATTTTTTAAAAAAGGAAAATAGGTGATTCTACGAGAGAGCCCAACAACTACAACCACATCACAACACTTGGAGGGGGTACCAAAAGAAGAATCCAGTTGTTTCCCAATTCAAATTCAAGAGTTTCATGATATTGAAGATAAGAACCCTCTCCCACAACTTGCTGAAATTTTGGGCATCTCTACCAAATCGAGCCGATTACCTCCTCTGAAGTTGTCCGCCCCCCTATGCTGAACTGGTCGAAACTTCTACTAGCTGTTGCTCGGCCAGATTGCTTCATACAACCTCAGAAGGTCAAAGATAAAAGGGTCATCCAAGAGATGACAGAGACACAGATTGTTCAGCCATGCTTATTTCCCACTACGACACATCCCTACATCCTTTTCCCCAGAGATAAGCTACTTCTAAAGTGTTACATCCCGCCGAACTCACCATAGTTGCTGATGTAACACTTTCAGATCTCAGGTGACTTCTACGACTTTCCCCAGGATCAGACCATGATGCTTCAAGATTTCCTTGATGATGACCTCTGCTCTATGGCCCAAGATCACGAGAAAATTGAGCCCCTTGAGTGGAGAAATCAGAAAAGGGGAAGGATCATTCGTAGGACTCAACGAAGCATGAACATTATCCCTCTCATTATAAAGAAAAATGTACCACCTTGGCCGAGTGGAACTATAGCCCTCATGACCATGATGTTGTCCACACCGAATCGTGGCCAGATGTTTATTATTGGAGTAGACATATCCAAAGTGGGGGTCAACACCATCCTCATGCAAGATGGTCAACAGCATGAAAAAGTGAAAATGGGCCATGAAAAATCACCACTCTTACCCACCTCAGACTCAAATCATGCTCACACACTAGAGATTTTATCAAAGGATAACCCTCACTCCAAAAGAATGCATGATTACTATTACAGAGCAACCACGTGGCAGCCCATGCAAAGAAGAAACTTCCCCTAATAAATGCCGGAGCAGAAGAAAATTTCCTGAGAAAGATCAAGTCCCCTTTCATCTCCAACTCCACCAACACAAAATTCAAGCCTCAAGAATGTGGTCTCCCTATTTCTTTGGACCTTGCAAAATTTGTGATCACATTGGGGCCCTAACATGGAGATCAGATCTGTGCACTAGATCAAGATTACAGTTGATTCTCCAAGTATCCCATCTAAAATGGAAATTTAAAAAAGATAACTCAGCCCAAATCCTTCCAACTAACACCCAAGCTGATGAGGAGGCCAAAGTTCAGTTGATGATAGCATGAGAATCATATGAGGAGCTGAAGACCTGGTTCCCTGAGTTATGGACCCTCAGCCTTGAGGACAAGGCTGATCTGAAGAGGGCGGACTTGATAGGACTCCAGCAGGATTGAGTCCTAATCATCTTAGTACTAGTAAATAAAAACTATGTTAGATTATAATAAAGCAATTCTTATCATATAAAGGAGTATGGTTAGGGTTTAGATTAGCCCTTAGGGCTTAGTAGCCACCACCCCCCTTACTGGGTTTGTAGGCCAGGGTTTCCCCCTGCTTAGGTCGACTATAGAGCCAACCTAGCCACCCCCCCCTATTGAATCAAGCAATCTACAATTTTATTTCAGCCTTGTGCCGAGTTTAGGAGGGAGGAACCCCTACAGCGTTCCAAGAGTTGATCTCCCTCAAGGGTCAAAATCTATAGAGCTCCTTCTGAGGTTCTATAACATAGTGCCACAGAGGCGGACCTACCGAGAATGAAGAAAGGGACGCAGATGCAAGGCAATGGATAGTAGGGCCATGGGCTGGCAGTGTCATGGTACCGTAGAGGCGAAACTTCCATGGAGTCATCGATCCCTTGCTCTCATGGAGGGAGAGCGTTGGTTGTAAAAGGGGTTGAGAAGGTGGAGAATATAGAGGCAAGCTCTAAGTGCCAAGACAAGGTGGAAGGGCAGAGGCCAAGAAACTTTATAAGACCGGTGTCGACGGGCTTCTCATCAAGATAGCCGAAAGTGAGAGACTTCGAGTTGATGTAGGAGTGCTCGACCAAGAAAGAAATAGGCAGTATGTGTTATTGTACTTTTTGTACTTAGAGGAGTAAGCGATAAAGATGATGGAGAAGATGGTATAATCCCAGAGGTGACCAGAACTATCAAAGACTTACTCCAAGTTAGGGGACTCCAAGTTGGGGTAAACTTTTTTTGTCTGCTCTTTTCGGGCAAAACTTCTTGCATTCCAGAAGTTCGATGGTAGTGGGAAGGCAAATTATAGTAGCTAACTCAATGCAAGAAGTGCAAACACTTCAAGTGCTTCAGAAGTATGAGCAAAGAGCAGGCAAAAGCTAGTAACCAGCTCGATGCATAAAGTATAACCTCGAGGAGGCGGGCGAAATCAAGTAACCTTTGCCTTCTCAACTCAAAGAGAATGGGCGAAACTTAGTACCCTGATTCTCTTATTTATCCAGTAGAGGAGCTCTGCACAAGTTCTGTGACCCTTCGAGGAAACTTATGGAAGACAATAGTTGTCAAATCCTCACCGTTGGTGATCAGTACTACTGAGAGTAGATTGTCCGCTTCAATTCCCAAGAGAATGCCAATCGACAGTGGGAGTAATGTGAACCTACTTGGAAGTGACAACTAAAGTAGAAGAAGGATCAATGAGCAAATCTTGTGGAGGAAGGACCTCAGAAAAAAACTTTAAAGTTTATGAAGCGATGCTCGTTAAAGCTCCAACAAGCATCCATCCAGTTTAAGCAACATGAGACTATTGCAATACTAGCGCATAACAAAAAAGGTCTTTTTCTTTATCAGGAGGATTAGCATAAATCAATATGGATTAGCACAACTTAGCCAAACCCACACAAGAGTCAGTCATTGGTGAGTTGAAGAAGTATGGTGGATCAGAGTTCGACTACTCAACAATAACGACAGAGAGCAGTTGGGAGCCAAAGGGCGTGATGCAACTAAAGCAAAAGATTGAAGATTCAGTAAAAGGCGAGGAGATGTAGCGTCTACAGTGGCTTCGATGAGGACGTCGAAGGAATAAGTGGGAGAGAATATCATGGACAAAAATTTAAACAAGGTGTTCGACGTAATGCTCATGATTGTCCGTGTCCTTCAGTTTTTGTACATGCTATAGCAAGTAGCAGCTTGCAGTAGGCTTGGCAGTCCTAGTTTAGTTAGCTTTTGTGGACGGTTTTGGCTTTTAAATGAGAGTATGTAGGCACTTGTTGGGATTTCGGTTTGTAATGGACCATTATCCTTTATTTGCAACTATTCAGAACTTGTAAAGTCCATAGTTGTAATTTGCATTGGCTATATAAAGTGTTTGCTAAAGTTGTTGCTTGTGGATCCCATGGCAAGTGATTCCTCTAACCCGTTTTCTCTTTTGTAGGTCCTAAGGGACCCTAGGAGATTTTGGGGAGGCTGACCATTGCGGACGGACTCATAAGGGTGTCACATGACTTAGGCAAAACCAGCTACGTCCATGATAATGTGCCTCCACCTTCCACCTAAGCCGCAGATCAAATCAATCTGCTACTGCCCCCTGCGTTTGAACTAGAGATTTGGACAGCACATCATAGCACCTTTCTTTATCGAATTCCATCGGATTTGAGTGTTGTTTTCTATGAGTTTTCAGACTCTCTTTCTCTCATATGCAAACCCTATAATCCTCACCAAGAACCCGTCCAAACTGCACCCTAAACTGATCCCAAACAGCCACCTAAATCAGCCCTAAACTGTAGCCTACTTCCATCAAACCAACCCACATACCTAACCGGCCACCTCTTCCTCAAAACCTCTTATGCCCCTAACACGACAACAGAAAAAGGATCTCAATATTACAGATCTAGAGGCCTACACCATGGCATTGGAGGAGGCCATTAACGTCAAGTTTGAAGCCATTTAAAGTCACATGGAGGAGAAGATGTGATCCCTTTTCGCCAAATTCAGCATGGGCCGACCACCTAGCCCAAAGAAATCGTAACAAGGAGAAACTTCAGATCAACCATGTATCCCTGATCCGAACAATCATGCATGAAGGTTGACTTCCCTAGATAGGAAGAAGGAGACCCGATCAGATAGATTGCGCGCGCGGAGCGTTATTTTTCGTTCTACCGAATCACCGATGCTACAAGGGTGGAGATTGCTGCCATCCACCTCGAGGGAGATACTATTCAGTGGTTCTATTGGTTTCAGCACACCCATGGAGGTCTCCCTTCACAGTGATTCAAGGAGGGACTACTAGATCGCTTCAGGCTAACCGATTTTGACAACATCGACGGACAATTGGTGAAGATTCGACAAACCTCTACAATACACAAATGCTAAACAAGGTTTGAACGTTTATCTAATCAAACTATGGACTGGTCTAAAAAGCAACTTTTAGGGACTTTTATTGAGGGCCTAAAGCTAGATATTCGAGGAGAAGTAAAGGCGAGGCAACCGTACACTCTTATGGCAGTGATTTCCTTCATAAGAATCAAAGAAAAATGATTACCACGAAGTACGAAGGATAAGGGTTGCTCCCTGACCAGCCATGCCGAAGCATTCAGCTCTCTCTACTGCCATCTGAGCCCCCGCACCAAAATAATTAACAAGAGACGAGTTTCATGAACGATCGGCCAATGGGTTGTGTTGGCTTTGTGATGAACCGTGGAGCTGAGAACATCGCTGCAAAAAGGGTCGGCTCCTCATGATTGAACCTGTAGAGGATGAGGACAGTGAACCATATGAAAAAAGCCACGAACCTGAAGATGAAGCCACGAAGGAAGAGCCCCAACCGACCGACTACGTAGTGCACGTGCTGTCTGGTTACTCTAACCCGCAAACAATGAAAGTTGGAGGACTCCTTAAATAGCAACCCATCATTGTTCTTATAGATACGAGCATCACCAATAACTTCCTCAACAGCAAGGTTGCTGCATGTATGGCGTTTCAAATTGAAGGTTGCAACAAGTTCAACGTAAAGGTCGCTGACGGCCGAATCCTCAATTGCGATCAACGGTGCCCGCGGGTTAAATTGCTCCTACAAGACCAAGAAGTGGTAGTCGATTTCTTCGTCCTACCCATCAATGACTATGATGTTGTGCTTTGGATTAAATGGCTCACAACATTAGGTGACATCTCTTGGAATTTCTCTAAATTAAACATGAAGTTTTATTATAAAGGGAGACGGGTCACATTGCAAGGCAAGCGCAGGAGCCATATCTCCACCGTTTTGACGCAGCAAATGGAGAAGGTGCTACACAAAATAAATGGTGGATTTTTTATGCATATCCAGCAGCCATTAAAGGAGGAAAAAGTGCAAAATTTATATCCTAAGCTTGCCCTATTGCTGGATGATTTGTGGATGTTTTTCCGGAGCCGCATGGGCTGCCCTATATTGCCGGGCAAACCTCTAGCAAATTTGAGACCATACCACTATCCTCACATGCAGAAAGATGAGATTGAGAACATCGTTAAGGAGATGCTCGACATCGGAGTGATTCGACTAAGCTGCAGCCCTTACTCCTTGCTGGTGTTGCTAGTATGTAAGAAGGATGGTACATGGCAGATGTGTGTTGATTACCGAGCTTTGAACGTCATCATTGTCAAAGACAAATACCCTATACCAATAGTAGATGAACTCTTGGGTGAACTAAAAGGAGCCCAAGTCTTCATTAATTTGGATCTCCGTTCCGTATACCATCAGATTCGGGTATGCACTGAAGATGTTCCGAAAACTACATTCTATATACATAATAGTCATTACGATTAGTAATGCCCTTTGGACTTATAAATGCTCCTACTTTTTAAAGCTTGATGAACGACATTTTTTGGAGGTTTCTACGCAAGTTCGTGTTGGTATTTTTTGATGATATTCTCATTTATAGCTCTACACTTGATATGCATTTTCAGCACTTGCGAATTATTTTAACAATCCTTCGGGAGAATACCCTTTATGTTAAACAATCAAAGTGTAGCTTCTTACAGTGTAAAGTGAAGTATCTAGGGCACATTATATTAGAGGATGGAGTGGTAGTAGACCCGACAAAGATCGAAGCAATGCAAGATGGCTGAAACCTATGAACATAAAATCGCTACACGGCTTCCTTGGACTCATGGGCTACTACCAAAAATTCATGAAAGATTATGACAATATCTGTGCTCCATTCATGTCCCTACTGAAGAAAGACTCCTTCTTATGGTCAGATAAAGCTTCCACAACCTTTGAACGACTCAAGGCAGCCATGACGACAACGCTGGTCCTAGCACTGCCCGATTTCAGTCATACCTTCGTGATTGAGGATGACGCATATGGAGTTAGAATTGGGGTTGTTCTAATGCAAGATGGCCAACTTCTTGCTTACACTAGTAAGGCTTTATCTCCCTCCTATTTTAAAATATCTGTGTATGATAAAGAAATGTTCGCCATCGTACATGCCGTCATGAAGTGGAGACTCTACTTGATTAACTAACGCTTCTAGATTAAGAACGACCACTGAAGCCTCAAGTATTTTTGGAGCAAAAAATATCTTCCCTAGAGCAACAATGATGGGTAACTAAACTTCTTGGCTTTGATTATAAAATTATTTATCAAATGGGGAAAGATAATATTGTTGCATATACTTTATCTCGGCTACCGAGACAAATCAAAATTTTAGCCATCTCCCTTTCTTCCACTGACTTCCTCAAATACATTAGAGAGGAGCGAAAGAGCGGACCAGAAACCTGAGGCATCATAGAAAAATTGGAGAAGAATCTGGGTTCCATGGGCCACTACACTTGGGATTCAAAGGACCTACGCTACAAAGACCGAATTGTGATTGTTCTTTCTTCCCCTTGCATCAAAATTATTTTGCATGGATTGCACTCTTCACCTTCAGCAGGGCACTCTAGATTTCTGGAAACATATAAGAGGGTGAATCAAAACTTCTTTTGGAGAGGCATGAAAAGATCGATTTATGATTATGCATATAAATGTGATGTATGCCAGCAGCAAAAAAGTGAAATGGTGGCAAGTCCGGAAAACTACAACCGCTACCGATACCAGACTCAACATGAAATGACATCTCCATGGACTTCATCGAAGGGCTGCCACCATCTCAAGGTAAAAGCACGATCTTTGTGGTGGTAGATCGTCTAACCAAATATGTTCATTTCTGTGCTATGAGTCATCCTTGTACCACTAGTAGTATTACTTAACTTTTTATGAAAAATATTATAAAACTGCATGGAATGCTAAGGTTGATTGTGAGCGACCCTGATAGGGTGTTTACAAGTAAATTTCAGACCGAACTCTTCCAACTATAAGGCACCCAATTGAAGATGAGCATAGCCTATCATCCACAGACACATGACTAAACAGAAGTGGTGAATAGATGTCTCGAGACTTACTTACAATGCTTCACTAGTGACCGGCCTAAAGAGTGGCTAAGGTGACTTTCTTGGACCGAATGGTGGTACAACACAACTTATCATTCATCAACTAAATGTACCCCATATGAGGCATTGTATGGCCGACCGCCCCCTGTAATACCTAAATATGTAATTTGTGTGGCCAAAGTGGATCAAGTCAACAAAAATTTAATTGACAGGGACAAGCTTCTACAGCTGCTGAAAGACAACCTAACTGCCACCCAAGCCCACATAAAGCAACAAGCAGACACTCATCGGAGCGAGAGAAAATTTTCGGTAGGAGATTGGGTCTATGTTCGCCTACAACCATACAAGTAGCTGTCAATCAACACTAGAGTGTCGATGAAGCTATCTCCATGATTCTATGTACTATATTAGATTTCAGAGCATATTGGGGCTGTGACATATAAATTAAAGCTCCCAGATGATGCTAAGATCTATCCCGTCTTCCACGTATCCTTGCTAAAGCCAAAATTGGGAGAACGTGAGTTTGTTCAGACTCAGCTACCGAGCAATACTAATGATGGTGAGATTCAAGCTCAACCTGAAGCTATACTTGATCGGAGGATTGTGATGCACCGTCGACGCCCTTTAACTGAAGTACTCATGAAGTGAAATAATTTATCATCCGAAGATGCAACGTGGGACTCTTACGAGGAGCTGAAGACCCTGTTCCCAGAGTTTATGGACCCTCAACCTTGAGGACAAGCCTGATTAAAAGAGGGCAGGCTTGATAGGACTCCAGCAGGGTTAAGTCATAATCACCATAGAAGTAGTCAATAAAAATCCTATAGGATTGTAATAAAATCCCACCTAGCCAATTCTATCCTATAAAGAAGTATGACTAGAGTTTAGATTGGGGCCTTAGGGTATAGTGGCCGTTGCCCCCTTTACTGGGCTGGTCGGCTAGGGTTTCCCTTAGCTAGGTCGGTTATAGGAGGGTAAAGGGGTAATTCTACCTAGGCAAGCACCCCATGGGCAAGGATTTAGAACCCTATATAATGGTACAGCCACCCCTTCTCTTTTATCAAGCAAGATCAATCTTTTATTCAGCCTCAAGCCGAGTTCTAGGAGGGAGGAACCCCTATAGTGTTCCAAGGGTTGATCCCCCTCAGAGATCAAAATCTATAGGGCTCCTTCTGGGGTTCTATGAGAGAGGAATATCTCATGTGTTCTTGTTCAGACAAATCCCTAGCTAGGGTCGTTCGGATTGAGAGAGGAGTTCTCCACGAGAATACGATTAGAGCGAGACTCGGATAGATTCTATATGTGGCCTGACAATTCCATGCCTAGTATATAGTCTCTAGGATATTAGATGGATGAGGGACTATAGATACATGGTAACTGAGGATAAACATGTCCAATGGATTAAATCCCTTGTACCATCTGAGGATTATGACATAACAACCTAGTACATCCATAGTCGATGAGTTGAGTGACAATTCACTCAGTTAGAAGGAGTTCTAATATGTAGAACTCATGACCAGCTCGGTATTGGGCCTAGAGGATCACAAACCTTTGGTGGATGGTTGCGGTTAGTAGAGGATTGGATATGAGTTATCCAATTAGCCCTTGTTCTCATTGGATGAGACGCAATATTGATGGGCCCAATACATGAGGCCCAATTAGAGGTCAATTGAGATTATTGGATAGAGATCCAATAATCCAAGAAATGAGGGTAATTGGATGGAGATCCAATACCTACTAAGGCAGGATCTATTAGGGTTTGGGTGGCTCTTTATAAATAGAAGGCAAGGTAGGCCAACATAGGGGATAGGCTGCACCTTTGGCCAGCCCCTCCTATTCTCCTCCCTCCCTTATCTTCTGAGCCGACCAGCCACTCCCTGCTATGAGAGGGTAGCGATGAAGATAGCAAATCTTCTTCCACATGTGCTACAAGAAGGTGTGCAAGAGTTGTGGGATTTTGGCTGGGATTGGAGGAGCATCACTGTAACAATCCATCGTGTAGATACTACTAGAGAGGACATCTGACCTCTGTCATCCTCTCCAATTAGATCTAAAATTTTAGGGATATTTCGATCTCCCTTGATAATCAATCTCACACTAGTTGTAGTTTTCAGTTTTTATGATTTTTCATGCATAAATCTTTATACGATGATGTGATAAATATGGGAAACAAGTTTTAGTTTTTTTCGTTGTGCAAGTTATGCTCTATCCTTGTTTTCTAGCACTATGTCAGTAATTAATTAGCCAAAACTAAGTCAGCAATTGGCTAGCCGAGACTAGGTCGGCAATGGACTAGTCGAGACTAGGTCGGCGATGGGTGGGCTAGGACTAAGTCAGCAATTGACTGACCGAAACTAAGTTAGCAATTGGCTGGCCGAGCCTATGTAGGTGGGAAATTTGAACTATGTTGGGTGTGGCTATCGATGTGCCTTGCCCCTTCTCGAGGCAGATCTTTTTCTACGATGACGAGGTGCTTTCTCCTAAAATATTATTGAGGGGATCTGGACCATTTATTGCAAATCTCCTCGGGGTCTTGGGATGTTGCGTTGTCCCCTTATCGAGAAGGTGAAAGGTTACTCTCGGTGATAAGCTCATCATCTCGTCATTGCCTCTACACTTAAAAGGTCACATCGACCTGTGCGTCCGTGTTCACCTTTATAAGCCTCCTTTGTAGGGCACATAGGGATTCTTACTCTTCATCTCCCTTGTAGGGCACATAGGGATGAGTCCTTTGTACTTCCTTACCTCTTTTGCTTCTCCTTGTTTACTTTCCCTTTTGTTGTTCACTCACATCAAATCATGAGAGAAATGTGCAAAGCTGCTCTCCGTTCGAGTCCTCATCTTCCATGGATGAGAAGGTCTCGATAGCCCTAGAGGCAATGCTCAGAGAGCATAATGAAGATTCGGTCATCACCGAGTCTTTTCTGCCAATGATTAGGTCTAGGTATCACATCTCTCCTGAATACGATCTACATGTTCTGGAGGTTAGCTAGTGGCCTTTCAATCAATTTTTGAATAGATGTTGTTTGTCACTCGATGCCTTTGAGGTAGGGTTTAGGCTCCCCTTTCACCCCTTGGTGGTTTGGTGCCTCCGGCACTAGAGGATATCTCCTTCCCAGATAGTGTCGAACTCTTGGCGTTATCTAGTAGTTTTTGTTAGGGAGTGCTGGGGGACATGGATTGACCAACCCATCACTTGCCCCTCTTTTTGGCTTGCTTTCACCTCGGCAAGGGGTGGGGGAGCTATTACCTGACCACGAGAAGCGGTTTTAGGTTGGGCGGCACCACTTCGAACAATAAGGGGTGGAAGTCACGCTTCTTCGTTGTTAGTGCCTTTAGGGGTTGGGGTTGCAACCTGAAATGGACAAGCCTTGACATCGACAACTTCCTCCCCTTTTGTCAAAAAATAAGGTAGAGCAGGTGATGTGTCTGAGGGGAATCCTCTCTTCCTCCAAAGCCATCAAGTCTATGAGCGAGGACTAGCTAGTGGAGGTGGGCCTCAATCCAACCCCTAGGGGTATGGCTTATTCGGTCTTCGTTGCTTGTTGTCTTCCTTTGTTTTTTTCCCCTCTGCTTCTAGATGGATGCTAATGGGCATTCTGTGCTTTGCAGAATGAACCTTAAGGGGATGAAGTAGGCATTTGCGAGGTAGGCTCCGTGCCCCGGGCCTTCCTCGTCTCATGCTGCCCCCGCCATGCAAGCAATCACTACCGACGAGACCAAGTGACTGTTAGGACTCTAGCTAGGGGAGTCATAATTTAGTTTCATTGAAGAGGGCAAACATGTAAAATCTTAAGGGCATTCATGTAAATCCTATCTAGCCGACCCTTAATAAAGAAGTGAGGAGGCCGGTTAGGCTAGGGTTAGTTTAGAGGGAGATATTTTGAGGGAAAAAGGAAGATGCATGTTGCCATAATTAACCACCCCTTATCCTAGTTAAAGAGGGGTTAGTTGATGAGGGGTTAAGTTAGAGTAGGAATAGGAAACAGGAAGATACATGTCGCCACCCCTAGATGGGCCGGTTGGAAGTTAGACTTAGAGAGCCATTAGGAGTTACTTTAGGAGTTGATTGAGAGTAGGAGTCTTAAAACAGGAGTCCTCATAGGAATTAGGGTTAGAAAGCCTATGAATAGCCTTGTAATCATCTACTTTTAATCATCAATAGAAGAGTATTTTTTGCGACCTTTGAGTAGCAATTTAGAGGAGGGAACCCTTATAGAGTTCCAAGGAGACCGATCCCCTATAGTGATCACCCCTAAGCATAGAATCCAGTAGGGTTCTAATACTTGGTATCAGACTAGTATTCTTGATGTCTCACTACCCTTCCACAGCCATCCATCAGCCCCCCATTGCCGTCCAAAGCAATTCCCACAATTGCTTGTAGATTGTCACCAAATTCTGTCATCTCCACTACCACAGATCATCCGTTGATCTCCTCGTGAATTGCAATAGGTTCTGGTTTACTACAATTTAGTTATCCCTATTCAAAAAATAAAAAAAATGCGTACCTATTTGCTGCACCAACTTTTCGTCGTAAAGTTTCCTTCTTTATGATGAAAGTTAAGCTACAGAATTCTAGTCGCACACCCTTGACTATTTGATTTGCTGCTACGTTTTTACTGATCAAATCTCTATGAAATTTTTACCACGGCTTTAGAACTTCCTATCTTCAGATCTCCCTTCCATTTTGTTAAAAAATTCTCAAGATAACCTGCTGATCTTTTACGTCCAACTTGCTGCACTTTAGACGTAAAAATCTACTATTGTACTTCTTCGTGATCTTTGATTTTGCCGAACCTATTGCTATTATTTCTTTCCATGAAATTTTTGACAGCACTATCTCTTCCTTACCAGTAGATTTCCCTTGAGTTTCACTTGAATTTTTTGTTAAGAATTTTTGAAAAAAATTACATCTTCACTGTTGGAATTTTTTCGATGAAAAATTTACTAATGCACCTTTGTCTTTCTTCTTCTCCTTAACCCACCAAAACCTAACAATCTCACTACCACCACCTAAGATGTCTTTAGGGCATCTATCTAGCCTTAAGACGCAATAGTCATAACTTATTTTTATAACCCTAACACCCTAAAAAATCGTAGCCTAAAACAGAAAACCATTACAACCGAACCCTTCTATCACCAACCGATTGTCCGAATCTTCCACCACCCATGCCATTGACCCATCAATAGAAAAAAGACAAGGATATATCTGATCTATAGGCATACGCCATGGCTTCCCAAGATCCAATTGATGCCAAGTTTGAAACATTAGAATCTCGGCTTGAATCACAACTCGAATAGCGCTTGGAGGACAAACTGTGCGCTTTGTTCGCGGAGTTCAAAATTGGACAACCACCGAGTCCAACCAGTTCTCGGTGAGGAGAGAGTTCAGAGAGACCTCTAGAGAGAAGGAGGGACAGACTTTGGGCATGCTTTAGCCACGTATGAGGGTGGACTTCGTACAATGGGAAGAAGGAGACCCGGCGTGGTGGATTTTGCACGTCGAACGTTACTTCCGCTACTACCGAACGTCGGACGATGCTATGGTCAAAATCATGTTAGGACTCTAGCTAGGAGAGTCCTAATTTAGTTTTATTAAAAATGACAAACATGTAAATTCTAAGGGTATTCATATAAATCCTATCTAGCCGACCCCTATAAAGAGGTGAGGAGGCTGGCTAGGTTAGGATTAGTTTGGAGGAAGATATTTTGAGGGAAGAATAAGAAACATGTCACACTAATTAACCACCCCTTATCCTAGTTAAAGAGGGGTTGGTTGAGGAGGGGTTAAGTTAGAATAGGATTAGGATTAGTTTGGAGATTGCTTCTTAGAGTCCGAGTTGGAGTTGTTGGAAGTAGGAGTTACTTCTTAGAGTTGGAGTAGGAGTTGTTAGGAGTAGGAGTCTTAAGTAGGAATCATATTAGGAGTTGGGGTTTAGAAGCCCTATAAATAGCCTTATATTCTACCATCTTTCATTATCAATAAATTAATTATTTTTCAGCCATTGTGCAGAAAACCAAAGAGGGAGGAACCCTTATAAAGTTCCATAGAGGTCGATCCCCTATAGAGATCACCCCAAGCTTAGAATCTGCAAGGGTAATAAATCATTGTCATCCACCTTGAAGGAGATGTTATTCAATGATACAATTAGCTGGAATATAATATAGGGCTCCGACATGGAATCAATTTAAAAATGCACTGCTAAATCACTTCGGACCTATGGAGTACGAAAATATCAATGGCCAACTCAAAAAAATTCGACAAACTTCTACAATTCAAGAGTACCAAACCAGGTTTAAGAAGCTATCCTACCTTGCTCGTGATTAGACTGACCAACAATTGCTAGGTACCTTCATCGAGGGACTCAAGCTGGAGATAAAAGGGGAGGTTAAGGCACGACAGCCCCGTACCATAGCTGCTACAATATCCTTCGCCTGAATACAAGAAGAGCTGCTCAATAAAGACATCTTTAGGGCATCCATACAAGAAGAGCAGCTCAATAAAGACGGCTGCAATTTAGGAGTTACTTCTTAGAGTTGGAGTAGGATTTGTTAGGAGTTGTTAGGAGTAGGAGTCTTAAGTAAGAATCATATTAGGAGTTGGGGTTTAGAAGCCCTATAAAAAGCCTTGTATTCTCTCTTCTTTCATCATCAATAGATCAATTATTTTCAGCCACTAAGGAGGGAGGAACCCCTATAGAGTTCCATAAAGGTCGATCCCCTATAAAGATCACCCCAAGCTTAGAATCCACGAGGGTTCTAACACTTGGTATCTGAGCAGCATTCTTGGCATCTCACTACCCTTCCACAGCCATCCATCAGCCCCCCATAGCCATCTAAAGCAATTCCCACAATTGCTTGAAGATCATCACCAAATTCCATCGTCATCTCCACTACCGCAAGTCATCATTTGATCTCCCCATGAATTGCAACAAGCTTTAGTTTCCTACCTTACTGCTGCTGCAATTTAGCTATCCCTATTCAAAAAATCTAAAAAAATTCATTCCTATTTGCTGCAAAAACTTTTCATCACAAAGTTTCCATCTTTATAACGAAAGTTACGCTGCAGAATTCCAACTGCACACCCTTGACTATTTGATTTGCTACTAGGTTTTTACTGATCCAATCTCTACGAAATTTTTACGATAGCTTTGGCACTTCTAATCTTTGGATCTCCTTTTTGTTTCATCAAAAAGTTTTCAATATAAATCATTGATCTTTTACGTCCAAGCTGCTACACTTTAGACGTAAAAATATGCTGTAGTACCTTCCTGTGATCTTCGATTTTGCTGAACCTTTTGCTACCATTTTCTTCCATGAATTTTTTATTAGCATTACCTTTCCATTACCAGCAGATTCTTCTTGAGTTTTACTCAAATCCTTATTTAGAACTGCTGGAAAAAATATCATCTATACTGCTGAAATCTTTCGATGATAAAATTCTATTGTAGTACCTTCTGTTATTCCTTGATCTTACCGAATCTTTTGCTGCCGATTTCTTCCACAAATTTTTTGATAGCATTATCTTTCCCTTGCCAGCAGATTCCCATTGAGTTTTAACTCAATTCCTTATTACAAACTGCTGCAAACAATTTCGACTATACTACTGAAATCTTTCGCTGAAAAAATTCTATAGCAACACCTTCTTGCAATCTTTAATTTTGCTGAAACTTTTGCTGTAGTTTCGTTCCACAAAATTTTTTATGACATTACCTCTCCCTTATCAGTAGATTCCCTATGAGTTTTACTTGAATTTTCATTAAGAATTTCTGGAAAAAATTACATCTTTACTACGGGTATTTTTTCGACAAAAAATATGCTGCTGCACCTTTGTCTTTCTTCTTCTCCTTAACCCACCAAAACCCAACTATCTTGCTGCCACCACCCATTTTCTTTAGGGAATCCCTTTAGCCTTAAGATACAACCATCGTAACCTATTTTCATAACCTAAATAGCGTCCAAAAAAGCAACTTATCGTAGCCTATCGACATAGAATTCTGCAGCACTACCTTTCGTTGTTTTTTGTTGCACCCATATCTGATTACCAAAATTATTGCTGCCACCCACATCATCTTTAGGGTACTCATCTAGGCTTAAGATGCAGCCATCATAACCTATTTCTAGAATCCACAGCCAATTCAAATTGTAGCCTAAACAGCGATCTTCCGTAGCCACCGAACCTTCCACTGATCCTTACTCTCCGCATCCACCAATTTTATACAAAACTTGTTGCTGCCATCAACAGCAATCCTAAGCCATCCCTCTAACCCTAAACCTCTATCACTAAACCCTCCTTACAGCCCCTGCAGTAGCCCTATTACAGCCCCTACAGCATAAAAAATAATAATAACCTGTCAGCCCCAAACCATAGCCATCTACCCATGATCCACCATCTCTTTCGACCACCAAACCACCTAACCATTATATACCACTAACCCAACAGCAGGAGAGGGACATTGGCCTCTCAGATCTGGAGGCACACGCAATAGCATTTTGAGGTTCAATCGATGCCAAGTTAGAGGCATTTGAATCACGCATATAGGACAGATTATGCGCCTTATTCGTCGAATTAGGATTGAGCCGATCTCTAAGCCCAATAAAATTCTAGCAAGGTCAAAGTTCAGAGAGGCCTCTAAAAAGAAAATGAGCCACTGATATGAGGTGTCACGCCCCTCAAATTATATCACATTCGAGAGGGGTGACCAAGTCTTAATCAGAAATACAATGTAATTCATCCACAATCCGAACCTAGGATCCAAACTAAATTTGAAGATACTGATTAAATATTTTCAAAGATCATTCACATCCATTTAGAAAACCTATACAGTTTATAAATCTTATACCAAATCACTCGATAATCCATAAAACTCGATGATTAACTTAACCAAAAACATTAACCACACTTATAAAACCATCAGTCTCAGAAATCTATACAAATGCAAAGCCAACCATTATCCACCACTTCATATGATTGTAAAACTTAACATTCAAATATTCCACACTAAGAAGTATTCTAACCATTTTGCAAGATACATCACATCATATTTATCTACAAGATTTCATTACATACAAAATATTCTTATACAATATCTCCCAACAAGACTTGCCCAAAATCTACACATCTTTCCACTATCTCAACTCAGTTCTAACTTTTTCTATAAGTGACAAGTTAACTTGTAAAATTTATATAGTAACAGAATGAGCATATAGAGCTCAGTAAGGGACTAACATATCCAAGACTAAGAATGATAGTTTTCAAAACAAACTTGATATCAGATAGCAAGACGAAGGTATAAGAATCCATATAGAGTCTCTCGTAGATACATAATCATAAATCATTTCATTTGAAACATACTTTGATCATAACAGTAGACAAAGAATAGTTGGAGTATATCATTGGGAATATGAAACATTTTAGAGCATACTAAAGATGTAAAAAGTGTTTCGGAACATATCTAAGGTATTTGTAACATTTCAGAGCATATCACAGATGCTTAGGACATTTCAGAATATGTCAATGGCGGGTAAAATATTTCAGAATATATCAATAGTAAATAAAACATTTTGGAAACGTAATAATGACATTCGAAACAGTTAGGAGCATGTCAAACACATATGAAATGTTTCAGAACATATCAATGGCAAATGAAATATTTCAGAGCATATCAAAGATACATAAAGAGTTTTGAATTATATCAAAGGAATGTGAAATGATTCGGAGCATATCAAAGGTGTATAGTGTTGGGAAACCTCAGCGGGTGCATCACATGCGCAGCGAAAATCAAAACAAAAACTGGTTTCCCACGCAAATCAAATCGTCATGCAAAATATTGGGGTCATGAGAAAAACACAAAAATTGATAAAACCACGATGTGTGAGAGATTGATTTTACCTAAGGAGATCGTATATCCCTGTATTTCCAGATTCGGATGGAGAGGATGAAGGAGGTCAAGCGTCCTCCTCTCTAGCGGTATCCATACGATGGATCTCTACAACGAAACATCTCCAATTTGATATCGCAACTCTTGCATAGAGGGAGGGAGGAGAATAGGAGGTGGTGGCTAAAGCTGCAAGCTATCAACCATGAGTCTCCCCTCCTATTTATAGAGAGCCACCAAAACCCTAGGGCTCTTACCTTAGTGGGTATTGGATCTTTATCCAATAACCCACTAACCTTGCATTATTGGATCTCTATCCAATAATCTCCTTAGGCTTCTAACTAAGCCTTAATCAAGGAGCCCATCAGCTTAGGGTCTCATCTAATGAGAATAGAGGCTAATTAGATCTCCATCCAATCCTCTATTCGCTGAAGCATCCACCATATGTGTGTGACCCTCTAGGCCTGATACTGAGTTGGCCGTGAGTCACTCCCATCAGAACTCCTTCTGATATAGTGAATTATTATCCCCATAATAATTCATTCGACTCATCGATGATGGACGTACTAGGCCACTACGCCATAGTCCCCAAACGGTACAGGAGGGATTAAATCCATCAGACCTGTCTGTCCATAGTTACCGTGTATCTATAATCCTTCATCTAACAAATATCTCAGAGACTGTATATTGGATATGCTACTATCAGGCCACATATAGAATCCTTCATAGTCTCGCTCTAATCGGATTCTTCCGGAGAACTCTTTCTCTCTTAATCCGAACGACCCTGGCTAGAGATTTGTCTGAGCAAGCACATATGGGATATTTCTCTTGTGATACCGAGAGTGGATGATCCTCTATTGACACTTAATTACCTTTGTAAGATTGGCTACCAATCCCGATAACCAGCTGTACCAGATCTGGAACTTTCCAAACCTGTAAGTCTAGCGTCAAAGAAAGGAGTACTCATACAAGGTATCCTTGGTTTCCCAAGTCTAAGAACTAGATACACAACTGGGACTATGGAATCACTGCATGACATTAGGTATCATTAACCATACAACATTCCATAAGCGGATCAATCAGTGAACTCATTCTCCAATGAGCACCTGTACTATATCCCTAGTGTCTCCACACAAGTGGTTGTGAGACCAGTCGCCACCATCATATGGACGAGTATATAGTACACTGATCTGTCCGGTTATCTCAATGTCTCTCTTGAATAAGCTATGACCGTGATTATTTAGGATTTATATTTAATGGTGAATTGATCTCATTATCGTGACCTCATCATGATCCGACTCCCGTTGCACAGAACCAAGGACATCACAATATATATGTAATAGATAATGTGAGAATATATCAATATTAATAATAAGCAAAAAGATCACACATGTTATATGTGCCATCACTCACATGATTGGCTTGTAGGGCACCTGTAACCAGCAATCGCCCACTTGACCAAAAGCCAATCACCTATGTGTCTGATCCCCATCAGACCCCTGTGATGCTCAAATACAATCTGAGCTAGTGGCTTCATCAGTGGATCTCCAATGTTATCTTCGGATGGAACTATTTCCATTACTATATCGTTTCGGGTCATGATCGCTCTAATCCGATGGAACCTCCTCAGAATAATTCTAATGAGACCTAGGTTGTCTTGCTAGAGTTATCGCTCTATCGCTGTCACAATATATGGGAGTCAGCTCCACGCTGCTTGGTATGACTCCCAAATCCTTGATAAACTTCTTCATCCGCACCCCTTAATCTGCTGTTTTTGCTGCAACAATGTATTCCACCTCTATGGTCGAGTTAGTAGTAGTATCTTGTATGGAACAAACCCTGAATTTGACATGCTATCATCAATGTTGGACTGAAAACTCGAGTCCGTGTAGCCCTCAACCTGGAGGCTATCTACTCCATATACTAGTAAAAGATCCTTAGTCCTTCTCAAGTACTTAAGGATACACTCTACTGCCTTCCAATGTTCTAAACTTGGATCTGCCTGATACCTATTCGTGACACTCCGAGCATGTGCTATATCAGGCCTGGTACATAACATCGTATACATGATAGACCCTATCTTTGAGGCATAAGGTATCTTATCTATGTCTGTCCTTTCTTCAGGAGTCTTTGGGGACATACTCCTAGAAAGTGATATTTCATGTCTCATCGGTATGAGACATCTCTTGAAATTCTTCATGCCAAACCTTTTGACAATGGAGTCTATGTACCTAGATGGGGACAAGCCAAGCATCCTTTTGGATCTATCTCTATAGATCCGGATCCTCAAAATATAGGATGCTTCCTCTAAGTCTTTCATAGAGAAGTTTCTAGATAGCCAAGCATTACTATGGAGAGCATTCCTACATCATTCCCAATGGTTAGGATGTCATCCATATATAGCACCAAGAAGGTGATAGCGCTTCCACTTATGTTTCTGTACACACAAGGCTCATCTTCATTCTTAACGAAGTCATAATATCAGATCACCTCATCAAATCCTATGTTTCAACTTCGGGAAGCTTGCTTCAATCTATAAATGGATCTAAGCAACCTGCACACTTTATTTGGACTCTCTTTGGATACGAATCCCTTTGGCTATATCATATACACCTCCTCCTAGAGGTTGCCATTGAAGAATATCATTTTGACATCCATCTGCCAGATCTCATAGTCATAGTGTGCTGCAATGTCCAAAATAATTTTAATGGACTTAAACATGGCTACAGGTGAAAAGGTTTCGTCATAGTCAACTCTTTGTCTTTGACGATATCCTTTAGCTACTAGCCTTGCTTTATAGGTCTCTACCTTTCCATCCACTCCGATCTTCTTCTTGAAGATCCATTTGCAGTCGATAGGTACAATACCCTCAGGTGCATCCACAAGGTTCCAAACCTTGTTAGAGGACATGGAATCCATCTCAGAATTCATAGCTTCTTGCCACTTCCTAGAGTCTATACTCATAATAGCCTCCTCGAGGGTCTGAGGATCAATATCCTGAGAGTCATCTCCACTTATATGTCCCACAAATATTTCAGGAGGGTGAGATACTCTATTAGACCTACGCAAAGTTAGAACTTGTGTGTTAGGTACCTGAATAGACTCGGGTTCTGAAATGATGCTTGAGCTAGGTTCTCCAACCTTGCTAAATTCTATCTCACTCCCACTGTTTCCACCAAGAATATGTTCCTTCTCAAGGAACACAGCTCTCTTGGCAACAAAGATCTTTCGATCCTCGGGATGATAAAAATAATACCCACAAGTTTTCTTTGGGTATCCCATGAATATGCACCATTCTGTCCTTGATTCCAAATTATCGGGGATGTGTCTTCTAACGTGGGTTGGACAGCCCCAAATCTTAACAATCTTAAGATCGAGTGGTAAGCTGCAGTCTCTAGACACTACCAACTTTGATGGAATTCTATTCAGAAGGTAACTTACAGTCTGTAGGGCGTACCCCCAGAATGAGAAGGGTAGGTCAGCGAAACTCATCATGGGTCGCACGATATCTAACAGCATGTGATTCTTGCTTTCTGATACACCAATGAGCTGAGGTGTATAAGAAGGTGTCCACTGGGATAAAATCTTATTGTCCTTGAGGAAATGGTTGAACTCCATACTCAAGTACACTCCTCCTCCATCTGATCGAAGAGTCTTAATACTCTTTCCAATTTGGTTCTCTACCTCATTCTTATATTCCCTGAATTTCTCGAATGCCTCAGATTTATACTTCATTAAGTACATGTATCCATACCTAGAGAAATCATCAGTGAATGTAATGAAGTATGAGTAACCACCTATAGCCTGAGTCGATATGAGACCACATACATCACTATGTATGAGTTCCAATAACTCAGTGGCTCTCTCTCTAGTTCCACTAAAAGGAGAGTTGGTCATCTTCCCATGAAGGCAAGGTTCGCAAGTTGCATATGTCTTATAGTCAAATGGATCTAAGTATCCATCTTTAAGCAACTTTTGAATCCTTCCCTCATGTATATGACGTAGCCTATAATGCCATAGGTATGCATTATTCATCTCATGTCTTTTCTTTTTAGACATATTTATATTCATGATATATAGAGAAGTGTCTAACACATATAACCCATGTATAAAGGTCCCTCTAGTGATGATCTCATCATCCATAATTATTGAACAACTATTATTCTTAAAAACTAATTTATATCTACTAATTATCAAACAAGAGATAAAAATAATATATTTTATAATAGAGGGAACAAAATAGCATGCATCTAATACAATTATAGCTCCACCAAGCAGATGTAGGGTGACCTCTCCAACAGCAACTACAGCAACTCTTGCAACATTGCCTATCTTGAGGTCAATCTCACCTCTAGCCAATCTCTTAGGTCTTGCCAAAACCTATAATGAATTACAGATATGATAAACACTCTCGGTATCTAATACTCATGTGTTATTATGAAAATCTGATAAGTGGAGACTGATCATGAATATACTTGAAGCTTCTCCAAGTTTCTGTCTCGCCTTCTCTGCAAGGTAGTCCTTAGAATTCCTCCTCTAATGCCCGTCTTGGCTACAGTAGAAGCACTGTCCTTTATCCTTTCCCGAGTATTTCTTAGCAATCTTTGCCTCACCTGGTCTTTCTTTGCCCTTCTTAAGTTCTTGTTTGCCTTCCTTTTCTTTTTGGTCTCACCAATATAGAGAACTGGCTTCTCCTTCTTGATGGCACTCTCAGCTTCCCTCAACATATGGAGGAGCTTAGGGAGAGTCACCTCAAACTTGCTCATGTAAAATTCATGATGAAGTGAGAAAAGGAATCTGGTAGGGACTGAAATATAAGATCAATGCACATGTTATCCTCTAGGACTATTCCTAGACTTGCGAGTTTCTCGATCCACTCTAACATCTTTAGGACATGGTTCTCAACCGATGTCCCTTCTATCATCCTGGCGTAGAAGAGTCTCTTAGATATCTCATATCTTTGAGTTCTTCCCTGTTTCTCAAACAGCTGGCGGAGATGAAGAAGGATAGAATCTGCATCCATGCTCTTATGTTGCCTTTGTAACTCAGGAGTCATGGAGGCCAACATGTAAAATTTTGCCAATGTGGAATCATCTATGTACTTCACATAGCAAGCGATCTCATCCTCGCTTGCCCCTTCTTCTGGTGTGGGCACAATTGTATCAAGGACGTATACGATTTTCTTCGCCGTGAGAATAATTCTCAAATTGCGAAGCCAATCTGTATAGTTTGGACCAATGAGGCAGTTGGCATCAAGTATGCTGCGTAGGGGCTTTGTGAGCGACATGATTCTGACAAAACAAGATATAGCAAAAAATAAATAACATATAGATTTTACAGAAAATACTAATTAAGATATGGACTTCTATCTTAATGTACTCCTACTATTTTCTTAGCGAATCACGCGACACCCTCGACACGTGAGACGGAAGTCTCTAGCAGACTCCTAGTGGGGATCGGGATCTAATTGGTATCTTAGTGCAACCTCGAGGGACTCGACCAATTACACTAAGCCCAAAAGGTAGGCAACTCTTGCCAATCACAACTCTTTGTGATTCCCATCACGTTCGGCCTCTGAATCATCATGGTCTCGAGGGACTCGACTAACCATGATATTCAGTTAAGTCATCACCATCATTACAAGATGAGTCTGATTTGATGATATGCCTTCGAGGGACTCGACCAAGCATACCATGTCCTCAGGTCACCGGTGACATCTCTTTGTCATAGGCAAGAACTTGATTACGTAGATAGGTGAGCCTCGAGGGACTCGACCAACTCAACCTATGTTATGGTTCAATCTTATTGCCTCACGCTTATCGACTTAATATTATCTTAGGAAAGATTTTTATCTCGGTCTCATAATATATCATGTCAAACACATATATATTTAATATACATCTATATCGTATACAAATATATATATACATATATCTAGTAGGTGTATAACACATCACATATGCAAGCCACACCGGATGATCATGAGCCGTCACCTAATATGATTAAGCCCGAGCCAATGGGCCTAATCACTCACAATAGGATCTATGTGTGCATTGGCGCATCTCCATGCCCTGTGATTGTTAATCTCGTCATCCTCGATTTCGTCGGATCGTCGCATCATCATGCATCGTGATCTCCCGTCACGGCATCGTGGGTCCCGTTGTAACCTCCACGCTCCCGCTGCGCCTCTCCATGTAATTACAAATAATCACAGGCATAGAGGCCCAACAATAAACGAGAAAAACATAGGCTCACAGGTCCCAATAATAATAATAATCATAATTACACACATCACAACACATGGCTCATGATCATCCATCCATATCATACATCACATCATATGTAAGATTACTAGATATATACAATAATTAATTAAACTATTTAATTATTTATTTTTTTATAAATCAGGACATGCTCAAAATTTTTAGAATTATCAAGGGCATTTTTCGTAATTCTGGATCAGAGGATAGTCCTCGAAATTTCTAGAATTATTGAGGGTATTTTAGGAATTCTGCACACGAGGACAATCTTTAGAATTTCCCTAATTCGGAGGGGTATGATCATCCTTTTCTCAAAAGGATGCCCTAGCCCTCTCCCTTACCCTCACTGCGCCGTCGCTGCCCTACACAGGCGGCGGCACTGCACGCCGTCGTCGTGGGTAGTCGCCCTTGCGCCAGGTGCTGCTGCCCTCGGGCGACACCTCGCGGGCAGGCGGTGCCGCCTTGCACGGCCGCAGCCCCTATAGGAGCGGCCGCCCTTGAAGGTGATAGCCCTGGCCACGAGGCTGCCACTTGCGACCTCGTAGCAGGCAGCCACTCCCGACGACCTAGCTGCGGGCGCTGCCTACTTCCGCAAGCGCAACCCCTGCAGGCGCCAGCCATGCCCGCGAACGACCGCGCATGATGGCGACTGCCCCTGCAAGAGGCTTTGGCTGTGGCAGCTGCCCCCTTGCAAGGGGCCTTGGCAGCAGCCGGCCAGGTCGTGGGTGGCCGGTCCTACATGGGGGCTGGCCGTGGCTGATACCCTTGCGAAAATATAGCAAGAACGCGTAGAACGATTCTATGCGATTCAATCTCATCATACACAGTTTAAAACCAATCTTTCGCACGAAAACCTTAGCTCTGATACTACTGTTGGGAAACCTCAGCGGGTGCATCACATGCGCAGTGGAAATTAAAACAAAATACCGATTTCCCACGCAGATCAAATCGTCGTGCAAAAGATTGGGGTCGCGAGAAAAATATAAAAATCAATAAAACCGTGATGTGTGAGATATTGATTTTACCTAGGGAGATCGTATATCTCTGTATTTCTAGATCCTGATGGAGAGGATGAAGAAGGTCAAGCGTCCTCCTCTCTAGCTGTATCTACACGATGGATCTCTGCAGTGAAACTTCTCCAATCTGATCTTGCAACTCTTACACAGAGGGAGGGAGGAGAATAGGAGGTGGTGGCTAAAGCTACAGCCTATCAACCATGAATCTCCCCTCCTATTTATAGAAAGCCACCAAAACCCTAGTGCTCTTGCCTTAGTGGGTATTGGATCTCCATCTAATAACCCACTAACCTTGCATTATTGGATCTCTATCCAATAATCTCCTTAGGCCTTTAGCTGGGCCGTAATCAAGGAGCCCATCAGCTTAGGATCTCATCTAATGAGAATATGGGCTAATTGAATCTCCATCTAATCCTCTATTCATTGAAGCATTCACCATATGCGTGTGACCTTCTAGGCCCGATACCGAGCTGGTCGTGAGTCACTCCCATCAGAACTCCTTCTGATATAGTGAATAATTATCCCTATAATAATTTACTTGACTCATCGATTATGGACGTATTAGGCCACTACGCCATAGTCCCCAGACGGTACAGGGGGGATCAAATCCATCGGACCTATCTATCCACAGTTACCGTATATCTATAATCTCTCATCCAACAAATATCTCAGAGACTGTATATTGGACATGGTATTGTCAGGTCACATATAGAATCCTTCAAAGTCTCACTCTAATCGATTCTCTCAGAGAACTCTTTCTCTCTTAATTCGAACGACCCTGGCTAGGGATTTGTCTAAGTAAGCACATATGAGATATTCCTCTCGTGATACGGAGAGTGGATGATCCTCTATTGACACTCAATTACCTATGTAAGGTTGGCTACTAATCTCGATAACCAACCGTACCAAATCTGGAACTTTCCAAACTTGTAAGTTTGGCGTCGAAGAAAAGAGTACTCATACAAGGCATTCTAGGTGTCCCAAGCTAAGAATCAGATACACAACTGGGACTATGGAATCACTATCTAACATTAGGTATCATTAACCATACAACATTCCATAACCAGATCAATCAATAAACTCATTCTCCAATAAGCACCTGTACTATATCCTTAGTGTCTCCACACAAGTGGCTATGAGACCAACCGCCTCCATCATATGGATGGGTATATAGTACACCGATCTGTCCGGTTATCTCAATGTGCCACTTGAGTAACCTTTGACCGAGATTAGTTAGGATTTGTGTTTAAAAGTGAATCGATCTTATTATCCTGATCTCATCACGATCCGACTCTCATTGCATAGAACCAAGGACATCACAATATATATGTAACATTCGCATTCATTCCATTATGTATCATTAACCATACAACATTTCATAAGCAGATCAATTAGTAAACTCATTCTCCAATGAGCACCTGTACTATATCCTTAGTGTCTCCACACAAGTGGCTATGAGACCAGCCGCCTCCATCATATGGACGGGTATATAGTATACCCATCTGTCTGGTTATCTCAATGTCCCACTTGAGTAACCTATGACCGGGATTATTTAGGATTTATGTTTAAAGGTGAATCGATCTCATTATCGTGATCTTATTATGATTCGACTCTCATTGCACTGAACCAAGGACATCACAATATATATGTAACATTCCATACAACATTCCATTAGGTATCATTAACCATACAACATTCCATAAGCGGATCAATCAGTGAACTCATTCTCCAATGAGCACCTGTACTATATCCTTAGTGTCTCCATACAAGTGGCTATGAGACCAGCCACCTCCATCGTATGGACGGGTATATAGTACATCGATCTGTCCGGTTATCTCAATATCTCTCCTGAGTAACCTATGACCGAGATTGTTTAGGATTTATGTTTAAAGATGAATCAATTTCATTATCGTGATCTCATCACGATCCGACTCCCATTGCACAGAACCAAGGACATCAAAATATATATGTAACAAATAATGTGGGAATATGCTAATATTAATCATAAGCAAAAAGATCACACAGCGTGTCACACGTGCCATCGCTCACATGATTGGCTTACAAGGCACTTATAACTAGCACATAGGACATATTTCGAAGCATATCAATGTTGTAGGAATAATCTCAAAGCTTATCAAATGAATAACTAAGGAACATAAGCTCAATATCATATCTGACATGACATTCATTCATTCTTATCCAAAGCGTAGAAATAAACTTATAAGCAATGCTCTGGATATCATATCAAAGACATAGATGGTGAAGTGAGACTATAAATAGAATGTGGATCATTCATCGCTAAATGACCACCAAACATAAGTCTGAGTGAAGTCAGTGGGGCCGACAAGAGCATAGCTGGCTCTGAACACAATACCCTTTCTCATTTCTAGCAAAGGTCCAGAATATCCCACAAACACCAGAGTATCAAAGGATATGAGCAATAAAAGTGACATATATCGGAAGCACATGCGGAACAATGAAATATACATGTGCTAATATGAAGCAATACGATATCGACATAAACATTCATAATTTACATTTAGATAGGCAAAGAATAAAGAACAGGAGTGCATAAAAATTCAAAGCAATAATGGAAAGCTTAATTGAATAAAAGACTTTAATTAGATAATAGACAGAATATGATCAGATAACATATCAAAAACATAGATGGTGAAGTGGGATCACAAACATAATATGGTCCATCTGAACACCAAATATATAGAGCATCACAGGCTCCAAGCATAACATACCCTTTACCATTTATCGTAAAAGTCTAGAATATCCCACGAATACCATAGTACAAAAGGGCATAGTAATGAATTTGGCTTATATTGGAAGCACATGCGGAACAATAAAATATGCATGTGCCTAAATAAAATATTATTGTATAACATCAATTAATATATAACATATTCAGATAAAAAAAAGGAAATCTAAGGCAAGAGCATCAGAGAATTCACTTTTGAAATAAATGATGCAAGAATGGGCAAAACTGATACAATCACTATTCTAGCAGAATTCACAAAGTACATCTCAAAGTTATTTTGAACAATCAAATATACTCCAAATTACTCAAAAGGGTATTTTTGGAAAGCTAAATCAATCTACTTTCAAACAAATTGGAAGCCTCTACAAAATGTTATAGATGATTTGGTAGCCAAAGGTCCAAAATCATAGTCCATATTTTATAGAATCCATAAGGTCTAATAAAATAAAAATTTTGATAGTCATTTTGACTCCAAATCTTCTAATCCTAATATCAAATGAAATATCTATAAGTCTATTTTCTAATGAATCTAGTGTTGTATAAATCAGAGACTCCAACAAAAAGATATAAGTAATATAGTGATGAAAGGTCAGGAGGTACAGACTCTGTTTTAGAGATTTCATATTTTCAATTAAAATAAACCTTTAGGCTAGCAAATGAACTCCAAATTCTTCAAACTCAGTTTTAAAAGAAAGATATATGAATCTATTTTTGAAGAAGCTATGGTTTATCTAAATCAGAGGTTTGTACTCAAAGTTATAGTAAAAACCATATAGACAAGTCATAATCTTGATAATATTATAGATTCATACTTAGGCATCCAACAAAAGGGATTTCGGTTTTATCTCAAGTTTTTCTCATAATCAAAATAAGAACAAGGATAAATTTCAGTAGAAAAAGGATATAAGATATTATAGGATGGCGTTAGAACACTTGCCTTTACAAATTTTGATCTCAAAGATATGGATTAGATCACAATCTCAAAATTCCCACTTCTTTCCTTCCCTTCTTATTCTTCTTCTTCTTCTTTTTCTTCTCAAGTTCACGTTGCACCCAAAACCCTTTTTTTCTATTAATTGTTTAAGCTAACATATAGGTTGATAGGTGGCAAACATGCATGCAATGTGCTTATGTGTCACATATGCACATGCACAAGTGGCACATGTCCTCACCATATTATTATTATTATTATTTCAACTTAATGTGAATCTTTTATAATTTATTTCATATTTTTAAGATTCACACTGAAGTCCCTAGCAATCAACTTTTAATATAAAATTATTTAATCAAGATAATTAATAAATAAACCCTTAAATTTACAAATGGTTCCTTATAAATAATTTAAAATATATCATTATAAATATTTCAGAAATGAGATATATTACACTCTCCCCCCTTTAAAATAAAATTTAGTCCTCAAAATTTATCATACCTCCGTCGATGAAAAGGTGAGGATAGATTTTCTTTATTTCTTCCTCTAGCTTCCAAGTTGTTTCATCCACATAATGAGACCTCTTAATCATTTTTAATTAGAGAAAAGATCTTAATTCTTAGGATTTTTCTTCTTTATCAATGATTACAATTACACAGTCATTTAGACATGGTTGAAATATTTTATTCATTAGTAAACTGTAGGGGCATTAATCAAACTAAAAGTATTAATCTTCCAAAAAGAATAATACCTTCGACCACTGATTTGGAAGCTCGGGAATCCTGTTCAGAGATAGCATATACTCTAGCTTGGGCGATTGACCTAGGAGGTCGTGGTTCTTCCTTCTTTTTCAATGGACAATCTTTTATTTTATGATCTAACTTCCTGCAAGCAAAACATGCTCCAGTCACCCAATAACATTAGCTTGTTTCATGGTTAAATCCGCATTTTGCACATGATTGAGTTCTCTAAGGTGACTTTTCTTTCCTCAATCCAGATATCTTGACCCTCTTATTACTATCTTCATATTCATTTTCTCGTTTACTTTTGACAGTAAACTTGTCCTTTTTCTTACCCCTAATTTCTTGTATCTCTTTCGAGTCTCTTTCAATTATTAAAGCTCTTTTTACCACATTAGCATATGAAGAGAGTTTTAAGGTCAATATCTGACTCCTTATCGCTGGTCTTAGACCTCTCTCAAATCTTTTTGACTTCCTAATTTCGTCATCGGTCATGTGAGTGGCAAATCTGGAGAGCTCAGTAAATTTAGCTTCATATTTTGCTACTGTCAAGTTTTCCTGTATGAGATTTAAGAACTCCAATTCCTTCTGCCCCCTAATACAATCTGGAAAATATTCATCATTAAACTTTTCTGTGAATACTTTCCAAGTAATGAGCTCATGCATGATTTCACTGATTCTCTTCATTGTTCTCTACCAATATTCAGCTTCTCCTTCCAACATGAAAGTGGCAAAAGGAACCTTTGGTCTTAAGGATAATTTAAGATGTCAAATATCTTCTCTATTCACATCATCAATTGTTCAGCCACTATTGGATCAGGTTCATCAGTAAAACTTGGAGGACTAAGCTTTTTAAATTCTTCTATTTCCAATCTGGCCTGAGTTGATGTCCCAGCTTTATCATTTCCTCCTTGTTGGACTTGCTGTTGCATCACATATGCCATAGCCTCAAGGGTTTTCATAATCCCGCTCAATTGATCAGAAGTCAATGCCATAGGAGAACCT
Source organism: Ensete ventricosum (assembly GCA_029747655.1). Lineage (NCBI taxonomy): Eukaryota > Viridiplantae > Streptophyta > Magnoliopsida > Zingiberales > Musaceae > Ensete > Ensete ventricosum. Next base: position 23,626,011 of record JAQQAF010000007.1, on the reverse strand, counting down.
GATGACCTCGTCATTCGTGCTTCATAAAATCATCAAAAGAAAATTTTTGTTTGCCAATCACTCTATAAAAATCACTAAACCCCAATGTATATTTTAAATATGACATATCTACCAATATGTCTTAATGATCCTCAAATCGTGCTCTGATACCATCTTTGTCACGCCCCCAAATTATATCGTATTTGAGAGGGGTGCCCTGTCTTAATCAGAAATACAATATAATTCATCCGCAATCTGAACCCAGGATCCAAACTAAATTTGAACATACTTATTAAACATTTTCAAAGATCATTCACATCCATTCAGAAAATCTGTGCAGTTTATAAATCTTACACCACATCACTCGATAATCCACAGAACTCGATGATTAACTTAACCAAAAATATTAACCACACTTATAAAACCACTATCTCAGAAATCTATACAAATGCAAAACCAACCATTATCCACCACTTCATTCGATTGTAAAACTTAACATTCAAAGATTCCACACTGAGAAGTATTTTAACCTTTTTATAAGATACATCAGTTCATATTTATCTATAATATTTCATTACATACAAAATATTCTTATACAACATCTTCTAACAAGACTTGCCCAAAAATCTACATGGCTTTTCCACTATCTCAGCTCAGTTCTAACTTTTTCTGTAAGCGACAAGTTAACCTATAAAATTTATATAACAATTGGGTGAGCATATAGAGCTAAGCAAGTGACTAACATATCCAAGACCAAGAATGATAGTTTTTAAAACAAACTTGATATCAGATAGCAAGGCAAAGTTATAAGAATCCATAGAGAGTATCTCGTAGATACATAATCACAAATTATTTCATTTGAAACATACTTTGTTCATAATAGTAGAGAAAGAGTAGTTAGAGCATATCATTGGGAATACGAAACATTTCAGAGTGTATCAAAGATGTATAAAGTATTTTGAAATATATCAAAGGCATATGTAACATTTCAGAGCATATCACAAATGCTTAGGACATTTCAGAACATGTCAATGGCCTGTGAAATGTTTCAGAATATATCAATAGTAAATGAAACATTTCGAAAACATAACAATGACATTTAAAATAGTTAGGAGCATGTCAAACACATATTAAATGTTTCAGAACATATCAATGACAAATAAAATATTTCGGAGCAAATCAAAGATGCATAAAGAGTTTTGAATTATATCAACAGAATGTGAAATGATTTGGAGCATATCAAAGGTGTATATGACATATTTCGAAGTACATCAATGGTGTAGGAATAATCTCATATCTTATCAAATGAACAATTAAGGAACAGAAGCTCAATATCATATTAGACATAACATTTATTCATTCTTATCCATATCATAGAAACAAACTTATAAGCAATACTCTAGATATCATATCAAAGACATAGATGGTGAAGTGGGACCATAAAAAGAATGTGGATCATTCATCGCTGAATGACCACCAAACATAAGTCTCCCACGTTTGGGAGCTCCATCCACCCACGTCTGAGTGAAGTCGGTGGGACCGCAAGAGTATAGCTGGCTCTAAACATAATACCCTTTACCATTTCTGACAAAAGTCCATAATATCCCACAAACACTAAAGTACAAAAAGATGAGCAATAAAAGTGGCATATATTATAAGCACATGCGGAACAATGAAATATACATGTGGTAATATAAAGTAATATGATGTCAATATAAACATTCATAATTTGTATTTGCATAGGCAAAGAATAAAAAACATAAGTGCATAAGAATTCAAAGCAATAATGTAAAGCTCAATTGAATAAAGAGATTTAATTAGATCATAGACCGAATATAATCCCATATCATATCAAAAACATAGATGGTGAAGTGAGACTATAAACATAATATGGTCCATCTGACCACCAAACATAGTAGAGCATTACAAGCTCCAAGCATAACATACCCTTTACCATTTCTGGCAAAGGTCTAGAATATCCCACAAACATCAGAGTACAAAAGGACATGAGCAATAAATTTGGTTTATATCAGAAGCACATACGGAACAATAAATTATGCATGTGCCTAAATAAAATATTATTATATAACATCAATTAATATATAACATATTCAGATATGTAAGCAAATCGAAGGCAAGAGCATCAGAGAATTTAATTTTGTAATGGATGAAGCAATAATGGGCAAAACTGATACAATCACTATTCTGATAGAGCTCCAAATTACTCAAAAAGGGTATCTTTAGAAAGCTAAATCAATCTACTTTCAAATAAAATAAGTTTCATAAAAATTGTAAGCCTCTACAAAATGTTATAGATGATTTGGCAGCGAAAGGTCCAAAATCATAGTCCCTGTTTTATAGAATCTATAAGGTCTAACAAAATAGAAATTTTGATAGTCATTTTGACTCCAAATCTTTAATCCTAGTATTAAATGAAAGATCTATGAGTCTATTTTCTAATAGATCCTGTGTTGCATAAATTAGAGACTCCAACAGAAAGATATAAGCAATATAGTGATGAAAGGTTATGAGGTACAAATTCTATTTTATAGATTTCATATGCTCAATTAAAACAAACCTTTGGGCTAGCAAATGAACTTCAAAATTTTCAAACTCAGTTTGAAAAGAAAGATAGGTGAATTTATTTTTTAAGAAGCTAAGTATTATCCAAATCAGAGGTCTGTACTAAAAGTTATAGCAAGAATAAGATAGATATGTCATAATCTTAATAATATTACAGATTCATACTTAGGCATCCAACAAAAGGGATTTCGATTTTATCTCAAATTTTCCTCATAATCAAAGTAAGAACAATGATAAATTTCAGTAGAAAAAGGATAGAAGATATTATAGGATGGGGTTAGAACACTTGCCTTTACAAATTTTGATCTCAAAAGTGTAGATTAGATCACAATCTCAAAATTCCCACTTCTTTCCTTCTCTTCTTCTTCTTCTTCTTCTCAAGTTCACGTTGCAGCCAAAACCTCCCCTTTTCTTTCTCTAATTGTTAATTATATAAGCTAATATATGGGTTGATAGGTGGCAAACATGCATGCAATGTGCGTATGTGTCACCTATGCACATGCACAAGTGATACTACTTTAAACAAGATAGTGACACATGTCCTCACCATATAATTTTCTTTAAAAAAAAAATTTAATGTGAATCTTTCACAATTCATTTTATATTTTTAAGATTCATACTTAAGTTCCTAGCAATTAACGTTTAATATAAAATTATTTAATCAAGAGAATTAATAAATAAATCCTTAAATTTATAAATGGGTCCTCATAAATAATTTAAAATATATCATTATAAATATTTCAAAAATAAGGGATATTACATGAGGCAGCCAGCATGAGGGTGGACACCATTGATATAACTATGGGACTCCGACGTAGATACAATTCAAGTATGCACTACTGAACTGCTTTGGGTCGACCAAGTACGAGAATATCAATAGACAACTTGCCAAGATATGACAAACCTCCACGATTCAAGAATACCAGATCAGGTTTGAGGAATAATCTTACTTTGCTTGTGATTGATTCGATAGACAATTATTAGGGACATTCATCGAAGAACTCAAGCCGAAAATTAAAAGAGAGGTTAAAGCGCAACAGCCCCCCACCGTGAAGGTCGCAATCTCTTTTGCCCGAATCCAAGAGGAATGATTGAACCAAGATGCTCGGAGGATGAGAACCACTCTTAGACTAGTAGCATATAAACCGCCCTCTGCTCCCAGCCATTCTTCGCTACCAAAAAAATTTAATGAGAGAAGAGCTACGCAACAGATCTACGAAGAGCATTTGTTGGCATTGCAACAAACTTTGGAGCCACAACCATCGCTGTAAAAAAGGGGAGCTTTCCATGATAAAATCTATTAAAGAATCTAAAGAGGAGATCTAGGAACCTGAGAAGGAGAACACGAAGGAGGACCCATAACCGGCTGATTGCACGACTCACGCTTTAGCCGGCCATGCAAACCTGCAAGCAACAAAAGTTAAAGAATCTTTTAACAAGCAACCCATCACCATCCTCACCAATAATCTAATGAATGGCAAGGGAGAACAAGTGACCTTATGCGAGAAACATATGAGCGAAGTAATGACGATCTCGACACAACACTTGCAAAAGTTTGCTGAAATTTCAGGCGCCTCCACCAAACCAAGCTGACTACTTCCTACCAGGCTATACAATCTTCATATGGTGATCTTGCAGGAGGAACTACTAGCATATATTCAGCCATATTGCTATCCATATCCTCAGAGGGCCGAAGCTAAAATGATCATCCAGGAGACGCAGGAGACAGAGATCATTCGGCTACGACCTTCCATTGCAAGGACACTTTATCTCCAAAAGCTTTATCTCTTTGTCTGCAGGTATAAACTCTTCCTGAAGTGCCACATCCAGTCGAACCAGCTATGGCTTCTGAAGGACTTCCAAATCTCGGGCTACTTTCATGACTTCTCCATGGAGTGGACCATAATGCTCAAAGTCTTCCCTGATGATGACCATCGATCCATGGCCCACGATCGCAAGAAGGAGTCCCTCCAGCGACAATATCAACATGGAATCTGTGACACCAAACTTTGTTGGATGGAGATCAAAATTCTAAAGGAACAAGAGGAAGGCATCCACACGTCCACCATCTACCTAAAACAATCACGATGCCATCTACATAAGTGCTAGTATTACTTGATAAGGGCAATGTGTTCGTAATTGGAGCAAACATATTAGGAATTGGGATCGACACCACCCTCATGCAAGATGGTCGACTCCTAATATATACCGAGGCTCTCCCTACATTTTACAAGATGCTTTTGATATGTAAAGGGATACTAATTGCTATTGAATTTAAAGTTTGACATGATACAGGTCAACAGCATAAAGGAGAGATGAAAATAGGCGTGGTAAAATTATAGCTCCTACCTAGAGACATGGAGCTCAGCCTTGAGGACAAGGCTGATATGAAGAGGGCAGGTCTGTTAGGACTCTAGCTAGGGGAGTCCTAATTTAGTTTCATTAAAGAGGGTAAATATATAAATTCTAAGGGTATTCATGTAAATTCTATCTAGCCAACCCCTATTAAAGAGGTGAGGAGGCTGGCTAGTTTATGATTAGTTTGAAGGAAGATATTTTGAGGGAAGAATAAGATACATGTCATCCTAATTAATCACCCCTTATCCTAGTTAAAGAGGGGTTGGTTGAGGAGAGGTTAAGTTAGAATAGGATTTAGGATTAGTTTGGAGGTCGCTTCTTAGAGTCGGAGTTGGAGTTGTTGGAAGTAGGAGTTACTTCTTAGAGTTGGAGTAGTTGTTAGGAGTAGGAGTCTGAAGTCGGAATCCTATTAGGAGTTGGGGTTTAGAAGCCTATAAATAGCCTTGTATTCTCCCATCTTTCATCATCAATAGATCAATTATTTTTCAGCCATTATGTAGAAAACCAAGGAGGGAGGAACCCTTATAGAGTTCCATGGAGGCCAATCCCCTATAGAGATCACCCCAAGCTTAGAATCTACAAGGGTTCTAACAAATCACTATCATCCACCTTGAAATAGATGTTATTCAATGGTACAATTAGCTAGAATATAATCATGGGGCTCGACGTTGAATCAATTTAGAAACGCACTGCTGAACCGCTTCGGACCTTTGGAGTACAAAAATATCAATGGCCAACTCGTAAAAATTTGGCAAACTTCTACAATTCAAGAGTACCAAACCAGGTTTAAGAAGCTATCCTACCTTGCTCGTGATTGGACAAACCAACAATTGCTAGGTACCTTCATCGAGGGACTCAAGCCGGAGATAAAAGGGGAGATTAAGGCATGACAGCCCCGTACTGTAACTGCTGCAATTTCCTTCGCCCGAATACAAGAAGAGCGGCTCAATAAAGATACCCCGAGGACGAGAACCACTCCTAGGCCCACGGCATACAAGCCTCCTTCTATTCCTAATTGTCCTTCGTTGTCAAAAATATTGACAAGAGAAGAACTACGTGACCGATCAGCAAAGGGGCTTTGTTGGCAATGCGACGAACTATGGAGTTGCGATCATCACTGCAAAAAGGGTCGCCTCCTATTGACTGGACCTCTTACAGATGTGGAGGAGGAGGTCCAAGAGCATGAGGAAGAGATAACGGATGAAGAAGAGCAGCCGACTGATATTACAATGCATGATCTTCCCGGCTATGCGAATCCGCAAACGATGAAAGTGAGAGGATTTCTGAAGCAACAATCGATTACCATTCTCATTGACACCGGGTGCACTAATAATTTTATGAATACCAAAGTTGCTGTCCAAATGTCCTCATCTATTGAAGATTGTAGCAAGTTTGATGTTAAAGTCACCGATAGACGAATTCTGAAGTGTGATCGCTAGTGCCCGCGGGTGAAGCTTTTGTTGTAGGATCAAGAAATAATCACAGATTTTTCCTCCTCCCTCTTGATGGTTATGAAGCCATGCTTGGCATCAAATGGCTGATGACATCAGGTAATGTTTCTTGGAATTTTTTAAAATTAATCATGAAGTTTTGTAGCCAAGAAAAATAGGTGGTACTATGCGGCAAACGAGGGAGCGACATATCAATGATTTGCACATGACGAATGAAGGAAGTCTTGCACAAAACATGTAGCGACTTCTTAGTACAACTAGAGCAACAATCAAGGGGCAGGCAATCGAAGTTGAAGACCTAAATCTACTTCCCTTGCTTGCTTAATTTTAAGATGTATTTGACGAACCGCATAGCGTACCTCCTAGCCGCTAGCAGGACCATCGAATACTGATTCTTCCAAGCAAATCTCTAGGTACCCTCATCTATAGAAGGATGAAATAGAAAGGATTGTGAAGGAGATACTCGAAACATGAGTCATTCGACCGAGTTACAGCCCCTACTCTTCACCGGTACTCCTTGTATAAAAGAAGGATGAAACATGGTGAATGTGCATCGATTACAAAGCTCTCAATAGTATAACTGTCAAGGACAAGTACCCTATTCCAGTAGTAGATGAATTGCCTGATGAATTAAAGGAAGCACGAATTGTCACAAAGCTAGACCTTCGATCCAGATATCATTAGATATGATGAGTGTGCGAAGAAGACATACCGAAAACCGCCTTTCGGATACATAACGGCCACTACGAATTTTTGGCAAAGCCCTTTGGTCTCACAAATGCTCCCTCCACCTTCTAGAGCCTTATGAATGATATCTTTCGAAATTATCTTTATATGTTTGTACTAGTTTTCTTCGATGACATCCTTATTTATAGCCCTTCTACTGAAAGTCATTTTGAGCACTTACAACTTGTTTTGACAATTCTTCGAGAGCATGTTCTTTTTGTCAAAAAATGGAAGTGTAGCTTTCTTCAATAGAAGGTGGAGTATTTTGGGCATATCATATCAGAGGAAAGAGCAGTGGTGAACCCTTCTAAAATTGAAGCAATGCAGAACTGGCCGACCCCAAGGAATATAAAATCATTGCGCAACTTTCTCGGCTTAACAGGCTAATACCGCAAGTTCGTGAAAGACAATGGGAAGATCAATGCACCTCTCACTTCCTTGCTAAAAAAAGATGCTTTTTAGTGGTCCGATAGAGCCTCCACCACTTTTGACAAACTTAAGACAGCAATCAACAATGCTGATGCTAGCACTCCCCGACTTCGACAAGACTTTTGTTATTGAAGCCGATGCCTCCAGAGTGGGAATAGGTGTTGTGTTAATGCAAGATGGCTTCCCCCTAGCATATACAAGTAAGGCTTTATCTCCTTACCACCTCAAGATGACTATTTATGACAAGGAGATGCTCGCGATTGTGCATATGGTGGCTAAATGGAGACCGTACTTAATCGGGTGACACTTCCAAATCGAGACCGACCAAAAGAGCCTGAAATATTTCTTAGAGTAGAAGATATCTTCCCTCGAGCAACAAAAATGGGTAACAAAGCTTCTTGGTATGGTTATGAAATAATTTATAAAAAAGGGAAAGAAAATGTTGTTGCAGATGCACTTTCACGACTACTTGAGCAAGCTGAATTTTTGGTCATTTCACTTCCTACCAGCAATTTCCTTAAGGACATTAGGAGAGAATGGCAAGTTGATCTAAGAACCAACAAGATCATAAAGAAATTAGAGGAAGAACCAAGTTCCATGGCTCATTATAGTTGGGACTCAAAAGATCTATGCTACAAGGACGCCTTGTGCTTATGCCAAATTCTAGTTGCATAAAGACCATCCTTCAATAGATGCATTCCATACCCGTGGCCGAGCATTCCGAGTTCCTTAGAACCTATAAGGGAATTAAGCAAAAATTTTATTGGGAAGGGATGAAAAATATTATTGCTAAATTTGTAACACAATGTGATATATGCCAACGATATAAAGAAGAAATAGTGGCAAGCCCTAGAAAGCTGCAACCTCTACCCATCCCGGACTCAATATGGACTGATATATCAATGGATTCATTAAACGGCTGCCCTCATCACAAGGAAAAGGTACAATTCTTATTGTTGTTGATCACCTTACAAAGTATACTTACTTTTGTGCAGTTCGCAATCCCAAGACTACTTCTAGCATTGCCCGAATCTATATTGAAAAATATTATGAAATTGTATAGGACGCCAAGATCTATTGTAAGTGATCGCGATAGGGTCTTCACGAGTAAATTCTGGATAGAATTATTGTAAATGTAGGGTGCTAATTGAAGATGAGTATAGCATATCACTGTTAGGAAACATCAGCGGGTGCATCACATGCGCAGCGAAAATCAAAACAAAAATCAGATTCCCACGCAGATCAAATCATCGTGCAAAAGATTGGGATCGCGAGAAAAATGCAAAAATCGATAAAACCGCGATGTGTGAGAGATTGATTTTACCTAGAGAGATCGTATGTCCCTGTATTCTAGATCCGGATGGAGAAGATGAAGGAGGTCAAGCGTCCTCCTCTCTAGCGATATCCACACGATGGATCTCTGCAACGAAACTCCTCCAATCTGATTTTGCAACTCTTGCTCAGAAGGAGGGAGGAGAATAGGAGGTGGTAGCTAAAGTTGCAGCCTATCAACCATAAGTCTCCCCTCCTATTTATAGAGAGCCACCAAAACCCCAGGGCTCCTTCCTTAGTGGGTATTGGATCTCCATCCAATAACCCACTAAGCTTGCATTATTGGATCTCTATCCAATAATCTCCTTAGGCTTCTAATTAGGCCTTAATCAAGGAGCCCATCAGCATAGGGTCTCATCTAATGAGAATAGAGGCTAATTGGATCTTCATCCAATCCTCTATTCGCTGAAGCATCCACCATATGTGTGTGACCCTCTAGGCCCGATACCGAGCTAGCCGTGAGTCTCTCTTATCAAAACTCCTTTTGATATATTAAATTATTATCCCCATAATAATTCACTCGACTCATCAAATATGGACATACTAGGCCACTACGCCATAGTCCCCAGACGGTACAGGGGGATCGAATCCATCGGACCTGTCTATCTTCAGTTATCATGTATCTATAATCCCTCATCCAACTAATATCCCAGAGACCGTATATTGGACATGGCACTGTCAGGTCACATACGGAATCCATCATAGTCTCGGTCTAATCGGATTCTCCCGGAGAACTCTTTCTCTCTCAATCCGAGTGACCCTAGCTAGGGATTTATCTAAGCAAGCACATATGGGATATTCCTCTCGTGATACCGAGAGTGGATGATCCTCTTCTGACACTCAATTACCTTCGTAAGATTGGTTACCAATCCCGATAACCAGTTGTACCATATCTGAAACTTTTTAACCCTGTAAGTATAGCGTAAAAGAAAGGAGTACTCATACAAGGCATCCTTAGTGTCTCAAGTCTAAGGATCAGATACACAATTGAGACTATGGAATCGCTGTATGACATTAGGTATCATTAACCATATAGCATTCCATAAGCGAATCAATCAGTAAATTCATTCTCTAATGAGCACCTCTACTATATATATCATTAGTGTCTCCACACAAGTGGCTAAGAGTCCAGCCACCTTCATCATATGGACGGGTATATAGTACACTGGTCTGTCCAGTTATCTCGATGTCCCTCTCGAGTAACCTATGACCGGGATTATTTAGGATCTGTGTTTAAAGGTGAATCGATCTAATTATCGTGATCTCATCATGATCTGATTCCCATTGCACAGAACCAAGGACATCACAATATATATACTACATATAATATAATGTGAGAATATGCCAATATTAATCATAAGCAAAAAGATCACACAGTGTGTCATACGTGCCATCACTCATGTGATTGGCTTGCAGGGCACCTGTAACCAGCAATCTCCCACTTGACCAAAAGCCAATCACCTATATGTTTGATCCCTATCAGACCCCTATGATGCTCAAATGCAATCTGAGCCAGTGGCTTCGTCAGTGGATCTGTAATGTTATCTTCGGATGAAACTCTTTCGATTGCTATATCTTTTTGGGTCATGATCACTCTAATCAAATGGAACCTCCTCAGAATAATTCTGATGAGACCTGGGTTCAATTGCTAGAGTTATCACCCTGTCGTTGTCACAATATATAGGAGTCAGCTCCATGCTACTTGGTATGACACCCAAATCCTTGATGAACTTCTTCATCCACTCCCCTTCCTTTGCTGCTTCTGCTGCAACAATGTATTCCGTCTCTATGGTCGAATCAGTAGTAGTATCTTGCTTGGAACTCTTCCAGCTTACTGCTCCTCCATTCAGGGTGAAAACATACCCTGAATTTGACTTACTATCATCAATGTCGAACTGAAAACTTGAGTACGTGTAGCCCTCAACCTAGAGGCTACCTCCTCCATATACCAGTAAAAGATCCTTAGTCCTTCTCAAGTACTTAAGGATACACTTTACTGCCTTCTACTGTTCGAAACCTGGATCTACCTAATACCTGCTCGTGACACTCGGAGCATGTGCTATATCAGGCCTGGTACATAGCATCGTATACATGATAGACCCTATCACTGAGGCATAAGATATCTTATCCATGTCTACCCTTTCTTCAGGAGTCTTTGGGGACATACTCCTAGAAAGTGATATTCCATGTCTCATTGGTATAAGACCTCTCTTGGAATTCTCCATGTCAAACCTTTTGATAATTGAGTCTATGTACCTAGATTGGGACAAGCCAAGCATCCTTTTGGATCTATCTCTATAGATCCAGATCCCTAGAATATAGGATGCTTCCCCTAAGTCTTTCATGGAGAAGTTTCTGGATAGCCAAGCCTTTACTGTGGAGAGCATTCCTATATCATTCACAATGATTAAGATGTCATCCACATATAGCACCAAGAAGGTGATAGCGCTCCCACTTACCTTCCTATACACACAAGACTCATCTTCATTCTTAACGAAGTCATAAGATCTATTCACCTCATCAAATCTTATGTTCCAACTTTTGGAAGCTTGCTTCAATCCATAAATGGATCTAAGTAACCTACACACTTTATCTGGACTCTCTTTGGATGTGAATCCCTCTGGATGTATCATATACACCTCCTCCTCGAGGTTACCATTGATGAATGCCGTTTTGATATCCATCTCATAGTCATAGTGTGCTACAATGGCCAAACTAATGCTAATGGACTTAAGCATGGCTACAAGTGAAAATGTTTCATCATAGTCAACTCCTTGTCTTTGACGATATCCTTTAACTACCAGCTTTGCTTTATAGGTCTCTACTTTTCCATCCACTCTGATCTTCTTCTTGAAGATCCATTTGCAGCTGATGGGTATAATACCCTCAGGTGCATCCACAAGGTTTTAAACCTTGTTAGAGTATATGGAATCCATCTCAGAATTCATGGCTTGTTGCCACTTCCCGGAGTCTATAATCATAATAGCCTCCTCGTAGGTCTGAGGATCCACATCCTGAGAGTCATCTCCACTGATATGTCTCACATATCTTTTAGGAAGGTGAGATACTCTACTAGACTTGTGAAAAGTTAGAATTTATGTGTTAGGTACCTAAACAAACTAGGGCTCTGGAATGGTGCTCGAGCTAGGTTCTCCAACCTCGCTCAATTCTATCTCACTCCCACTATTTCTACTAAGAATGTGTTCCTTCTCAAGGAACACAACTCTCTTGGCAATAAAAACCTTTCAGTCCTCGGGATGATAGAAATAATATCGTAAAGTTTCCTATGGGTATCCCACGAATGTGCACCATTCTATCCTTGATTCCAACTTATCAAGGTTGTGTCTTCTAACGTGGGCAGGACAGCCTCAAATCTTAACAATCTTAAGATCAGGCTTCTTTCCTTTCCATATCTCATATGGTGTAGACACTATCGACTTTGATGGGACTCTATTCAGAAGGTACACTACAGTCTCTAGGGCGTACCCCCAGAATGAGACAGGTAGGTTAACGAAACTCATCATGGACTGCACCATGTCTAACAGCATGCGATTCTTCCTTTTTGATACATCATTGAGCTGAGGTGTATAAGGAGGTATCCACTGGGATAGAATCTCATTGTCCTTGAGGAAATAGGTGAACTCCATACTCAAGTACTCTCCTCCTCGATCTGATCGAAGAGTCTTAATACTCTTTCCGATTTGGTTCTCTACCTCATTCTTATATTCCATGAATTTCTCGAAGGCCTTAGATTTGTACTTTATTAAGTACACATGACACGGGTGTGTCTAATTTTTCAGAATTTTTAACCCATCCCACTCAATTTATAGCTCATGAGCATATTTCTTGGATAAAGTTACAACTATTTCAAAATGTCTTTCTTCATGACCAAGGAATGCATAAAAGGGTTAGTTGGCAGATGTGAAGCATTTAATGTTATAGTTCCCTATGCATAAAGGGATGTTTCATGCTTTAGTACTTATTTTGATATTCTAGGGTTGAAAATAACTTTTGGATAGTTGATTGTATTTGCAGAAGCTCTTTGGAGTCTCTAACACTCTGTATCTCTTGGATGCGTCCTTGAGTGGTGAGTCTTTTGATTTTAGTTCTGTATCCCTGTTTGATTTCCTTGAGGTGGTGAACTTTCTGTATCCTCTCGCGATTTTAAGCTTGGTGGTGAACTATCTTTAACTATTTTGTGCAAGTTGTGTTATGAGTTTGTTGGTTTCCTACAACTCAACTTTTGGGTATTCTCGTTTCTTTCCGAATTTCATTCCTCTTTCTCCCTTCCCGGTATCAGTTTGCTATCAGAGCTTAAGGCTATAGATCATTGCAAGGCGGAATGGAAAAGATACAGTTGATGAAGGCCATGAAGATGATGTTGAATCCTTGAAGTTGCAACTACAAAGTTTGTTACATAGTCTACAAGAAAAAATTAAATTATTGAAGAACTTCGGAATAAAAATAATCAGCATGAAAATGTTGGCCAAATGTATGATTCTGATAATGATTCGCCATCTTACCCAAGAGAGCTTTAAAGATTTCAGACAAGACATAAAGACCAAGATGAATGGCAGAACAAATACAATACAAGGTTGGATATTCCGGAGTTTGAAGGGAAAATCAATGTTGACGACTTTATTGATTGGCTTAATATGGTGGAAAGAATTTTTGATTTTCATGAACCACCAGAATAAAAGAAGGTAATGCTCGTGGCACTAAAACTTAGAAGAAATGCATCTTTTTGGGGGGAAAATCTGAAGAAGCAAAGAGAACGTGAGGGAAACAGTAAAATCAGATCATGGGAGAAAATAAAAAGGGAGCTGAAATGAAAATACTTACCTGACAACTATAAGCAAGAAATCTTTATGAAAATCCATGATTTTAAGCAAAAAAATCTTAGTGTAGAGGAGTACACAGTAGAGTTCGATAATCTTATGTTAAAAGGAGAGCTTATGGAACCAGAAGAACAGACCATTGCAAGATACCTTGGAGGTCTAAAATATGAGATTACCAAAGTCATTCAACTCCAACCGTATTAAATGATGTGAGTAAGCTGGCTTTAAAAGTGGAGAAACAACAAAAGTTTAAAAAGGGTTCTCGATATGGAGTGAAAGATAGCTATACGAGAGGAGAAAATTCTAAGTCTACTCCCCAAAGCAAAGTAGTACTGAAAGGGTAAGAGAAGAGTGAAGGATCAATCAGCAGCAAACTACCACCTAAGTCTTCTACACCTAATGGTTGAAAATGCTTCAAGTGTCATGGTTTTGTGCATATTGGTTCAAACTGTACAAATAGGAGGATTGTTACATTAGTTGAAGAACATAGTGACGAAGAAGGAAATGAAGTAAATGACAAACAAAAATCTGATGATGATGAGGAAGAGGTCACTTATGCTGATTGTTACAACGTAGCTTACAAGTATCTTATGTGGCTGAGGATGAAAGTTGGGTGAGAAAGAATGTGTTTCATACTAAATGTACCTCTAATGACAAGGTGTGCTTGGTGATTATTGACAGTGGCAGCTTTGAGAATATGGTATCATTCGAGATGGTGCAGAAGCTAAAGTTGGAGACAATCCCTCATCCACATCCTTACCAATTATGTTGGCTGTAAAAGGAAAATGACATCAAAGTAACTAAAAGATGTTTAGTTTCATTTTCTATTGGCAAGTACTACAAAGATGAAGTATGGTGTGATGTTGCTCCTATGGATGCTTGTCATTTATTATTGGGCAGACCTTAGCATTATGATAGGAGGGTATTGTATGATGGCTATAAACATACTTATTCTTTTAAGGTGAATGAAAAGAAGATTATTTTAGCTCCATTACAGCCTTATGAAATCAATGCACCTAAGAAGGAAGTTAGTGCTTTTATGTCCTATGGTGAATGCAAGGGTGAATTGAAAAGGGGTAGTTATATTTTAGCTCTAGTAGTCGTAGAAGAGAATGAACATCACAAGGAGCCACCGACAAACATGAAACCAATCCCGAAGGATTTTCAAGACATTATACTAGAAGAGATTCGATATGGTCTTCCACCATTAAGAGACATCCAACATCATATTGATGATGAGGAAGATGTTACTTATGCTGATCGTGGTTTATCTATTGTGTTACAACGTAGCTTAAAGTATCTTATATGGCTGAGGATGAAAGTTGGGTGAGAAAGAATGTGTTTCATACTAAATATACCTCTAATGGCAAGGTGTGCTTGGTGATCATTGAAAGTGGCAACTTTGAGAATGTGATATCTTTCAAGATGGTGCAGAAGCTAAAGTTGGACACAATCCGTCATCTGCATCCTTACCAATTATGCTGGTTGCAAAAGGAAAACGACATCAAAGTAATTAAAAGATGTTTAGTTCCATTTTCTATTGACAAGTATTACAAAGATGAAGTATGGTGTGATGTTGCTCCCATTGATACTTGTCACTTATTATTGGGCAGACCTTGGCATTTTGTTAGGAGTGTATTGTATGATGGCTATAAACATACTTATTCTTTTAAGGTGAATGAAAAGAAGATTATTTTAGCTCCATTACAACCTTCTGAAATCAATGCACCTAAGAAGGAAGTTAGTGCTTTTATGTCCTATGGTGAATTGGAAAGGGGTAGTGATATTTTGGCTCTAGTGGTCGTAGAAGAGAGTGAACATCACAATGAGCTACCGACAAACATGAAACCAATCCTGGAGGAGTTTCGAGACATTACACTAGAAGAGATTCTATATGGTGTTCCACCATTAAGAGACATCCAACATCATATTGATCTTATTCCTATCCTATCTAACAAGGCAGCTTATAGAATGAGTCCCAAGGAGCATGAAGAACTTCAAAGGAAAGTAGATGAATTAGTGAAAAAGGGATTGATTCAGGAAAGTATGAGTCCTTGTGCTGTTCCAGCCTTGTTGGTGCCTAAGAAAGATGGTTCTTGGAGAATATGTGTGGATAGTCGTGCCATCAACAAAATCACTATTGACTATCGTTTTCCCATTCCAAGGTTAGATGATTTACTTGATCAATTATATGGTGCTTCTATTTTCTCTAAAATTGACTTGAGGAGTGGCTATCACCAAATAAGAATGAGGCCTGGAGATGAGTGGAACACAGCATTTAAAACTAGAGAAGGCTTGTATGAATGGTTGGTTATGCCATTTGGGTTATCTAATGCTCCTAGTACTTTCATGAGATTTATGAATCATATACTTAAGGCATGCATTGGAACTTTTGTTGTAGTTTATTTTGATGACATATTGGTGTACAACAAAAGTGAGGAAGAACATATGAATCATCTTAAGAAGATTTTTCTTATTTTGAGGCAACAAAAACTTTATGCTAATCTGAAGACGTGTGACTTTTTTACTCATAGTGTGGTGTTTCTTGGATATATTGTTTCAAAAGATGGAATCATGATGGAACAAAGTAAGGTAGAAGCTATTCTTAACTAGCCAACGCCGACTTCATTACATGATGTGAGGAGTTTCCATGGTTTAACTTCCTTTACAGAAGATTCATCAAGGGTTTCAGCTCGATTGTTGCTCCAATCACCGAATGTCTTAAAGGTGATAAATTTAAATGGACTAATGCAGCTGATAAAGCTTTTGAGCCATTAAAAAGAAAGGTTACCGAAGCTCCTATTTTGGTATTACTCAATTTTGACAAAGTGTTTGAGGTTGAATGTGATGCCTCCAATGTGGGAATTGTTACTGTTTTGAGTCAAGAATCAAAGCCCATTACCTTTTTTAGTGAGAAGCTGAATGAAACAAGGAGGAAATATTCTACCTACGACAAGGAGTTCTATGCCATTTATCGAGCTTTTATCTCATTGGAGTCAATATCTTCTTGCCCAACCATTTGTTTTATATTCTGATCATGAGGCATTGAAGTTTATTAATCACCAACACAAGCTAAACAAGAGACATGCAACTTGGGTGGAGTCCTTACAATCTTATAACTTCACAATCAAATATAAATCTGGTGTTCAAAATGTAGTTGTCGATACATTGAACCGAAAATATTATTTATTATCAGCCATGAGAGTCAAAGTACATGGATTTGAGACATTCAAAGATCTCTATCAGAATGATATGGATTTTAACTCAATATAGTAGAATTGCAAATCAGGTTCTTTTCAGTAATTTACTATCTTTTGATGGATTTCTCTTTCGAGCTAATGTCTTGTGTGTTCCATCTTGTTCTTTGAGACATGTAATTTTAGCTGAAGCTCATGGTGGTGTTTTGGGAGGACATTTTGGTAGGGACAAAACTCTAGCTCTTATTCAATCAAATTTTTATTGGCTTAAGATGTTCAGAGATGTGGAGAGATTTGTGAAGCAATGCAGAGTGTGTCACTTGGCAAAAACAAGAGGATAAAATTCAGGTTTGTATACTCCATTATCGGTGCCTAATGCTCTATGGGAGGATGTGAGTCTTGATTTTATCTTGGGACTACCGAGAACTCAAAGGAACAAAGATTCTATCATGGTTGTTGTTAACAGATTCTCAAAGATGTCTCATTTTATTCCCTGTAATAAATCAAATGATGCATCTTATATTGCTAATTTGTACTTCAAGGAGATTGTTAGATTGCATGACATTCTAAGAACTATAGTGTCTGATCGAGATTTAAAATTTCTTAGCCATTTTTGGAGGACTCTATGGAGGAAACTAGGTACATCTTTGAATTTCAGTAGCTCTCATCATCCATAAACCGATGGGCAAATAGAGGTAACAAAGAAAAGCTTAGGAAACTTTCGTAGAAGCTATGTTGGCAAGAAAATTAAGCAATGTGACCTCATTCTTCCACAAATTGAGTTTGCTTACAATCGTTCCATGCATCATACCATTGGTAAGAGTCCTTTTGAGGTTGTTTATGGTGTTAATCCTGCTGGTCCTTTGGACTTAGTCCCTCATCTACGAATAAGCAATTTAGTGGAGATGCTAACGAGAGGGCTATACAGATAAAGAAGTTGCATGACGATGTTAAAGCAACCATTGAGAAGCAAACTGAAAGGTACATGCAAGCAGCGAACAAATATAGAAAGTAAATGAGGTTTAATGTAGGTGATCTGGTTTGGATTCATCTAAGGAAGGAGAGTTTCCACCAGGAAAATTTGGGAAGTTGAAACCAAAGGCTGATGGTCCATTCAAAGTGCTTAGAAAAATTAGAGAGAATACTTATGAGATTGATCTACCTGAAGAATATGGGGTATCATCAACATTCAATATGGCTGATTTAATTCCTTATTATGGTGATCAAACAAATAATGACTTAAGAACAAGTCTTTTTCAACCACGGGAGATTGACACGGGAGTGTCTAATTTTTCAGAATTTTTAACCCAGCCCACTTAATTTATAGCTTATGAGCATATTCCTTGGACAAAGTTACAGCTATTTTAAGATGTCTTTCTTCATGACCAAGGAATGCATAAAGGGGTTAGTTGGCAGATGTGAAGCATTTAAAGTTAGTTGACACATGTGAAGTATTTAATGTTATAAATCCCTATGCATGAAGGGATATTTCATGCTCTAGTACTTATTTTGGATATTCTAGGGTTAAAAATAACTTTTTTGGATAGTTGATTATATTTGCAGAAGCTCTTTGGAGTCTCTAAAACTCTATATCTCTTGGATGGGTCCTTGAGTGGTGAGTCTTTTGATTTTAGTTCTATCCCTGTTTAATTTCCTTGAGGTGGTGAACTTTCTGTATCCTCTTGCGATTTTGAACTTGGTGGTGAACTATCTTTAACTATTTTGTACAAGTTGTGTTCTGAGTTTGTTGGTTTCCTACAACTCAACTTTCAGGTATTCTTGTTTCTTTCCTAAATCCATTCCTCTTTCTCACTTCCCGGTATCACAAACTCAAACTCTAGAATGGTGCTTGAGCTAGGTTTTCTAACCTCGGTCAACTTTACCTCATTCCCACTGTTACTACCAAGAATGTGTTCCTTATCAAGAAACAAAGCCCTTTTTGCAATAAAGATCTTGTCCTCGGAATGATAAAAACAGTGTCCATATGTTTTCTTGGGATACCCCATGAACTTGCACCATTCTGTCCTTAATTCTAATTTGGCGGGATTGTGTCTTTTAACATGGGAAGTGCAGCCCCACATCTTAACTATCTTAAGATCAAACTTTTTTTCTTTCCATACCTCATATGGTGTAGAGACTACCAACTTTGATGGAACTCTGTTCAGAAGATAAGATGTAGTCTCTAGGGCATATCCCTATAGTGAGATGGGTAGGTCGGCGAAACTCATCATGGACCATATAATTCCAACATTATGAGATTCCTCCTTTTTGGTACACCATTGAGCGAAGGTGTATAAGGAGGTGTCCACTGGGATAGAATCACATGGTTCCTAAGAAAATGGGTGATCTTTGTACTTAAGTACTCTTCTCCTTGATCTGATCAAAAAGTTTTAATATTCTTTCCAATCTGATTCTCGACTTCATTCTTATATTTCCTGAATTTCTCAAAGGCCTCGGACTTGTACTTCATCAAGTATATATGTCCATACCTAGAGAAATCGTTAGTGAATATAATAAAGTATGAGTAACCACCTATGGCCAGAGTCGACATGGGACTACATGCATCACTATGTATATGTTCTAGTAACTCAGTGGCTCTTTCTCCATTCCACTAAGAGGAGAGTTGGTCATCTTTCCACAAAGGCAATGTTCACAAGTTGCATAGACTCATAGTCGAATGAATCTAAGTATCAATCTTTTAGCAACCATTGAATTCTTCCCTCATGGATATGACCTAGCCTACAATGACACAGGTATGCATTGTTCACCTCATCTTGTTTCTTCTTGGACGTATTTATATTCATGATGTGTAGAAAAGTGTCTAGCATATATGTCATTTATTAATGTCCCTTTATTGATAATCTCATCATCCAAAATTATTGAACAACTATTATTCTTAAAAACTGATTTATATCCACTAATTGTCAAATAAGAATAGAAATAATTTTTTCAACAATAAAGGGAATAAAATAGCATGTATCCAATGCAATGATAGCTCCATCAAGCAGATGTAGGTGACCTCCCCATTGGCAAGTACAATAACTCTTGCTCTATTGCCCATCTTGAGGTCCATCTAGCATCTAGCCAATCTCCTATGTCTTGCCAGAATCTACAACTTATTACAGATATGATAAGCATGCCCGATGTGTAATATTTATGGGTTATCATGAAAAGCTGACAAATGGAGACTGATCATGAATATACCTGAAGCTTCTCCAAGCTTCTGTTTCGCCTTGTCTATAAGATAATCCTTACAGTTCATCTTCCAATGCCCATCTTTACCATAGTGGAAGCACTATCATTTGTCCTTTACCCGGTCTCTCTTGGTAATGTTTGCGTTACCTAACCTTTTTTTGCCTTTGCTCTTCTTAAGGGTCTTACTATCATTCCTTTTCTTTTTGGATTCACCAGTATAGAGAATTGGCTTCTCCTTTTTTATGGCACTCTCAGCTTGCCTCAATATATTGAGGAGCTCAGGGAGAATCATCTCAAACTTGCTCATGTTAGAATTCATGATGAAGTGAGAAAAGGAATATGGCAAGGACTAAAGTATAAGATCAACATAAAAGTTATCCTATAAGACTATTCCTATACATGTGAGTTTCTTGATCCACTCTATCATCTTTAGGACATGGTTCTGGACCGATGTCCCTTCTGTCATCTTGGCTCGGAAGAGACTCTTGGATATCTCATATCTTTGAGTTCTTCCCTGTTCCTCAAACAATTGGTGGAGATGAAGAATGATAGAATTTGTATAAATGCTCTTATGTTGCCTTTATAACTCA
This sequence comes from Ensete ventricosum, assembly GCA_029747655.1. Lineage (NCBI taxonomy): Eukaryota > Viridiplantae > Streptophyta > Magnoliopsida > Zingiberales > Musaceae > Ensete > Ensete ventricosum. Next base: position 23,605,333 of record JAQQAF010000007.1, on the reverse strand, counting down.
AGAATCATGGAGGCCAACATGTAGCAATTTGCTAACGTAGAATCATCTATATACTTCACATAAAGAGTTATCTCATCCTCACTTGCCCCTTCATCCGGCGTGGGCACAATTGTGTCAAAAACGTACACAATTTTCTCTCTTGTGAGAACAATTCTCAAATTACGAAGCCAATCCATGTAGTTTGGACTAGTGAGGTGGTTAGCATCAAGTATGCCACGTAGGAGGTTTTCGAGTGACATGTTTCTAATAAACAAGATATAACATAAATAAATAACAAGAAAATTTTGTAGAAAAAAATAATTAAGATATAGGCTTCTATCTTAATTTACTCTCACTAATTTTTCTAGCAAGTCACATGACACCCTCGGCACGTAAAACGAAAGTCTTCAGTAGAATTATAGTGGGGATCGAGATCCAATTGGTATCTTAGTGTAACCTCGAGGGACTCAACTAATTATACTAAGCCTAAAAGGTATGCAACTCTTGCTAATCACAACTCTTTGTGATCCCCGTCATGTTCGGCCTCCGAACCATCATGGTCTCGACGGACTCGATCAACCATGATGTTCAGTGAAGTCATCACCAACATTACAAGATGAGTTTGATTTGATGATATGCCCTCGAGGGACTCGACCAAGCATACCATGTCCTCAAGTCACCGGTGATATCTCTATGTCATAGGCAAGATCTCGATCACATATATAGGTGAGCCTCGAGGGATTCGACCAACTCAACCTTTACTGTGACTCAATTTCTTCCTATAATGATGGAAGGCCATATGGATCAATCTTATTACCTCACGCTCACCGACTTAATATTATCATAGGAGGGGTTATATATATATATATATATATATATATATATATATATATATATATATATATATATATATAATAGGATCTATGTGTGCATTAGTGCATCTCCTGCAAGTTATAGGTGCCCTACAATCCAATCACGTAAGTGATGGTACCTGTAATATGTTGCAGTAATCTCTTTGCTTATTATTTACATATTCTCACATTATATATTTCTATATATTGTGATGTCCCTAGTTCTATACAATAGGAATCAGATCATAATGAGATCATGATAATGAGACCGATTCACCTTTAAACATAGATGCTAAATTATCCTAGTCATAGGTTACTCGAGAGGGACATCGAGATAACTAGATAGATTGGTGTGTTGTATACTTGTCCATATAATGAAGGCGACTGGTCTCATAGTCTCTTGTGTGGAGACACTAAAGGTATAGTGTAGGTGCTCATTAGAGAATGCGTTCATTGATTGATCTGCTTATAAAATGCTGAATGGGTAATGATACCTAATGTCAGACAATAATTTTGTAGTCCTAAATGTGTACCTGGTCCTTAGACTTGAGACACCAAAGATATCTTGTATGAGTACTCCTTTCTTTGATACTGGTCTTACAGGTTTGGAAATGATCCATATCTTGTACAATCGGTTATCGAGATTGGTAGCCAACCATACATAGGTAATTGTGTGTTAATATAGGATCATCCCCTCTCCAATATCATGAGAGGAATATCCCATGTGCTCGCTCAAACAAAATCCTTGGCAAGGGTCATTCGGATTGAGAGAGGAGTTCTCTGGCAGAATCTGATTAGAGTGAGACATAAAAGAATTCTGTATGAGGCCTAACAGTATCCATGCCCAATATACAATCTTTGGGATATTAGTTAGATGAGGGACTATAGGTACACATTAATTAAGAAGATTTTTCTTATTTTGAGGCAGCAAACACTTTATGCTAATCTGAAAAAGTGTGACTTTTTTACTCCTAGTTTCTTGGATATGTTGTTTCAAAAGATGGAATCATGATGGATCAAAGTAAGGTAGAAGCTATTCTTAACTGGCCAACACTGACTTCATTGCATGATGTGAGGAGATTCCATGGTTTAACTTCCTTTTACAGAAGATTCATCAAGGGTTTCAGCTCGATTGTTGCTCCAATCACCGAATGCCTTAAAGGTGATAAATTCAAATGGACTAATGAGGCTGATAAAACTTTTGAGCTATTAAAAAGAAAGGTGATCGAAGCTCCTATTTTGGTATTACCTAATTTTGATAAAGTGTTTGAGGTTGAATGTGATGCCTCCAATGTAGGAATTGGTGCTGTTTTCAGTCAAGAATCAAAGCCCATTGCCTTTTTTAGTGAGAGGCTGAATGATACAAGGAGGAAATATTCTACCTGCGACAAGGAGTCCTATGCCATTTATCAAGCTTTATCTCATTGGAGTCAATATCTTCTTGCCCAGCCATTTGTTTTATATTCTGATCATGAGGTATTGAAGTTTATTAATCACCAACACAAGCTAAACAAGAGGCATACAACTTGGGTGGAGTTCTTGCAATCTTATAACTTCACAATCAAACATAAATCTGGTGTTCAAAATGTAGTTGCCGATGCATTGAGCCAAAAATATTATTTATTATTAGCCATGGGAGTCAAAGTAGTTGGATTTGAGACATTCAAAGATCTCTATCAGAATGATGTAGATTTCAACTCAATATGGCAGAATTACAAATCAGGTTCTTTTCAGCAATTTACTATCTTTGATGAATTTTTTTTTCGAGCTAATGCCTTGTGTGTTCCATCTTGTTCTTTGAGACATGTAATTTTAGCTGAAGCTCATGGTGGTGCTTTAGGAGGACATTTTGGTAGGGGCAAAACTCTAGCTCTTATTCAATCAAATTTCTATCGGCCTAAGATGTTCAGAGATGTGGAGAGATTTGTGAAGCAATGCAGAGTGTGTCACTTGGCAAAAATAAGAGGACAAAATTCAGGTTTGTACACTCCATTGTCGGTGCCTAATGCTCCATAGGAGGATGTGAGTCTTGATTTTATCTTGGGACTACCGAGAACTCAAAGAAATAAAGATTCTATCATGGTTGTTGTTGACAGATTCTCAAAGATGTCTCATTTTGTTCCCTGCAATAAATCAAATGATGCATCTCATATTGCTGATTTGTACTTCAAGGAGATTGTTAGATTGCATGGCATTCCAAGAACTATGGTGTTTGATCGAGATTCAAATTTCTTAGCCATTTTTGGAGGACTCTATGGAGGAAACTGGGTACGTCTTTGAATTTCCGTAGCTCTCATCATCCATAAACCGATGGGCAAACAAAGGTAACAAATAGAAGCTTGGGAAACTTGCTTAGAAGCTATGTTGGCAAGATCATTAAGCAATGGGACCTCATTCTTCCACAAATTGAGTTTGCTTACAATCATTCCATGCATCATACCATTGGTAAGAGTTCTTTTGAGGTTGTTTATGGTGCTAATCCTGCTGGTCCTTTAGACTTAGTCCCTCATTCTATGAATAAGCAATTTAGTGGAGATGCTAACGAGAAGGCTAAATAGATAAATACGCTGCATGACGATGTTAAAGCAACCATTGAGAAGCAAAATGAAAGGTACATGCAAGCAGCTAACAAATATAGAAAGCAAATGAGGTTTAATGCAGGTGATCTGGTTTGGATTCATCTAAGGAAGGAGAGGTTTCCACCAAGCAAATTTGGGAAGTTGAAACCAAAGGCTGATGGTCCATTCAAAGTGCTTAAAAAAATTGGAGAGAATGCTTATGAGATTGATCTACCTGAAGAATATGGGGTATCATCAACACTCAATGTGGCTGATTTAATTCCTTATTATGGTGATCAAATAAATAAAGACTTGAGAACAAGTCTTTTTCAACCAAGGGAGATTGACACGGGAGTGTCTAATTTTTTAGAATTTTTAACCCAGCCCACTCAATTTACAGCTCATGAGCATATTCCTTGGACAAAGTTACAGCTATTTCAAGATACCTTTCTTCATAACCAAGGAATGCATAAAGGGGTTAGTTGGCAAATGTGAAGCAATTTAATGTTATAGTTCCCTATGCATGAAGGGATGTTTCATGCTCTAGTACTTATTTTGATATTCTAGGGTTGAAAATAACTTTTGGATAGTTGATTGTATTTGCAGAAGCTCTTTGGAGTCTCTAAAACTCTATATCTCTTGGATGCATCCTTGAGTGGTGAGTCTTTTGATTTTAGTTCTGTATCCCTGTTTGATTTTCTTGAGATGGTGAACTTTCTGTATCCTCTTACGATTTTAAGCTTGGTGGTGAACTATCTTTAACTATTTTGTGCAAGTTGTGTTTTGAGTTTGTTGGTTTCCTACAACTCAACTTTTGGGTATTCTCGTTTCTTTCCGAATTTCATTCCTCTTTCTCTCTTCCCGGTATCAACACGTGTCTATACATAGAGAAATCATCAGTGAATATAATGAAGTATGAGTAACCACCTATAGCCTAAGTTGATATGGGACCACATACATCACTATGTATGAGTTCTAATAACTCGGTGGCTCTCTCTCTAGTTGCACTAAAAGGAGAGTTGGTCATCTTCCCATGAAAGTAAGATTCACAAGTTGCATATGTCTCATAGTCAAATGGATCTAAGTATCCATCTTTCAGCAACTTTTGAATCATTCCCTCATGTATATGACCTAGCCTACAATGCCATAGGTATGCATTATTCACCTCATCTCTTTTCCTCTTAGACATATTTATATCCATGATTTATGGAGAAGTGTCTAACACATATAAGCCATTTATAAGGGTCCCTGTAGTGATGATCTCATCATCCATAATTATTAAATAACTATTGTTCTCAAAAACTAATTTATATCCACTAATTGTCAAACAAGAGATAGAAATAATATTTTTGATAATAGAGGAAACAAAATAGCATGCATCTAATGCAATAATAGCTCCACCAAGTAGATGGAGGGTGACCTCTCCAACAAAATTGCAGCAACTCTTGCTTCATTACCCATCTTGAGGTTCATCTCGCCTCTAGCCAGTCTCCTAGGTCTTGTTAGAACTTGCAACGAATTACAGATATGATAAGCACTCCCGGTATCCAATACCCAAGTGTTATCATAAAAATCTGACAAGTGAAGACTGATCATGAATATACCTGAAGCTTCTCCAAGCTTCTGTTTTGCCTTATCTGCAAGATAGTCCTTATAGTTAGTTCCTTTTCCAATTCCCGTCTTGGTCGTAGTGGAAGCACTGTCCTTTGTCCTTTGCCAGGTCTTTCTTGGCAATCTTTGCCTTACCCGGTCTTTCTTTGCCCTTGCCCTTCTTAAGGGTCTTACTAGCATTCCTTTTCCTATTAGTCTCACCAATATAGAGAACTGACTTCTCTTTCTTGATGGTACTCTCAGCTTCCCTTAATATATTGAGGAGCTCAGGTAGAGTCACCTTAAACTTGTTCATATTAAAATTAATAATGAACTGTGAAAAGGAATTTGGTAGGGACTGAAGTATAAGATCAACATACAGGTTATCCTTTAGGACTATCTTTATACTTCACAAAGTGAGCGATCTCATCCTCGCTTGTCCTTTCCTCCAGCGTGGGCATAATCGTATTAAGGATATATATGATTTTCACTTTCATGAGAACAATTCTCAATACGGAGCCTTTGGACCAATGAGGCGGTTGGCATTAAATATGCTACATAGGGGTTTTATAAGCGACAAACAAAATATAGCGAAAATAAATAATATACAGATTTTACAGAAAATACTAATTAAGATATGAACTTCTATCTTAATATTCTCCCACTATTTTCCTAACGAATCGTGCAACACCCTCGACACATGAGACGAAAGTCTCTGGTAGACTCCTAGTGGGGATCGAGATCCAATTGGCGTCTTAGTGCAATCTTGAGGGACCCGACCAACTACACTAAGCCCAAAAGGTAGACAACTCGTCAATCATAACTCCTTGTGATTCCCGACAGCCGCCACCTACGACCTGGCCGCGGGCGCTGCCTATGCCCGTAGGCGCCAGCCATGCCCACTGGCGACCGCGCCTGCTGGTGGCTGCCCCTACAAAGGGGGTTTTGGCCATGGCCGGCCGCCCCGTTATAGGGGGCCTTGGCCGCAGGCGGCTGCCCCTTGCGGGCAGGTCGCCCCTGCAAGGGGGATTTGGTCGTGGTTGGCCGCAGCTGGCTGCCCCTTGCAGCCGGCCTGGCTGTGGGTGGCCGGCCCTGCATGGGGGCTAGCCGTGGCTGGCCGCCCCTCCTCCTCGCTGTCTTTCTGTGAACGTGTATAATGATTCTATGCGATTTAATCTCATCACACGCAGTTGAAAACCAATCTTTCGTACGAAAACCTTGGCTCTAATACCACTGTTGGGAAACCTTAGTGGGTGCATCACATGCGCAGCGGAAATCAAAACAAAAATCTATTTCCCACGCAGATCAAATTATCGTGCAAAAGATTGGGGTCGCGAGAAAAATATAAAAATCGATAAAACTATGATGTGTGAGAGATTGATTTTACCTAGGGAGATCGTATATCTCTGTATTCTAGATCTGAATGGATAAGATGAAGAAGGTCAAGCGTCCTCCTCTCTAGCGGTATCCACACGATGGATCTCTACAACGAAACTCCTCCAATCTGATCTTGCAACTCTTACTCAGAGGGAGAGAGGATAATAGGAGGTGGTGGCTAAAGTTGCAGCCTATCAACCATGAGTCTCCCCTCCTATTTATAGAGAGCCACCAAAACCGTAGGGCTCCTTCCTTAGTGGGTATTGGATCTCCATCCAATAATTAACTAAACTTGCATTATTGGATCTCTATCCAATAATCTCCTTAGGCCTCTAATTGGGCCTTATTCAAGGAGCCCATCAGCATTGGGTCTCATCTAATGAGAATAAGGGCTAATTGGATCTCCATCCAATCCTCTATTCGCTGAAGCATCCACCATATGTGTGTGACCCTCTAGGCTCGATACCGAGCTGGCCGTGAGTCTCTCTCATCAGAACTCCTTCTGATATAGTGAATTATTATCCCCATAATAATTCACTTGACTCATCGACTATAGACGTACTAGGCCACTACGCCATAGTCCCCAGACGGTACAGGGGGATCGAATCTATCAGACCTGTCTATCCTCAGTTACCTTGTATCTATAATCCCTCATCCAACTAATATCCCATAGACCGTATATTGGACATCAGGTCACATATGGAATCTGTCATAGTCTCACCCTAATTGGATTCTCCCGGAGAACTCTTTCTCTCTCAATCCGAATGACCCTGGCTAGGGATTTGTCTAAGCAAGCACATATGGGATATTCCTCTCGTGATACCGAGTGTGGATGATCCTCTATTGACACTCAATTGCCTTCTTAAGGTTGGCTACCAATCCCGATAATCAGTTGTACCGGATCTGAAACTTTCCAAACTTGTAAGTCTGATGTCAAAGAAAGGAATACTTATACAAGGCATCCTTGGTGTCTCAAGTCTAAGGACCAGATACACAATTGAGACTATGGAATCACTGTTTGACATTAGGTATCATTAACCATACAACATTTCATAAGCGGATCAATCAGTGAACTCATTCTCCAATGAGCACCTGTACTACAGCCTTAGTGTCTCCACACAAGTGGCTATGAGGCCAGCCGCCTCTATCATATGGATGTTTATATAGTACATCTGTTTGTCCAGTTATCTTGATGTCCCTCTCGAGTAACCTCTGACCGAGATTATTTAGGATCTGTGTTTAAAGGTGAATCGATCTCATTATCGTGATCTCATCATGGTCCAATTCTCATTGCACAGAACCAAGGACATCACAATATATATGCTACATATAATATAATATAAGAATATACCAATATTAATCATAAGCAAAAAGATCACATGGCGTGTCACACGTGCCATTACTCACTTGATTGGCTTGTAGGGCACCTGTAACCAGCAATCTCCCATAAACCGATGGCCAGACTGAAGTGGTGAACAAATGTTAAGAGACATACCTTAGATGCTTCACCAGTGATCGGGCCAAAGAGTGGACAAAGTGACTCCCTTAGGCCGAGTGGTGCTATAATATAACTTATCATTCATCCATAAAAATTACACCCTATGGCCAACCTCCTCCTATAATCCCAAAATATGTTTTGGACACCTCCAAAGGAGAACAAGTAAATAGGGAACAATAGGACAAAGATAAAATACCGAAGCCATTAAAAAATAATCTCACTATAGCTCAAGAAAGGATGAAACAACAATATGATAAACACAAAGATAAAACAGAATTTTCAGTGGGAGATTGGGTATTTCTACGGCTCTAACTATACAAGCAAACATCGATCTAGACCAGAGCATCCATGAAGCTTTCACCTTGATTCTATGGGCCCCACCAAATTATGGAGTGCATCAGAGCATTAGCATATAGATTGGACTTACCTATCGACTCCCGAATCCATCCGGTCTTCCATATGTCGTGCTTGAAGCTCAAATTAGGACAAACAAGATAGTTCAAAGATATTTACCTAATCTGACCATCCAAGGAGAGCTCCAGACTTAGCCTAGTGCCATCATTGACCGACAGATCATGACATGAAGACGGTGACCCACTACTAAAGTCCTAATACAGTGGGTGAACCTTCCATTGGAAGAGGCCACATGGGAGAACTATGATGATTTAAAAATCAAATTTTTAGAATTCATGGAGCATCAGCCTCGAGGACAAGGCTAATTTGAAGAGGGCGAGTCTGTTAGGACTCTAGCTAGGGGAGTCCTAATTTAGTTTCATTGAAGAGGGTAAACATGTAAATCCTAAGGGCATTCATGTAAATCCAATCTAACCGACCCCTAATAAAGAAGTGAGGAGGCCGGCAAGGTTAGGATTAGTTTATAGGGAGATATTTTGAGGGAAAAAGTAAGATGCATTTCACCCTAATTAACCATCCCTTATCCTAGTTAAAGAGGGGTTGGTTAAGGAGGGGTTAAGTTAGAATAGGAATAGGAAACGATAAGCAACTGGCCACCCCTAGATGGGACGGTTGGAAGTTAGACTTAGAGAGGCATTAGGAGTTACTTTAGGAGTTGATTGAGAGTAGGAGTCCTCTTAGGAATTAGGGTTAGAAAGCCTATAAATAGCCTTGTAATCATCCACTTTTAATTATCGATAGAAGAGTATTTTCTGCAGCCTTTGACCAGCAATTTGAAGGAGGGAACCCCTATAGAATTCTAAGGAGGCCGATTCCTTATAGTGATCACCCCTAAGCTTAGAATTCGTTAGGGTTCTAATAGCGACCCTCCAAAAAGATGAAGGTGCTAGTCAACAAGACACCCTCCAGCACGGCTGCCCCCCTTCTTGCTATGATCGCCCCCCGCAAAGAAACTCCTGCTGCAGCGGCTCCTGGAAAGGTGACTCCTTCGGAAGTCCTGCGTAGAGAGGGGAGCAGCAGGCATTGGGACAAGTGGTGTCCTAGCCGCAGTTCATGTGGGACGTCTGTCGTGTTCTGGCTCAATCACAGGATGAGCCAGTTTTCACTCAAAAGATGGCCTACCTCCCAAAGCTATCAGGGGAGGGGCTGGTGGGCCTCACTAACTCCTAAGAGTCAAGTTTGGGCAAACAGAGCTAATGCCTAGCTGTTTTGTCGAGGACTCCTCTGCCCCTCTTTAGCGAAGGAGATGTACACCTCTACTTTCAAGGCACTGCTTGACAATGCAGCTAAGAACTTGGCCATGCTATGTTGCCTCCTTCGGATCTTCTTTCCATACTTCTTTCGGGGTCCCAATTAACATGGTATTCCTGCAGCACCACCACATCTCTATGGGCTTGATCGATTGGGTGCGTGACTCTAGAGGAATCATTAATAGCTCACCAAAATAATTGATGGGCTTCGGGCTAAGGTTCAAAAACACAAGGAGGAGGCGGGCCCAGTGGCTGTGACAACTACCGAGGCCCAGGTTAGCGAGGTGCCCAACAGCTGGAGGAGCTCAAGTCCTAGCTCAGGGAGTCCCAATGCCAAGAGAAGCAGACCTAGGAGTGAATCCAAATCCTAGAGGCTTTAGCTCCAAGGCTTGCGGGCTGGTCTAGACACCACTCAAACCAAGACCTGAGGCCAAGCAAACCCCTGAGGATGGTCCAGTTGGCATTGGGGAAGGTCGAGAGTTCCCTATCCGAGGAGCAATGTGACATCCCCAAAAAAGCTCGGTCTACCATTGCCCAAAACAAGGAGACGCCCGACTTAAATCTCAGCTTGGAGAAGATGGGTCGATTTAGCTATGAGTATGGGTATCGGGTCACCCTAGCTCACTTTCGGCAAGGCACCCCAAGCTGGAGATCGAGGAGGATCCTTATACCACTCTCTTGGAGGATGACAATGTGCCAAAGGAGGTGGAGGTCCCCTTTGATGACAATAATCCTCTAGCTGCCATAGGGTCTCTCGGAAGTCACCATCGGTCTTGCTTCCTTCTTTTCTCTTTTCCTCCTTTCTTTGTAATTGGCCTGGTCGAGGTCGACATCGCATGTCCTCGGTCTAGAATGCACTTTACTACTTATTAATGAAAACTCCCTTTCTATAATCCTTGTGTCCTTTTATTGTCTACTATTTTGTCGAGTTTGCCTTCTACCCACATCCTTATCCCAGAGAATGACAACCACCACCTGATCTTGTCGCCCACTGGTAGAAGGCAAACTCAACAAGTTGTGTCTCGGGATGTACTTTGCCTCCGATTGGGGCTTGTCTCAGGTTGTATAGCCTTGACTGAATGAATGATGTAATCTTTCTTCCTTTCTTCTTTCGTTTCTTGAAGAAGACAAGTTGTGTCTCAGGATGTATTTTGCCTCTAGTTGGGGCTTGTCTCAGGTTGTACAGCCTCGAGTGAGTGAATGATGTAATTTTTCTTCTTTAATCAATAAAGCTTCTTCCTTTCAAACTAATTATCGACCTGATCAATAAAGTTCCTTCCCATGGGCTGATCAACTACTTGTGTTTCTTCTTCTTCGATCTTGTAGAGGTTCACTAGTGGGTCCGATGAAGTCGGGTTGTCAGAGTCTCAATTTAGATGTAGAACTTCTTTAAGTTCGACATATGCCACGTTCTAGGGAGCTGGCCTCCTTCTTGAGTAGCTAGGTGAAAAGTCCCATCATAGATCATGTCGTTGACCCGATAAGGGCCTTCTCAACTCAGGGCCAACTTTCCTCAGGAGCGAGTTGTGTTGTTGACCTCAGACTTTCTTAATACTAAGTTCCTGACCATGATTGGCCGAGGTGAACCTTCCAATTGCATAGTCTTGTCATGACATTCCTATATGCTAGGGCCTGCAAGTGTGCTTTGGCTCTTCACTCTTCAACAAGGTTAAGATTCGCACGGAGCCCTTCCTCCGAGTTGCTTTCTTCATGGCGCTCGACCCAGAGGATTGGGAAGACCACTTTGGGTGGCAATAATGTCTCAGTCCCGAATGCCAAGCTATAGGAGGATTCGCTTATGGTCGTCTTCGGCGTAGTTTGGGATGCTTACAAGATACTCGGGAGCTCATCAACCCATGTCCCTTGCACGTCACCGACCATTCTCTTGAGGCCTTCGGGTATCGTTCGGTTAGTCACCTCAGCTAGGCCATTGGTTTGAGGATGTGCTACTAAGCTGAACCTTAGATGAATTTCATAGGTCCTGCAGAATTCCATGAACCTTATGTTATTGAACTGGGTCTTATTGTCGATGATGATGGCCTTCGGGATGTCGAACCTACTGATGATGCTTTTCTATATGAACTTCTCAACTTGCTTCTCCATTATGGATGCTAAGAGTTTAGCCTAAATCCACTTGATGAAGTAGTCTACGACGGTTATGATGAATCTTCGTTGTCCTGAGGCTGTGGGAAAGGGGCTGATGAGGTCCATTCCCCATTGCACGAAGGGCCATACACAGTTGATTGGTGTCAGGGGGACCGCTAGTTGATGCTACACTCTAGCATGCCTTTGGCATTACGAGCACTGTTTCACATAGGATAAAGCATCCTAACGTATGGTCAGCCAATAATAGCCCTGCACGAGGATTTTGAACTCCAGGGTTCGGCCACCAATGTGTTCTCCACAGATGCCTTCATGGATCTCAGCCAGCATGACTTCTGCTTACATAGGTGTGAGGCACCAAAGGAGGGGCAGGTTGAATAACCTGCGATATAGTCGGCCACTGACTTCACAATATCGGGCTTGTGTGTGCCTCAGCTAGCGGGCGATGGTCTAGTTAACCAGTAGCATCCCGTCCCTCTTGTATCAAAGGATCTCCTCCATCCAATTAAGTGTGACTTCGATGGTAGCTATGTCTTGGATTATGATAAATTGAGTGGGGATTGCCACTACATCCGATGTGCAGCCCCTAGCTCCTCATGCGTCGGCTTGTATGTTCTCCACTCAGGAAACCCTGGTCAGAGAAAAATGATAGAAATTATTGATTAAACATCGTACCTTGGTTAAGTATTTTGCTATGGTCGGGTCTCGAACCTCATAGTCTCTGATGATGTGAGTTGTGGCAATTGGTCAAGGTGCTCCTTTAACTTCTCAAAGGCTTCTTGGCATTCAGAGTTCCACTATAAATCTTTGTCCCTTGACCGAGATAAGAATCGGTTAATGGTAGCTAACCTCCCTATGAGTCATGTTTCTTTGATTATCCGAGAGGGTTGCATCTTGGTTATAGCTCGGATCTTCTCTGGATTTGCATCTATCCCCCTTTAGTGAATGATGAAGTCGAGGAACTTGCCCGATCCAACCCTAAAGAAACATTTGGCAGGGTTGAGGCATATTCCGAAACTTCTAAGGGTTCAGAATGTCTCGGCGAAGTCCTCCAGATGAGTCTTGACAACTTCGCTCTTTATGATCATGTCGTCGACATACACCACCATATTCCTCCCGATTTGGTGTTTGAACATCTAGTTCACCATCCTTTGGTACGTCACTCAACATTCTTCAAGCCGAACGATATTCTATCAATAATGAAGGCGGTGTGCAATCAGTCCCGGATGTAATATCCCTCATTTCTGAAATATTTATAATAATATATTTTAAATTATTTATGAGGATCCATTCGTAAATTTGAGGTTTTGTTTATTAATTCTTTTGATTAAATAATTTTATATTACAAATTGATTGCTATGGACCTAAATGTGAATCTTAAAAATATGAAATAAATTATGAAAGATTCATATTAAGTTAATAAAAATAAAATAAAGAAAATATTGTGAAGACATGTGTCACCACCTTGTTTAAAGTAGTGCTACTTATGCATGTGCATAGGTGACACATAAGCACATTGCATACGTGTTTGCCACCTATCAACCCATATGTTAGCTTAAATAATTAATAATTAGAGAAAAAAAAGGTTTTGGCTGCAACGTGAACTTTAGAAGAAGAATAAGAAGAAAGAAGAATAATAAGAAGAAGAAGAAGAAGAAGAAGAAGAAATTTGGGGATTTTGAGATTATGATCTAATTCACACCTTTGAGATCAAAATTTGTAAAGGCAAGTGTTCTAACTCATCCTATATAATATCTTCTATTCATTTTCTACTGAAATTTATCCTTGTTCTTGCTTTGATTATGAGGAAAATTTGGGATAAAACCAAAATCTCTTTTGTTGGATGCCTAAGTATGAATCTGTAATATTATCAAGATTATGACCTGTCTATCTTGTTATTGCTGTAACTTTTATTATAGACCTCTGATTTAGACAAAACTTAGCTTCTTTAAAAATAGATTCATATATCTATCTTTTGAAACTAAGTTTGAAGAATTTAGAGTTCATTTGCTAGCCCAAACGTTTATCTCAATTGAGTATATTAAATCTATAAAATAGAGTCTGTACTTCCTAACCTTTCATCAGTGTATTGCTTATATCTTTCTGTTGGAGTCTCTGATTTATGCAAAACTAGATTCATTAGAAAATAGACTCATGGATCTTTCATTTAATACTAATATTGAAATATTTAGAGTCGAAATGACTATCAAAATTTCTATTTTGTTAGACCTTATAGATTCGGTAAAACAAGGATAATAACTCTTGACCTTTGGTTGCGAAATCATCAATAACTCTTTATAGAGACCTTCAATTTGTATGAAACTTATTTTGTTTGAAACTAGATTGATTTATCTTTCTAATGACACCTTTCATAAGTAATGTATAGTATGATTTCCTATTAAAATAATTTATAAAATGTGCCTCTCAAATTCTATCAAAATTCAGCCTTTGTCGATTTTGCCTATTCTTGTTCACTCCTTTGGAAATCGATTTCTACCTAAAATCCATACTTCCATTTAGCTTTACATTATTACTTTAAAATCTTGAATACTCTTGTCCTTTAATAATTTGCATACTTGAATCAATTATGTGACATTTATGTTTGTATTGTATTGTTTTGTCTAGGCGCAGGCATGTTCATTGTTTCACATGTGCTTCCGATATATACCAATTTTATTGCTCATGTCCTTTTGTACTCTGGTGTTTGTGGGATATTCTAGACCTTTGCCAGAAATGGTAAAGGGTTTGTTATGCTTGGAGCTTGTGATGCTCTATTATGTTTGGTAGTCAGATGGACCACATTATGTTTATGATCCCACTTCACCATCTATGTTTTTGATATGTTATCGGATCATATTTTGTCTATGATATAACTAAAGCCCTTTATTCAATTGAGCTTTACATTATTGATTTGAATTCATATGCACTTCTGTCCTTTATTCTTTGCCTATTTGAATGCAAATTGTGAATATTTATGTTGACATCGTATTGCTTCATATTGGCACATGTATTTTTCATTGTTCCATATGTGCTTTCGATATATGCCCATTTTATTGCACATGTCCTTTTATACTCTAGTGTTTGTGAGATATTCTAGACCTTTGCCAGAAATGGTAAAGGGTGTTATGTTCAGAGCCAACTATGCTCTTGTGTTGAATCTCATATTTTGATTATAAAATTAATTGATGGATTATTGATCTAACAGGATTATTAGAATTGATTGATGCAGGATTAATAATGATAAAAGGATTATTATAATCAGGGTTGGCCAAGGTTAAGTTCATGCATCGAGTCGATGCGTTTGGGAACTCGCCAGGAGTGCGTCAAAAGTTTGGCGAGGGTATCGGGAGTTTGCAAGGAGGACGCAAGGGAGTTTGCCAGAAGAAGATCGAGACTAGCCAGAAGATTATCGGGGGTAGTCGAAAAGCTTGCCAGGAGTTGGCATGGTCATATAATGGATATTTTAGTAATTATGATTGTATTTAATTAAGTCTTAATTAGCATCGTGCAGGTCTAACTATGACGGGATCAATGGAGTTACAACTAGATGATGGGCCAAGATAAAGCCTAGGCATTAGGCCGAGTTCGGACGATGCAGTGGGATCTCGTCGGAAGTTCGCTAGGATATTAGCCGAAGGGATCGGGTAGCTCGCTGGGAACACGAAGAGAGATCATCGGGAAAACGACCAGAGGACTTGCCACAAGAACGTCGGAGGCTACCAGATTATGCAGGAGTTAGGTCTTAATTAGGCTTAATTGGTCATTAAGTGTTGTAATCATTAAGTCGTAGTTAGGGTTTAAGTCTTAATTTAGTTAGATTTGAAGGAATACAAATCAACTCAATAAGGTAACCCGATCCACTACTGGGTTTGGTTGAGCTCAGGTTGAGCTCAATCAATTGACCAAAGAGCTGGCCAACATAAAAGTAAGTCAAAATTTGAAAAGTGGAGGGAACTATTTTTTTGAAAATTTCGACGGGTAAATTGCTGGTGAGCGGCGGTTGGACCACCCGTACCACAGAATCCGGCCAGCGGCCAGCAGCAATCGATGGGTTAATCGCCCAAGTGGCTGGTGAACAACCCATACCATAGAATGCAAGCGGCGGCCAGCGGGTAAACCGCCCAGGTAGATGGGTAAATCGCCCATACCCGAATTTTTCGGATACGGTTGGATTTTGGCTTTGGTTTTGAAGCCAATTTGGGGCCTATAAATACCCCAAGTTTTCTTACATTCAAAACACACTTTTGGCGGATTATATTATGAGAAAATATTGTTTGAGAATTGTAAGAAAAAGAAAAGGGGTAAGGGAGAGAGCTTAGAGTTGTAAATCTAGTCTCCCTTGTAAGCTCAAGTGTAAGGGTTTGATCTTCACCCAAAGAAGATTGGTAGTGGACGCCTGTTTGCCTCAAGAACGAGGACTCAGGAGTGGATATAGGCCTTTGGCGTCGAACCACTATAAAATCGTGAGTTATTTCTTTGCTTTCAATTGCTTACATTTACTTGTATTGACGCTTCCGATTTAACTCTCTTTGAAAGTAAAAATTATCACGTTGCTTATCTTTCGGGTTTACCTATCAACTTAGCAACTTTCATTCAAACACTCATTCATTTTTACCAAAGACTAAAAGCTTCAGATTTCATACTTTGGTTTAATCGAAAAGGATTTCATTTAAAACGAAAATCTATACTTGCACTAATTTACGCCCCCCCCCACCTCTTAGTGCCAATTGATCATAACAATTGGTATTAGAGCAAGGTTATTACTCTTTATATTAACAACCACTTGAGTAAATAACTTATTTTGGCATGAATGAGGGACATTCCATTTCACGTCCATCCATGTTCAATGGGACGGATTACACATACTGTAATACATGGATGCATATTTTCCTCATCTCTTTGGACTTTGATTTATGAAATATAGTTGAGAGTGGATTTGAAAAATCTTCCAAACCAATGAATGAGTTAAATGATTTGGAAAGGAAGAATTTTTCTTTAAACGCAAAGGCTATGAATGTGTTACTTTGTGCTCTCGATATGAATGAGTTTAATCGTGTTTTCGCTTGTGATTCAGCTTTTGATATTTGGCATACTTTGAAAATCATACATGAAAGCACAACTAATATAAATGAATCAATTAATGAAATGCATTACAAAAATGAACTTGAAGAACACCTTCCAAAGAACAGGAAGGATTGTGAACTAAGAATGGCATATGATTTCTCGAGTGAAATCTCGAGTGATGAGAACCTTTGACGTGAACTTTTGACCAATTGTCAGAAAAATTAATGAACTTGAACCTTATAAAAATTATGGACACAACCTCTTGCTATGAACGCAAGAAATCGAGGAGCTCCAAAGATCAAATGCTCAACCAAGAAGTGGAGAACCTTGCTTTAACGGCGATAAAAAATGAGGTTAGTGAGTCTTTAAATATTATTTTTCAGAATTATTAAATATGTTCCATGACTTGTTTGATGAGTTTAGAAAACTTAGCAAGTCTTTTAAGTTACTTAAAGTTGATCATGATTTGTTAGTTAAAAGACTTGACGAAATGCATGATTCCTTAGCATCACATAAACCATGTTCTAAATGTGAAATGATAGACAACATTAAAGATTAAAATATCATGCTTAAAACTACATTAGAAAATTTTGAAATAGGAAATAAATCCCCAAATATGATCCTTGCCAATATTGGTCATATTAATAGAATAAATGACATAGGCTTTGTTGGTAATGGTCAACAAAAACCAACCATTTTTGTTAAAGGACCTACCTTACATTTACCATCAAAAGTTAAATATATTTCTTGTGAAAAATTAGGTTATAATACCTACAAATGTTCATTTAAAAATTATAGTCCACATAAATTAATTTGGGTTCCTAAAGGAACCATAAACAACCTTAAGTCATTAGAGAAAATGGGAAGAACATGTCATGAAGGACCCAATGTTAAATGGGTACCTAAATCAAAACCTCCCATAATATAAAGTTATTTCCTAATAAGGCTAAGAGCACTAAGTAATATTTTGAAATTAGATGCTCAAGACTTGAGATCTAATACTCTTTCAAAGCTCACTAGCGTATGTAACAATAACAAAAATAATTATTAAGATGTTTGAAGCTTAACGATCTTTGTTTCTATTATAACAAATCCTTTTGTTGAAAATAGTTCATCATTATATAATTAATCTTGATGATGCCTAGCTAGAGCATGCTAGAATTAGAAAGAAGAAAGTGTAGTTAAATAAAAGTTATATGTTTGAAAGAATAATTTTGATGATGATTATTGTATTGATGTGTATTAACTTGTGTTGATGATTTATGTTGTTTTTGAACCTAAAAATTATATATGAAATCATCATTCTTTAAAAGATAATTTTCTTGATAAAATGATAGAATCATTCAATATAGAAAAATCAATAGATTTTGGTTGAAAAATATCTCGTAGTAATGACTCAACTTGAAAATGATTTACTCATTTGGATTTATCTTATCATACCCTTGATTGATAATGCTTAGCTAGAGCATGCTAAGACTAGAACTAAAAGAACCCAAGTTATTATTAATAAAAAATTATTCATTTTGAAATTTACATAAATGAGATTTTGATGATGATTGAAAAATTAGTTTAAATGTAAAAACTATTGTTAAATGGTTCAAATATTGACAAAGTTTATGGAATGATTGATTTAAATGTTACATTGATTAAAATGCTATGATTAAATTGAATGATAGAATTTTAGCATAGAACAATATAGAAAAGTGAGAGAAAGAAATCACATGAAACAACCAAAAGGTGGCTAATTAATCTTAAATGTCATTACATTCTTGAAATAAATTTCAAAAGAAGGATAATTCTTCTTGAAAGAATATTTCTATTCTATGAATCCTTCAACAAGAGATAAAATGATATTATTGTTGAATCTCTTTAACTACAAAAATGAATTGGAAAACTTGTAGCTATTTTCTTTTAGAAAATAATCTATGCTGACTTTATTGAAATTTTTTGAAAAGTGATTTTTGATTATGATTTTGGATATATTTTCAAATGAATTTGCTTTAAAGAATGGATATGTTTGAATCTATCCAACTTCATTGATATTTTGCTTTTGATTATTTGATAACTTAAATCATGATCTTGAAATCTTGAAAATTATAATTTGGGATCTTTTTATTTACTAAGATTTCTTTCATCCTAAACATGATCTTGTCTTCTTAATATTTATAACTTGATATTTTTATAAGAATCAAGGTCCTTCTTACTTTGTCTCCTAAGATTTCAAAAGCTTTTAAATTTCATCTAGGAAGAAATGTGTCAAAATATATCATGTTGTTGGCATTTATGATTTGATAATAATATTCTTTATGATATAATTACTTATGACTTTCCGCTTAGTATAATTTATCACCAAAATTAGTATTTCTTAAATTTATGATAAGTTGAAAGTTAAAAGAGATTTATATTATCATGAATATTCCCTTAACTTCTTATGGGAATCACATTATTGATCTCTATGATTTTCTTTAAAAGGAGATTTATGATCTTAACAATAATACTTAAAAAAATTATTAAGATCATTCTTCTTTTCTATTAAAAGGATTTATCTTGATAAATTAAGATTATCTCCTAAGACTCATTTGTAATATTTACAAAAGATGGGAAGGAAACTTATTAAACGAAATCATGTCTTTTAGATTTGAATTTCTAATGACATGATATCTCTTATACTTTTTGACATAAATTAAACATGGATGAGAAGAAATTATGCTATCATATTTCTCTCTTGACAATAACAAAAAGTAGGAGATAAAATTTTTAATATGTTTAGAAGCAAACATTGAATGATGAACAAGTGCTTAGAAGAAAACTAGAACTTTCTAAATGCATACAAAATACTTGATTTATAATTTGAGATTGATCTACCATCATGCTTTCTTATGAAATTATTGATGCTTTTCATCTAAATTACATGAGATTATTTTAAATGCATGAGTAGCTCTTAAACTATTGAATCTCCTTGAATATCTTGAAGTTTTGAGCTTAATTTTGAAAGTCATATCTATAAAATTTGCATCTTTAAAATTCAATATTTTTGTAATATGATATATTTTTTTTCTCTACCTTGATTCTACCTTCTTATTCACACAAAGTAGAGAAAGAAAATCACTAGCATTTCAAGAGACTAATAAGTCTATTAATTATATTTTGAATCTCTTGAAAGTGATTTTTATGATTTTGAAATTAAATGATATCATGATTTTGATTTCTTAGAATTGTAACTTTGAAATCTTTTATGAATCAAAATCTTTTGTTATGTGTTTTCGTATTATTTAAAATGAGATTTTTATACAAATCATGAACTTGACAACTTAAGATTTCTTACATATGAATCAAGAGATTTTATTTTAATTATTTCTCCTACAAATTTGTCTCTTGATATTCACAATTTACCTTCATGAATTGTACATCTCATCACTATATTAATCTTTCATGATATATTTCATGTGATGATTTGGAAAATAGTGAAATGGGAAAAGTTTTGCACTATTGTAACCATCCCCTCTTTTTGACAATGATAAAGGGGGAGTAACATTTGTTAGCTTGTAAAATTGCAAGCTTGAACAATGCAAAGAAAGCAAAAATTTGCTAGCTTGCACTTCCCAAAAGAGAAGATAGAACTTACTAGATTTATTTACTATATTTTCTTGAAATTTACATGAGAAAAATGTGTTGAGCTCATATTCTAAATTTCATGTATCTACAAGATTGAGGTTGAGACCTAGAAATGCTAAATTATGAAAATATATAAATTACTAATCTTGATTTCATGAGATTAAGCTTTTTGTGATAACATTTTTGAAAACCTCCTTCATGATTTGGTATCTTATTGTTTTCAAAAAATGCATGAAGATGTGCCACATTTGAAATTTACAAGAGATGATTTTATATATCAAGAGATGACTTTTACTATATTTGAAATACATAAGTAGTCTTTAAATCTATTGGAATTTTGAGCTCATCTTAATATTGCTTTTAAAATTTATTAAGAGCTCTTCTAATGATGAAATGATTCAACAACACCTCCCTTGTTTCTCTCCTTATTAATTATAAAAGGGAATAAAATTTTATAATGCATATACTAAGGGGGAGTAAAGTCATCATATTTTTGAAATTATTAGCTTTATATTTCACCTTTTGTTGATGACAAAGGGGGAGAAATATATATTGATGACACATGACATTGAAAAATATTCATCGATAACACTTGATGATATAACTTAGATATTTTACAATTCATGATTTGATGACTTGATGTAAATTTGTGTTGAAATTTGCATAGAATGTTGATAACTTGAATTTAAGAGTGTGTGCTTCTTTTAAATTTAAGTGGTATGGTTTTAGGGGGAGTTAGGATTAACTCCTGTCATCATCAAAAAGGGGGAGATTGTTGAATATCGAATTTTGATGATGAAATCAATTGATGGATTATTGATCTAACAAAATTGTTAGAATTGATTGATGCAGGATTAGTTACCATAGAAGGATTATTACAATCAGGATTAGCCAATGTCAAGTCCATGCATCGAGTCGATGCGTTTAGGAACTCGCCAAGAGTGCATCAGAAGCTCGCCGAGGGTATCGGCAGTTTGCTAGGATGATGCAAGGGAGTTCGCAGAAGAAGATTGAGACTCACTGGAAGATTGTCGAGGGTAGCCGAAAAGCTTTCTGGGAGTTGGGATGGTCTTGTAATGGATATTTTGGTAATTATGATTATATTTAATTAAGTCATAATTAGTATCATGCAGGTCTAACTATAATAGGATCAATGGAGTTACAACTAGATGATGGGCCAAGATAAAGCCTAGGCGTCGGGCCGAGTTCAGACGATATGGTGGGATCTCACCGGAAGTTCGCTAAGAGATTCACTGAAGGGATCGAGAAGCTCGCTGGGAACACGAAGGGAGATCTCCATGAAAAAGACCGAAGGACCTACTGCAAGAACGCTGGAGGCTACCAGATTATGCGAGAGTTAGGTCTTAATTAGGCTTAATTGGTCATTAAGTGTTGTAATCATTGAGTCGTAGTCAGGGTTTGAGTCCTAATTGAGTGGGATTTGGAAGGAATCCAAATAAACTGAATGAGGCAACCGGGTCCACTATAGGGTTTGGTTGAGCTTAGGTTAAGCTCAATTAGTTGACCAAGGTAGTGGTCAACTGATGGTCCAAGTAGGAATTCGAAAAGTGGAGGGAACCACTTTCGCGAAAATTTCGACGGGTAAACCGTCGGTGAGCGACGGTTGGACCACTTGTACCATAGAATTCGGGCAGCGGCCAACACTTTCGACGGGTAAATCGCCCATACCCTGGTATTCGGGTGGCTGAGCCACTCAGGTCGGTGGGTAAATCGCCCGTACTTGGATTTTTCGAGTGAGTTTGATTTTTAGCTTTAAAAATCTGAAGCCACTTAGGGCCTATAAATATTCCAAGTTTTTTTGTATTCTAAACACACTTTGGGGGTATTATATTATGAGAAAATATTTTGTGAGAATTGTAAGAAAAAGAAAATGGGTAAGAGAGAGAGCTTCGAGTTGTAAATCTAGTCTCCCTTGTAAGCTCAAGTGTAAGGGTTTGATCTTCACCCAAAGAAAATTGGTAGTGGACATTGGTGTGCCTCAAGAAGGAAGACTCGGGAGTGGACATAGGCCTTTGGCGTCAAACCACTATTAAATCGTGAGTTGTTTCTTTGCTTTAAATTGCTTACATGATTTTTCTTTGTAAAATGAGTTTAATATATTACCAAGAAATTTTCCTTCTCATTTTTTTTTTTTTTATTTTTTCAATCGCATTAGAACATAAAGCATGATTATATATATTTAATTTTTAAGTTCAAATTTAGCATTTAATTATTTCATTCAATTTTATCTCAAGACAATTACAAGTCAATACAAGCATATAAGTATAATCATCATCAAAATCTTTCTTTCATATATTTTAACTTAGATTATTTTGCACTAAACTTTCTTTGTTCTAATTTTAGCATGCTCTAGCTATTAAAAAAATCATGCATCATTAAGATCAATTAAGATTAATTATAACAATGAATCATCCAAAGATTCGTTACTAATAGTTTTATTTCCAATAATTTTTCTTGTTATTACTTAGGCTAGTGAGTTTGAAAGAGTATTAGATCTCAAGTTATGTGCCTTGAGCATCTACTTTCAAAATATTATTTAGTGCTCCTAGCCTTGTTAGGAGATAAATTTATAGTATCGAGGGTTTTAGTTTAGGTACCCATTGTTAGTTACAGGTGCCCTGCAAGCCAATCACGTGAGTGATGGCACGTATGACACGCTGTATGATCTTTTTAGTTATGATTAATATTGGCATATTCTCACATTATATTATATGTTGCATATATATTGTGATGCCTTTGGTTCTGTGCAATGGGAATCAGATCGTGATGAGATCACGATAATAAGATCGATTCACCTTTAAACACAGATCCTAAATAATCCCGGTTATAGGTTGCTCGAGAAGAACATCGAGATAACTAGATAGACCGGTGTACTATATACTCGTCCATATGATGGAGGCGGCTAGTCTCATAGCCACTTGTGTGGAAACACTAAGCATATAGTATAGGTGCTCATTGGAGAATGAGTTCACTATTTGATCCACTTATGGAATGCTATATGGTTGATGATACCTAATGTCAAACAGTGATTCCATAGTCCTAGTTGTGTATCTGGTCCTTTGACTTGAGACACTAAGGATGCCTTGTGTGAGTACTCCTTTCTTTGACGCCAGACTTACAGGTTTGGAAGGTTCCAGATCTGGTACAACTGGTTATCGGGATTGGTAGCCAACCTTACGAAGACAATTGAGTGTCAATAAAGGATCATCCACTTTTGGTATCACGAGAGAAATATCTCATATGTGCTTGCTCAGACAAATCCCCGGCCAGGGTTATTGAGATTGAGAGAGAAAGAGTTCTCCGGGAGAATCCGATTAGAGCGAGACTAACGGATTTTGTATGTGGCCTGACAGTACCATGTCCAATATATGGTCTCAGGGATATTAGTTGGATGAGGGATTATAGATACATAGTAACTGAGAACAGACAAGTTCGATGGATTCGATCCCCTTGTACCGTCTAGGGACTATGGCGTAGTGGCCTAGGCCTAGTACGTCCATAGTCGATGAGTCGATTGAATTATTATGGAGATAATAATTCACTATATAAGAAGGAGTTTTGATGGGAGTGACTCACGGCCAGCTGGTATCGGGCCTTGAGGGTCACACACATATGATGGATGCTTCAGTGAACACAGGATTGGATGGAGATCCAACTAGCCCCTATTCTCATTAGATGAGACCCTTTATTGATGGGCTCCTTGATTAAGGTATAATTAGAGGCCTAAGGAGATTATTAGATAGAGATCCAATAATGCAAGGTAGTGGGTTACTGGATAGAGATCCAATACCAACTAAGGCAGGAGCCCTAGGTTTTTGGTGGCTCTCTATAAATAGGAGGGCAGACTCATGGTTGATAGGCTGCAACTTTAGCCACCACCTCCTATTCTCCGTCCTCCCTCTGCGCATAAGTTACGAGATCAGATTGGAGGAGTTTCGCTGCAGAGATCCATCGTGTGGATACCGTTAGAGAGGAGGACACTTAATCTCCTTCATCTTCTTCATTCTGATCTGGAATACAAGGATATTTGATCTTCCTAGGTAACCAATCTCTCACACATGATGCGGGTTTTCAGTTATACGTTTTTTCTCGTGACCCCAATATTTTGTAAGACAATTTCATGTGCATGGGAAACTAGTTTTTATTTTTGATTTCCGCTGCACATGTGATGCACCCGCTGAGGTTTCCCAATAGTGGTATCAGAGCCAAGGTTTTCGTGCGAAAGATTGGTTTTAAACTACGTATGATGAGATTGAATCACGTAGAATCATTCTATGCTGCATTTACGCAGCGAAGACGCGAGGACGAGGGGTGGCCAGCCATGACCAGCCCCCATATAGGTCGGCCACCCACAGCCAGGCCGCTGCCAAGGCCACCCAGGGCCAGCACGCAAGGGAGGTCGGCGCCGCTAACAGGGGCAGCAATCTGAAGGGGTGGCCCCTGCGGGCATTACAGGCTGTGGCCAGCCTACAAGGGCGGTAGCCGCCCGCGGGCACACACGCTTATAGTGCCGCGCCCGTAATGGGGGTCGGCTGCAGGGCGCCCGCAAGGGGCTGCCGCCCCCGGCCAGCCCTACCGCCAGCAGGGGTGGCGGCGCAGGCCGTAGGGGTGTCCGCTACTAGTTACTCACGTGAGTGATGGCACGTGTGACTCCCTGCGTAATCTTTTTGCTTATGATTAAAATTAGCATATTCTCACATTATATTATTTGTTGTATATATATTGTGATGTCCTTGGTTCTGTGTAATGGGAATCGAATCATGATGAGATCACGATAATGAGAACGATTCACCTTTAAACATAGATCCTAAATAATCCCGGTCATAGGTTACGCAAGAGGGACATTGAGATAACCGGATAGATCGATGTACTATACACCTGTCCATATGATGGAGGTGGCTGGTCTCATAGTCACTTGTGTGGAGACACTAAGGATATAGTACAGGTGCTCATTGGAGAATGAGTTTACTGATTGATCCGCTAATTGAATGTTGTATGGTTAATGATACCTAATGCCAGACAGCGATTCCATAGTCCCAGTTGTGTATCTAGTCCTTAGACTTGAGACACCAAGGATGCCTTGTATGAGTACTCCTTTCTTTGACGCCAGACTTATAGGTTTAGAAAGTTCCAGATCTGGTATAATTGGTTATCAGGATCGATAGCTAACTTTATGAAGGAAATTGAGTGTCAATAGAGGATCATCCACTCTCGGTATCACGAGAGGAATATCACATATGTGCTTGCTCAGACAAATCCCTAGCCAGGGTCATTCGGATTGAGAGAGGAGTTCTCTAGTAGAATCTAATTAGAGTAAGACAAACTGATTCTGTTTGTGACCTGATAGTACCATGTCTAATAGACGGTCTCTGAGATATTATTTGGATGAGAGATTATAGATATACGGTAACTGTGGATAGATAGGTCCAATGGATTTGATCCCTCCTGTATCGTTTGGGGACTATGGCATAGTAGCCTAGTACATCCATAGTCGATGAGTCGAGTGAATTATTATGAGGATAATAATTCACTATATCAGGAGTTCTGATGGGAGTGACTCACGGCCAGCTCGGTATCGGGCCTAGAGGGTCACACACATATGGTGGATGCTTCAACAAATAGAGGATTGGATGGAGATCCAATTAGCCCCTATACTCATTAGATAAGATCCTAAGCTGATGGGCTCCTTGCTTAAGGCCCAATTAGAGGCCTAAGAAGATTATTGGATAGAGATCCAATAATGTAAAGTTAGTGGGTTATTGGATGGAGATCCAAAACCTACTAAGGCAAGAGCCCTACGGTTTTTGGTGGCTCTTTATAAATAGGAGGGAAGACTTATGGTTGATAGGCTGCAACTTTAGCCACCACCTCCTATTCTCCTCCCTCCCTCTGAGCAAGAGTTGCAAGATCATATTGGAGGAGTTTTGCTGTAGAGATCCATCGTGTGGATACCGATAGAGAGGAGGACGCTTGACCTCCTTCATCTTATCCATCCGGATCTAAAATACAGGGATATACGATCTCCCTAGGTAAAATCAATCTCTCATATATCGTGGTTTTATCGATTTTTATGTTTTTCTCAAGACCCTAATCGTTTGCACGATGATTTGATCTGCTTGGAAAATCGGTATTTTGTTTTGATTTCCGCTGCACATGTGATGCACCCGTCGAGGTTTCCCAACAGTGGTATCAAAGCCAAGATTTTCGTGCGAAAGATTGGTTTAAAATTACGTGTGATGATATTGAATCGTTCAACGTGTTATTGCTACATTTTCGCAGCAAAGGCAATAAGGAAAGAGGACGACCAGGCCGGCCGTATGGGGGCAGCCGGCTGCAGCCAAGGCCCCCTGCAAGGGGGCGGCGAGCCACGGCCAAAGCCCCTTACAGGGGCAATCGTCGCCTGGGGGCATGGCTGGCGCCTGCAGGGGCGGCTCCAGCGGGCATAAGCAGCGCCCGCGGCCAGGCCGCAAGGGGCAGTTGCCCGCTGCGAGGTCGTAAGGGGCGACCTCGTGGCGAGGGCAGCCGCTCCTACAACGGTAGCGCCCGCGCAAGGCAGCACTGCCCGAGGGCAGCAACGCCTGCATAGGGCAGCGGCGGCAGCATAGTGAAGGTAAGGGAAGAGGGCTAGGGCATCCTTTTGAGAAAATGATGATCATACCCCTATGAATTTAAAAAATTCAAAGGACTATCCTCTCATCCAGAATTATGAAAATACCCTTGACAATTCTAAAAATTCTAAGGACTGTCCTCTAACCCAAAATTATGAAAATACCCTTGACAATTCTTGAAATTCTGAGCATATCCTGATTTTTAGAAAAATAATTAATTAAATAGTTTAATTAATTATTATATATATCTAGTAATCCTACATATGATGTGATATACATGTGATGTATAATATGGATGGATGATCATGAAACATATGTTGTGATGTGTGTAATTATGATTATTATTATTATTATTATTATTAGGGCCTGTGTGCCTCTATTTTTCTCGTTTATTGTCGAGCCTACATGCCTGTGATTATTTGTAATTAAATGGAGAGGCACGTCGGGAGCGTGGAGATGATAGCGGGGCCCCTGATGCCATGGCGGGAGATGACGATGCATGGTGATGCGACGATCCGACGGAACCGATGATAACGAGATCAACAATCACAGGGCATGGAGATGCACCGATGCACACATAGATGCTTTGTGAGTGATTAGACCCATTAGCTCGGGCTTAATCATATTAGGTGACGGCTCATGATCATCCGGTGTGGCTTGCATGTGTGATGTGTTATACACCACTAGATATATGTATATATATATTTGTATGCGATGTAGATATATATTAAATATGTATGTGTGTGACACGACATATTAGGAGACAGATAGAAAATAAAAACACCTCCTACGATAACATTAAGTCGGTAAGTGTGAGGCAATAAGATTGACCCACGTGGCCTTCCATCGTTATAGGAAGAAATTGAATCCCGACATAGGTTGAGTTGGTCGAGTCACTCGAGGCTCACCTATCTACATGATCGAGTTCTTACCTATGATATATATATGTCACCGGTGACCTAAGGATATGGTATGACTTGGTTGAGCAGTCGAGAGCATATCGATCGAATCAGACTCATCTTGTAACGATGGTGATGACTTAACTAAACTTCATGGTTGGCCGAGCAGTCGAGACCATGATGATTCGGAGGTCGAACATGACGGGAATCACAAGGAGTTGTGATTGGCAAGAGTTGTCTACCTTTTGGGCTTAGTGTAGTTGGTTGAGTCCCTCGAGATTGCACTAAGACGCCATTTGGATCTCAATCCCCACTGAGAGTCTGCCGGAGACTTTCGTCTCACACGTCGAGGGTGTCGCGTGATTCGCTAGGAAAATAGTTGGAGTATATTAAGATAGAAGTCCATATCTTAATTAGTATTTTCTACAAAGTCTGCATGTTATTTATTTTTTACTATATCTTATTTTTCAGAAACATGTCGCTCACAAACCACCTACGTGGCATACTTGATGCCAACAACCTCACCGGTCCAAACTATACAGATTGGCTCTGCAATTTGATACTTTTTCTCACGACTGAGAAAATCGCATACGTCCTTGATACAATTGTGCCCACGCTGGAAGAAGGGGCAAGCGAGGATGAGATCGCTCGCTATGTGAAGTATATAGATGATTCCACATTGGCAAAATGTTATATGTTGGCCTCCATGACTCCTGAGTTATAGAGGCAACATGAGAGCATGGATGCAGATTATATCCTTCTTCATCTCCGCCAACTGTTTGAGAAACAAGAAAGAACTCAAAGATATGAGATATCTATGAGACTTTTTCAAGTCAAGATGATAGAAGGGACATCGGTTGAGAACCATATCCTAAAGATGATAGACTGGATCAAGAAACTCACAGGTCTAGGAATAGTCCTAGAGGATAACCTGTGTGTTGATCTTATACTTCAGTCCCTACCAGATTCCTTTTCTCACTTCATCATAAATTTTAACATGAGCAAGTTTGAGGTGACTCTCTCTGAGCTCCTCAATATGTTGAGGGAAGTTGAGAGTGCTATCAAGAAAGAGAAGTCAGTTCTCTACATTGGTGAGATCAAAAGGAAAAGGGAGACCAGCAAGACCCTTAAGAAGGGCAAGGGCAAAGAAAGACCAGGTAAGACAAAGGTTGCCAAGAAAGACCCGGTAAAGGACAAAGGATAGTGCTTCCACTACGGCCAAGATGGGCATTAGAAGAGGAACTGTAATGACTACCTCGCAGATAAGGCGAAACAGAAGCTCAGAGAAGCTTCAGGTATATTCACCAAGAAGGTGAATATAGCACATATAGCACTAAGAAGGTGATAGCGCTTTCACTTACCTTCCTGTACACATAAGTTTCATCTTCATTCTTAACGAAGTCATAAGATCTGATCACCTCATCAAATCTTATGTTCCAACTTCGGGAAGCTTGCTTCTATCCATAAATGGATCTAAGCAACATGCACACTTTATCTGGACTCTCTTTGGATACGAATCCCTCTAGTTGTATAATATTCACCTCGTCCTCGAGGTTTCCATTGAGGAATGCTATTTTGACATCCATCTGCCAGATGTCATAGTCATAGTGTGCTGCAATGACCAAAATAATTCTAATGGATGAAAAAGTTTTGTCATAGTTAACTCCTTGTCTTTGACAATATCCTTTAGCTACCAACCTTGCTTTATAGGTCTCTACCCTTCCATCCACTTCGATCTTCTTCTTGAAGATCCATTTGCAGCCGATGGGTACAATACCCTCAGGTGCATCCACAAGGTTCCAAACCTTGTTAGAGTATATGGAATCCATCTCAGAATTCATGGCTTCTTGCCACTTCCCAGAGTCTATACTCATAATAGCCTCATCATAGGTCTGAGAATCAACATCTTGAGAGTCATCTCCACTGATATGTCCCACATATCTTTCAGGAGGGTGAGATACTTTACTAGTCCTACGTAAATTTGAAACTTGTGTGTTAGGTACCTGAACAGACTCGGGCTCTGGAATGGTGCTTGAGCTAGGTTCTCTAACCTCGCTCAATTCTATCTCACTCCCACTGTTTCCATCAAAAATGTGTTCCTTCTCAAGGAACACAACTCTCTTGGCAACAAAGACTTTTCGGTCCTCGAGATGATAGAAATAATACCCACAAGTTTTCTTTGGGTATCCCACAAATATGCACCATTCTGTCCTTGATTCTAACTTATCGGGGTTGTGTCTTCTAACATGGGTAGGACAGCCCCAAATCTTAATAATCTTAAGATCGGGCTTCTTTCATTTCCATATCTCATATGGTGTAGACACTATCAACTTTAATGGAATTCTGTTCAGAAGGTAAGCTACAGTCTCTAGGGCGTACCCCCAGAATGAAACGGGTAGGTCAGCGAAACTCATCATGGACCACACCATGTCTAATAGCGTGCGATTCCTCCTTTCTGATACACCATTGAGCTGAGGTGTATAAGGAGGTGTCCACTGGGATAGAATCTCATTGTCCTTGAGGAAATGGGTGAACTCCGTACTCAAGTACTCTCCTCCTCGATCTGATCAAAGAGTCTTAATACTCTTTCCAATTTGGTTCTCTACCTCATTCTTATATTCCCTGAATTTCTCGAAGGCCTTAGATTTGTACTTCATTAAGTACACGTGTCCATACCTAGAGAAATCATCAGAGAATGTAATGAAGCATGAGTAACCACCTATAGCCTGAGTCGACATGGGACCATATCCATCAGTATGTATGAGTTCCAATAACTCGGTGGCTCTCTTCCAGTTCTACTAAAAGGAGAGTTGGTCATCTTCCCATGAAGGTAAGGTTCATAAGTTACATATGTCTCATAGTCAAATAGATCTAAGTATTCATCTTTCATGACCTTTTGAATCCTTCCATCATGTATATGATCTAGCCTACAATGTCATAGGTATGCATTATTCACCTCATCTCTTTTCCTCTTAGACATATTTATATTCATTATATGTGGAGAAGTGTCTAACACATATAAGCCATTTATAAGGGTTCATCTAGTGATGATCTCATCATCCATAATTATTGAATAATTATTATTCTCAAAAAACTAATTTATATCCGCTTATTGTCAAACAAGGGATGAATATAATGTTTTGGATAATAGAGAGAACAAAATAGCATGCATCCAATGAAAAAAATAGCTCCACCAGACAGATGTAGGGTGACCTCTCTAACAGAAACTACATCAACTCTTGCTTCATTGCCCATCTTGAGGTCCATCTCGCCTCTAGCCAATCTCCTAGGTCTTGCCAGAACCTGCAACAAATTATAGATATGATAAACACTCTCGGTATCCAATACCCATGTGTTATCATGAAAATCTGACAAGTGGAGACTGAACATGAATATACCTGAAGCTTCTGCAAGCTTTTGTTTCGCCTTATTTGTAAGGTAATCCTATAGTTCCTCTTCTAATGCCCATCTTGGCCATAGTGGAAGTACTGTCTTTTGTCCTTTTCCGGGTATTTCTTGGAAACCTTTGTCTTACCTGGTCTTTCTTTGCCCTTGCCCTTCTTAAGGGTTTTGCTAGCCTTCCTTTTCTTTTTGGTCTCACCAATATAGAGAACTGGCTTCTCCTTCTTGATGGCATCTCAGCTTCCCTCAACATACTGAGGAGCTCAGGGAGAGTCACCTCAAACTTGTTCATATTAAAGTTAATAATGAACTGTGAAAAGGAATCCGGTAGGGACTTAAGTATAAGATCAACACACAGGTTATCCTCTAGGACTATTTATATACTTCACAAAGCGAGCGATCTCATCCTCGCTTATGCTTTCCTCCAGCGTGGGCACAATCATGTTAAGGACATATACGATTTTATCTTCCATGAGAGTAATTCTTAAAATGCAGAGCTTTTGGACCAATGAGGCGGTTAGCATTAAGTATGCCACATAAGGGTTTTGCAAGTGACAAACAAGATATAGCGTAAATTAAATAACATGCAGATTTTACAGAAAATACTAATTAAGATATGGACTTCTATCTTAATGTACTCCTACTATTTTCTTAGCGAATCATGTGACACCCTCGACACGTGAGACAGAAGTCTCCGGCAGACTCCTAGTGGGGATCGGGATCCAATTGGCGTCTTAGTGCAACCTCGAAGGACTCGACCAATTACACTAAGCCCAAAAGGTAGGCAACTCTTGCCAATCACAACTCCTTTTGATTCTCGTCATGTTCGACCTCCGAATTATCATGGTCTCAAAGGACTCAACCAACCATGATATTCAGTTAAGTCATCACCATCGTTACAAGATAAGTCTGATTTTATGATATGCTCTCGAGGGACTCGACCAAGCATACTATGTCCTCAGGTCACCGGTGACATCTCTATGTCGTAGGCAAGAACTCGATCACGTAGATAGGTGAGCCTCGAGGGACTCAACCAACTCAACCTATGTCGTGATACAATTTCTTCCTATAATGATGGAAGGCCACGTGGGTCAATCTTATTACCTCATGCTTACTGACTTAATATTATCGTAGGAGGGTTTTTTTGTATCGTATCGATCTCCTAATATGTCGTGTCACACATATACATATTTAATATATATCTACATCGCATGCAAATATATATATACATATATCTAGTAGGTGTATAACACATCACATATGCAAGCTACACTAGATGATCATGAGTCGTCACCTAATATGATTAAGCCTGAGCCAATGGGCCTAATCACTCACAATAGAATCTGTGTGCATTGGCGCATCTCTATGCCCTGTGATTGTTGATCTCGTCATCATCGGTTCTGTCGGATCGTCGCATCACCATACGTCGTGATCTCCCGCCACGACATCGTGGGTCCCGCTGTAACCTTTCCACGCTCCCGTTGTGCCTCTCCATGTAATTACAAATAATCACAGACACGTAGGCCTAACAATAAACGAGAAAAACGTAGGCTCGCAGGCCCTAATAATAATAATAATCACAATTACACACATCATAACACATGGCTCTTGATCATCCATCCACATTATACATCACATGTCCATCACATCATATATAGGATTACTAGATATATATAATAAACTATTAATTAATTATTTTTCAGGAAATCAGGACATGCTCGAAATTTCTAGAATTGTCAAGGGCATTTTCATAATTATGGATAAGAGGATAGTCCTCAGAATTTCCAGAATTATCAAGGGTATTTTCATTATTTTGGATGAGAGGACAATCCTCAAAATTTTCAGAATTGTTAAGGGTATTTTTGGAATTCTGTACATGAGGACAGTCCTTAGAAAATTTGAAATTTAGATGGGCAAGATCATCCTTTTCTCAAAAGGATGCCCTAGCCCACTACTTGCCCCCCTCTGCGCTGTCGCCGTCGCTACACCTGCGCAGGCGGCGGTGGTGCACGCCGTCGGCGTGGGCAACCGCCCCTTCGGTAAGCGCTGCTGCCCTCGGGCGGCACCTCGTGGGCGGGTGGAGCCACCTTGCGCGGGCACTGCCCCTGCTAGCGGTCGCTCCTGCCAACGGTCGCCCTTACAGGAGGCAGCCCTGGCCGTGGGGCTACCCCTTGAGGCATTACAACGGGCAGCAACCACCTGCAGCCTGGCCGCGGGCGCTGCCTACGCTCGTAGGCGCCGCCCCTACAAGCGCTAGCCATGCTCGCGGGCGACCGCGCCTGTTGGCGGCTACCCCTGCAAGGGGGTTTTGGCCGTGGCCAACCGCCCCCTTACAGGGGGCCTTGCCGCAGCCGGCTGCCCCTTGCAGTCGCCCTGGTCGTGGGTGGCCGGCCTTGCATGGGGGCTGGCTGTGGCTGGCCACCCCTCCTCCTCGCTGTTCTTGCATATGATTAAATAGTTTAATTAATTATTATATATATCTAGTAATCCTACATATGATGTGATGTATATGTGATATACGATGTTGATGGATGATTATGAGCCAAGTGTTATGATGTGTGTAATTATGATTATTATTATTGGGGCCGGTGAGCCTGTATTTTTCTCATTTATTGTTGGGCTTGCGTGCCTGTGATTATTTGTAATTACATGGAGAGGCG
Source organism: Ensete ventricosum (assembly GCA_029747655.1). Classification (NCBI taxonomy): domain Eukaryota; kingdom Viridiplantae; phylum Streptophyta; class Magnoliopsida; order Zingiberales; family Musaceae; genus Ensete; species Ensete ventricosum. The sequence continues at coordinate 23,571,444 of JAQQAF010000007.1, read as the reverse complement.
CAATAGGAGCGTGGAGGTGACAGCGGGACCCACGATACCGTGGTGGGCGATCACGACGCATGGTGATGCGACGATCCGATGGAACCGATGATGACGAGATCAACAATCATAGGGCATGGAGATGCGCTAATGCACACATAGATCCTATTATGAGTGATTAGACCTATTGACTTGGGCTTAATCATATTAGGTGCGACTCATGATCATCCGATATGGCTTGCATATGTGAGTGTTATACATCTACTAGATATATGTATATATATATTTGCATACGATGTAGATATATATTAAATATATATATATGACATGACATATTAGGAGATCGATACAAAAACCCCTCCTAAGATAATATTAAGATGGTAAGCATAAGGCAAAAAGATTGACCACGTGGCCTTTCATCGTTATAGGAAGAAATTGAATCATGACATAGGTTGAGTTGGTCGAGTCCCTCGAGGCTCGCCTATCTACGTAATCGAGATCTTGCCTATAACATAGAGATGTCACAGGTGACCTAAGGATATGATATGCTTGGTCGAGTCCCTCGAGGGCATATCATCGAATTAGACTCATCTTGTAACGATAGTGATGACTTAACTGAACGTCATGGTTGGTCGAGTCTCTCGAGACTATGATGATTTAGAGGCCAAACATGACAGGAATCATAAGGAGTTGTGATTGGGAAGAGTTGCCTACCTTTTGGGCTTAGTGTAATTGGTCGAGTCCCTCGAGGTTGCATTAAGACACCAATTGGATCCTGATCCCCACTAGGTCGGATACTTTCGTCTCACATGTCGAGGGTGTCATGTGATTCACTAAGAAAATAGTGAGTGTACATTAAGATAGAAGTCCATATCTTAATTAGTATTTTCTATAAAATCTGCATGTTATTTATTTTTGCTATATCTTGTTTTGTCAGAAACATGTCGCTCACAAACCCCCTACGTGGCATACTTGATGCCAACTGCCTCACTGGTCCAAACTATATATATTGGCTCCGTAATTTGAGAATTGTTCTCACGGCGGAGAAAATACCATACGTCCTTGATACAATTGTGCCCACGCCGGAAGAAGGGGTAAGCGAGGATGAGATTGCTCGCTATGTGAAGTACATAGATGATTCCATGTTGGCAAAATGTTACATGTTGGCCTCCATGACTCTTGAGTTACAGAGGCAACATGAGAGCATGGATGCATATTCTATCCTTCTTCATCTCCGTCAGCTATTTGAAAAACAGGGAAGAACTCAAAGATATGAGATATCTAAGAGACTCTTCCAAGCCAGGATAACAGAAGGGATATCGGTTGAGAACTATGTCCTAAAGATGATAGAGTGGATCGAGAAACTCACAGGTCTAGGAATAGTCCTAGAGGATAACCTGTGCGTTAATCTTATACTTTAGTCCGTACCAGATTCTTTTTCTCATTTCATCATGAATTTTAACATGAGCAAGTTTGAGGTGACTCTCCTTGAGCTCCTCAATATGTTGAGAGAAGCTGAGAGTGCCATCAAGAAGGAGAAGTCATTTCTCAATATTAGTGAGACCAAAAAGAAAAGGAAGGCTAGCAAGACCCTTAAGAAGGGCAAGGGCAAAGAAAGACCAGGTAAGGCAAAGGTTACCAAGAAATACCCTAGAAACGATAAAGGATAATGCTTCCACTATGGCCAAGATAGGCATTGGAAGAGGAACTGTAAGGACTACCTTGCAGAGAAGGCGAGACAGAAGCTTAGAGAAGCTTCAGGTATATTCATGATCAGTCTTCACTTGTCAGATTTTCATGATAACACATGGGTATTGGATACCAAGAGTGTTTATTATATTTGTAATTCATTGCAGGTTCGGGCAAAACCTAGGAGGTTGGCTAGAGGCGAGATGAACCTCAAGATGGGCAATGGAGCAAGAGTTACTGTAGTTACTATTGGAGAGGTCACCCTACATCTGCCTAGTGGAGCTATTATTGCATTAGATGCATGCTATTTTGTTTCCTATATTATCAAAAATATTATTTCTATCTCTTGTTTGATAATTAGTGGATATAAATTAGTTTTTGAGAATAATAGTTGTTCAATAATTATGGATGATGAGATCATCACTAGAGGGACCCTTATAAATGGCTTATATGTGTTAGACACTTCTCCATATATCATGAATATAAATATGTCTAAGAGGAAAAAAGATGAGGTGAATAATGTATACCTATGACATTGTAGGCTAGGTCATATATATAAGGGAATGATTCAAAAGTTGCTGAAAGATGGATACTTAGATCCATTTGACTATGAGACATATGCAACTTGCGAACCTTGCCTTCGTGGGAAGATGACCAACTCTCCTTTTAGTGGAACTGGAGAGAGAGCTATCGAGTTATTAGAACTCATATATAGTGATGTATGTGATCCCACGTCGACTCAGGCTATAAGTGGTTACTCATACTTCATTACATTCACTAATGATTTCTCTAGGTATGTACACGTGTACTTAATGAAGTACAAATCTGAGGCCTTCGAGAAATTCAGGGAATATAAGAATGAGATAGAGAACCAAATTGGAAAGAGCATTAAGACTCTTCGATCAGATCGAGGAGGAGAGTACTTGAGTACGAAGTTCACCCATTTCCTCTGGGACAATGGGATTCGATCCCAGTAGATACATTTTTATACACCTCAACTCAATGGTGTATCAGAAAGGAGAAATCGCACACTGTTAGACGTGGTGCGGTCCATGATGTGTTTCACTAACCTACTCGTCTCATTCTGGGGGTACGCCCTAGAGATTGTAGCTTACCTTCTGAACAGAGTTTCATCAAAGCCGGTAGTGTCTACACCATATGAGATATGGAAAGGAAAGAAGTCTGATCTTAAGATTGTTAAGATTTGGGACTGTCTTGCCCATGTTAGAAGACACAACCCCGATAAGTTGGAATCAAGGACAGAATGGTGTACATTCGTGGGATACCCAAAGGAAACTTGTGAGTATTATTTCTATCATCCCGAGGACTGAAAGGTCTTTGTGGCCAAGAGAGCTGTGTTCCTTGAGAAGGAACACATTCTTAGTGGAAATAATGGGAGTGAGATAGAATTGAGCAAGGTTGGAGAACCTATCTCAAGCACCATTTTAGAGCCCGAGTCTGTTCAGGTACCTAACACACAAATTCCAACTTCACGTAGGTCTAGTAGAGTATCTCACCCTCCTACAAGATATGTGAGACATATTAGTGGAGATGACTCTCAGGATATTGATCTTCAAACCTACAAGGAGGCTGTTATGAGTATAGACTCTGGGAAGTGGCAAGAAGCCATGAATTCTAAGATGGATTCCATGTACTCTAACAAGGTTTGGAACCTTGTGGATGCACCTGAGGGTATTGTACCCATCGGCTATAAATGGATCTTCAAGAAGAAGATCGAAGTGGATGAAAAGGTAGAGACCTATAAAGCAAGACTGGTAGCTAAAGAATATCGTCAAAGACAAGGAGTTGACTATGACAAAACATTTTCACCTGTAGCCATACTTAAGTCCATTAGAATTATTTTGGCCATTGCAGTACACTATGACTATGAGATCTGGCAGATGGATGTCAAAACAATATTCCTCAATGGGAACCTCGAGAAGGAGGTGTATATGATACAACTAGAGGGATTCATATCCAAAGAGAGTCTAGATAAAGTGTGCAGGTTGCTTAGATCCATTTATGGATTGAAGCAAGCTTCCCAAAGTTAGAACATAAGATTTGATGAGGTGATCAGATCTTATGACTTCGTTAAGAACGAAGATGAGCCTTGCGTGTATAGGAAGGTAAGTGGGAGCGCTATCACCTTCTTGGTGTTATATGTGGATGACATCCTAATCATTGGGAATGATGTAGGAATGCTCTCCACAGTAAAGGCTTGGCTATCTAGAAACTTCTCCATTAAAGACTTAGGTGAAGCATCCTTTGGGGATCTGGATCTATAGAGATAGATCTAAGAGGATGCTTGGCTTGTCCTAGTATAGGTACATAGACTCAATTATCAAAAGGTTTGACATGAAGAATTCCAATAGAGGTCTCATACCGATGAGACATGAAATATCACTTTCTAGGAGTATGTTCCCAAAGACTCCTAAGGAAAGGACAGACATGGATAAGATACATTATGCCTTAGCGATATGGTCTATCATGTATGTGATGTTATGTACCAGGCCTGATATAGCACATGCTCTGAGTGTCATGAGCAGGTATCAGGCAAATCCAGGTTTATAACCCTAGAAGACAGTAAAGTATATCCTTAAGTACTTGAGAAGCACTAAGGATCTTTTACTGGTATATGGAGAAGGTAGCTCCAGGTTGAGGGCTACACAGACTCAAGTTTTCAGTCCAACATTGATGATAGCAAGTTGAATTCATGGTTTGTTTTCACCCTGAAAGGAGGAGCAGTAAGCTAGAAGAGTTCCAAGCAAGATACTACTACTAACTCGACCATAGAGCCGGAATACATTGCTGCAACATAAGCAATAAAGGAAGGGGTATGGATGAAGTTCATTAAGGATTTGGGAGTCATACCAGGTAACGTGGAGCTGACTCCCATATATTATGATAGCGACAAAGCGATTACTCTAACCAGGGAACCCAGGTCTCATCAGAATTGTTCTGAGGAGGTTTCATCTAATTAGAGTAATTATGACCTGAGAAGATATAGCAATGGAAAAAGTTTCATTCGAAGATAACATTGTAGATCCACTAACGAAGCTGCTGGCTTAGATTGTATTTGAGCGTCACAGGGGTCTGATGGGGATCAGACCCATAGGTGATTAGCTTTAGGTCAAGTGGGAGATTGCTAGTTATAGGTGCCCTGCAAGCTAATCACGTGAGTGATGGCACGTGTGACACGCTTCGTGATCTTTTTGCTTATGATTAATATTGACAAATTCGCATATTATATTATCTGTTGCATATATATTTTAATGTCCTTGGTTTTGTGTAATAGGAATTGGATCATGATGAGATCATGATAATGAGATCGATTCACCTTTAAACACAGATCCTAAATAATCTCAGTCATAGGTTACTTGAGAGGGACATCGAGATAACCGAACAGATCGGTGTACTATATACTTGTCCAAATGATAGAGGCGGTTAGTCTCGTAGCCACTTGTGTGGAGACACTAAGGATATAGTACTAGTGCTCATTCAAGAATGAGTTCACTGTTTGATCCACTTATGGAATATTGTATAGTTGATGATACCTAATGTCAGATAGTGATTCCATAGTCCCGGTTGTGTATATGGTCCTTCGACTTGAGACACCAAGGATGTCTTGTATGAGTACTCCTTTTTTTGACGCCAGACTTACAGGTTTGGAAAGCTTCAAATCTGGTACAACTGGTTATCAGGATCGGTAGTCAACCTTACGAAGGCAGTTGAGTATCAATAGAGGATCAACCACTCTCGGTATCACGAGCGGAATATCCCATATGTGCTTGCTCAGACAAATCCCTAGCCAGGATAATTCGGATTGAAAGAGAAAGAGTTTTCCGGGAGAATCTGATTAGAGCAAGACTATGACGGATTCTGTATTTGGCCTAACAGTACCATGTCCAATATACGGTCTTAGGAATATTAGTTGGATGAAGGATTATAGATACATGGTAACTGAGGACAGACAAGTCCGATGGATTCAATCCCCCTGTACCGTCTAGGGACTATGGCGTAGTGGCCTAGTACGTTCATAGTCGATGAGTCGATTGAATTATTATGAAGATAATAATTCATTATATTAGAAGGAGTTCTGATGGGAGTGACTCACGACCAACTCGGTATTGGGCCTTGAGGGTCACACACATATGGTGGATGCTTCAATGAACAGAGGATCGGATGGAGATCCAATTAGCCCCTATTCTCATTAGATGAGACCCTTTGCTAATGGGCTCCTTGATTAAGGCCCAATTAGGGGCCTAAGGAGATTATTAGATAGAGATACAATAATACAAGGTTAGTGGGTTATTGGATAGAGAAACAATACCAACTAAGGCAAGAGCCCTAGGGTTTTTGGTGGCTCTCTATAAATAGGAGGGGAGACTCATGGTTGATAGGCTGTAGCTTTAGCCACCACCTCTGATTCTCCTCCCTCCCTCTGCGCAAGAGTTGCGAGATCAGATTGGAGGAGTTTCGCTGCAGAGATCCATCGTGTGGATATCGCTAGAGAGGACACTTGATCTTCTTCATCTTCTCCATCCGGATATGGAATACAGAGATATACGATCTCCCTAGGTAACCAATCTCTCACACATGATGTGGTTTTTCGGTTTTGCATTTTTTTCTCGTGACCCCAATCTTTTGCACGATGATTTGATCTGCATGGAAAATCGATTTTTATTTTTGATTTTCATTGTACATGTGATACACCTGCTGAGGTTTCCCAACACCCATTTGAGTTTGGAACATTCATGGAATGTTCTTCCCATTTTCTCTATTAGTTTGAGGTTGTTTATGGTTCCTTTGGGAACCCAAACTAATTTGTGAGGACTATAATTTCTAAATAAATATTTGTTGGTTTTATGTCCTAATTTGTCACAAAAATTACATTTATCGTTTGATAGTAAATTTAAGTTATGTCCTTTAAACAAAAATAGTTCGCTTTTGTTGAATGTTACCAACAAAGCCTATACCCTTTCTGATATGCACCAATTAGTTGATAATAAATCTACCCAGGACCCTTTTGTTATTCATGAAGGACCGATAACAAGAGCTAAAATTAAAAAGATGAAAGAAGTCATAACTTGTTTATTGGATGACATTTGGAAGGAACACGTTGGTCAAGAGTTGGTCAAAGTTTTAAGGATGCAAGAAGAGCCAAAAAAAGGTCAACGTGATTCGGATAAGTCCATACCATGAAGATAAAGTCCAGCCTTGATGGAATTATGAAATTTAATCACTTTTTATCGAATAAAGGTCATTTAGTCATGGTGGACTATTTTTGGAATTGTGGGCAATTCTATTTTGGATTTTTCAAGGCAGAATTCATGAATGATCTATATTCATGAATTGGGAATATGAATGTTATTTAATATATTTAATTGGTTCATTCTCTTTGTACTTTACCTTGCTCTATATAAACAAGGCTGGTTTCCTTTGTAAAGAATAACTTAGAGAAATATAATCATCTTTCAACACCAGTGAGTGTTTATTTTTAAGTTCTTGCGAGAACTTTGGAACTAATCAAGTTTTTTTGCTTGTGGTGTTCAAAAACTCTAAATCTTTGCTTTCCTTTTTAACTTATCAAACCTTTTAGTTTTTGGCGTTTATGGGAATCAAAGTGTTGTTCTAATCTTTTATCATTTTTCTCTTTGATAAAGTGATTAGAATAGTTCCTCTTACTTCAATCTTGAACAATCCGTCTTGTTTCAATTTGATAGAGGGTGTCAATTTGCCTTCCATATGTATTGTAACTCTTTAGCTATTATGGTGTATGGTTGCGGAGTTGATGATTTCCACCATTTGATACCAGAGCTCGGCTCAAGTTTGAGGTTTGCATATCTATTTATTTGCTATCTTTTAGTTTTTCCTTTTATCTTCAACATCATAGCTATAATTGTTGTTCTTCCTTCATTGTTGTCCTCTTATTATTCTTCTTTGTTTATCCATAATTTATAGTATAAAAAGAAAAGAAAAGAAAAGAAAAGAAAAGAAAAGAAAAGGAAAGAAAAGAAAAAAATCAGAAAGGCAAAAAAAAGGAGAAAAGTAAAAGACAAAAGAAAAAAAAGAGAGAAATCAAAATAGAGAGAGAGAAAGAAAAAAAATCATGGCAATAAAGACACTGATTCGAGGACGAATCCCTTCGAGGAAAGGGGGAATAATATAAACCAATTAGTTAATCATAAATTTGCCAAGGACCCTTTTGTTATTCATGAATGACCGATAACAAGAGCTAAAGTTAAAAAGATGAAAGAAGCCATAACTTGTTCATTGGAAGATATTTGGAAGGAACAAGCTGGTCAAGATTTGGTCAAAGTTTTAAGGATATAAGAAGAGCCAAAAAAGGTCAACGTGATTGAAACCATATCACGAAGATAAAGTCCAGCCTTAAGGAAATTATAAAATTTAATCCCTTTTTGCATAATAAAGGTCATTCATGGTGGACAATTTGGAATTATGGACAATTCTATTTTGGACTTTTCAAGGTAGAATTCATGAATGATCTACATTCATAAATTGAGAATATGAATGTTATTTAATGTATTTAATTAGTTCAATCTCTTTGTACTTTACCTTGCTCTATATAAATAAGGCTGATTTCTTTAGTAAAGAACAACTTAGAGAAATATAATCATCTTCCAACAACGGTAAGTGTTTGTTTTTAAGTTCTTGCATGAACTTTGGAACTTATCAAGCTTTTCTGCTTGTGGCGTTCAAAAACCCTAAATTTTTGCTTTCTTTTTTAACTTATCAAACTTTTTAGTTTATAGCGTTTATGGGAATCAAAGTGTTGTTCTCATCTTTTATCATTCTTCTCTTTGATAAAGTGATCAAAATAGTTCCTCTTACTTCAATCTTGAATGATCCATCTTGTTTCACTTCATTGGAGGGTGTCAATTTGCATTCTATATGTATCGTAGGTATTTAGCTATTGGGGTGTATGGTTGCTGAGTTAATGATTTCCACCACTTTCTTCTATTAGCATGACCTTTATTAGTAAGGATCATATTAAGGGATTTATTCCCTATTTCAAAATTTTATAGCGTTTGTTTGAGTATGATATTTTCCTCTTTAACATCATCTAGCATTTTACATTTAGAGCAAAGATTATGTGATGATAATGTATCATGCATTTGATCAAATCTAGTAACTAATGAATCATGTTCATTCTTAAGCAACTTATAAGATTTGTTAATTTTTTTTAAATTCATCAAACAATATATGAAACATATTTAATAATTTAGAAAAAAATATTTAAAGACTCACTTACCTCGTTGTCGATGGCCATAAGCATGAGATTCTCCACTTTTTCTTGATTATGCTCTTCATTTCTAGAATGCCCCGGCTTCTTACATTCATAGCAAGAGGTTTTTTTCATTTTAAGTTCATTTTTATTTATATTCATTAAATTTCTTGGTTCTTTTGTCATAAGTTCAAGGTCAAGGTTCTCATCACTCGAGGTTTCACTCGAGGAGTTATATGTCATTCTCAGTTCAAATTCCTTCATGTTCTTTGGAAGGTGTCTTCAAGTTCATTTTTGCAAGTCTTTTCATTTAATAAATCATCTAATTTAGTTGTGCTTTCATATGTGATTTTAATTAATTTCATATATCAAAAGCCAAATCACAAGAAGAAACCCAATCAAACTCGTTTTTGCTTAAAACACAAAACAAAGCATTCATAGCTTTGACATTTAAAGAAAACATATATTTTTCATGATAATTCCAATCATTTATTTGATTTGATGACTTCTGAAAATTATTTTTGATAATACACCATAAATCAAAATATAGAGAGATCAAGAAAATGCACAGTCTAATTTTCTAAGATGTGTAATCCATCCTATTGAATATGAGAGGATATGAAATAGAATGCCTCTCATTCATGTCAAACAATGTCATTTACTCAAGTGGGTGTTAATCCAATAAGTACCTTGCTCTGATACTAATTGTTAGGATCAATTGGCACTAAAAGGGGGGAAGGAGGGGTTGAGTTAGTGCAAGAGAGATAATGCTTGATTAAAAAACTTACTTTTGTAAAGTAAAGAGTGAACAATGGAAGCTATTTTTGATATTTTGATAAAATTGATTAAGAGCCGATTTGAAAGAAGTTGATAGATTTAAATTTTGTATCTAACTATCAAGTATTTAAGAGAAATCTAAAGTAAAATGAAAACAATTAAAGTACACTCATATTTATAGTGGTTCGGTCTCAACCTGGCCTACATCCACTCCTGAGTCCTCTTCTCCAACGCCCACCGACGTCCACTATCAACCTTTGTTAGGTGAAGATCAAACCCTTTCAATTTCCTCTCTCCTTTTACCAGGCTTAGGAGATGAACCTTACAACCTTACAAGGAAGAACTACAAATTTTATAAGACTTTCCTCTCTCCCTTACCCCTTTTCTTTTTCTTAAAATTTTCACACACAATTTATCACAAAGTTTCTACCCAAAAATTATTGTATGAAATGCAAGAAAACTTGAGGTATTTATAGGCCCCAATTAGCTTCAAGATTTAGAGCCAAAATTTAAATGTATCCAAAAAATCTGGATACAGTCGTTACAACCACCGAAAGCTACCTTGAAAATAGGGTACGGGCGGTTCAACCGTCGGCCTGGACGATCCAACCATCGCTTGTTGCCCGGATTCCTGGGCGGCAATGGTACAACTACCGACTTGGGCGGTACAACCACTGCCTATTACCCAAAATCCTAGGCGGCGACAGTACAACCGCCACTTACCGACGGTACAGTTGCTAGAAAACCTGAAAAAATGATTTCCTTCACTTTTCTAATTTCGACTTGTACCTCTTGTTGATCAATTTTCAAGTCAACCAATTGAGCTCAACCTGAGCTCAATCCACTCTTTATAGTGGATCTGGTTAGCTTCACTTGAGTTAATTTGGATCTCATCCAAATCTAACTCAAACAGGACTCAACCTTAATGATGCTAATTATGAATTAATTAATTATAATCAATATGACCAACAAATCTACTTCAAGACCTTCCTAACTCTCGACAAGCTTTTCGGCTACCCCCAACAATCTTTCGACGAGTCTTAGTCTTCTTCTAGCGAACTCCCTTGTGTCATTCTAGCAAGCTTCCGATACCCTCGACGAGCTCCTGACGCACTCCAGGTGAGTTCCCAACCACATCATCCTCACTTGGCCCGATGCCTAGACTTGACTTTGGCCAAACCTCTGATTGTAATTTTCTCTCTATAATAGTTAATCCTACATCAATCAACTCTTATTAGATTAATAACCCATCAATTGATTTCATCATCAAAATCTGAGATTTAATATCTCTGATCCCTACTCGAGTCGGAAACTTCATTACCCAATGATAGGTGGAGACGGTTGCCCTTAACTTATTGAGGACCGACCAACCAAGGATGACATTATACATCGATGGGAGGTTGACCACCATGAAGGTGACCATCATGGTCTTGGACCTCGGCTCTTGTCTGATTGTGACGAGTAGAATGATCGTCCCGAGAGGGGTGATGGAGTCACTTGTAAACTTGATGATGTTGGAGGTCATCGGTGACAGGTCAGTGGCGGTCAACCCGAGCTTCTGAAAGGCATCAAAATACAAGACGTCGGCCGAGCTTCCAATGTCGATCATAACCCTCTTGACTCAGGTGTTGGCAATGCGGACTGAGACCACCAAGGCGTCATCGTGGTTGGGGTACTCAGTTTTCCCTACCTTAAAGGTGATCTTTGGTTCATCTTTTTGCCTAGGGCGCTACTCCATGATGGCTCAGGCATAAGCCTTCTGTCTTAATGCACTATCTCCATCAGATGTTGATCCACCGATAATGACATTGATCTGCTTCTCTATTAGACCATGGGGGTAAGGGGGAGACTCTCGAGGCCTCTTCACGTTATGCTTGAGGTATTCCTTATGTATGAGCTCCTCGATCTTGTTGTTGAGGTCATGGCATTCTTCCTTGTCATGGCTATTGTCTAAATAGAAACGATAATACTTTGCCTGGTCCCGAAGCTCCCGTGGGGTTTTCATTGGGTTGGGCATCCTTAAGAGGCCCTTTTTCTTTGATCTGGAGGAAAATTACCATCCTCTTCGAGTTTAGAGGCGACAGAGGTGGCCTTGGGTAGGATAGTTTCGGCCAGTTGGGCTGCCTCCTCGGGGGGTATTGCAGTTGACCTCAGGGTTTCTCCGTGCGAGGCCTCTTGTGTTCCCGCTTCCCCGCCACTAACGCCTCGACGGTAGTATATGTTGAATCTTATATTTTGATAATAAAATTAATTTATGGATTTTATGATCTAACTTGTGTGTTAGAGAAAGTGATTCTGGATTAACTACAATGGTGGAAAGATAATACAATTTAATGTTGGGCCAGAATCAAGTTCGAGCATCAGGTCAGGGTTCGAACAATGTGGTGAGAGCTCGTCGAGAGTTCACTAGGAGTTCACCAAAGGTGATCGAGAGCTCGCTGGGAGCACACTAGGAGTTCACTGAAAAATGATCGAGAGACTCACCGAGAGTTCATCGAAGGATGTCATGAAGTTCGCTGGGAGTTTGGAAGATCAATTGACATGCCGAACAAGAAAATAACTACTCCTCTTTTCAAACTGAAATTCCTTGATTGTAATTGTGAAGTGTGTCATAGTTAGCATCGTATTTGAGTCCTAATTGAGTTAAATTTTAAGAAATCTAAATTACATAAATATGAGGCAATCAGGTCCACTTTGGGTTAGATTTGAGCTTAGGTGAGCTCATTACGTTGACCTAAAAAGGGGTCAATAGGAGGTACCAGTTAGGTATGAAAAAGGACTAGAAGCTCCTTTTTCTGATATTCCTGACGGTAGTACCACTGGTGGGTGATGGTGGTACCTACCCATATGGTGGTAGTACCATCCTCGCCCTATTTTCGAGGCACTTTCAATGATAGTACTGCTAGTGTTGGTGGTAGTACCGCCCGTATCCTGATTTTTTGAAAACAGTTTAAATTTTGGTTCCAATTTTTTTGAAGCCAATTGAGGTCTATAGATACTCCAAATATTCTTGCATAGTAAGAAAAGAAAGTGATACGAAAGTATATGAAACGTGGTTATAATCTTGGTTATAATCGTGGTTAAAATTATGTTAAATTTGAGAGCTTCCCTTGAGTACTTCAAAGTGTAAAGTGAGTTTAAGGGAAGAGAGAAAAAATTGTAATGGTTCCTCTCCTTAATCTATGAAAAGGAGTAAAATGTAAATGGTCTAATCTTCACCCGTGGAAGAAGATCATCAGTGGATACCGACGGGCCTTGACGAAGGAGGACTCAGGAAGTGGACGTAAGTCAAGTTTTTGACCGAACCACTATAAACTCTGTGGGCCTTCTTTACTTGCTTTTTATTTTTAGAATTTCGCAGCTAAATCAAGATTCTTCATTCGGTCTTAAGTTTAATCACTCTCTAACTTGATCATGACTAAAAACTCTTTTAGTTTCGATTTTTACCTCAAGCATATTTTTTAAACTGAGTAGTACTCCTTACACTTGCACTAATTCACCACACCCACACCCCTCCCCTCTGTGCCAACTCGATCCTAACAGTTAGTCTCAGAGCGGGTTATACTCAATTGGGTTTACACCTAAGCGAATAAATGGGTTCATTTGACACTAACAAGGGACACTCTATCATACATCCTCCCATGTTTAATGGGACGGATTACACATATCGAAAACTAGAATGCATATATTTTTTATTTTGATGGATTTTGAACTATGGAATATTATCGAAAATGATTTTCAGATGTCATCTAATCTAATAAATGATTGGAATGATCATGAAAAAAAGATATTTCCATTAAATGCCAAAGCTATGAATGCTTTGTTTTGTGCTTTAGATAAAAACGAGTTTAATTGGGTTTCTACTTATGATTCATTTTATAATATTTGGCACACTTTAAAAGTCACACACGAAGGCACAAGTAGGGTAAAGGAATCGAAAATAAATCTTCTTGTATATAACTATGAATTGTTTAAAATGAAACCAAGTGAGACTATTGGTGACATGTATACCCGCTTTACGGATGTCATTAATAGTTTAAAATCTCTTGGTAAAGTTTATTCTAATCTTAAATTTGTTAATAAAATCTTGAGATATTTACCTAAAAGTTGGTCCTCGAAAGTAATTACTATACAAGAGGCTAAAGACTTGAACAACTTACCTCTTGAAGAACTAATTGGGTTTCTGATGACTTATGAAATGAGCTGCAAAGCTTATGATGAACTTGAAGAACACCTTCCAAATAACTGAAAGAATATTGCCTTGAGAACCAAAGATTAACACCTTCCAAAGAACAAGAAGTACTTGGCATTGAGAATAACATATGACTCCTCGAGTTATGAGGACAATGATCTTGCACTACTAAAAAGAAAAATAATAAAAATCATAAAAAAGAACAAAAATTATAAAAATAAAATAATCAAAAAATGATAATATAATATATTTTGAATGTAAGAAGCTTGAGCATTTCACTTTTGAAATGCCCATAGTTGAAGAAAAAGGAGTCAAACAAGAAGAATGTCTTTTCAACAACATGGGTTGATTCAAGCTCATCGGATGAAGAAGACAACAATAATGAAGAAGTATCCAACTACATGCTCATGGCCTTCCATAATGAGTTTATTGAATCCTCCAAAATCTCCTTTAACTTTGATGAATTATGTATTTCATGAACTATTTGATGAATTTAAGAAACTTAGTAAAACTTATAAATTACTTAAGAAGGAACATACATTACTCCCTAGTAAATTTGAAAACATGCATGAAGCATCAACATCATACAATTCTTGCACTAAATGTGAAACAATAGAAGAAATTAGAAAATAAAATATCATACTTCAACAAACTTTAGAAAAAATTAAATTAGGGAATAAATCTCTAAACATGATCCTTTATAATAAGGGTCATGTTCATAGGAAAGAAAGTTTGGCTTTATGGGTAATACTCAACAAAAGCTAACTATCTTCATTAGAGGACCTATATTACACTTTTCACCTAAACTCAAATGTAATTTATGTGGTAATGTCTATAAGTGTTCATTTAGAAAGTATAGTCCACATAAGTTGATTTGGGTTCCTAAATGAACCATAAACAATACAATACCCTTAGTTAAATTAGGTAGAGCTTTTTATGAGGACCCAAAGTCAAATCGGTACCTAAATCAAAACCACATTTGTTGTAGGTTTATCTCCAAACAAAGCCTAGGAGCACAAAATGGTACCTTGATAGTAGATACTTAAGGCACGTGACTCGAGATCCAACTTATTTTTCTAAGCTCACTAGCCTAAATGAAGGAGTTCTTACATTCGGAGACAACAATAAGGGAAAAATCATTGGGAAAGAAACCATAGGTAACAAATCAAATCTTTTGATTGAAAATGTGCTATTAGTTAATGGTGAACAAAAAAGTAGGATAAAATTCTATTAAAAAGTTGTAAAATTTGAGAGCTTCGCTTGAGTGCTTCAAATTGTAAATCGAATCTAAGGGAAGTGAGAAAAACTTGTAAAGGTTTATTTTCTGAACCTATGAAAAGGAGAGAGTGAGAAGTGTTAGGGTTTAGTCTTCACCTGAAGAAGATCAGTAGTGGACACCAACGGGCCTCGACGAAGAGGACTAGGGAAGTGTGGATGTTGGCCAAGTTATGGCTGAACCACTATAAACTGTGAGTGTCTCTTAACTTTTCTTTTTTGAATTTACATGTTCTTCCTCGAGCTTTCTTTAAACAAGATCGTAACTTAACATCGTTCAAGAGTTTAATTGCTCACTTACTCAACTTGAATAAAACACTTCTGATCTCAATTTTACTTTAAGGAAAATTTTCTTAAACCAAAGTTTCCAACTCTTGCACTAATTCACCTACCCACACCCCCCCCCCCCAACCCCTCTTAATGCCAATTGATCCTAATAGTTGGTATCAGAGCCACATTACACTCATTAGATTAACACCCAAGTGAGTAAATGACATTATGACATTAACGAGGGTCAATGCATCACAAGTCCTCCCATGTTCAACGGGACGGATTACACGTATTGGAAAATAAGGATGCATATTTTTCTAATTTCTATGGATTTTAATTTATGACACATCATTAAGAATTATTTTGAAAAGTCTTCCAAACCAATGAATGAATGGAATGATTTAGAAAAGAATTTTTCTTTAAATGCAAAAGCAATGAATGCTTTATCTTGTGCTCTTGATAAGAATGAGTTTGATCAGGTTTCTTCATGTGATTCAGCTTTTGAGATTTGGCACAAAATAAGAAATGTCACATAAAAGTATATTAAATTAAATGAAATGGCTTATAAAAATGAACAAGAAGAACACCTTCTAAATAACATGAAGGATTTGACACTAAGAACACAAGAACACCTTTCAAAGAACAAGAAGGATACTGAATTGAGAATACAAGAACATGACCTTCCAAAGGACAGTAAGGAATTTGAACTGAGAATAACATATGACTCCTCGAGTGAAACCTCGAGTGATGAGAACTATAATCTTGAACTCTTGATAAAAGAACCAAAAAATTTAATGAATATGAATAAAAAATATAAAAATAAACTTAAAATGGATAAAACCTCTTGCTATGAATGCAAGAAGTCGAGGCACTCCAAAAATAAAGAGCACAATAAAAAAGAATTGGAAAATCTCATGCTCTTGGCCAACCATGATGAGGTAAGTAACCTACGCGGAAAGTTCTTTTACTTTTAATAAGTTATTAAGTTCTTTTCATGAGCTTTATGATAATTTTAGAAATATTAGCAAATTCTATAAACTACTTATAAAATAGCATGCATCACTAGTTAGTAAACTTGAAGAAATGTATGAAGTAGCAACATCACATAATTCATGCACTAAATATGAAACATAAGAAGAACTTAGAAAGGAAAATATCATATTGCAACAGAGCTTAGAAAAGTTAAAGATAGACAATAAATCTCTAAATATGATACTTTGCCTATAGGTATTTATTTAGAAAGTATAATCCACATAAATTGATGTGGGTTCCTAAAGGAACCATAAACAATCAAATACCTTTATTAAAAATGGGTAGAGCTTTTTATGAGGTTCCTTAAGTCAAATGAGTATCTAAACCAAAACCCTAGATTTTGTAAATTTATCTCCTAATAAGGCAAGGAGCACTAAATGGTATCTTGAAAGTGGATGCTCAAGCCACATGACTTTAGATCTAACACTCATTTCAAGCTCACTAGCCTAAGCAACAATAATAAGAAAAAATATTAGAATTAAGTTTATTGATAAGAAATCTCATGATGGTTCATAATTATGAAATTAATCTTAATTGTCTTTCGATTATGAATGACTTATGCATAGCCAATGCATGCTAGTACAAAAATGAATTAGAACAAAGAAACTTTAGTTATTTTTTATGCAAAATTATCTAAGTAGAAATTTATGAAAAGAAATTTTGATGATAGGTTCAAAATCATTAGCTTGGATATTTGTTGATTTAAATGGAAAGACTATTGTTGAATGACTTAAATATTATGGTGATTTTAGCTAGATTAGCTTATTACAATGTTGAATGATTGACTTGAAATATGATCGAATGGTTGTTGTTAAAGATTAGAATTTGAGCATAGAATAAAATAAAAAAGGGAGAGAAAAATGATGCTTTATTTTTTAGTATTTTATTAAAAATAAAAATAAAAATATTTTTGAAATGAGAATGGTAACTCATTTCACTAAGTCTAAAAAGTTACACTCACTTAATAAAGAAAAATTATTGAAATTAAAATAAATTGAAACTCTTGTTTGAAAATTTTTATTGTAATGATCTTGATATTTTCTCTTTCAAATAAAACATAATTATTTATTTTAAATGACAATGCATAAAGGCATTCTTGAGACAAATCACATGAAACAACTAAAAAGGAGGATATTTCTTCTTGAAAATATCTTTATCCTATCAAGCCTTCAATAAGAGATAACGTAATATAATTATTGTTGAATATCTTAAACTACAAAAATGATTTGATGATTTAAACTTAAAAAGGTTATTGTCCAAATCATAATCTCGACATCTTAAAAATTACAACTTGAGATCTTCGTATTAAATCAAGATCGTTTACCATGATTTTTACATTTTATTAAAAAAATATCCAAATGAATCATGATATGTCTTTTTGATCTTTTAAAATTATAACGTGAGATTTTATGAACCATGATCTTAATCTTTTATTTGTTCTCCTATGTCATTCATGATTTGATATTAATATCTTTCATGAAATAATTTGTTTATGACTTCCTTTCATGAATAGTAGGTATACCTTAACACAAAATTAATATTTCTTAAATTTGTTATAAGTTAAAAATTAAATTAGATTTGTTTTATCATGAACATTCACTTGATTTTTTGACTTGACTTATCCTTTATGAGAATCACGTTTAATCTCTATGATTTTCTCTTTTTAATAAAAAAGATATTTATGATCTTAGCAATTATAATTGAGATTTTTTTATCAAGATCATTGTTCTATTTTATCAAAAAGATTTATCTAAATAACATCATTATTTACAAAGAAAGAAAGGGAGAGATTTCTTAAAAGAAATTATGTCTTTTGGTACTTACCATTTAATATTTCATCTTTAATGACATGATTCCTTTCTATTCATGGTCATAATTAGAACATGGATGTAAAAGAAAAATTAAACCATTATATTTCTTTTTGATAATAACAAATGGATAGATAAAATTATTAATTTAGTTAAAAGAATTTTGGATATAAAAAAATCTTCTTACATTGGATGATGAATAATTTAACTAGAAGAAAATTTGAAATGATTTTAAATCTTCCAAATGCATGATTTGCTGCCATATTATTTGAGTTTATTGGTTTTTCATCTTAAGAATTTTACATAAGATGAATGCATAAGAGGATCTTGAATTTCTCAAATTTTTGAGCTCATCTTCGAAATAATCTTTTCCGAATTTATGTTTTTAAGATTGAGATTAAAAGTTTTTCATTGTGATGTGATCTTTGTTTTCACATCTTTCACTTGTTTCTTCTTCTTCCTATTCACAAAGGGGAAGAAAAATTTTTGATGAGAAAACTATGTCTCTTATCTTATTTTACTAAGGGGGAGCAATGAAATAACTTATTCATGTACTTAATATTTAGATATATAATTAATATTTATCCTTTTTGATAACAAATGCAGAGAAACTTGATATATGATTAGCATTTGCCTTGAAATTATTTGCTCAACATTTCACATTTTTGTTGATGATAAAGGGAGAAAAATGACATATTGATGACACATGTAGAAAAATGGTAAAATTGACATTTCTCCTTTTGTTGATAAACAAAGGGGGAGAAATGATTGATGACTTAAGGGGAAGAATTTAAAATTAATATATGACTGATGCATGAATTTGAATGTAATGTTGTATACTTCAAAAATCTTTGATGAGTTGATGACTTAAGAAAAATTGTTTGAAATGTTATATTATGAAATACTTGAATTCAAGAGTGTTTGATTGTCTTGAATTTTAGTTTACTCTATGTATGCATGGATATAGGGAGAGTTAAGATTAACTCCCGTCATCAATTGTTTGTCATCATCAAAAAGAGGGAGATTATTGAATCTCGGATTTTGATGATGAAATCAATTGATGGGTTTATTGATATAACATATGTGTTGGAGATGAATGATGCATGATTAACTACGATAAGGCAATACAATCATATGTTGGGCCGGAGTCAAGTTAAGGCAGCGGACCGGGGTTCGGACGATGTAGTGAGAACTCGTTGGGAGATCTCTAAAGGTACCGAGGGCTTGTCGGGAGTTCATTGGGAGCTTCGAGGGTGATCGAGGGCTTGCAAGGAGTTTGTCGGGAGCTCGTCGAAGATGATCGAGAGCTTGCCGAGAATTAATCGGGGGTTTACCAGAAGATGACTGAGACTCCTCGAGAGTTCATCAGAGGTTATCAGGAAGATCTCCGGGAGTTGGGAATGTCACTTGACACATTGGTCAAATTGATTCTATTTGTATGCCTTGGTATGCTGTTATCATCGATTTGGTTTAGAGTCCAAATTGAGTTAGATTTGGAAGGAATCCAAATTAACTCAATGTGAGACAATTGGATCTACTTTGGGTTGAATTTGAGCTTAAGTTGAGCTCATTTCGTTGACTTGAAAAGGGGTCAATAGGAGGAACGAGTCAAGTATACAAAAGTACGGAAAAGTGGCTTTTACGGGATTCCTAACGGTAGTACCGTTGGTGGGCGGTGGTTGTATCGCCTAGGTTGACGATTGTACCTACGCCGCCCTATTTTCAGGGTGCTTTTGGTGGCAGTACTGTCGACGTCGATGACAGTCACGCCCGTACGTAAAAATTATGGAAAGCTTTAAATTTTGGCTCCAATCTAAAGCCAATTAGGGTTTATAAATACCCTAAATTTTCTTGCTTGGAGAAGCAAGGGTGGTGAACGAAAAAGTTGGATAAAATTTTATAAAGAGTTATAAAATTTGAGAGCTTCCCTTGAGTGGTTCAAATTGTAAATCGAGTCTAGGAGAAGTGAGAAAAACTTGTAAATGTTCCTGTCCTGAAGTTGTGAAAAGGAGAGAGTAAGAAGTATAAGGTTTTAGTCTTCACCCGAAAAATATCAGTAGTGGACACTGGCGGGCCTCGACGAAGAGGACTTGGGAAGTAGACGTAGGCCAAGTTTTAGTCGAACCACTATAAACTGTGAGTGTCTCTTAACTTCCTTTTTTGAATTTACATGTTCTTATTCGAGCTTTCTTTAAGCAAGATCGTAACTTAGCATCGTTCACTAGTTTAATTGCTCACTTACTCAACTTGAACAAAACACTTTCGATCTCGATTTTACTTTGAGTGAAAATTTTCTTAATCCAAAGTTTTCAACGTTTACACTAACTAAATCCCCCTCCCCCCCCTCTTAGTGCCAATTGATCCTAACAATGATGATGCTTAGGTTTGGCATAACAGATTAGGTCATGCTAGCATGAAACTACTAAATCAAATCTAAACTAAAGATTTAGTAAGAGGATTACTTAGCATTAAGTTTGTCAAAGACATTGTTTGTGATGCTTGCCAAATAAGAAAGCAAATAAAAAGTAGTTTTAAGTCAAAAAATCAAATAAGCTCCTTTAGACCACTACAATTGATCCATATGGATTTATTTGGATCAATTGATACTACAAGCTTAGGAGGTAGCAAATACACATTTATTATTGTAGACGATTATAATAGATATACTTGGACTTAATTCTTGATACACAAGATTGATTCTTTTAAATGTTTTTCAAAATTTTATAAACATGTTCAAAATGAAAAAGGTTTTATGATTTCATCTATATGTAGTGATCATGGTGGTGAGTTTTAAAATTATGATTTTCAAACTTTTTGTGAGTCAAATGGATACAACTATAATTTTTCTACTTTCAGAAATCCACAACAAAATGGAGTAGTGGAAAAAAAAACAGGATCTTACAAGAAATGACTAAAATCATATTAAACGAACATAGCCTACCTAAATAATTTTGGGCCGAGGCCGTTAACATGGCATGTTATGTTAAGAATAGGGTTCTTGTAAGACTATTACTCTCTAGAACTCCTTATGAATTGTGTAATGGTAAAAAACTCAATATTTCCTATTTCAAGGTTTTTGGTTGTAAATGCTTCATTTTAAATAAAAAAGATGCCCTACGAAAATTTGATACAAAATTTGACGAAGTCATTTTCTTGGTTATTCTTCTACTTCAAAAGTTTATTATATTTTTAATAAAAGAACATTAGTCATTGAAGAATCTATTCATGTTATTTTTAAAGAGATTTTTGAATTTGTGAAAATTGATTTTGATGATGATTTTGATTTTGACACTTTATATTTGAATGAAAATCCTCCTAAAACCAACTTGGATTAATCTACTTCTAAATCCTTACCTAAGAAATAGAAGTATATAAATCCTTACTTCTAAATCCTAAGGAGCTTATAATAGGAGATACATCAAAAGGTATTCAAACTCGTTCTTCTTTTAAAATTTTTTGTGCTAATGCTGCATTTCTATCTCAAATTGAACCAAAATGTATTAGTGAAACCCTAAGAGATGGTTCTTGGGTTATTGCAATATATGAAGAGTTGAACCAATTTGAGAGAAATGAGGTGTGTGAGCTTGTTCCTAGACCTGGTGACCGTTTAGTGATTTGTACTAAACGAGTCTTTAGAAACAAGCAAGATGAAAATAGTATCATGGTTAGAAACAGGGTTAGATTAGTGGCCAAGGGTTTCAACCAAAAAAAAGAGATCAATTATGAAGAAACCTTCGCTCATATGGCTAGATTTGAAGCCATAAGGATGCTCTTTGCCTTTGCTTCTTTTAAGAATTTTAAATTATTTCAAATGGATGTCAAAAGTGATTTTCTTAATAGTTTCTTCCCAAATCATGTTTTTAAATTATCCAAAGCTCTTTATGGTTTGAAACAAGCCCCTAAAGCTTGGTATGAAAGAATTAGCTCTTTCCTTATTTCAAACAATTCTTTGAAAGGCAAGGTTGATACCACATTATATATTAAGTATTTTAAAAATAATTTTCTTATTATTAAAATTTATAAGGATGATATTATTTTTGGTTCTATTAATGAATCCTTATGTGAATCTTTTGTAAGAATATGAGCCAATAGTTTGAAATAAGCCTATTGGGTGAACTAACTTTTTATTATGGTTACAAATAAAATAATTAAATGATGGTATCTTTATAAGTCAATATAAGTATACCTACGTATTGTTAAAACATTTTGGTATAGACAATGCTAAGATTATAAACACACCATAAGTACTTCTACGAAGTTAGGCTTGGATAATGAAGGTAAAAATTTTGATCAAAAATCATATAGAGCGATGATAGGTAGTTTGTTATATTTAACTGCTACTAGACTGGATGTAATGTATAGTGTTGGATTGTATGTAAAGTTTCAATCTAATCCTAAATATTTTCATTTTAAGGCAGTTAAATGAATATTTAGATATTAAAATGAACTTCTAATTTAAGATTATGATATCCTAAGTCCAAAAACTTTGATTTACTTGCATATGCGGATGCCAATTTTGAAGGTTGTATAATAGATAGGAAGAGTATAATCGGAACATGTCAATTCTTAGGACATGCTCTTGTTACTTAACCTTCCAAGAAATTAAATTCAATAATATTATCTACAGCTGAAGCTAAGTACATAGCAGTTGGTATATATTGTGCACAAGTTATTTGGATGAAAAACACCCGCGAAGATTATGAAATTCACTTGAAAAATGTTCCTATTAAATGCTATAATACTAGCGCAATATGTTTAATTAAAAACCTCATTCAATACTCAAGATCTAAACATATTAACATTATGTATCACTTTATTAGAGATTATGTGAATAATCATGATATATCTTTGAAATTTATTAATACAAAGCACTAATTAGTTGATATCTTCTTCAAACCATTAAATGAAGAATAATTTGACTTTATTAGAAGAGAGTTAGGAATGTTAAACCATCGAAATGCATAATTTGCTATTTTTTAAATTTCTTGATCCTTTTCTTAAAATTTACATGAAATGATTTTAAATGTAATAAGAAGCTCTTCTATTTTTAAGATTTCTCAACTTTTTTAGCTCTCTTTTAATATTTTGATTCTTGGATTCATGAATATATATTCCCCCTCTTAATATTTGATTTTTTTTTAGACATGATTTTTGGATCTTTAATGAGAAATAGATTGAACTCTATTTTTATTCTTCTTGTTATTTTACTAAGGGGGGAATAGATTAAATTTCTTTCTTTATGTACTAAATGTTGTGATAAATGTTTAAGAATGTTCAAATATAAGTTGAGTTTTTCTCCTTTTTGTTGATGACAAAGGGGGAGAAATGACATAATTGATGACATAAGAAATGTTTTGAGATCTTTGAAATGTTTAAAATTTTTATGTGATACCAAAAAGATAGATGTTGTATCATGATTGATGATATGTTTATCATGTGAAATATATTTTTGGTTGAAATTATTTATCATGTAATACCAAGAAGATGAATGCTTTAAAAATTTTATCATGTATGGAATCATGAATGGTTAAATTATAAAAATTTTAATATTGTCAAAATTCTATACTTGAATTCAAAAGTGATGAGTTCTTTTGAATTCAAGTTTGCTCTATTTATCCTATGATATATACATTGGAGAGTTAAGGTTAACTCTCGTTATCAATTGGTAATCATCATTAAAAAAGGGGAGATTGCTGAATCTTGGATTTTGATGAAGAAATCAATTAATGGGTTTTATGATCTAACTTATATTTTAGAGAAAGTGATGCGGGATTAACTATGATAGTGAAAAGGCAATACAATTTGATGTTGGGCCGGAGTCAAGTTCGGGCATCGGGCCGGGGTTAGGACGATGTAATGGGAGCTCGCCGAGAGTTCGCCAAAAGTTTGCCGAAGATGATCGAGAGCTCACTGGGAGCACGCTGGGAGTTCATCGGAAGATCATCGAGAGCCCTAGGTCATTAAATAATCTCTAGTACCAGCTCAAGGTTTGAGACGGAGCATTCCCATTCTGGGAAGGAGGAAAAGAGGGTCGTCTCCCAAGGCAAGGGCTGAATGCGCCATGTGGGTTTCCCCTTCGGAGTTCTCCCCGGGTTACTCGACTGTTGGTGTTCTTGCGACATCAGCCCTCCTTCTAGTGTCCAAAATGTTACGGAACTTTATGTCCTGATCGAGGTGTCAGCATAGTCCAATCCTTTGGAGGAGTTGGCACAAGGGTCAACCTGAGATCCGAGTGTGTAAAACTGCCAACATTGCTATAAGCCGTCTAGAGAGGACAGATGGGAAATTCAATCGTGGAATCTCGGGCCGACCTTCCGAGGTGTGGTCGTCGATCGCTCTTGCCTTCCAACTAATCGCGTCTTGCACGAAGGCCGGAGTCGAGTGGAGGGATCCCCGATTCAACCCCTCCAGTGGTTATGTTAGTCGAGCCGGAGCCCTAGGAAAAATAGAGAACTATGGTGTGGATGCGATTTTTTCCCTCTCCTCCAATACTATTCCTAGGGGTGGCTTTTATACCTATTGTCTAGGGTTGATGCACGAAGTGGCTTTATGATCGTCGGCGTTAGCGTTCGTGGGTATTTAATGTTTACTAGTGCCTCAATCGGTTGGCTTGTGCATTAGGGGTATACGTTGCTTGGATTGTTTGGCGCTGCTCTTACTCCATATGTGATCGGATGTGAGGCTGCATCGACCCATACATCCTTGGGATGAGTTGGCACAGGAAGCCACCAGAGCGGATGTCAGGTGACTGTCAGAGCAGGTGATAGGTGGCTGTCTCATTCCTGGTTTATGGTGTTGAGTTGGCTTGGTGTGCTAGGTTGGCTCTACCGTGACAATTAAAGGGCCTCTGTGGAGTGAGAAACTAGGATATGCTGTGTGTGTATATATATATATTGTAAGAGCGGGTAATAGGTTGGTGTCTCGTCCTTGGTTTACGGTGTTTAGTTAGCTTGACATGCTAGGTTGGCTCTACCATGATGATTCAAGGCCTCCATGTAGTGGAAATTAAGATATGCTATATATATATATATATATATATATATACTAAGTGATATGCTCTAGCCTATCACTAAAGAAAATTTGTATATTTTGATACACCAGTATTGTATTGTATCAAGTAGAACTCAGTACGTTTATACTGTACGAAATAATAAACCTTGTTCTTTATTAAATAAAGTTACTAAAAACAAACAAGTCAATTTTATAATAAATTATGTAATATACTATACAATTTATTATAATTTATCATATAAGAAAAGTATTCTAGAAAAAATAAGACAAATTTTGTGGTTCAATTTTCAAAAGAAGCCTAAACTATTAATTTAAAAAGCTACTGCTTACTAAAGAAGGCCAATCAAAAAAAAAAAAAAAGTCAATCTCCAGCCTTTTTATGAACTCTAACTCCTTAAATCATTCAATATTTGATTATGTCTATCAGTTTTGTTTACTTTATTAGCTAGAATCCTTTTGTTTTATTTTCCTATATATTTAACACAAAATAGGTTGATTAAGCCATATGTAGTAGGTGATAGGAATAAAACAGGAATCAACTTTGTATACGAACAAATACTAGCAGACCGTCACACACAGCGGAATCAAACAGAAATCACAATCAGATGAACACCAAGATTTACGTGGAAAACCCCTTCAACTTGAAGGGTAAAAACCACGGGACAAGCCAGAGAAAATCCACTATCAAAATAATGAATATACAGATCTCAGGCTTCTTGCCCAAGCCCAAAGCAATAGCCACAAGAGAATCTCAGGGATACAAGGACTATAATCCTAAGCACAATATCCAAAACCTTCCCAAGAGATCACAGTAAGAATCCACTGCAAACTGATCTAACCTGAGATTTGAATGATTGAGAATAGTCTTTTCCTGCCCTTGTCTTCTTCCCTTTACTGGATCTCTTATTTTCTGGCCTCTACTGTCAATCTGCAGTCTGCTTTTTCTCTCCCATGTTTTCAGCCGCCACTGCTCTCTTAATCTCAACCCTAGCCACCTAATCTAGGTTTTAGGTTAATATATATGGGAGGTTTTGGGCTGTGGGCTTCACTAAAGCCCATTATGGGCTGAATCTGGGCCATCTGCCCAACAACCTCCCCCTTCAGCCCATAAGGGAGGCTGTATCATGACTCCTCAATGTGAAGTCATGCCGACCAACTATCGGCACATCTTCTGTCTCTCTTTCGGTAAAGCCTTTGTCAACATGTCTGCTCCATTATCATCTGTGTGAATTTTCTAAAGTTGTAACTGCTTCTCTTCAAGCACATTTCTGATCCAATAATATCTGACATCTATATGCTTTGATTTAGAATGAAATATTGGATTCTTGCATAAATGGATGGCACTCTTGCTGTCACAATACACCACATAGTTTTCTTGTTTCAGCCCCAATTCTTGTAAGAATTCTTTCATCCATAACATTTCTTTGCAAACCTCTGTAGCAGCAATATATTCTGCCTCTATGGTGGAGAGTGCAATACACCATTGCAATCTGGACTGCCATGACACAGCTCCCCCTGCAAAAGTAAGTATAAAACCTGATGTGGACTTCCTTGTGTCAATATCTCTTGCCATATCTGCATCTGTGTAACCTGTCAATACAAGTGGTCCACCTCCAAAGCTTAAACAAACTTTAGAACTTCCTCTGAGATATCTAAAAATCCACTTCACTGCTGCCCAATGCTCTTTACCTGGATTTGCAAGAAATCTACTAGTAACACCCACTGCATATGCGATGTCCGGCCTCGTACATACCATTGCGTACATTAAACTTCCAATTGCTGAAGCATAAGGAACCTTTTGCATTTTCTCCTTCTCCTCATCACTTGACGGACTCTGATCTGAGCACAACTTGAAGTGACCTGCAAGAGGAGAACCAACTGGCTTTGCATTACTCAAACTGAACCTATCCAATACCTTCTCAATGTATTTCTCCTGTGACAACCAAATCATTCTCTTTCTTCTGTCACGAGAAATCTGCATGCCCAGTATTTACTTTGCTGGCCCCATGTCCTTCATTGCAAAAGATTCACTCAGGTCCTTCTTTAACTTGTCAATCATAGACATATCTTTTCTGAGGATAAGCATATCATCAACATAAAGTAAGAGAATAATAAAATCCTCACCAAACCATTGATGTACACACAATGATCTGAAGCTGTTCTTTTATGTTCATTTTCAATCATAAATGAATCAAACTTTTTATACCACTGTCTTGAAGCTTGCTTCAGCCCATACAAGCTCTTCTTCAACTTGCAGACAAGATTTTCTTTACCTTTGACTTTGAAGCCTTCTGGTTGCTCCATATAAATTTCCTCCTCCAAATCACCATGAAGGAAAGCTGTTTTCACATCTAACTGTTCAATCTCCAAGTCTAGGTTAGCAGCAATACCAAGAGCAACACGGATAGAAGACATTTTAACAACAGGAGAAAAAATTTCTTCAAAGTCAATACCTTTCTTTTGACCAAAGCCTTTCACAACCAATCTAGCTTTATACTTTGGTTGAGAACAATATTCTTGAGTCTTCAACCTGAAAACCCACTTGTTCTTCAAGGCCTTACTTCCCTCTGGTAGTTGCACCAAGTCATATGTGTGGTTCTTCTGCAGAGAATCCATCTCTTCCTGCATAGCAATAAACCACTTCTTTTTCTGCTCACTTTCAACTGCTTCCTGGTAACTCTCTGGTTCACCTGCATCAGTAAGCATCACATACTCATCTGTAGAGTATCTTCTGGAAGGTTGACGTGGTCTAGAAGATCTTCTTAACTGAGGTTCTATGGGAACTTGCTCTCTTTCTTCTTCTTGCTCAACGTGTCCTGCAGGTAGATCAACATTTGGCTCTGCACCATCTTCTTGCACATCTCCCCCATCATCCTGATATACTGGAGGAATAACTGGGTCACAATCTACAAATCCCTCTGCAGAAGTCTTAGCTGGTGCCTCCTTCTTCAAATCCTCAATGGTTTGATCCTCAAAGAAGACAACATCTCTGCTTCTGAACACCTTCTGCTTTTCTGGATCCCAAAGCCTGTAACCAAACTGATCATGTGAGTAACCAAGAAAAATACACTCTTTTGTCTTACCATCCAGCTTGGACCTTTCATTGTTTGGAACATGTGCAAATGCACGACAACCAAACACTCTTAAATGCCTATAAGAGACATCTTTCCCTGACCATACGTGCTCTGCAATATCACCATCTAGAGCTGTACATGATGATAAATTGATTACATCAACTGCAGTCCTCAAAGCCTCATCCCAAAACCTTTTGGGTAGCTTGGCCTGTGAAAGCATACATCTGATCTTTTCCATGATGGTGCGGTTCATCCTCTCTGCAATTGCATTATGCTGAGGCGTACCAGGGATTGTCAACTCATACTGGATGCCATGTGACCTGCAATAATCATTAAATAATCCTGTGTACTCACCACCATTATCTGATCTTATACATTTCAATTGTCTTTCTGTCTCCCTTTCAACTCTGGTATGAAACTCTTTGAAAACATTAATAACCTGATCTTTAGTCTTCAAAGCATAGGCCCAAACTTTCCTAAAAAAGTCATCTATAAAAGTAACAAAATAAAGTGCACCACTGATACTAGGAACATTAACAAATCCACCAGGAGTTTTTATCCTCAAAGGACCACACACATCTGTATAGACACGGTCCAAGACATGTATTTTTCTAGATAAGGTAGGACTAACAAAGGAAACTCTATGTTGTTTACCAGCCAAACAATCAATACAAGGGTTCAAATGTGTACCTCTGAGGTATGGCAATACCTCTCTTTTGGAAAGTTCTTGCAGCCCCTTCTCGCTCATGTGTCCTAGTCGCCTATGCCACAACTCTATACTGGAGTCTTTCTCTGTAGCATTCAACTGCTCACCATAAGCTTTAGGCTGCGATCTATACAATGTATGATATTTCTTCCCATTAGCTACAATAAGAGAACCCTTACTGAGCTTCTACTGCCCTTTATGAAATCTGACATCAAAGTCTTCATCGTTCAGCCTTCCAACTGAAATTAAATTCAGTCTTAAGTCAACCACATGCCTCACATCCTTAAGTACCAACTTGCAACCAAGGTTGGTCTTTATATGGATATCTCTCATGCCAATGATGTTTGTTGTGCCATAGTTGCCCATCTTGACAACACCAAAATTTCTAGACCTGTAAGTAGCAAAGAACTCCCTCCGTGGTGTAGCATGATAAGAAGCACCTGTGTCAATTATCCACTCGAGATCCTGGCACACACAAGAAAAAATATCATCGGAATTAGACAAAATCAAATAATCACTACCTTGTACTGTAGCTGTAATATTCTCTTTTGACTCTGTATGCTCCACTTCTTTCCCTCTTTTCTTATTCTTCTTAGGTTGCTTGTACTGATTCTTGTAATGTCCTTTCTCACCACAATTGTAGCAAACAATATCTTTCCTTGACCTTGACTTGCTTCTACCCACACGTGAACCACTTCTATCCTTTGACTTTGACATTCCTCTGTTCTCTGAGACAAGTGCTTGTGAATCAATCTGAGAAGTTGCTGAATTCTTTCTCCTTAACTCCTCATTCAACAAACTGCTTGTTACTTGACTCATGGTGACAATACCATCTGGTGTCGAATTACTGAGAGAAACCACTAGTGTCTCCCAACTTTCTAGCAAAGAACTGAGAAGTAACAATGCCTGCAACTCATCATCAAGAGACATTTTCATAGAGGATAACTAGTTAGTAATACTCTGCATTTCATTTAAATGCTCAGGAATAGAAGTACCCTCTTTATATTTTAAGTTCACAAGTTTTCTGATCAGAAAAGCTTTGTTGCCAGCCGTTTTTCTTTCATAAAGACCTTCTAACTTTTTCCAAAGAGAGTATGTAGAACATTCAGTAGAAACATGGTGAAATACACTATCATATAGCCATTATCGAATAAAGCCAACTGTTTTTCGATCTAACCTCTTACACTCATCATCTGTCATAGATGTGGGCTTTGCATTATCTCCTTGCGAAGGTCCATACAAATCTTTGCAATACAAGAGATCTTCCATTCTTGGTTTCCATATCATCCAATTATTTCCGTTTAAACTAATCATGCGAGAAATATTACCGACCTCCATGTTCAGATACAACAGATTAAATACCACCAAAACCCTGCTCTGATACCAGTTGATGGGAATAAAACAGGAATCAACTTTGTATACGAACAAATACTAGCAGACCGTCACACACAGCGGAATCAAACAGAAATCACAATCAGATGAATACCAAGATTTACGTGAAAAACCCCTTCAACTCGAAGGGTTAAAACCACAGGACAAGCCAGAGAAAATCCACTATCAAAATAATGAATATATATATCTCAGGCTTCTTGCCCAAGCCCAAAGCAATAGCCACAAGAGAATCTCAGGGATACAAGGACTATAATCCTAAGCACAATATACAAAACCTTCCCAAGAGATCACAGTAAGAATCCACTGTAAACTGATCTAACCTGAGATTTGAATGATTGAGAATAGTCTTTTCTTGCCCTTGTCTTCTTCCCTTTCCTGGATCTCTTATTTTCTGGCCTCTACTGTCAATCTGCAGTCTGCTTTTTCTCTCCCACATTTTCAACCGTCACTGCTCTCTTAATCTCAACCCTAGCCACTTAATCTAGATTTTAGGTTAATATATATGGGAGGTTTTGGGCTATGGGCTTCACTAAAGCCCATTATAGGTTGAATCTGGGCCATCTGCCCAACAACAGGAAGTTACATAGTGCTATCCAAGTTATCGTAAGTTGGACAAAATATTTCAGATTATATATAAAAATTGAATTATAAAAAATAAAAAAATATCACAATTTAATTTTTAAAAAATTTAACGCTTTTACTTTGCAACAAAGCTGGTCTAAATCAAACTACTCCAAGTGCCTTCCTATAAACTCTTTTCTTCTTTTTAAATCATTCATTATTCTATTTTGTCTTCTAGCATTGTTTATTTTTGCAACTGAAAATTTTTATGTATATTTCTCTATTTTTAACACAGAAAAAGTTGATTAAGTCTCACATTGTACAGTGGATGCCTTAAAATGTTATACTTAATGTTTTATTTTGTAACTTGGATGATATATTATAGATGATATATCAAAATTGAATTATAAAAAATAAGATAAATATCATGTAAAGGTGTCAATTATATTCCGTAGGGATCCACCATAATGGGATGTGGATGAGCACATTTTCTATTACTCATATGGAAAAAAGATGGAGATAAATAGAGCACTTCTCACCTCATCTTTCATACTCGTCCTCGCCTCGTCAATAGGTAGATCTTGATGTTAGACTAGAACGCTTAGCTCACCTGATTTAAATTAGACTATGTTGAGTTTTAGTTAAGTCAATTGTAAATCATTATGATCTATTTGATTTGATTGAATCAGATAAAATAATATCAATACTCAATAATAACACCCCCTCTCTAATGGTCAGTGTGTTATAGGAATGGATTCAATATTCAATAAATACTATTATTTATAATTATTATTTAATTTGAGTTAATTAGGAGAATATAGAGAACCATGAGTTCTCTAAAACCAATAAGGATTCCCCATCCCTATCCCATAAAAATGGAGAATGGAGTAGGGATGGGGATGAGGGACGGGGAAGCACTCCCTGCTCCTCCGTCGATGTTTCTATTGTCATGATTCAGTTTTTAAAATAATTCTAACTTCATTTTGAAATTATAAAAAAAGATAGTACAAATCAAACTATTCAATTTTCCAAAGTTGGTCCAATTTCATTTTAAAATTAAAATTTTAAAAATAATACAAATATTACGATTCAATTTTCAAACAAGTATAACCTTTTATTTTAAAAATTACTAGTCACAAAAGAAAGCTAGTCCAAATTAAACTTGTCAATCTTCAGGCTAGTTCCTTCTTCTCTTCTCTATCTCCTTGGATCATTCAAGATTTCATTATGTCAACCAGACTTATCTACTTTTGTTAACTAAAATTTCTTTTGATCCATATTTCTACATTTTAACAGAAAGAAGTTGATTATGCCACATGTTATATGTAGGATGTTTTAAGATGATATTAAAAAATTCTATAGGTTGCAGCTTACAAAATATTCCAGATTGTATTTGAAAATTGAATTATTAAAAATAAGATAAATATCATTATTTAATTTTAAAAATAAGTCTAAAGTTTTATTTTGAAAAACTTTCTTACAAAACAAAGCTAGTTAAAATTAAACAAGTCAATCACTAAGCTAGTGCCTTATTATACACCCTATCTCCTTCCTAAACATAAACTCTTATCTCCTTCCTAAATTATTCATTGTTTCATTCTCTCTATCAGTTTTCTCTACTTTGTTATTTAAATTTTTTTTATTTTATATTATTGAATATCTAATTTTGATGATGAAATCAATTGATGAGTTTATGGACTAATATGTTATTGAGATAAGTGACGCAGGAAAAACTTTGATCACAGACTCAAACCATCGAAGGGTAAATTATTGAAGTATCATGTCAAAAATTGGACGTCGAGCTAGAGGATTAGTCGACATGCCAAAGATTGGATGTCGAGCTAGAGGATTAGTCGACGTGCCAAAGATTGGAATTCATGTCATGAGTTCGGACATCATGCTAGAAGGATCAGGTATCGCGTCAACAGGTTGGATATTCTGGGAATGTTAACATGTTGATAGATCAGGCAATATGCTAGAAGAAAGGATGATATGTTGGAGTTTCAGATGAAGTGTCAGATGATCGGGTGAAATGATAGAATGCTAGACAACATGCTGAAAGCTTCGTAATTGTGTCAAAAATATGGTTGGATTATTTATGTCTTGATAAAGGTCTTTTGGGGTTGAATTATGTTAGTATTGGGTTGAAACTATGACAACTTATCAAGAAACCTATTAGGCTTAAACCAGGATCAAGTTGGGCTCGTTAGGAGGCCAAATCAATGGCCTTGAGCAGACTTGGGCGGTGGTATCGCCATGTCACGGGCTTAGCTAAATTTGCCTAAGCCGTGCGGCACCCTTGCGGCCCTCCCGAAGACTTAGCTGAAATTGCCTAAGTCGTGAAGCAACCTTGCCCACTGTTCTGGACTTAGCTGGGATTGCCTATGTCAGGAAACGCCCAAAGCGTTATATGTCCGCACAGGGTCAGCCCTCTTACAACCTCTTAAGGTCCCGTAGGACCTGTAAAGAAGAAGTTGATTAGTTTAGAAGCGAGCGACGAACACGTCCCGGCGTCTTGCAAAGCGGAAAGCTATACAAGTAATTTGTCGAACACCTTGAGTGCAGCTGAGAAAAGAGAGAGAGAGAGAGAGAGCGAAATAGGACTTTGGAGGGTTGTAGGAACGGTCGCAAGTCCGCAAACGACGGTTCCCAAGGTATCGGACGCAAGACAAGTTCAATTGCTGATGAACACCTACGCCCGACATATACCCGGAGCCCCATCCAGCCCGGTGCCACCCGGGGGGTTCCAAGGTGCTGAAATGGCTGACATTTTGCACCGCTCAGAAAGGTTGCCGTGGCACACGAAAAAGACCCAAAAACAGGGCTGTTTTGGGCTATTTTGGCTCTATGCAGCGAACGACCGTTCTGCAGCCTTCTACACTATTTTCGCTCACATTTCTTAGGTAAAAACACATAAACTCAAGGCAAAACAAGCTGCCAAACATATGTACAAGCAAGAAAAAGCAATGAATGGTTCACGGAGCGAAGATGTTGCGGTTGAGTGACATCCGTTCGTGACATTCTCCCCCACTTAAACTGTCGACGCCCTCGTCGACGCTTGTTGGTAGGCTTTGACGCGAGCTTCTTCATGTCGGAGGGCATCTTCTGGCTCCCAACTGGCTTCTGTTTGAGGAAGCTTTTGCCACTTCACCAAGTACTCAATTTGCTGTGCTCCATTGGGTAGCTTTATCTTGCGATCCGCCAGAATAGTTTCAACTCGCTTCTCGTAAGAAGCTCTGGTGGGGGGTAGTCGAGTTGGAACATTTCGAGAATCATCTTGCGGATCTGAGTGGTAGGCTTTCAAGTTGCTCGCATGGAAGACGTTATGAATTCTGAACCATGCAGGCAGTTGCAACTTGTATGAGACATTGCCTACCCTGCTGATGATTGGGAAAGGCCCTTCATATTTGCGCACCAATCCTTTGTGCACTCTGTGCCTAAAGAACTGGAGTGATGCTGGTTGGAGCTTCACCAACACCATGTCACCCACTTTAAACTCTTGTGGTCGCCTCCCCAAGTCTGCCCACTTTTTCATCTTCTTGGCCGCCTTCTCCAAGTAAGCCCGCGCAATATCTGCTTACCATTCCTTTGCAAAGTGATAGGCTGATGGGCTACTCCATGTATAGCCAATAACCAGGGTGTGAGGAGTTGATGGCTGTTATCCCATAATAATCTCAAATGGGCTCTTGTTGGATGCAGAGCTCCGCTGTAAATTATAGGAGAATTGGGCTATGTCCAACAGCTTCACCCAATCTCGTTGGTTGGCACTTACGTAGTGCCGCAGATATCGCTCCAAGAGCGAGTTGATTCTTTCTGTTTGGCCATCCGTTTGGGGGTGGAGGCTTGTGGAGAAGTATAACTTAGATCCCAACAACTTGAACAACTCGGTCCAGAATCATCCCAAGAACCGAGAATCTCGATCACTAATGATGTTGTGTGGGACTCCCCAAAACTTCACCACATTCTTCATCATCAACTTAGTCGCCTCCTCCACTGAGCAATGTAGGGATGCAGCAATGAATGTTGCATACTTCAAAAACTGATCAACTACCATGAGTATCGATCCAAGTCCCCCTACTACGGGCAAGCTTGATATGAAGTCCAAGGAAATGCTCTCCCAAGGCCTTTCTGGTACGGGCAGCGGCTCTAAAAGTCCCACTGGCTTCTGCTGCTCTACCTTGTCTTGTTGACAAGTAAGGCATGTTCGAACATATTCCTCCACATCTATCCCCATTTTCGGCCAATAGAAGGCCCTCTCCACGAGAGCCATTGTTCGGTGGATACCCGGATGTCCAGCCCAAAGGGAATCGTCACACTCTT
The DNA here is from genome assembly GCA_029747655.1 of Ensete ventricosum. NCBI lineage: Eukaryota > Viridiplantae > Streptophyta > Magnoliopsida > Zingiberales > Musaceae > Ensete > Ensete ventricosum. Next base: position 23,536,112 of record JAQQAF010000007.1, on the reverse strand, counting down.
TCAGGAGTTCACGCCTCAAGTTATCCGCTCGCGGAACATAGACTCTGTTCCCCTTGGTATAGATGAGTCCCTCCTGGACCCAAAATCGTCGTGCCTTGCCCTCTTTGACGAGTTGCATCAGGGTTACTGCTTGAGGATCTCGGTGCAGTCCATCCCTGATCTTGGAAAGGAAGTTGGAGCGCAATTGACTTGCTTGGCCTCCGCCCTCCAACTGTATAGCATTCACTAGCTCCACTTTCCGACTCAATGCATCGGCCACGACATTTGCTTTTCCGGGCTTGTACTCCATTACCATGTCGAACTCAGCCAAGAAGTCCTGCCATCGTGCTTGCTTTGGGGAGAGTTTCTTTTGAGTTTGGAAGTAACTAAATGCGACATTGTCTGTCCTTAGCACCAATGGTGCTCCCAGAAGGTAGTGTCGCCACACTCGTAGACAGTGGACCACCGCTACCATCTCCTTCTCATGTATATGATATCGCCGCTCGATCTCGTTGAGCTTGCGACTCTCGTAGGCCACCAGATGACCTTCCTGCATAAGAACTCCTCCAATAGCAAAATCAGAAGCATCTGTATGGACTTCAAATGACTTTCCATAGTCCGGCAATCTGAGTACAGGTTCCTCTAACACAGCAATCTTTAGGTCTTGAAATGCTACCTCACATTTGTCCGACCATCTCCAGGACTGCTCCTTCTTTAGCAACTCCGTCAACGGAGCTGCGCGCTTCGAGTACCCCGTTATGAAGCGCCGATAATAGTTGACGAACCCAAGGAAGGATCTCAACTCTGGCACCTTCTTTGGTGTTCGCTAGTCTGCCACAGCTTGCACCTTAGACTGGTCCATTCGGATGGAACCATTGCCGACTCGATGCCCCAAGAATAAAATCTCCGTTTGGGCAAAATAGCACTTTTCCCTCTTCACGAACAACGTGTTCTCCCTGAGAACTTTAAAAATTGTTCGGAGGTGTCCCACATGCTCCTCAAGTGTTTGGCTATAGACGACGATATCGTCTAAGTAGACGACCACAAACTTGTCCACATACTCCTTGAACAGCTGGTTCATTAGAGTGCAGAATGTGGCCGGAGCATTGGTTAAACCGAAAGGCATCACCAAAAACTCGAATGCTTCATACCTGGCCACATAGGTAGTCTTTGCCTCATCACCTTCTGCAATGCGCATCTGCCAATACCCTGACCGAAGGTCGAGTTTGGAGAAGTACTTTGCCTTGCCCAATTGATCGAACAAGTCCGCGATGAGCGGAATAGGGTACTTGTTCTTCACCGTCATCTTGTTAAGGGCTTGATAATCGATGCATAATTGGAGACTCCCATATTGTTTCTTTGAAAGAGGACTAGAGCTCCGAAGGGTGTTTTAGAACTGCGGATGAGACCACCGCTTAGCAGTTCATCTAACTGCTTCCTCAATTCCGCCAACTCTGGAGGGGCCATGCGGTATAGTGGTCTCGTTGGAGGCTTAATTCCCGGCTCCAGCTCAATCTGATGATCCACACCTCTGCGTGGTGATAGAGTTCTTGGCAACTCTGTTGGCATCACATCCGAGAACTCCTTCAGGATGTTCGCCACAATAGCAGGTTCCTGAATGGCTTCCCCATCAGGTGTCTCCAGCTTCATAGCCGCTACAAAGGTTGATTCACCTTTTCATACTCTTTTCTTCAATTGTAAAGCCGATATTTGTTGTAGGTCCTTGGTTCCTCCCCGAGAAACTGGAACCATGCAGGGATCATCACCTCCCATTAGACACAAGAAGTTCAGGAACGGTACTGGCACCAACTTCGCTGCATGCATAAACTCCATTCCGAGAATCACTTGGAAGTCGTCTAGTGGCACTACCATCAAGTTTGTGCTCCCGCTCCATGTCCCGATCTTGATGGGGATCCCTTTCGCTTGTCCGGAGATCCACTTGGCCTCCGAATTCACCGCCTTCATACGACTTGGGCTCTTCTCCAGGAGTAATCCCAGTCGCTTAGCTTTGCGATCGACAATAAAATTGTGGGTCGCGCGCGTGTCCACCATTGCACGGGTGGTTTGGCCATTAAGCTTGATGTCCACATACATCAACTCGATGTTTCCTGCCTTCAGTGGCTTTGCCTTTGTGTTCTCCCCCACTTGACCCCGCAACGCATTCAACAAACACATTGCTCCCATCCTGGATCCTTACGACACCTCACTGTCACTACTGGAGTCAGAACTGCTCGAACTAAGGGCGATAGCTTTGCCCTTGTCTGACTTACGGGATAGAACCAATGCTGTTAAAGCATTGAGTGCCTATTTTTGTGGGCACTCTCTCACTTTGTGTGGTCCTCCACACAAGAAGCATCCACTAAACTTGGAGACTCTACCTCTTGAGCCCGGTCCCTTGTGGAAATTCTTCTTCTTTTGCTCGCCCCCAGACTCCTTCGCTCGAGAGTATTTAGATGGGCGATTTCCCGAAGAGTGTTTCTTCTTTCTCAAATCCTCCGAAGAAACAAAGTCAGTCAGTCGTTCCGCGGCTGCAATTGCCCCGACTACGTCAGTGACATTCCCCCGATGTAGTTCTTGTTGTGCCCATGGCTTCAAGCCATCGAGGAAGCTGAATAGCTTGTCTTTCTCAAACATGTCCCGAATATCCAACATCAGTGCTGAAAATTGCTTCACATAGTCTCAGATTGTTGTACTCTGGCGGAGTTGTCTTAGTTTCCTTCTTGCGACAAACTCTGTATTCTCGGGCAAGAACTGAGTTCTCAACTCTCGCTTCAAGTCTCCCCATGTATCCACTCGACATCGGCCTTGTTGGATCTCTTCCCAACGGGTTCGCCACCAAAGTTTTGCATCCCCCTTCAGATACATTATTGCTATTGCAACTTTGGTTTCTTCAGAGTCGAGCCTTGTAGCACGAAAATATTGTTCCATGTCGAACAAGAAATTTTCAAGCTCTTTGGCATCCCTAGCACCTCCGTAGCACTGCGGCTCTGGTGCTCTGAAGTGTTGTGGTGGCGCAGCGTGGGTGTTGTTCCCTCCCGCATCAAGAGTCCTTGTTAACACCATCACCTTAGCCGTGAGTTCTGCCACAACTTCATACAGATGTCGTACGGAATCTTTGGTGTCCTCTGTCAGTTGATCAACCAGGGATTCAACATTCTCGATCCGAGTTTCAGCTTCTTCTTGCGAGCTCTCTACCCCTAGTAGCCTTCCTCGGCCTTGGTAGAGTTCCTCCATGCTCGCTTCAAGAACATCGAGGCGGGTTTCAGCCATTGTAAGTCTCTCTCTGTGGCCCTTCTTCCCGGTTGGCGCTCCAGATAGTGCCTCCTCCCCTCGAGGAGAATACCCAACTTCACGCTCGTCTTGTTCACTGCCGTGCTCCTCATGAGCGGCTCCAGCAGTTTGCGAGTGAGTTTGCACTTGCAGCCCACCTGCGACTGCTTGGAGCAAGGGTCCCGCTTGCCCCATCTTGCTCGATTCACCACGATGTCTCACCATGGCGAAATTACGAATCTTCTTCGCTGTTCATATGAATTGCTTGCCCGCTCTCATACCACACTGTCACGGGCTTAGCTAAATTTGCCTAAGCCGTGCGGCACCCTTGCGGCCCTCCCGAAGACTTAGCTGAAATTGCCTAAGTCGTGAAGCAACATTGCCCACTGTTCTGGACTTAGCTGGGATTGCCTTAGTCAGGAAACGCCCAAAGCGTTATATGTCCGCACAGGGTCAGCCCTCTTACAACCTCTTAAGGTCCCGTAGGACCTGTAAAGAATAAGTTGATTAGTTTAGAAGCGAGCGACGGACACGTCCCGGCGTCTCGCAAAGCGGAAAGCTATACAAGCAATTTGTCGAACACCTTGAGTGCAGCTGAGAAAAGAGAGAGAGAGCGAAATAGGACTTTGGAGGGTTGTAGGAATGATCGCAAGTCCGCAAACGACGGTTCCCAAGGTATCGGACGTAAGACAAGTTCAATTGCTGATGAACGCCTACGCCCGACATATACCCGGAGCCCCATCCAACCCGGTGCCACTCGGGGGCTTCCATGGTGCTGAAATGGCTGACATTTTACACCGCTCAGAAAGGTTACCGTGGCACACGAAAAAGACCCAAAAACAGGGCTGTTTTGGCTCTGTGCAACGAACGACCGTTCTGCAGCCTTCTACACTATTTTCACTCACATTTCTTAGGTAAAAACACATAAACTCAAGGCAAAACAAGCTGCCAAACATATGTACAAGCAAGAAAAAACAACAACGGTTCACGGAGCGAAGATGTTGCAGTTGAGTGACATCCGTTCGTGACAGCCAGGCCTAGGTGGTGATACCGCCCAGATAGTCGATAGCCACTGTTTTATGCCTGTCAGGGTAATCGACGGTGGTACCATCTAGGGTGGTGGTACCACCTGGGGCGGTGGTAGTACCACTCAAAATTCAAATTTTGCGATGGTAGTACCGCTTGAAAATATGAAAGTATGATATCAAAAGTTGAGACTGCATGATCATCTAAATCCCAAAATATTCAATGATTTGATTTTTTTACTCCATTTTGAAGCCACTTTGGGCTATAAATGCCCCCACCAAGACTTGGATTAGGGCAAAAAATAAGTGATAAAGTTTATAAAGGTTGTAGCTCTCTTTGAGCATTGATCGAGTCTCTTCCTCCTCCTTAAGTTTAGAAGTGATTCTCAGTTGTAGGAGCTGTGAGGTCTATTGTCAAATAGTGAGTGTGTTCTCTCCTAAGCTTGTTAAAAGGAGAAGAGTTGTAACAAGGGTAGTTAATCTTCGCCCGTTGGATCGATAGTAAAACCTAGTGATCGAACCACTATAAATCGGTTTGTATTCTTTCTCTTGCCTTAATTTATAGTTGCATTTTGATTTACTTACTCGCTATTTTTGCTAATTGTATTTCCTATACGGATTTATCGATTAAACTTTTAAAATCGATTAAATTTGCTATAGCACTAATTCACATGCACAATGAAAAAACAAAACAAAATGTTTCCCACTTTTATCACATCATCGTGCAATGATTGGCACATGAAAAATCACAAAATCAAAAACTACAAATTGTGTGAGATATATTATTTAGGGAGATCATATATCCATAAAACTTTCAGACTCAATGGAAGAGGATTAAGGAGGTTAGATGTCCTCTCTAGTGGCATCTACACGGTGGATCGATGCAGTATAGGTTGACTTATAATGGACATTTTAATGGGAAGCCAAATCTATAATATTATTTGAAGGAGGTTTAATATGATGATAATAAGTTAATTGATTGAGCGATGAGTATATTAAAAAATAAAGAAAGTGTTAGGCAGATGGCCCAGATTTAGTCCATAATGGGTTTTAGTGAAGCTAATAGCTCGAAACTTCATTTCTCTTAATCAAAACCCTAGTTTTGGTGGCTAGAGTTGAGGAAAAGAGGACAGCGATGGTTGTGAACGTGGGAGAGAGAATGAAGCAGCAAATTGACAGTAGAAGGTAGAAAACAAGAGATCCAAGAAAGGGAAGAAGATAAGGACAGAAAAAGACTATTCTCAATCATCCAAATCTCAGGTTAGATCAATTTGTGGTAGATTCTTACTGTGATCACTTGGGGAGGTTTTGGATATTGTGCATAGTAATATAGTCCTTGTTTCTTTGTCATTCTCTTGTGGATTTTCTTTGTTACTGTGATCACTTGTTTCTTTGAGATTTGTGCATTCATTATTTTTATAGTGGATTTTCTCTACCTTGTCCTGTGGTTTTTACCCTTCGAGTTGAAGGAATTTTTCACGTAAATCTTGGTGTTCATTTGATTGTAATATCTGTTTGATTCCACTGTATATTATGACCTGCTAGTATTTATTCATATATAAAGACTCTATCTTGTTTTATCCCATCATCTGATATTAGAGTAAGGTTTTGTAGTATTTAACCTTTGTATTCGAACATAGAGGTCGATAATGTTTCTCGCATGATTAACTTGAATAGATACAATTGGATGATATGAAAATCAAGAATGGAAGACCTCTTGTATTGCTTAGACCATATGTTACTTTATCATAAAATATATCTAATTTTCATATATCATGTTAGTTTCCTATTTTTACTCTTTTGAGAAAAATGGGAGGTGTTACCGATCGATATTATTAACTTCTATACAAAATTTCCAGTAGTGACATATCATGGTAGTATGCATCAAGAAGCATGGAGCAAAACATTAAAACACGTACAATGTTTGAATTAATATTTGATAAAACAAAATAACAGAAGAAACCAAATAAAAATATGTACCATGTTTGCATTAATATTTGATAATATAAAATAATAGAAGAAACCAAATAATGTTTAACCACATGTCACGAGGTTTAATATGCTTGTACCACTAAATACATTAGCAGCTTTAGATGGAAGAAATGTGTGTTTTATCTATTAAAGATGTATTAGCAACGTAGGAAGAGATGATATAAGTATAGCAATTAGCAATTTGAAAATCCACAATGCTTGATCAACTTTCTTCCATATTTGAGATTAGGACCAAAAGTAGAACTATGTCAACACGTCCAAAAAATAAAAAACTTTGTTATTCAACCACCAAATGCCAAATAAGATAAACCACCAAATGGTTTAGTATAACATGTTTTCACGAAAATTGAATAAATCAAATGACAAATAAGATAGATTGAAGAAAAGTCAACAAAGTCAAGAGACAAATCAAATCCAAATCGAGTGGCAGAATAATTGAACAAAGGCTTAGTTCATGTACACAAGTTATGTTTTCATGCTGTAGTATTATCATAGAACAAGGACCTAAAACAAAGTTTTGTTTTCATGCTGTAGTAATATTATAGGACAAGGACCTAAAACATATTATCGTTAATTCAAGAATCTTTCGTTATCATACTTGTGAGAATTGTGTTAAATGCTTTGGTAATATAATATCAGTTGAAAGAACTATTTGAAATTGATTTAGAAGTAACATTATAGTAAAAGAAGTCCACCAATAATATCTATGTAATACTAAGATTTAAAGTCTACAATCATGCCACTGGTGACAATATTTAGTCATTATCACATGATTACACTACCACCTAAACCATAATAATAAAATTAAATTTTAAATATAAAAAGTAATTTAGCAAGGATAAACAAAAGATACAACGACGTTAACCTAACCATATTATCTCAACCACATCGAATCAAGAAAATATTTTTTCAATAAAACCAAATCCAAAAAGTTAATGTACATCATCATCATCATGTTTAATATAAAAAACGTGAACTAAAAATGATTGATATAATAGATGAATGTTAATATCCAACGGAGAAAGAACCAATTCTGTAACTTTAACTTTATGAAAATAATAATAATTAAAATTAAATAAACCTTAACAAATTTGCTTATAACCTTTTCTTTCTCAAGTCCTACCTCCGAAAGAGGCTAGTAGGGAAGCCAACTCTGACATATCGGGTAAACCTCTTTTGAGGAGCTCATGGAAATAGTGACTAGTTGTAGATTACTGCCGTATCGGTTTTACCCTTTACTAACCCCCTCGACATCGACATTTCGGAAAAATCTCTATATTTGTTGCATTGTTTCTATTCCATACAATCCAAACTCCTTAGGATCTAAGAGAACATTTCTTAGGTGGTTGATGTTGTAAATTTTAACATAACAATTATGTATAAACATGTTTTATAGATCCAAAACATTTTGAAAATATTTTTATAAAATTTATTAAATTCATAATAATATACATGAAGCCCTACAACATTATGAAATACATTATCAAAGAGACATACATGATGAATCCATTGAAGTATTTTGAATTAACTAGTAAATTAGTCTTTCAATTGAGAGTTTCTTTAAGAACACTTTGATTTCTCTTTGACGTGTGAAGAGAATCTGAATATCTTATTTTATAATCAGGGACCATAATCTCTTTTTATATTCATAATTATAAGTTATGCCCCAAGATATTTTATATTCCTAACTTATCTCGTCATCAAGTTAGAAATATAACTGTTGATATCTACATAATTAATTTTTATATTAATTTTACCCTTTAGCTAAATAACTTCACCTCACTTTAATTTTGACTAATCAAAATAATGACACAACACATTAGTTATACATGTGACCTTTCAAATTCTAAGGGTGTGACCCTTAAAATTCTAATAAGATTGTAACGTTTAAAATTCTAATAATCTCTCATTATGTCATATATGTATCATAATAAATGTGTTATACTTTATGAGCTCAAAATTATTATATTATTAAATAGAACATACAATACAATCTCGTTCATTGGTCATATTAGTATAGGACCTAAGCGATATTCACTATATCAATCATAGCTAAACCCATCAATGATAACTAATATTAACATAACTAAATGGCATACATCAACCATGAAATGTGTGGCATAAAAATTTCATGAATATGATCTATAAATGTCAATTTCTAATTGGTCCAACTTTAGCTTTATGAGATCATTAATAACTTTAATAACTATAATATACAAAGTATAATAAACTGTAGCTTTATTTCTGATCAGAAAATATCTATACAAATATAGAATTTGGCATATAAGATACAACAAACATATGACAAACTCCCACTAAACTTAAGTTTCTTCAATATGCTCATGAAAGACCATGGATGGTACACCTTTTGTGAGAAGATCTACCAACATAAAATTTGTCCCTAAGTGTTTTATGGAAATTTTATCTACTTTGTATCTTTTCTTTTATAATTAGGACAGGATGTCAATGTGTTTTGACTTAGTCGAGCTCCTATTGTTATTGGAGTATAAAATAATTAATTTATTACCATAGTATATCTTTAGCGGTTTTTCAACTTCTTGTACTATTTGTAGCCCTCTGATAAGATTCCTCAACCAAATTCTATGATTGGGTGCCTAAAAACATACTATAAATTCTGTTGCCATGATTGAAGAAGTAATAAGAGATTGCTTGCACTATGCTAAGAAGTCGCCCCACCAGCCAACTTATAAATATAGCTCGAAATGGATTTCCTACAATCTTGGCATTCAGCAAAATCAAAGTCAAAATACCCAATGATCTATATTGATATTCCTTTTGCCGAGGCTAAGGTGTCATCTCGGCTTGGTTCGACCTATGTGCACAAGAACGTCTACGCGACCTTGTTGAACGACTCTGGACAGAGCGCCAGTTCTGAGGGAGCCTCCCTAGTGGTCCGAGGTTCGTCGACTCGCTAGTCTCCTAGTCTGACTCCCGTGTCCTGCACCAAGTTAATCCTTCCGACGATCATGTTAGTAAGGTAAAGTATTGGGGTATTGGAGTGTATATTATGTAGATGATTGCTCCCCCTGCTATAGTTTACTTGGGTACCTTTTATACTACTTGCTAAGAGAAGAGTTTGTACGAGGTTGTTTAAGACATGCGGGCGCTAGTCATATGCTACTGTGCTCCTCGATTGAGGAGAGGACCATCGATTTGCCTATTGATATCGACCAGAGCTACTCGAGCAGTGGACTAGGGCAGTGCCTCTTCCCGAGACCTTGGTCTAAGCTGAGTTGGATATGTCTACTTGGCTTTTGGAAGGTGATGTGTAAGTCTTTATTTGATGGGCCAAAATATGTCCTATCATTCTTTGCCCCTCTCCCCCGAAAGAGAGTCGGGCCTTAAGGGAACCAAGGGGGTGTGGCTCGTGATTGAAGGTTTGCTTGATTGTTGGCTTTATTCTGGGAGTGCTAGCTTTTGGGCCAAGACTAAAATTGGCTGGACTGGCCGAGATGGAAGTCAGCTGGACTGGCCGAGATAGAAGTCAGCATGACTAGCCAGGACTCGAAGCCGACGTGACTAGCCGGGACTTGAAGTCGGTATGACTAACTGAGACTTGAAGCAGGTGGGACTGGCCAAGACTGAAGTCGACATGGACTGGCTGAGAGGTCGAGTCAGTATGGACAGGTCGAGACTTGAAGTCGACATGACTAGCGGGACTTGAAGCCAATATGGACTACTGAAGTCGACATGGACTCGCTGAGACTAAAGTCGGGATGGACTAGCCTGTTAGGATCAAAGTGGCACTAAGAGAGGGGGTAAATTAGTGCGAAAAATTTTTACGTCAATTTAAATATTCATTCAATAAAAACTATATCAAAAATGCTTTTTTAAGTGTAGAGATGTTTGTAATATTGCAAGCAAAGATAGTAGACAGTTAAATAACAAAGCAATGAAGATAAAGAGCAAAAAAGAGGAAGCAAACTGATTTTATAGTGGTTTGATCTAATGACCTATGTCCACTCCCGATTCCTCCTCCATTGAGGTCATTGGCTTCCACTATTGATCTTTCTTCAATGGGTGAAAATCAACTATCCTCTTACAACTCTATTCTCCTTTTACAAGTTTAGGAGATAATCTTTACAAGTCTCTAAGCTCTCCCTTAAACAGAAAAACCTACACAAGATGAAATAAGGAGAAGCTCTCAATTACAACAATGTTTTCACATAATTTTTACTCTTAATGCTTGCATACTCCAGCAAGAATGGGTGGGGTATTTATAGGCCTCAACTGACTTCAAAAATAGAGCCAATAATGAAATTTTAAGTGTTCTCGAGGTGCTAGTTTTGAAGACTGTGTTATGAGCGATTCAGCCGCCTAACACAGGTTGGAAAACTGTGTTTGGGCGATTCAACCGCCTGACATAGTTTGGGAGACTGTGTCATGGTGGGTCAATCGCCTAGTTAGGGTGGGTCAACCGACTGACACATCTTTGAAGACTGTGTCGTCTTAGAGACCATCTGAATACTAGACTGGTATTTATAGACCTGTAAACTATAAATACTTTATAGTTCTAAATTCTCTACAAAAGATTTAGGGGAAGCATCCTATATTTTGGGGATTTAGATCTATAGAGATAGATCCAAGATGATGCTTGCCTTGTCCCAATCTAGGTATATAGACTCCATTGTCAAAAGGTTTGGCATGGAGAATTCCAAGAGAGGCCTCACACCGATGAGACATGAAATATCACTTTCTAGGAGTATATCCCCAAAGACTCCTGAAGAAAGGGCATACATGGATAGGATACCCTATGCCTAAGCGATAGGATCTATCATGTATGTTATGCTATGTACCAGGCCTAATATAGCATATGCTCTGAGCGTCATGAGTAGGTATCAAGCGGATCTAGGTTTATAACACTAAAACATAGTAAAGTGTATCCTTAAGTACTTGAGAAGGACTAAGGATCTTTTATTGGTATATAGAGGAGGTAACCTCCAGGTTGAGGGCTACATGGACTTAAATTTTTAGTCCGACGTTGATGATAGCAAGTCAAACTCAGGGTATATTTTCACCCTGAATAAAGGAGCAATAAGCTGGAAGAGTTCTAAGCAAGATACTACTGTTGACTCGATCACAGAGGTAAAATACATTATTGCAACAGAAGCAGCAAAGGGAAGGGTGTGCATGTAGAAGATCATCAGGGATTTGGGATTGTACTGAGTAGTATGGAGCTTATTCCCATATACTGCAACAATGACAGGGTGATAGCTTTAGCAAAGGAACCCAAGTCTCATCAGAATTGTTCTAAGGAAGTCCACTTAATTAGAGAGATCATAGACAGTAAAGATATAGTAATGGAAAGAGTTCCATCCGAATATAACATTGTAGATCCACTAACGAAGCCGTTGGATCAGATTGTATTTGAGCGTCACAGGGGTTTGATGGGGTCAAACACATAAACGATTGGCTTTAGGTCAAGTGAGAGATTCTTAGTTATAGGTGCCCTACAAGCCAATCATGTGAGTGATGGCACATGTGACACACTACACGATCTTTTTAGTTATGACTATTATTGACAAATCCCTAGCTAGGGTCATTCGGATTGAGAGAGGAATTCTCTGGGAGAATCCGATTAGAGCGAGTCTCAGACGGATTATGTATGTGACCTGACAATACCATGTCCAGTATATGATCTCTAGGATATTAGCTGGATGAGAGACTATAGATACACGTAATTATGCACAGACAGGTCCAATGGATTTGATCCCCCTGTACCGTCTAGGGACTTTGGCGTAGTGGTTTAGTACATCCATAGCGATGAGTTGAGTGAATTATTATAGAGATAATAATTCACTATATCAGAAGGAGTTCTAATGAGAGTGACTCACTGCTAGCTTAGTATCGGGCCTAGAGGGTCACACACATATGGTGGATGCTTCAACGAATATAGAATTAGATAGAGATCCAATTAGCCTCTTTATCATTATATGAGACTATACACTAATGGGCTCCTTGTATAAGGCCCAATTAGAGGCCAAAGGAGATTATTGAATAGAGATCCAATAATGCAAGGTTAGTGGGTAATTGGATGGAGATCCAATACCCACTAAGGTAGGACCCCTGGGGTTTTTGCTGGCTCTCTATAAATAGGAGGGAGGTTCATGGTTAATAGGCTGTAGCTTTTGCCACCCCCTCCTATTCTCCTCCCTCCCTCTATGTAAGAGTTGCAAGATCAGATTTGAGGAGTTTCGCTGTAGAGATCCATCGTGTGGATACCGCTAGAGAGGAGGACGCTTGACCTTCTTCATCCTCTCTATCTGGATCTTTGTCTAGGTAATCAATCTATCACATGACATATTTTTTTCAGTTTTTGTGACTTTCTCGTGACCTAATCTTTTGTTTGACGATTTGATCTACATGAGAAACCTATTTTGTTTTGATTTTCATTGTGTATGTGATGCTCCCGTTGAGGTTTCTCAACAATTATTTGTATAAACGCTGGAAAGTGTCAAGAAACCATGAATTCTGAGATGGATTCCATGTACTCCAATAAGGTTTGGAACATTATTAATGCATATGACCGTATTGCACTAATTGGTTGCAAGTGGATCATTAAGAAGAAGATTGGATTAGATGGAAAGGTGGAGACCTATAAGGCAAGGTTAGTGGCCAAAGGGTATCGTCAAAGGCAAGGAGTTGACTATGACAAAACCATCTCACCCGTAGCCATGCTGAAATCCATTAGAATTCTTTTGGCTATTGCAATACACTATGACTATGAGATCTGGCAAATGGATGTGAGACGTTCCTCAATGGCAACCTCGAGGAGGTGTATATGATACAACATGAGGGATTCGTATCTAAGTCTATAAAAAGTGTGCAGGTTGCTTAGGTTCATCTGTGGACTGAAGCAAGCTTCCCGAAGTTGGAACATAAGATTTAATGAGGCGATCAGATCTTATGACTTTATTAAGAACGAAGATAAGTCTTATGTGTATAAGAAGGTAAGTGGGAGCACTATTAACTTCTTGATGCTTTAACTGGATGATATCCTGATCATTAGGAATGATATAGGAATGCTCACCATAGTTAAGGCTTGGCTATCCAAACACTTCTCCATGAAGGACCTAGGGGAAGCATCCTACATTTTAGAGATTTGGATCTATAGAGATAGATCTAAGATGATGCTAGGCTTATCCTAGTCTAGGTACATAGACTCCATTATCAAAAGGTTTGACATGAAAAAAAAATTGATCTAACAAGATTGTTAGAGTTGATTAATGCAGGATTAACTATGACAGGGAGGAAATTACAATCAGAGGTTTGGCCAAAGTCAAATCCATAAATCAGGTCAGAGTGAGGACGGTGGGGTTGGGAACTCGCCTGGAGTACGTCGGAAGCTCACCGAGGGTATCGGGAGCTTGCTAGGATGGCGCAAGGAAGTTCATTGGAAGAAGACCAAGACTCATTATAAGATTATCGGGGGTAGCCGAAATGCTTGCCGGGAGTTGGGAAAGTCTTGATTGGATTTGTTGGTCATGTTGATTGTAATTAATTAAGTCGTAGTTAGTATCTTAAGGTTGAGTCATATTTGAGTTAGATTTGGAATGATCCAAATTAACTTAAGTGAGGCTAACCAGGTCCACTATGGAGAGTGGATTGAGCTCAGGTCGTGCTTTATTGGTTGACTTGGAAAGTGGTCAATGAAAGATACAAGTTGCAATTGGAAAAGTGAAGGAAATCATTTTTTCAAGTTTTCTAGCGGTTGTACCGCCAATGAGCGGCAGTTGTACCGCTAGCGAGTGGTGGTTGTACCATCGCCGCCCAGGTTTTCGGGTTGCTATCGGCGGTCGTACTGCCACCGCCCATGTTTTCGGGCAGCTTTTGTGGTTGTACCACCGATGCCGACGGTGGTACCACCCATACTCGGCTTTTCTAGGTGCGTTTAAAATTTTGGCTCCAAATTCTGAAGCCAATTGGACCTATAAATACCCTAAGTTTTCTTGTGTTTCACACAATAATTTGAGCTAGAAATTCTGAGAAAAATTTGTGTGCTAAACTTGTAAGAAAAAGAAAAGAGGTAGGGGACTGAGGAGAGTCTTGTAATACTTGTAAATCTCCCTTGTAAGAAAAGGGGTAGGGGACTAAGCATGGTAAAATGAGAGAGGAAGCTATAAGAGTTTGATTTTCATCCAAAGAATGTTGATAGTGGATACTAGTGGGCCTCGGAGAAGAGGACTCGGGAGTGGACGTAGGCCAGGTTGAGGCTAAACTACTATAATTGTGAGTGTGGTACTTATTACTCTCTATTTCTCTCAATTTGTTTATAGTTAAAATCGAGCTTCAATATCTCTACTTCTTTCAAATCAGCTCTTAATTGGTTTTATCGAAATATCAAAAGAAGCTTTCGATGTTCACTCTACTCATTGGACTAAAAACCCAAGTGAGTAAATGGCTTCGTTTGGCATAAACGAGGGACATTATATTGCACGTCCTCCCATGTTCAATGGGATGGATTACACATATTGGAAAATTTGAATGCATATTTTTTTGATTTATCTAAATTTTGATTTATGGTGTATTATCAAAAATAGTTTTCAGAAGTCATCCAATCAAATAAATGATTTGAATGATCATGAAAAATATATGTTTTCTTTAAATGCCAAAACTATGAATGCTTTGTTTTGTGCTTTAAACAAAAACAAGTTTGATTGGGTTTTTTCTTGTAATTCATCTTTTGATATATGGCCTAAATTAAAAATCATATATAAAAGCACAACTAAATCAAATGAATCATTAAATGAAATTATCTGTAAAAATGAACTTGAAGAACACCTTCCAAAGAACAAGAAGGAAAGGACTTTGGGAACATAAGAATAAAACCTTATATGGAATAGGAAGGATTGTGAACTGAGAATGATATATGACTCCTTGAGTGAAACCTCAAGTGATGAGAACCTTGAACCTTTGACAAATGAATCGAAAAAATTATTGAACATGAACCATAAAAATGATTTTAAGATGGATAAAACCTCTTGCTATGAATGCAAGAAGCCGAGGCACTCCGAAGATGAAGAGCACAATAAAAAAAAAGTGGAGAATCTCGTGCTTATGGCCATCAACAATGAGGTAAGTGATTCCTCCAATGTCTCATTTACTTTTGATAAATTATCAAATACTTTTTATGAGCTTTATGATAAATTTAGAATGATTAGCAAATCCTATAAACTACTTAAGAAGGAGCAAGCATCACTAGTAAATGAACTTGAAGAAATGCATGAAGTAGCACCATCACACAATTCATGCACTAAATATGAAATTTTGAATGATCCACCAACATCATGTATTTCTGGTTCTAAGTATGAGTCACTAGAGGTAATTAAACAAAAAAATGACATACTACACCAAACTCAAAAAAGGCTTAAGATAGATAATAAGTCTATAAACATGATCTATATTGATAAGGGTCATGTTCATAAGGAAGGTATTGACTTTGTGAGAAATACTCATCAAAATCTAATTAGAAGATCCACATTACACTCCTTACCACCAAAAAGTAAATACAACTTTTGTGATAAATTAAGACATAAAGCCTACAAATATTCATTTAGAAAATATAGTCCACATAAATTAATTTGGGTTCCTAAAGGAACCATAAACAACCTTAAGCCATTAAAAAAAATGGGAAGAATATTTCATAAGAGACCCAAACTCAAATGGGTACCTAAATCAAAACCTCTCATATTATAAAGTTACCTCCTAAAATGCTAAGAGCACTAATTAATATTTGAAAGTAGATGCTCAAGCCATTTGACTTGAGATCTAACTCACTTAATAAGCTCTCTAGCCAAAATATCAAAAATACGGAAAATTATTTGAATCAAGATGTTTGAAACTTAATGATCTTTGTTTCTATTATAACAAATTATTTTATTAAAAATAGTTCATGACCATATAATTAATTTTGATAATGTCTAATTAGAGCATACTAGTATAAAAATGAACTAGAGCCAAAGAACCTTAGTTATTGAAAAATATATTTAAATTGAAATATATGAAAATGAGATTTTGATGATAATTGAATGCTAGGTTCAAAATCATTGGCTTGAATATTTATTGATTTAAATATAAAGGCTATTATTGAATGACTTAATTATTATGGTGTTTTTGACTAAGTTAGCTTATAAATATCATTGTTAAATGATTGATTTAAATGGTTGGACAGTTGTAAGTTGTGATTGAATGTGTGTTGTTAAAAGATATATTATTCATAAAATTGAGCATAGAATGAAATAAAAAAAGGGGGGAAAATCATGTTTTATTGTCTAGTATTTTTAAAAAATTAAAAATATATTTAATGAGATTGAAATGAGCATGGTAACTCATTTCACTAAGTCTAAAAATTATTTGAATTAAAATAAATTGAAGCTCTTGTTTGAAAACATTTTATTGCAATGATGTTGATGAAACTTAGTTTTTGACTTTGCATTCTTGAAATAAATTTCTTAAGTTAAAGCAACTAAAAAGGAGGATAATTATTCTTGAAAATATTTTTATCCTATCAATCTTTAACAAGAGATAAAATGATACTATTATTATTGAATCTCTTACAAAAGGAATTAGAGAACTTTAGCTAGTTTCTTTTGAAAAACAATCATTGTTGCCTTCATTGAAATTTTATGAAAGAGTTTTTTTTATGAAGATTTTGGATATGTTTTTTATTTTTCATGAATATATCCAACTTTATTGATATTTTGATGATTTTATCATGATCTTGATAAGTTGAAAAATTGTAACTTGAAATTATTATATAAATCAAGTTCATTCAAAGAAAATCATATAAATGGATCATAATTTGTCTCTTCGGAACAATAACTTGAAAATCTTCTTACGAACCATATTCTTGATAACTTAAAGTTTACTATATACAAATCAATATCTTCTATCGTTTCTTCTTTGTATCAATAATTTTTATCTATAATTTGATATTTTTATGAATGACCACTCTTCTTATTTGATCTCCTAAAGATTTCTAAAGCTTTGAATCTTATCTAAGAAGAATTTTGTCAAATTGAATCATGACCTTTAGTATTCACAAATTGATATCTTTCATGTTATGATTTATGACTCTCTTGTATTCATGAATGATATATTCTATTACCTTGAGATTTTTTTTACTATTTGTAATGATCTTACAATTTGGTACTATTGTATTTTAACTGTTACTTTGACAATGACCAAGGGAGAGACAAGATATTTTACAATAATGAAATTAAATACTTTGATTATAAAAAACCTTCTAACATTAGATAATGAGTGATTTGCTTAAAAAAAATTATAAATTTTAAATACATAAGAATTCTTGATTACGCATGTTGAAATTCCTAAACAAAAAGGAAGGAGTAAATTTATTAAATTATGTCTTTTGATACTTATGATTTGATTTTTTTTTATGACATGATTCCTTTGTACTCATGGTCATATTTAGAACATGAATGCAAAAGAAAAATTAAATCATCATATTTTTTTTTGACAATAACAAAGGGGGAGATAGAATTATCAATACGATTTGAAGAAAATTGATATGATGAATCTTATAGCATTGAATGAGGAACAATTTGCTAAGAAAAAAATTTAGAATTTTAAAATGCATGTGAAATGCTTAATTAATTAAGCTTGATTTACCATCATATTTTCCTTTGGATTTCTTGGCCTTTATAAATTGCACTTCTTATCAAATGAGATGATCTTCAAAATGAATGATTTGCTATTTGTTACTTTTGCTTAGAACTTACATGAGATGAATTTAAATGTATGAGTAGCCCTTAATTCCTCTTGGACTTCTCAGATTTTTTGAGCTTACATTCGAACGATTCAAATTTTTATGATGCGATATTTTTAAAGATTATTCTTGTTTCATGAATCTTGATGAATATTTACAAAAATATATGACATAAACTTCTATGATGCTTGATATGAGTTTTTGATATTATATTTTTGATGAATGCACCATTTTTTTTAAGTTTTGGATCCTTTACACCCCCTCCCCTTCATTTCTTTTTCTTTCTTATTCACAAAAAGAAAAATTTTAATGAGAAAATTATGTTTTACTAAGGGAGAGCAATGAAGTATTAAATATTCAATCAATATCTATTTTATAAAAATATGAATATTTTGACACATGATGAGTTTATGTATCATGAAATTATTTGCTCATTATATCATCTCTTTTTATTGATGACAAAGAGGGAGAAATAATATATTGATGACACATATATGAGAAGTGATACATGACAAAGGGTAATAAATTTTTTCACGAAGAATATTAGGCTCTTATCCTATTTAATTAATGGGGAGCAATAAAGTACTCAAGCATTTAATCATATTTATTTTGGCATGTGATGACTTTATGTATTATAAAAATTACTTGTTATTTCAACTCTTTTTTATGATGACAATGGGAGAGAAATAGTAAATTGATGATACAAAAATGATACATACATGTCAAAAAGAAGAAATATCATTCTCCTAAAGAAAAATTTGCTTGAAAATTTTAGAGTATGCATAAAATTCTTAGAATGATTATTGAAAATTTAATGATTCATGATTTGTTGAAATTAATATTATATCATGATGATTTTTGAAAGAAGGAAATTTTGCATAAAATTATTGGAATATTCTTGAAAATTTGATGATATATGATTGGTTGAAATAAATATCATGTATCATAGATATTTTAAAATTCATGGTGTATCATTTCAAGATTTGAATGGGTAATATGATATTTGAATTCAAGGGTATATGGTTCTCTTGAATTTAAGTTATCCTTATTTAAATTATGACATGAATTTAGAGGGAGTAAGGTTTAACTCCGTCATCAATTGATTGTCATCGACAAAAAAGAGGAAGTTTGTTGAATCTCAGATTTTGATGATGAAATCAATTGATGGGTTATTGATCTAACAAGGTTGTTAGAGTTGACTGATGCAGGATTAACTACGATAAAGAGAAAATTACAATCAGAGGTTTGGCCAAAGTCAAGTCCAGACATCGGGCCAGAGTGAGGACGATGCGGTTGGGAACTCACCTAGAGTGCGTCGGAAGCTCGTCGCGGGTATCGGGAGCTTGCTAGGATGGCGCAAGACAGTTCACCGAAAGAAGACTGAGACTCGTCGGAAGATTATCGGGGGTAGCCGAAATGCTTATCGGGAGTTGGGAAAGTCTTAATTATATTTATTGGCCATGTTGATTGTAATTAATTAAGTTACAGTTAGCATCGTTAAGGTTGAGTCCTCCTTGAGTTAGATTTAGAATGATCCAAATTAAATCAAGGCTAATCGAGTCCACTATGGAGAGTGGATTGAGCTTAGGTCTCAATTAGTTGACCTAGGAAGTGGTCAACAAAAGGTACAAGTTGGAATTAAAAAGGTGAAGGGAATCACTTTTTCGGGCTTTCTAACGGTTGTACCACCAGTGAGCAGTGGTTGTACCACTGCTACTTAGGTTTTCGAGAAGCAATCGACGGTTGTACCACCTAGGCCGTTGGTTGTACCACCACCGCCCAGGTTTCCAGGCTGCTTTCGGTGATTGTACTACTGGTGCAGGCAGTGGTACCGCTCGTATCTAACTTTTCTGAGTGCATTTAAAATTTTGGCTCAAAATTCTGAAGTCATTTGGAGCCTATAAATACCCTAAGTTTTTTTGCATTTCAGACAATAATTTAGACCAAATCGTTGTCGCTGGAACTTGTGTGTATCTATGTTGATCCATGTCATTTAAATCATGATGTAAGGTGAATTTGGAACTATGACCATTTTGATTGACCATCGGTTTGAGGGTGATAAGCAGTGCTAAACTTGACTTTAGTACCCAAAGATTCTTGTAATCTTCTCCATAATCTAGAAAGGAATCTGGATCTCTATCATAGATTATCTCCTTTGAAACACCATAAAGTCTTACTATTTCACTAATATATAATTCAACAAGCCTATCCATATAATATGTCATATTGATCGGCAGGAAATGTACCGATTTGGTGAACCTATCAATAATCACCCATATAGCAGCATCATGCCTTCGGGAGGTTCTGGGTAGACCTGAAACAAAATCCATGGTGATACTTTCCCATTTTCATTCAGGAATATCAAAAGGTTGTAACAACCCTCTAGGTCTTTGGTGTTCAACTTTGATTTGCTGGCAAGTTAAACATTTTGATACATATATTGTAATCTCCTTTTTCATGCCTTCCCACCAGTAATGACTCTTAAGATCTTTATATATTTTCATGCTACCCGGATGTAAGGTAAATTTGGAACTATGACCTTCATTCAGGATTTGATCCTTGATATCTGGGTCATCTAGAACATATACTCTATTCCCCATTCTCAACAGGCCATCCTCTGAAACATGAAAACCAAGCTTTGATCCTTTTTCTACTTCTTTCCTCAAGTGGATTAAACATAGATCTCGTAGCTCTCTCTTTAATTTGTTGAATGAAATCAGATTGAACCTGGATAGAGGCCATCAATATTATTAAGTTTTGCTCATTCCTGATAGAATTCTCATCACCATTTTCTTCTAATAATCCCCATTGCTTCACAACCAAACTAGCCATAAAATTTATAGATTTTCTACTAAGTGCATCAACAAAACATTGGCCTTACCCGGATGATATCGGATGATATAATCATAATCCTTTAAAAGTTATACCCATCTTCGTTGCCTCATATTTAACTCCTTTTAAATAAAGATATACTTTAGACGCTTATGATCGGTAAATATTTCAAACGTCCGCCCATATAAATAGTGTCTCCAAATCTTCAGTGCAAAAATAATTGCTGCTAACTCCAAATCATGGGTTGGATAATTTAGTTCATAACTCTTTAGGTGTCTAGAAGTATAAGCAATTACTTCCCCTTCTTGCATCAAAACACATCCAAGGCCCTTCCTTGAAGCATCTGTGTAAACTACAAATCCTTCGTTACCACTAGGAATTGTGAGAATATGAGAACTAGTCAATCTTCTTTTTAACTCTTGAAAGCTTTGTTCACATTCATCAACCCATTCAAATCTCACATTCTTTTGAGTTAGCTTAGTGAGGGGGTTAGCAATTCAAGAAAATCCCTCCATAAATCTCCTATAATAACTTGCCATGCCCAAGAAACTTCTAACTTCAGTTACATTTGTTGGTGCTTCTCACTTAACTACTGCTTCAACTTTATTTGGAATAATAGAGATGTCGTTGCTTGAAATTATATGGCCTAAGAAGGCAACTTCATTTAACCAAAACTCACATTTACTGAACTTTGCATACTTCTTTTTCCTTAATATGGACAATACATTTCTCAAGTGCTCACTCCTCATGCTCTAGGTTATTCCTTGAATACACTAAGATATCATCAATGAATACGATAACACAATTATCTAAGACCAGATGAAATGTCCTATTCATTAATTCCATGAGAGCTGCCGAGGCACTAGTCAAACCAAAAGGCATTACTGACATGGGAGTGTCTAATTTTTTAGAATTTTTAACCCAGCCCACTCAATTTATAACTCATGAGCATATTCCTTGGACAAAGTTACAGCTATTTCAAGATGTCTTTCTTCATGACCAAGGAATGCATAAAGGGGTTAGTTGACAGATGTGAAGCATTTAAAGTTAGTTAGCAGATGTGAAGCATTTAATGTTATAGATCCCTATGCATGAAGGGATGTTTCATGCTCTAGTACTTATTTTGGATATTCTAGGGTTGAAAATAACTTTTGGATAGTTGATGCAGAAGCTCTTTGGAGTCTCTAAAACTCTGTATCTCTTGGATTCGTCCTTGAGTGGTGAGTCTTTTGATTTTAGTTCTGTATCCCTGTTTGATTTTCTTGAGGTGGTGAACTTTCTGTATCCTCTTGTGATTTTAAACTTGGTGATGAACTATCTTTAACTATTTTATGCAAGTTGTGTTATGAGTTTGTTGGTTTCCTACAACTCAACTTTCGGGTATTCTCATTTCTTTCCGAATTTCATTCCTCTTTCTCCCTTCCTGGTATCAATTACTACGAATTCATAGTGACCATACCGAGTTCTGAAAGCAGTTTTAGGGATATCTTCTTTCTTGATATTCAATTGATAATAACTTGACCTCAAGTCAATCTTGGAAAATACTTATGCACCCTACAATTGATCAAACAAATCATCAATTCTAGGTAGAGGATACTTATTTTTTATTGTCACTTGGTTCAACTGTCTATAATCAATAGAAAGCCTCCATGATCCTTCTTCTTAATTAACAGTACTAGAGCACCCCATGGTAAAACGCTAGGTCGAATAAAACCTTTATCTAATAGTCATTGTAGTTGCTTTCTCAATTCTTCTAGCTCGAGTGGTGCCATTCTATAGGGAGACTTGGATATTGGTGTTGTTCCAAGGATAATATCAATAGCAAATTCACTCTCTCTATCTAGAGGTAATCCAGGCAAGTCATCTGGAAAAACATCAAGGAACTCTCTGACTACCAGAATTTCATTTAGATTAGTTTCTTGATCCGAGTATTCTTTACATATACAAGATAGCAAAAATAATCCTCCTACATAAGGCAATCAGTCTAGAGTGCCGATATTAAAAAATGAGGTAAATCATGTCGAATACTCTCAAAATAAAGATGACTGATCTAGTACACAAAAGTGATCATTTTTATATAATAATCTATACTAGCATGATAGGAATGTAATCAATTCATGCCACGTATAATATCAAAACCTCGGATCTCAAAGAGAATCAAATCAATAAGAAATTGGTATTCTCTGATAGAAATTAGACAAGATGACTAAATCAAGTTTGTTGTCAAAGAATCCCCAATAGGCATAGTCATACATAGCATATAACTCAGTGGTCTAGGTCAAATACACAAATGATAATCAAAATATTATCAACAGAAGATCAATTAGTACCAGAATCAAACAAAACTTTTACATTTCAATTAGGAACATGAATAATACCTTTAACCATTGATTTACAAGCTCTAAAATCATATTCGGTGATAGCTGACACTCCCACATGAGTCGACGATCTAGGAGGCAGTAGCACTTTCATATTTAATGGGCAACCTTTTTCTTTCTTTTTGATCTAATTTTCCATAAGCAAAATAGGCATCAATCACCCAAAAACACTTGTTTCATAATTTAATCCATATATTGCATGACAAAGTTCTCAGTGGTGACTTTCATTTCCCAAATCTAGATATATAGACTTTCTTGTAATCACTTTTTGATTTATTTCCTCTTTTATTCTTGTTGGTAAACTTATCTTTGTTATTCCTGCCCTTGATCTCCAGAGTTTCTCTATATTATTTTCTATTAGTGCTCAACTTCTCCTTCCAACATAAAGGTAACAAAAGAAATCTTTTAAACATTGGGGCAATTTAAGACATCAATTATTTTGTCCACTCACTTCATCTATTATTCTACCACCATTATATCAAGTTCACTACAAAAACAAGAAAAAACTAAGCTCCTTCAATTATTCAATCCCAATCCATTTTGACTTATATCCTCGATCAACCATTTTATCCCACACAATCACTCAGAAGAAGATGAAGCAAGAAGACTATATGTCCTCGTCATCCTATATTCCTAAAAGACATCAATAAAATATTCACTGATCACCATAAAATTTACTAAACCTTAATATATTATGTATATCAATATATCAAATCTCGGTAATCCTCAAATCATGCTCTGATACCATCTATGTCACGCCCCACGAATTAAATCACATTCGAGAGGTGTGACTCTAATCTAAAAAATGATAATATTATCAATAACGTAATCCATCCAGGATCCAAACAAATATTTGAGGATACTAAGAAAAACATGCAGAGTCATTTGATCACTTTCACAGAAACCTGTGCAGATTATAATCTCTTCGCATTCTCGTAATGAATCATAAAACTGATCCAAATCTAACGCAACTATATATAATTTACATTCGTAAAGTCCACCAATACGATATAATCTATATGACTTTGAAAACAACCATATACCACCACTTCATATGTTATACAACAAGTTTAATATTCGAGATCCCAAATAAGGGGGTACTCTTAAGACCATTACATAGTTACCCCACTTCAAAATATATCAAGTATTTCAATAAATACCAAGCTAACCTAGAGAAGATTAGATAGCAACAGAGTGAGCTAAAAAGCCCAGCAAGTATCAAAAAGGTTCAAGACAAGGAAAGGTGTTTACAAATTGAACATGATATAAGAATGCAAGGTAGGGAGTATAAAAGTTTTCACATATAGCATTAAATTAGTTTTAAAACCATAAGGTTCATCTCTTTGGAAGCATACTTAAATCCATAACAATTTGGGAAGGTAATTAGAGCATATATGACAATTATAAGCATTTTAGTATATATCAATGGTATATAAAGTTTTAGGAGTATATCAATAACACATCAAATACTTCTGGACATGTCAAGTGAACAAATATCAAACTTAAGCTCGTATATCATATTTGAAGTTGAAAGCATATCATAGGCGTAAGAATATCAAGTAGTATATCAATGACAAATGAAATCTTTCGAAGCATATCAATGAGAATACGAAATATTTCAGAGCATATAAAAGAGGTATAGGAGATTTCAGAACATATCAATGATGTGTGAAATGTTTCAGAATATATCAATAATAAATTAAACATTTCAGAATATAACAATGGCATTCGAAACTTTTACGAATGTCAAAGATATATGAAATATTTCAGAACATACCAATAACAAATAAAAATATTTCGGAACGTATCAAACATACATAGGACATATTTTCGAAGCATATCAATTGTGTATGAATAATCTCAAAGCTTATCAAATGAACAAGTAAGGAACATAAGCTCGAGTATCACATCAGACATAACATTCATTCTATTCTTATCCAAAGCGCACAAACAAACTCATATGTAATACTTTGGATATCGTATAAAAAATATAGAGAGTGAAGTGGGACCATAAATATAATATAGATCATCCATCGCTAAATGACTACCAAACATAAGTCTCCCATGTCCGAGAGCTCCATCCACCCACGTATGAGTGAAGTCATAGGAGGCCAACAGAGCATCATGGGCTCTAAACATAACTTCCTTTACCATTTCTAGCAAAGGTTCACATTATCCCACAAACACCAGAGTACAAAGGGATATGAGCAATGACTTTGACATATAATGGAAGTACATGCGGAACAATGAATCATACATGTACCATATGAAATAATATGAGATAAAAATTGATTAATACTCAACATATATCGATGTGTAAAGGAATCAAAGACAAGAGCATAGAATTCTAGTTTGAAATAAAATAAGCAATTAGAGGCAAAATCAATATGATCCCTATTTTGGTAGAATTCAGACGGCAAATTATAAGTTTTGTACAAATTGAAGGTCTCTATAAAGAGTTATTGATGATTTCACAACCAAAGGTCAAGAATTATGATCCTTATTTTCCAGAATCCATAAGGTTTAACAAAATAGAAATTTTGATAGTAATTTTGAATCCAAATCTTTCAATCCTATTATTACATGAAAGATCTATGAGCCTAGTTTCTAACAAATTAAGTTTTACATAAATCAAGAACTCCTACAGGAAGATATAAGTAATATAGTGATGAAAGGTCAGGAGCTACAGACTCTATTTTATAGATTTTATATGTTCAATTGAAATAAATGTTTAGGCTAGCAAATAAACTCAAAATTCTTCAAACTTAGGTTCAACAGAAAGATATATGAATCTATTTTTAAAAAAACTAAGTTTTTTCTAAATCAGAGGTCTGTACTAAAAGTTATAATAATAAAAAGATAGATAGGTCATAATCTTAAAATTATTATATATTCACACTTAGGCAGCCAACAAAAAGATTTTAGATTTGTTCAAAAAAAATTTCATAAATCAAGGCAAAATCAAAGAGAAATTTTAGTAGGAGAATGATATAACATGTGCCTTTGAAATTTCATAAATCAAGCCCCCAATTCTTCTCTTCTTCTTTCCTTCTCTTCTTCTTCTTCTTCTTCTTCTTCTTCTTCTTCTTCTTCTCAAGTTTACATTGCAGCCAAATCCCTTTCTTCTCTAATTGTTAATTGTTTAAGCTAACCTATAGGTTGTTAGGTGGCAAGCACGCATGTAATGTGCTTATGTGTCAACTATGCACATGCATACGTGGCACAATTTTAAACAAGGTAGTGACACATGTTCTCACCATATTTTCTTTATTATTATTATTATTATTATTATTATTATTTACTTAATATGAATCTTTCATAATTTATTCATATTTTTAAAATTCATATTTAGGTCTAGTAATCAATTTCTAATATAAAATTATTTAATCAAAAAAATTATTAAATAAATCCTCAAATTTATAAATGGGTCCCTATAGCCCTCTTTATATTTTAGGTTCACAAGTTTTATGATTAAGAAAGCTTTATTGCCAGCCATTTTTCTTTCATAAAGACCTTCTAACTCTTTCCAAAGAGAGTATATAGAACTTTCAGTAGAAATATGGTGAAAGACACTATCATCAAGCTACTGTCGAATAAACCCAACTATTTTTCAGTCTAATCTCTTCCACTCATCATTTGTCATAGTTATTAGTTTTGCACTATCCCCTTGCAAAGGTCCATACAAGTCTTTGCAATACAAGATGTCTTTCATTCTTGATTTTTATATCATCCAATTATTTTCATTCAAGCTAATCATACAAGAAACATTACCGGCCTCCTTGTTCGAACACAAAAGATTAAATATCACAAAACCTTGCTCTAATACTAGTTGATGGGATATAAAAGGTAAAGGCTTTGTATAGGACAATACTAGCAGGTCATCACACACAACGGAATCAAACAAAAATCACAATCAAATAAATACCAAAATTTACGTGGAAAACCCTTCAACTCGAAGGGTAAAAATCACAGGACAAGCTAGAGAAAATCCACTATAAAAATAATGAATGTACAAATCTCAAAATCATCATGCCCAAGCCCAAGCAACAATCACAAGAGAATGACAGAGATACAAGGATTACATTACTATGCATAATATCCAAACCTCCTCAAGTCATCACAGTATGAATCCACTGCAGATCTAATCTAATCTGATATGAGAATAATGTTTGGATAATTGAGAATAGTCTTTCTCTATCATTGTCTTCTTCCCTTTCTTGGATCTCTTATTTTTTGCCATCTACTGTCAATCTGCTGCTTCATTTCTCCCACATTTGCAACCGTCACTACTCACTTTTCCTCAACCCTAGCCACCAAAACTTAGGTTTTGGTTAAGAGAAATTAAGGTTAGGGCTGTGGGCTTTACTAAAGCCCATTATGAGCTGAATCTGCCTAATATCTTCTCCTTTGTAAATAAAATATAAGAGGAAGAAGAAAAAGAAGAGGGTATAAAATTAAAGATTCAAACATTTAGTGTCCCAAAGATATTAAGTTTGTGGGGAGGGGGGAATACTCAAAATATATAGGATCATAAAAATCTCATCACAAAGAAGAGCTTTGAATCTCAATCTTATAAATGTCAATTCCGAAGAGAATTATTTCTAAAGTGAGCTAAAAAATCTGAGAAATCCAAGAGCTACTCATGTATTCATCTTATGTAAATTTCTTAAGATGAAAAACCAAGAAATACAAATAATATGGTAGCAAATCATGCATTTGGAAGATTTAAAATCATTTCGAACTTTCTTTTAATTAACTTATTCGTCATCCAATGTTAGAAGGTTTTTCATATCCAAATTTTTTTTAACCAAATTAACAATGTTATCTCTCCCTTTGTTATTATCAAAAAGAAATATAATGGTTTAATTTTTCTTTTACATCCATGTTCTAATTATGATCATAAGTACAAAGGAATCATGTTATTAAAGATGAAGGATCAAATCATAAGTGCTAAAAGATATGATTTAATTTAATAACTCTCATAACAAGAAATCATATGAGATCTAACTAATCTTGATTAAAAAATCTTAAATTATAATTGTCAAAATCATAAATCTCATTTTTAGCAAAATGAAAAAATCATAGAGGTTAAAATTTTGATTTTTATTAAAGATACTACAAGTCAAGGGAATGTTCACGATAAAGAAAATCTTATTTAATTTTAACTTATCACAAATTTGAGAAATATTAATTTGTTGATAAGTTATACCATTTATGAAAAGAACTCATAAACAAATATTGTCATGAAAAATATTAATATCAAATCATGAATGCCAAAAGACATGATTTATTTTGACAAATCTCATCTTAGATGACAAAAAGGAATTTTAGGAGATCAAATAATAAGAAGGGTCTTTGTTTATCAAGTTATAAAAATCAAGATAATGAGAAAGTTGCAAACTAGAAAGGACAAAGATCTTGATTCATATATAGGAAACTTCAATAATATTAGTTCATAAGAAGAATATCTAGTTATAAGATCTTAAATCTCCTAAATAGTAACCAATAAGAAAGATCATAGAAATTAGCATTTTGATTCCCATAAGAGATTTCTCAAGTCAATAAATCATGGGAAGGTTCAAGATTTAGTTAAGAAAAATTTCATTCAAATGTTAATCATAAAAATCATATTTATAGTTCAAATGGTATCACTTTATCTTTTATTGAAGGCTTGATATGATATAGATAATTTCAAAAAGAGTTTTCCCCTTTTTTAGTTGTTCCATGTAATTTCTTTTAAGAATGACTTCCAAATCTATCATGGTCATTTAAAATAAAAAAATCAAATTTATTTAAGAAAGAAATCATCAAGATTATTAGAATATAAAATTTTCAAATGAGTAAAATATTTTCAAATGAATTTATTATGATTACAACAAGATATTTTTAAACAAAATCTTTTAGTTTATTTTCAATCCAACGATTTTTCTTTGTTAAATGAGTATAATATGTTACTAAGAAAATTTTCTTCTCATTTAAAAAAAAATTAATTTTTCGACCACATTAGAAAATAAAGCATGAGTTCATATATCATTTTTTATTTTAAGTTCAAATTCAGTATTTAATCATTTCATTCAATTTTATCTCATGACAACGTACACTCGTTTAACCAGTACAAGTATATAAGAATAATCATAATCAAAATCTCTCTTTCATAGATTTGAATGTATATAATTTTCTATTAAAAATAGCTAAAGTTTCTTTGTTCTAATTTTAGCATGCTCTAGTTACGCAAAAGCCATGCACCATTGAGAGCAATCAAGATTAACTTTATAACCATGAGTTATCCAAAGATTCGTTACCAATATTTTATTTTTAATATTTTTTCTTGTTATTACTTAGGCTAGTAAGCTTGAAAGAGTGTTAGTTCTCAAGTCATGTGCCTTGAGCATTCACTTTAAAAAAATTATTTAGTGCTTCTAGCCTTTTTAGGAAGCAACTTTATAATATGAGAGGTTTTGATTTAGGTATCCATTTGAGTTTGGATCCCTAATGAAATGTTCTTCTTATTTTCTCTAATGACTTTAGATCGTTTATGATTTCTTTAGGAATACAAATTCATTTATGTGGACTATATTTCCTAAATGAACACTTATAAGTAAAGTGTCCACACTACCACAAAAATTACATCTATTTTCAGGCAAAGAATATAATGTAAGTCTTCTAATAAGGGTAGTTGGCTTATGATGAGTATTTACTCACAATGTCAATACATTCCTTATGAACATGACCCTTATCAACAAGGATCATGTTTATAGACTTACTGTCTATCTTAAGCCTTTTTAGAGTTTGTTATAGTTTGTCATTTTTTTATTTAATTACCTCTAGTGACTCACATTTAGAACAATAAATACATAATGTTGATGCATTATTCAAAGTTTCATGTTTGCAGAAAAGTAATGTATAATCTTTTTTAAGTGATTTATAAGTTTTGCTAGCCTTTTTATACTCATCAAATAATTCATGAAAGATATTTAATAATTCATCAAAAGTAAAAGATACATTGGAGGAATCACTTACCTTATTATTGATAGCCACAAGCACGAAATTCTTTACTTTTTCTTGATTGTGCTCTTCATCTTTGAAGTGCCTTAGCTTCTTACATTTATAGTAAGAGGTTTTATCAATTTTAAGTTTATTTTTATATTTTTTGTTAATATTCATTAATTTTTTTGGTTTTTTTGTCAAGAGTTCAAGTTCATAGTTCTCATCATTGGAGGTTTCACTCGAGGAGTCATATGTCGTTCTCAGTTCAAATTTCTTCATGTTCTTTGGAAGGTCATGTTCTTGTATTCTAAGTTCAGTATCTTTCTTATTCTTTGGAAGGTGTTATTGGGTTCTTAGTGTCAAATCCTTCATGTTTTTGAAAGGTGTTCTTCTTGTTCGTTTTTATAAGTCATTTCATTCATTGATTCATTTAATATAGTTGTGCTTCTATGTATGGTTTCTAATTTATGCCACATATCAAAAGGTGAATCACATATAGAAATCCAATCAAGCTCGTTTTTATCTAAAGCACAAAATAAAGCATTCATAGCTTTGGCATTTAAAGAAAACATATATTTTTCATGATCATTTCAATCATTTATTTGATTGGATAACTTCTGAAAATCATTTTTGATAATACACCATAAATCAAAATATAGCAAAATTAAGAAAATACGCATTCAAATTTTTCAAGAGGTGTATATCGTCCCATTGAACATAGGAGAACTTGTGATGCATTGACCCCTGTTAATACCATAATAAGCCATTTACTTACTTGGATGTTAATCCAATTAGTACAATGTGGCTCTAATACCAACTGTTAGGATCAATTAGCAATAAAAGGGGGGAGGGGTGGGGTGGTCTGAATTAATGCAAGTGTTGAAAACCTTAGTTTTAGAATACTTGTTTGAAATAAAATCAAAAATCGAAAGCATTTCATTTAAGTTGAATACATGAGCAATCAATACTAAGTTATTATCTTGCTTAAAGAAAGCTCAAGCAAGAATAGGTAAATTCAAAAAGGAAAGTTAAGGCTCATAGTTTATAATGGTTCGACCAAAACTTAACCTACGTCCACTTTTCAGAGTCCTCCTCCTTAAGGCCCACCGGTGTCCACTAGTGACCTTTTTTTGGTAAAGATCAAACTCTAACACTTCTCTCTCTCCTTTTCATAGGTTCAGGAGAGGAACCTTCTTACAAGAATCTTTCTTCCCTTAGTCTCTCTTTTCACTTGTAGCTTACAAGGGAAGCTCTCAAAATTTTTAAAACACTTTTCACAAGAATCTTCTTCCTTTTTCATTCACCACCTTACTTCTCAAAGCAATAAAACTTAGGGTATTTATAAACCCTAATTGGCTTCAGAAATTGAGCCAAAATCCAACCAATCCCAAAAATCTGAGTATTGGCAGTACTATTATCGGTGCCAATGGTACTATCACCAAAAGTACCCATAAAACAGGGGCGACGATGGTACTACTACTACTTGTGCGGTACTAGCATCGCCTACTGATGGTCTACCAAATGAACTCAACCTGAGTCCCATAAAATTCACTTTTTTAATATTTTTACATACCCAACTCGTACCTCCTATTGACCCCTTCCTAGGTCTACCAAATGAACTCAACCTGAGATCAACCTAACAAAGTGGACTTGGTTTACCTCACATTGAGTTAATTTGGATTCCTTCCAAATCTAACTCAATTTGGACTCTAAACCAAATTGATGCTAACTACAACAAACTAAGACATACAAATACAATCAATTTGATCAACATATCAAGTGACCTTCCTAACTCCCGACGATCTTCCCGGCAACCTCCGGCGAACTTCCGATGAGTCTCGGCATCTTCTAGTGAACCCCTGACGTATTCTCAGCAAGCTCCCGATCACCTTTGGTAAGCTCCCGACGAACTCCCGACAAACTCTCGATTACCTTCAGTGAACTCTCGATGAACTCCTAGCAAGCCCCCGATCACCCTCGGTGAGCTTCGAGCGAACTCTAGTAAGGCCCATATACCTTCGGCGAGTTTCCGACGAACTCCCAGCAAGCCCCCGATAACTTCAGCGAGCTTCCGGCGATCTCCCGGCGAGTTCCCACTACATCATCTGAACCTCGGCTCGATGCCTGAGCTTGACTCCGGCCCAACATATGATTATAGTATGTTGTCATAGTTAATCCTACATCATTCATCTCTAACACACAATCAAACACCCATTAATTGATTTCATCATCAAAATTCGAGATTCAACTATTTGGCTAATACGACAATAAGAAATTGACGAAGATAGTAGCAAGGATAAATGCGGGTAGAGATAGCAATATGGTGACAATAGTAGATGTAGTAGATGCAGCGATATTGCAACGAAGATGAAAGATCAGTGCAATAATTTTACGACGAAGATAAGAGGTGGATGCATTAATTTGCAACAAGGATAGATGCAACAATTTTTTGTCGTAGATAAGTATAGATGTAGTAGTGGTAAGTATTGCAACAAGGGGGAAGCATTACCAGATCTGACTGTGAGATAGATGGCAGCAACACCTCTAGGGTTGGCTATAGTGGGTGATGAAGACGGAGTAGGTAGCGACAGTAGCAGATGAGGAATCGGCTGCAGAGGATGGTGGTGGGGATTGTTGGGAAACCTTAGTGGGAGCATCACATGCCCAGTGGAAATCAAAACAAAAACCAGTTTCCTATGCAAATCAAATCATCGTGCAAAAGATTGGGGTCACGAAAAAAATAAAAAAATTAAAAAATCATGATACGTGAGAGATTGATTTTACCTAGGGAGATCGTATATCCATGTATTTCCAGATCCGGATGGAGAGGATGAAGAAGGTCAAGCATCCTCCTCTATAGCAGTATCCACACAATAGATCTTTACAGCGAAACTCCTCCAATCTGATCTCACAACTCTTGTGCAGAGGGAGGGAGGAGAATAGGAGGCGGTGGCTAAGGCTGCAACCTATCAACCATGAGTCTCCCCTCCTATTTATAGAGAGCCACCAAAAACCCTAAGGCTCCTACCGTAGTAGGTATTGGATCTTTATCCAATTACTCACTAACCTTGTATTATTGGATCTCTATCCAATAATCTCCTTAGGCCTCTAATTGGGTCTTAATCAAGGAGCCCATCAGCGTAGGGTCTCATCTAATGAGAATAAGGGCTAATTGGATCTTTATCCAATCCTCTATTCGCTAAAGCATCCATCATATGTGTGTGACCCTCTAGGCTCGATACCGAGCTGGTTGTGAGTTGCTCCCATCAGAACTCCTTCTGATATAGTGAATTATTATCTCCATAATAATTCACTCGACTCATCGACTATAGACGTACTAGGCCACTACGCCATAGTCTCTAGATGGTACAGGGGATCAAATCCATCAGACATATCTGTCCACAGTTACCGTGTATCTATAATCCCTCATCCACTAATATCCCAGAGATCGTATATTAGACATGCTACTGTCAGGTCACATATGGAATCAATTTATCTTCCTCTAATTA
This sequence comes from Ensete ventricosum, assembly GCA_029747655.1. Lineage (NCBI taxonomy): Eukaryota > Viridiplantae > Streptophyta > Magnoliopsida > Zingiberales > Musaceae > Ensete > Ensete ventricosum. The sequence goes on along the minus strand of JAQQAF010000007.1, from coordinate 23,502,391 downwards.
TATTCTACCGAAGAACTCTTTTTCTCTTAATTTGAATGACCATAGCCAGGGATTTGTTTGAGCAAGCACATATGGGATATTCCTCTCGTGATACCGAGAGTGGATGATCCTCTATTGATATTCAATTGTCTTTGTAAGGTTGACTACCAATCTCGATAACCGGTTATACCAAATCTGAAACTTTCCAAATCTGTAAGTCTGACATCAAAGAAAGGAGTATTCATACAAGGCATCCTTGGTGTCTCAAGTCAAAGGACCAAATACATAAATGAGACTATGAATCGCTGTCTGACATTAGGTATCATCAACCATACAACATTCCATAAGCGTATCAATTAGTGAACTCATTCTCCAATGAGCACATGTACTATATCTTTAGTGTCTCCACATAAGTGGCTATGAGATCAGTTGCCTCCATCATATGGATGGGTATATAGTACATCGATCTGTCCAATTATCTCGATGTCCCTCTCGAGTAATTTAGGATCTGTATTTAAAGGTGAATTAATCTCATTATCGTGATCTCATCACAATCCGATTCCCATTGCATAGAACCAAGGACATCACAATGTATATATTATAGATAATATAGTATGAGAATATACTAATAATAATCTAAAGCAAAAAATATCGTGTAGCATGTCACACGTGCCATCACTCACATGATTGGCTTGCAGGGCACTTGTAACCAGCAGGGATGGTGATGGCAGTGACAAGGGTGGAAGAACAGCGAGACACTAAAAACGGCATGGAGCAAAACATACTATGGGAATTTTAAGTTCCTTCTTAGGCCATATGATTTCAAGCAAGGGCATCTCTGTTGATCCAAAGAAAGTTAAAGCAGTAGTTAAGTGGGAAGTACAGATAAATGTAACTGAAGTTATAAGTTTCTTGGGCATAGCAGGTTATTATAGGAGATTTATGGAGGGCTTTTCTTGAATTGCTAACCCCCTCACCCAGCTAACTCAAAAGAATGTGAGATTTGAATGGGTTGATGAATGTGAACAAAGCTTTCAAGAGTTAAAAAGAAGATTGACTAGTGCTCCTATTCTCACAATTCCTAGTGGTAACGAAGGATTTGTAGTTTACACCGATGCTTCAAGGAAGGGCCTTGGATGTATTTTGATGCAAGAAGGGAAAGTAATTGCCTATGCTTCTAGACACCTGAATAGTTATGAACTAAATTATCCAACCCATGATTTGGAGTTAGCAGCAATTATTTTTGTACTGAAGATTTGGAGACACTATTTATATGGGCGGACGTTTGAAATATTTACCGATCACAAGAGTCTAAAGTATATTTTTACTCAAAAGGAGTTAAATATGAGGCAACGAAGATGGGTATAACTTTTAAAGGATTATGATTATACCATCCGATATCATCCGAGTAAGGCCAATGTTGTAGCTGATGCACTTAGTAGAAAATCTGTATATTTTATGGCTAGTTTGGTTATGAAGCAATGGGGATTATTAGAAGAAAATGGTGATGAGAATTCTATCAGAAATGAGCAAAACTCAATGATATTGATGGCCTCTATCCAGGTTCAATCTGATTTCATTCAGCAAAATTAAAGAGAGACAGATATGAGATCCATGTTTAATACACTTGAGGAAAGAAGTAGAAAAGGGATCAAAGCCCGATTTTCGTGTTTCAGAGGATGGCCTATTGAGAATGGGGAATAGAGTATGTGTTCTAGATGACCCAAATATCAAGGATCAAATCCTCAATGAAGGTTATAGTTTCAAATTCACCTTACATCCGGGTAGCACGAAAATATATAAAGATCTTAAAAGTCATTACTGGTGGGAAGGCTTAAAAAAGGAGATTGCAATATATGTATCAAAATGTTTAACTTGCCAGTAAATCAAAGTTAAACACCAAAGACCTGGAGGATTGTTACAACCTTTAGATATTCCTGAATGGAAATGGGAAAGTATCACAATGGATTTTATTTCAGGTCTACCTAGAACCTCCAGAAGGCATGATGCTATATGGGTGATTATTGATAGGTTCACCAAATTGACACATTTCCTACTGATCAATATGACATGTTCTATGGATAGACTTGTTGAATTATATATTGGTGAAATAGTAAGACTTCATGGTGTTCCAAAGGAGATCATCTATGATAGAGACCCAGATTCCTTTCTAGATTATGGAGAAGATTACAGGAATCTTTGGGCACTAAAGTCAAGTTTAGCACTGCTTATCACCCTCAAACCGATAGTCAATAAAAAAGAACAATTCAAACACTTGAGGATTTACTTAGAGCATATATCATGAATTTGAAAGGTGAGTGGGATAAAGATTTAGGGGAAGGGGGTGCTTGAAATCACATGGCCTAACAGATAGAAAACTCTGCTAGACTTGTGCAAAGTTGGAACTTGTGTGCTAGGTACCTAAGCAAACTCGGAATCTAGATTGGTGCTTGAGCTAGGTTCTCCAACCTCGCTCAACTCTATCTCACTCCCATTGTTTCTACTAAGAATATGTTCCTTCTCAAGGAACACAACTCTCTTAGCAACAAAGACCTTTCGATCCTTGGGATGATAGAAATAATACCCACAAGTTTCCTTAGGGTATCCCATGAACTTACACCATTTTGTCCATGATTCCAACTTGTCGGGATTGTATCTTTTAACGTGGGCAAGATAGTCTCAAATCTTAACTATCCCATCTTAAGATCAGGCTTCTTTTTTTTTCATATCTCATATAGTGTAGACACTATCGACTTTGATGGAACTCTGTTGGGAAGATAAGCTACGGTCTCTAGGGCGTATCCCTAGAATGAGACGGGTAGGTCAACGAAACTTATCATGGATCGCACCATGTCTAACAGTGTGTGATTCCTCCTTTTTGATACATCATTGAGCTGAGGTGTATAAGGAGGTGTCCACTAGGATAGAATTCCATTATCCTTGAGAAAATGTGTGAACTCCCTACTTAAGTACTCTCCTTCTCAATCTGATCAAAGAGTCTTAATACTCTTTCTAATCTGGTTCTCGACTTTATTCTTATATTCCCTAAATTTCTCAAAAGCCTTGGACTTGAACTTCATCAATGAATGTAATGAAGTATGAGTAACCAGCTATAGCCTGAGTCAACAATGGACCACATACATCACTATGTACGAGTTCTAACAACTTAGTGGCTCTCTCTCCAGTTCCACTAAAAGGAGAGTTGGTCATCTTTCCACGAAGATAAGTTTCAGAAGTTGCATATGACTTATAGTCAAATGGATCTAAGTATCCATCTTTCAATAACTTTTAAATCCTTCCCTCATGTATGTGACTTAGCCTACAATGTCATAGGTATACATTGTTCACCTCATCTCTTTTCCTCTTAGACATAGTTATATTCATGATATGTGGAGAAGCGTGTAATACATAAAAGTCATTTATCAGTGTCCCTCTAGTGATGATCTCATCATTCATAATTATTGAACAACTATTGTTCTCAAAAACTATTTTATATCCACTAATTATCCAACAAGAGATGGATATAATGTTTTTGATAATAGAGGAAACAAAATAGCATGCATCCAATGCAATGATAGCTCCACTAGACAGATGTAATGTGACCTCCCCAAAGGCAACTACAGTAACTCTTGCTCCATTCCTCATCTTGAGGTTAATCTCGCCTCTAGCCAATCTCCTAGGTCTTGCCAGAAATTGTAATGAATTACAAATATGATAAGCACTCCCAATATCCAATACCCATGTGTTATCATAAAAATCTGACAAGTGAAGACTGATCATGAATATACCTAAAGCTTCTCCGATCTTTTATTTCACCTTATCTGCAAGGTAGTCCTTGTAGTTCCTCTTCCAATCTCGTCTTGATCATAGTGGAAGCATTGTCCTTTGTCCTTTGTCGGATCTTTCTTGGCAACCTTTGTCTTACCTGGTCATTTTTTTTTTTGCCTATGCCCTTCTTAAGGGTCTTACTAGCCTTTCTTTTCTTCTTGGTCTCACCAATATAGAGAACTGGCTTCTTTTTCTTGATGACACTCTCAGCTTCTCTCAGCATATTGAGAAGCTCAAGGAGAGTCACCTCAAACATCCTCATGTTAAAATTCATGATGAAGTTAGAAAAGGAACTTGGTATGGACTAAAGAATAAGATCAACACACATGTTATCCTCTATAACTATTCCTAGACCTGTGAGTTACCTGATCACTCTATCATCTTTCGAACATGGTTCTCAACCGATATCCCTTCTGTCATCCTGGCTTGGAAGAGTCTCTTGGATATCTTATATCTTTGAGTACTTTCCTATTTCTCAAACAACTAGCGGAGATTAAGAAGGATAGTATCTGCATCCATGCTCTCATATTGCCTTTGTAACTTAGGAGTTATGGAGGCCAACATATAACATTTTGCCAAATAGAATCATCTATATACTTCATATAGTGAGCAATCTTATCCTCGCTTGCCCCTTCTTCTGGTGTAGGCACAATTGTATCAAGGACATATACGATTTTCTCCGCCAAGAGAATAATTCTTAAATTACGGAGCCAATCCATGTAGTTTGGACCAATGAGGCAATTGACATCAAGTATGCCATGGAAGGGGTTTGTGAGTGACATGTTTTTGACAAACAACATATAGTACAAATAAATAATATGCATATTTTGTAGAAAAACTAATTAAGATATGAACTTCTACCTTAATGTACTCTCACTATTTTCCTAGCGTATCACGTGACACCCTCGACACGTAAGACGAAAGTCTTTAGCAGACTCCTAGTGGGGATCGAGATCCAATTGGTGTCTTAATGCAACATTGAGGGACTCGACCAATTACACTAAGCCCAAAAGGTAGGAAACTCTTGCCAATCACAACTCTTTATGATTTCCGTCATGTTCGACCTCCGAATTATCATGGTCTCGAGGGACTTGACTAACCATGATGTTAGTTAAGTGATCACCATCTTTATAAGATGAATCTGATTTGATGATATACCCTCGAGGGACTCGACCAAGCATACCATGTCCTCAGGTCATCAGTGACATCTCTATGTCGTAGGCAAGATCTTGATCATGTAGATAGGTGAGCCTTGAGGGACTCGACTAACTCAACCTATGTCGTAATTCAATTTCTTCCTATAACGATGGAAGGCCACGTGGGTCAATCTATTGCCTCTCGCTTATCGACTTAATATTATAGTAGGAGGGATTTTTATTTATATCAGTCTCCTAATATGTCATGTCATACCCATCCATATTTAATATATATCTACATCGCATGTAATATATATATATATATATATATATAGTAGGTGTATAACACATCACATATGCAAGCCACACAGGATGATCATGAGCTATCACCTATTATGATTAAGCCCAAGCCAATGGGCCTAATCACTCACAATATGATTTATGTGTGCATCACCATGTGTTGTGATATCCTACCATGGCATCGTGGGTCGCACTGTCACCTCCATGCTCTCGCAGTGCCTCTCCACGTAATTACAAAATAATCACAAATACGCAGACCCGATAATAAATGAAAAAAATAGAGGCTCGCAGACCCCAATAATAATAATAATAATAATAATAATCATAATTACACACATCACAACACATGACTTATGATCATTCATACATCACATGTAATTCACATCACTTGAAGGATTACTAGATATATAATAATTAATTAAATTATTTAATTAATTATTTTTTTAGAAATTAAGATATGCTTGGAATTTCTAGAATTGTCAAGGGCATTTTCAGAATTCTAGAAAAGAGGACAATCCTTAGAATTTCTAGAATTATTATGGGGGTTTTCGGTATTCTGGGCATAGGACAGAAACTGGAATTTCTCAAATTTTAAGGGGCAAAAACATTCATTTACCGAAAAGAAAACCCTAACCCTTTTTGCCCTCATCCAACGGCTGCCTTGCCCATGGGCGGCTGCCCCTGCGGTAGACATCGTGCCCGTAGGCGATGCCTTTGTGGGCGCTGCCCCTCTGTAGGTTGGCCGCGGGCGCTGCCCCTGTGGCTTGGCCATGGGTGAGCGCTGCCCCTTGCGGGCTGACTGCCGATGGTTATCCTTGTTAGCGGCCTTGGCCGCTTATGATCGCCCAAGTAAGGGCTTGACCATGGCTGGCCGCCCCTTCAAAGGGCCTGGCCGTGACCGGCCGCCCCCTTTTTTCCCGGCCTTTGCTGTAAAAATGCAGCAAGAACGCGTAGAATAGTTCTACATGATTCAATCTCATCACACGTAGTTTAAAACCAATCTTCACACAAAAAACTGGCTCTGATACCACTATTGGGAAACCTCAATGGGAGCATCACACTACGTAGTAGAAATCAAAACAAAACAGGTTTCCCACGTGGATCAAATCATCTTGCAAAAGATTGAGTCGTGAGAAAACTAAAAAAACTGTATCATGTGATAGATTGATTACCTAGGATGATTGGATACCCTTGTTTTCAAAGATCCAGATGGAGAGGGTGAAGAAGGTCAAGCGTCATCATCTCTAGCAATATCCACATAATAGATCTCTACAACGAAACTCCTCCAATCTGATCTTGCAACTCTGGCGCAGAGGGAGGGAGGAGAATAGGAGGGGGTGGCCAAGGCTGCAGCCTATCAACCATGAACCTCCAAAAACCCTAGGGGTCTTGTCTTAGTGGGTATTGGATCTCCATCCAATTACCCACTGACCTTACATTATTGAATATCTATCCAATAATCTCCTTTGGCCTCTAATTGGGCCTCATGAAAGGAGCCCATCAGTGTAGGGTCTCATCTAATGAGAATAGGAACTAATTGGATCTCTATCCAAATCTCTATTCGCTGAAGCATCCATCATATGTGTGTGACCCTCTAGGCCCGATACCGAGATGGCTGTGAGTCACTCCCATCAGAACTCCTTATGATATAGTAAGTTATTATCCCCGTAATAATTCATTCGACTCATCGACTATGAAGGTACTATGCCACTACGCTATAGTCCCCAAACGATATAGGGGGATCAAATCCATCAGACCTATCTGTCTACAGTTACCGTGTATCTATAATCCATCATCCAACTAATATCCTAGAGATCGTATATTGCACATGATACTGTCAGGTCACATACGAAATCTGTCTGAGACTCGCTCTAATCAGATTCTCCTAGAGAACTCCTTTTTTCTCAATACGAATGACCCTGGCCAGGGATTTGTCTGAACAAGCACATATGAGATATTCCTCTTGTGATACCGAGAGTGGATGATACTTTATTAACACTCAGTTGCCTTTGTAAGGTTGGCTACTAATCCTGATAACCAGTTGTACTAGATTTAAAACTTTTCAAACCTGTAAGTCTAGCATCAAAGAAAGGAGTACTTAAACAAGACATCATTGGTGTCTCAAGTCTAAGAACCAGATGCATAACTTGGACTATGAAATTGCTGTCTAACATTATGTATCATTAACCATATATTATTCCGTAAGTGGATCAATCAGTGAACTTATTCTCCAATGAGCACTTGTATTATATCCGTAGTGTCTCCACACAAGTGGCTATGAGACCAGCCACCTCTATCATTTGGATTGGTATATAGTACATCAGTTTGTCCGGTTATGTCGATATCCCTCTCAAGTAACCTATGACCGGGATTATTCAGGATCTGTGTTTAAAGGTAAATTGATCTCATTATTATGATCTCATCACGATCTGATTCCCATTGAACAGAACCAAAGACATCACAATATATATATATATGCAACATATAATATAATGGAAGAATATATCATATACGCAAAAAGATCATGTAGCATGTCATATGTGTCATCACTCACGTAATTGGTTTGTAGGGCACTTGTAACCAACAATAATAGCCTTCTCGTAGGTTTAAAGATCAATATCCTGAGTGTGCTCTCTACTGATATGTCCCACATATCTCTTAGGAGGATAAGATACTCCGCAGACATGCATAAAGTTGGAACTTGTTTGCTATGTACCTGAATAGATTCGGTCTTTAGAACGGTGCTTGAGCTAATTCTCCAACCTTGCTCAACTCTATCACACTCCCACTGTTTGCACCAAGAATATGATCATTCTCGAGGAACACAATCCTCTTGGCAATAAAGACCTTATGGTCCTCGAGATGATAAAAATAATGTCGCTAAGTTTCTTTGGGGTATCCCATGAACTTGCACTACTCCATCCTTGATTCCAACTTGTTAGGGTTGTGTTTTCTAAGGTGGGTAGGGCAGCCCCAAATCTTAACAACCTTAAGATCGGGCTTCTTCCCTTTCCATATATCATATGGTGTAGACACTACCAACCTAGATTGAATGCATCATGGATCGCACCATGTCTAAGATGGTGAATCTTGAATTTTGATGATGAAATCAATTGATGAAAGTTTAATCTAACATGTGTGTGTTAGAGGAAGTATTACAGGTCTAACTATGATAGAGGAATTGAGTTACAGTAAAATGTTGGGCCAAGATCAAGCTTGGGCATCGGGCCAAGGTCCGAACGATACAGTGGGACCTCGCCGAGAGTTCACTAGGAGTTCGCCGAAGGGAGCGGGAAGCTCATTGGGAACATGCTGGGAGATCGCTGGAAGAAGACCATAAGACTCACTGCAAGAATACTGGAGGCTGTCGAATTAGCGAAAGTTAGGTCATTATTTAGCTTGATGGTCATTATGGTTGTAATAATTGAGTCGTAGTTAGGGGAGACATGGGCAGCATAATAGTGTGACAGGCTACACCTTTGGCTGCCCCTTCCTATTCTCCTCCCTCCTTCATCTTCTCAACCGACCAGCCCCTCCCTGCTACAAGAGGATAGCGAAAAAGATATCAAATCTTCATTCACATTCGCTGCAAGAAGGTGTGCAAGAGTTACAAGATTTTGGCTACGATCATAGGAGCATCACTGCAACAATCCATCGTGTTGATACTGCTAGAGAGGAGAAAATTTGACCTCCTTCATCCTCTCTAATTGGATATAAAATTTCAAAGATATACGATCTCTAGGTAATCAATCTCATACTAGTCACAGTTTTTAATTTTTATGGGTTTTTGTGCACCAATCTTTGCACGATGATATGATAAACGTGGGAAACCAATTTTATTTTATTTTTTTGCTATGTATGTAATGCTCTCTAAAGGTTTCGTTGCAGTCACATACAAAAAGGATGCAAATAAAAATGATAAAAATATAATTTTACTATCTTTTAATTATTAATTTTATATAAACTTCCCTGATCAATTTCCTCTTTCCCTCCTCGTTCTAATCTATTCGCCTGCCGGACCTGCTCGCCCACTATACTCGCTCGCCCGTCGCACCTGCTCACTTGTCACTCACTCGCTGCACCTGCTCACCCATCACACCTGCTCACTCATCGATTGTCGCTTGCCCGCCGCACCTGCTTGCCCGTCACACCCGCTCGCCCATCGCACCGCTCGATCGTCGCTCGCCTACCGCACCTGCTCACTCACCGCTCGCCCGTTGCCCCTCTTTCCAACCTACTCCCCCGCACCTGCTCGCTCATCACTCCTCTTTCCAACTTCTCACTCGTCACCCCATCATCCCTGCCCTAGTCGATGTTGGCCTCGTATGCTACATTATTATATACTTGCATGATGCATTATTATGAAGCTTTCATAAATTCACCAATCTTCTTCATGCAATTAAATCTCCAAAATTGACAGGATTAAATGAACTATTCTCGATATTCTAGTGTGCGATTATGAATAACAAATAGAGATTTTTTTGAACTGATTATTATATTTTATATGTGTATTTAGTTATAATTTCTACTACAAATATAGCATAAGGTGTCATCTCTAAAGGTAGACAAGTTAACAGAAATAGGAAATTGATAGGAAACCATCACTATGAGTCAAACTCCAATTAGGCATGACAAAGTTCATGAACCAATAAGCATTGTTGTTGGGTGATCCATCATACCCGAGGAATCAACACGACATGGTTCAGCCCGCATGCGCAGGAGCGAGTCAATCGGGCTGCATACTCTGGGGAGTAGTGGTCGTTCTAAGGCTCTTCCTCATTGAGTGGTCGGGTACCTACAAGGAAAGATCATCGTCAGGAGGAGAGCCTCCCGACTAGGTCCCTCTGATGGCTAAGTTAGCTTTATGGATGAGAATATCTTCGGCGCCTCTCCAACGGCGGAGCTTCTACTCTATTTTTCAAGATAAGAAAGGGGATCTCCCCTGAGGTCCCCCAGGGGGTTCTTTTTATACTTGTGCGTCAGTAGCCCATTGTATCTTACCCATACATCTCTGCAGCACCCTCTGCTGAGGTCTTTAATGTTGCTGGCACAGCCAACGGCCACCCAGGCTGCGGCCAGTGTATGGTGTGTCATTTCAGCTCTGCTATCGTACGGTCTCTTTAGATTCTTTGAGATCTAGTGGCGATCGCGCGGCGGCCGACGATGGTGCGCACTGGGCTCATCGCCTTGTGGCGCATCGCTCATGTGTATCGGAGAGTGGATCGTACCTCTAGTCAAACAGTCCTGCTTTACGTCGTGTCAATCAGGCCATATCATTCAGTTCAGGTGGGGGCCCATTATTATCCCTACCATTCTCCCCACCTCCACCCCCCCCCCCGGGGTGGAGGCTTCCCTGAGGCTTTGCAAAGGCACGGGGAAGGGTCCATTGAATGCGGAGTTGTGAGAGTGATTTGCATGCCCCTTCGAGGACATGGCACCTTAATTACCGATCGGTCATGCGTTAGCATGGTCGTCGGGTAACCATTGGGTTTTGTAAGGGAAACCTTCAGGGGAGGTGAAGGTTTGCTTGGAAATACTCAGGACTGAGCCCCTAGGCGAGGTTGAGAGCTCGCTTGTAGATGCTCGAAACTTAGAGCCCTTAGGCGAGGCCAAGAGCTCGCTTGTAGATGCTCGGGACTGAAAGCCCTTAGGTGAGGGTGAGAGCTCGTTTGTAGATGCTCGGGATTGAAAGCCCTTGGCAAGGCCGAGAGCTCACATGTAGATGCTCGGGACTGAAAGCCCAGTGAGGCCGAGAGCTTGTTTGTAGATGCTCGGGACTAAAAGCCCTTGGACGAGGCTGATGATGATTACAAGTGTCATGCAAGCCAATCACATGAGTGATGGCACGTGTGACACACTGTGTGATCTTTTTGCTTATAATTAATATTGGTATATTCTCACATTATCTGTTACATATATATTGTGATGTCCTTGGTTCTGTACAATGGGAGTCGGATCGTGATGAGATCATGATAATGAGATCGATTCACCTTTAAACATAGATCCTAAATAATCCCGATCATAGGTTGCTCAAGAGGGACATTGAGATAACGGGACAGATAGATTTACTATATACTCGTCCATATGATGGAGGCGGCTGATCTCATAGCCACTTGTGTGGAGACACTAAGGATATAGTACAAGTGTGTATTAGAGAATGAGTTCACTGATAGATCTGCTTATGGAATGTTGTATGGTTAATGATACCTAATGTCAGACAGTGATTCCATAGTCTTAGTTGTGTATCTGGTCCTTAGTCTTGAGACACCAAGGATGCCTTGTATGAGTACTCTTTTCTTTGATGCCAGACTTACAAGTTTGGAATGCTCCAGATCTAGTACAACCGATTATCGGGATTGGTAGCCAACTTTACGAAGGCAATTGAGTGTCAATAGAGGATCATTCACTCTTAGTATTACGAGTGGAATATCTCATATGTGCTTACTCAGATAAATCCCTGGCCAGGGTCATTCAGATTGAGAGAGGAGTTCTCCGGTAGAATCCAATTAGAGTAAGATAAACTGATTCCATATATAACCTGATAGTACCATATCCAATATACTATCTCTAGGATATTATTTGGATGAGGGATTATAGATACATGATAATTGTGGACAGAAAGGTCTGATGGATTTGATCCCCCTATATCGTCTGGGGACTATGGCGTAGTGGCCTAGTACGTCCACAGTCGATGAGTCGAGTGAATTATTATGGGGATAATAATTCACTATATCAGAAAGAGTTCTGATGAGAGTGACTCATGGCCAACTCGGTATCGGGCCTAGAGGGTCACACACATATGGTGGATGCTTCAGCGAATAGAGGATTGGATGGAGATCCAATTAGTCCTTATTCTCATTAGATGAGACTCTATGCTGATGGGCTCCTTGATTAAGGCTCAATTAGAGGCCTAAGGAGATTATTAGATAGAGATCCAATAATACAAGGTTAGTGGGTAATTGGATGGAGATCCAATACCCACTAAGGTAGGAGGAGCCCTAGGGTTTTTGGTGGCTCTCTATAAATAGGAGGGGAGACTCATGGTTGATAGGCTGCAGCTTTAGCCACCACCTTCTATTCTCCTCCCTCCCTCTGAGCAAGAGTTGCAAGATCGGATTGGAGGAGTTTTGCTGCAGAGATCTATTATTTGGATACCGCTAGAGAGGAGGACACTTGACCTCCTTTATCTTCTCCATCCGGATCTGGAATACAGGGATATACGATCTCCATAGGTAAAATCAATCTCTTACACATCGTAGTTTTTTTATTTTTATGATTTTTCTCCTAACCCCAATCTTTTGCATGACAATTTGATCTGCATGGGAAATCGGTTTTTGTTTTGATTTCCGCTGCGCATGTGATGCACCCGCTGAGGTTTCCCAACAGTGGTATCAAAACCAAGGTTTTCATGCGAAAGATTGGTTTTAAACTGCATGTGATGAGATTGTATCACGTAGAATCGTTCTACGCGTTCTTGCTATATTTTCGCAGCAAAGGTAGCGAGGAGGTGGGGCGGCCAGCCCCCATGCAAGGTCGGCCACCCACGGCCAGGCCACGATCAAGACCAGCCCGCAAGGGCCTCCCCTCCGCAGGGGCGGCGCCTACGGGCATGACGGGCTGCGGCTAGCCCGCGAGGGTAGCGGCCGCCCGCAGCACGTCCGCAAAGGGGCAGGCTGCAGGGCGGGGCACGCAAGTGGCGGCCGCTAGCGGCCAGCCCGCGGTGTGCCTGCAAGGGGGACGGCCGCCAGCGACCAGCTCGCAAGGGGGACGGCCGCCAGCGACCAGCCCGCAAGGGGCTATCGCCCGCGGCCAACCCTACCGCCTGCGCAAGGGCAGCGACGGCGGCGGTGACGCAGTGGGCGGCAAGGAGAGGGCTATGAAATCCTTTTGAGAAAAGGATGATCTTGCCCCTCTAAATTTCAAAAATTTCGAGGACTGTCCTCATGTACAAAATTCTAAAAATGCCCTCAATAATTTTGAAAATTCTTAGGACTGTCCTCTAATCCAGAATTATGAAAATACTCTCAATAATTTTAGAAACTCCAAGGACTATCCTCTCATCCAGAATTATGAAAATACCCTTGATAATTATAGAAATTCTGAGGACTATCCTCTCATCCATAATTACAAAAATACCCTTGATAATTCGAGAAATTTTGAGTATGTCCTGATTTCTAGAAAAATAATTAATTAAATAGTTTAATTAATTATTATATAAATCTAGTAATTCTACATATGATGTGATGTACATGTGATGTATAATGTGGATGGATGATCATGACCCATATGTTGTGATGTGTATAATTATGATTATTATTATTATTGGGGCCTACGAGCCTACGTTTTTCTCATTTATTGTTGGGCCTACGTGCCAGTGATTATTTGTAATTACATGGAGAGGCGCAACGAGAGCGTGGAGGTTACAGCGGGACCCATGATGCCGTGGCGGGAGATCACGACGCATGGTGATGCGACGACCCGACGGAATCGTTGATGACGAGATCAACAATCATAGGCATGGAGATGTGCCAATGCACACATAGATCCTATTATGAGTGATTAGGCCCATTAGCTCGGGCTTAATCATATTAGGTGATGACTCATGATCATCCGGTATGGCTTGCATATGTGATGTTATACACCTATTAGATATATGCATATATATATTTTCATGCGATGTAGATATATATTAAATATGTATGTGTGTGACATGACATATTAGGAGATCGATACAAAACAAAATCCCCTCCTACGATAATATTAAGTCGGTAAGCGTGAGGCAATAAGATTGACCCACGTGGCCTTCCATCGTTATAGGAAGAAATTGAATCACGACATAGGTTGAGTTGGTCGAGTCCCTCGAGGCCCACCTATCTATGTGATCGAGATCTTGCCTACGACATAGAGATGTCACCGGTCACCTGAGGACATGGTATGCTTGGTCGAGTCCCTCGATGGCATATCATCGAATCAGACTCATCTTGTAACGATGGTGATGACTTAACTGAACGTCATGGTCGGTCGAGTCCCTCGAGACTATGATGATTCAGAGGCCGAACATGACGAGAATCATAAGGAGTTGTGATTGGCAAGAGTTGCCTACCTTTTGGGCTTAGTGTAATTTGTCGAGTCCATCGAGGTTGCACTTAGATGCCAATTGGATCATGATCCCCACTAGGAGTCTGTCGGAGACTTCCGTCTCACGTGTCGAGGGTGTCTCGTGATTCACTAAGAAAATAGTGGGAGTACATTAAGATAGAAGTCCATATCTTAATTAGTATTTTCTGTAAAGTCTACATGTTATTTAATTTATGTTATATCTTATTTATCGCTTGCAAAACTCTTACGTGGCATACTTGATGCCAACCGCCTTATTGGTCCAAAAGCTCCACAATTTGAGAATTGTTCTTACGGAAGAGAAAATTGTATATGTCCTTAACATGATCTTATATTTCAATCCCTACCAGATTCCTTTTCATTGTTCATTATTAACTTTAATATAAACAAGTTTGAGATGACTCTCCGTGAGCTCCTCAATATGTTGAGGGAAGCTGAGAGTGCCATCAAGAAGGAGAAGCCAGTTCTCTATATTGGTGAGACCAAAAAGAAAAGGAAGGCTAGCAAGACCCTTAAGAAGGGCAAAGGCAAAGAAAGACCAAGGCAAAGGTTGCCAAGAAATACTCGGGAAAGGATAAAGGACAAAGCTTCCACTATGGCCAAGACAGACATTGGAAGAGGAACTGCAAGGACTACCTTATAGAGAAGGCGAGACAGAAGCTTGGAGAAGCTTCAAGTATATTCATGATCAGTCTCCACTTGTCAGATTTTCATGATAACACATGAGTATTGGATACCGGGAGTAATTATCATATCTGCAATTCATTGCAGGTTATGGCAAGACCTAGGAGATTGGCTAGAGGCGAGATGGACCTCAAGATGGGCAATGGAGCAAGAGTTGCTGCAGTTGCTGTTGGAGAGGTCACCCTACATCTGCTTGGTGGAGCTATAATTACATTAGATGTATGATATTTTGTTCCCTCTATTATCAAAAATATTATTTCTATCTTCTTGTTTGACAATTAATGGGTATAAATTAATTTTTTAGAATAATAATTATTTAATAATTATGAATGATGAGATCATCACTAGAGGGACTCTTATAAATGGCTTATATGTGTTAGACACTTCTCCATATATTATGAATATAAATATATCTAAGAGGAAAAGAGATGAGGTGAATAATGCATACCTATGACATTATAGGTTAGGTCATATACATGAGGGAAGGATTCAAAAGTTGCTGAAAGACGAATACTTAGATCCATTTGACTATGAGACATATGCAACTTACGAACCTTGCCTTCGTAGGAAGATAACCAACTCTCCTTTTAGTGGAACTGGAGAGAGAGCCATTGAGTTATTGGAACTCATACATAGTGATGTATGT
Organism: Ensete ventricosum; assembly: GCA_029747655.1. Classification (NCBI taxonomy): domain Eukaryota; kingdom Viridiplantae; phylum Streptophyta; class Magnoliopsida; order Zingiberales; family Musaceae; genus Ensete; species Ensete ventricosum. The sequence continues at coordinate 23,486,701 of JAQQAF010000007.1, read as the reverse complement.
GGTCCCATGTCGACTTAGGCTATAGGTGGTTACACATATTTTATTACATTCACTGATATTTTTTCTAGGTATGGACATGTGTACTTAATGAAGTACAAATTTGAGGCCTTCGAGAAATTCAGGGAATATAAGAATGAGATAGAGAACCAAATTGGAAAGAGTATTAAGACTCTTCGATCAGATCGAGGAGGAAAGTACTTGAGTACGGAGTTCACCCATTTCCTCAGGGACAATGAGATTTTATCCCAATGGACACCTCCTTATACACCTCAGCTTAATGGTGTATCAGAAATGAGGAATCGTACGCTGTTAGACATGGTGCGGTCCATGATGAGTTTCGCTAACCTACCCATCTCATTTTGGGGGTACGCCCTAGAGACTGTAGTTTACCTTCTTAACAGCGTTCCATCAAAGTTGGTAGTGTCTACACCATATGAGATATGGAAAGGAAAGAAGCATGATCTTAAGGTGGTTAAGATTTGGGGCTGTCCTGCCCACGTTAGAAGACACAACCCCGACAAGTTAGAATCAAGGATGAAATAGTGCACGTTCGTAGGATACCCTAAGGAGACTTTGGGGTATTATTTCCATCATCCCGAGGACTGAAAGGTCTTTGTTGCCAAGAGAGCTATGTTCCTTGAGAAAGAACACATTCTTGGTGGAAATAGTGGGAGTGAGATAGAATTGAGCGAGGTTGGAGAACCTAGCTCGAGCACCATTCCAGAGCCCGAGTCTATTCAAGCACCTAACACATAAATTCTAACTTTTCATAGGTCTAGTAGAGTATCTCACCTTCCTGAAAGATATGTGGGACATATCAGTGGAGATGACTCTCAAGATGTTGATCCTCAGACCTATGAGGAGGTTATTATGAGTATAGACTCCGGGAAGTGGCAAGAAGCCATGAATTCTGAGATGGATTCCATGTACTCTAACAAGGTTTGGAACCTTATGGATGCACCTGAGGGCATTGTACTCATCAGTTGCAAATGGATCTTCAAGAAGAAGATCAGAGTGGATGGAAAAGTAGAGACCTAATAAAGCAAGGCTGGTAGCTAAAGGATATCGTCAAAGACAAGGAGTTGACTATGATGAAACCTTTTTCACTTGTAGCCATGCTTAAGTCCATTAGAATTATTTTGGCCATTGTAACACATTATGACTATGAGATCTGGCAAATGGATGTCAAAACGGTATTCCTCAATGGCAACCTTGATGATGAGATATATATGATATAGCCGGAGGGATTCATATCCAAAGAGAGTCCAGATAAAGTATGTAGGTTGCTTAGATCCATCTATGGATTGAAGCAAGCTTCCTAAAGTTGGAACATAAGATTTGATGAGGTGTCAGATCTTATGACTTCGTTAAGAACGAAGATGAGCCTTGTGTATACAGGAAGGTAAGTGAGAGCACTATCACCTTCTTGGTGCTATATGTGGATGACATTCTAATCATTAGAAATAATGTAGGATTGCTCTCCAAAGTAAAGGCTTCGCTATCCAGAAACTTTTCCATGAAAGACTTAGGGGAAGCATCCTATATTTTGGGGATCCAGATCTATAGAGATATATCCAAAATGATGTTTGACTTGTCCCAGTCTAGGTACATAGACTCCATTGTCAAAAGGTTTGGCATGGAGAATTCCAAGAGAGGTCTCATACCGATGAGACAAGGAATATCACTTTCTAGGAGTATGTCACTAAAGACTCATAAAGAAAGGGCAGACATGAATAAGATACCTTATGCCTCAGCGATAGGGTCTATCATGTATGTAATGCTATGTACCAGGACTGATATAGCACATACTCTGAGTGTCACGAGCAGGTATCAGGTAGATCAAGGTTTAGAACACTGGAAGGCAGTAAAGTGTATCCTTAAGTACTTGAGAAGCACTAAGAATCTTTTACTGATATATGGAGAAGGTAGCCTCCAAGTTAAGGGCTACACAGACTCAAGTTTTCAGTCCGACATTGATGATAGCATGTCGAATTCAGGATTTGTTTTCACCCTGAATGGAGGAGCAGTAAGCTGAAAGAGTTTCATGTAAGATACTACTACTGACTCGACCATAGAGGCGGAATACATTGCTACAGCAAAAGCAGCAAAGGAAGGGGTTTGGATGAAGAAGTTTATCAAGGATTTGGGAGTCATACCAAGCAGCATGGAGCTGACTCTCATATATTGTGATAGCGACAGGGTGGTAACTCTAACAAAGGAACTCATGTCTCAACAGAATTATTCTGAGGAGGTTTCATCTGATTAGAGCGATCATGACCCGAAAAGATATAGCAATGGAAAGAGTTCTATCCAAAGATAACATTGTAGATCCACTGACGAAGTCGTTGGCTCAGATTATATTTGAGCGTCACAGGGGTCTGATGGAGATCAAACACATAGGTGATTGGCTTTTGGTCAAGTGGGAGATTACTGGTTGCAAGTGCCCTACAAGCTAATCACATAAGTGATGGCACGTGTGACACGTTGTGTGATCTTTTTGCTTATGATTAATATTACCATATTTTCACATTATCTGTTACATATATATTATGATGTCCTTGGTTCTATGCAATAGGAGTCGGATCGTGATGAGATCACGATAATGAGATCGATTCACCTTTAAACACAGATCCTAAATAATCCCGATCATAGGTTACTCAAGAGGGACATTGAGATAACCGGACAGATCGGTGTACTTACTATATACCCATCCATATGATGGAGGCGGCTGGTCTCATGGCCACTTGTGTGGAGACACTAAGGATATAGTACATGTGCTCATCAGAGAATGAGTTCACTGATTGATCCGCTTATAGAATGTTGTATGGTTAATGATACTTAATGTCATACAGTGATTTCATAGTCCTAGTTGTATATATGGTCCTTAGACTTGAGACACCAAGGATGCCTTATATGAGTACTCTTTTCTTTCACGCCAGACTTACAGGTTTGGAAAGCTCTAGATCTGATACAACTGATTATCGGGATTGGTAGCCAACCTTACGAAGGTAATTGAGTATCAATAGAGGATCATCAACACTCGGTATTATGAGAGGAATATCTCATATGTGCTTACTCAGACAAATCCCTAACCATGGTCATTCAGATTGAGAGAGAAGGAGTTCTCCGATAGAATCTGATTAGAGTAAGATAAACTGATTCCGTATGTAACCTAACAGTACCATGTCCAATATACTGTCTCTAGGATATTATTTGGATGAGGGATTATAGATACATGATAACTGTGGACAGAAAAGTCCGATGGATTTGATCCCCACTGTATCGTTTGGGGACTATGGCGTAGTGGCTTAGTACGTCGATAGTCGATGAGTCGAGTGAATTATTATGGGGATAATAATTCACTATATCAGGAGTTCTGATGGGAGTGACTCATGGCCAGCTTGGTATCGGGCCTAGAGGGTTACTCACATATGGTGGATGCTTTAGCGAATATAGGATTGGATGGAGATCTAATTAGCCCTTATTCTCATTAAATGAGACCTTACGCTGATGGGCTCCTTGATTAAAGCCCAATTAGAGGCCTAACGAGATTATTGGATAGAGATCCAATAATGCAAGGTTAGTGAGTAATTGGATGGAGATTCAATACCCACTAAGGCAAGAGCCCTAGGGTTTTTGGTGGCTCTCAATAAATAGGAGGGGAGACTCATGGTTAATAGGCTGTAGCTTTAGCCACCACCTCCTATTCTCCTCCCTCCCTCTGTGCAAGAGTTACGAGATTATATTAGAGGAGTTGCGTTGTAGAGATCCATCGTGTGGATACCGCTAGAGAGAATGATGCTTGACCTCCTTCATCTTCTCCATCCGAATCTGAAATATAGGGATATACGATCTCCCTAGGTAAAATCAATCTCTCACACATCATGGTTTTATTAGTTTTTATGTTTTTCTCGTGACCCCAATATTTTGCACGTGATTTGATTTACGTGGGAAACTAGTTTTTGTTTTGATTTTCACTATGCATGTGATGCACCCGCCAAAAAAGTTAACGATATATGGATCCCAATACTATTTTTTAAAGTATAAGGATTGAGATATTAATCTTAATTAATTAGATAGGATAATCTATAATTATCTCATTCTTTCAATAAAAAATATTAGGTTCATAGTGTATAACAAAATGCAAGTGCTTTTACACAAATCATAAAGCACCTTAGGAATATCATGAAGCACTTGTCTACCAACACAATGAAAAGTGAATTTCTAAAACTAATTAAATAAAAAAATAAAAATAAAAATAAACTTAAAATGTTAACTAATATTTTACATTTATGAAATACATTGGACCATAAATCCCACCGTTCATAACGTGCACAGAGTTTAAAGCGGGTCAGACATGGATCGGGTGTTGAAATGGATGTGGCTCCGAACCCGTGAGGAGAAATGTCACTCACTGCTTGGCGTACCGACTTCACTACATGGCTTCGATCAGGTGACGTGGTGGTAATCAAGGGTAAGAGCGTGAGGCAACGGTCGGCCCACCAGCTTATCTCTTTTCCACTCGTGTGGATACCGCTAGAGAGAAGGACGTTTGACCTCCTTCATCTTCTTCATCCGAGTTTGAAATATAGGGATATACGATCTCCCTAGGTAAAATCAATCTCTCACACATCGTGGTTTTATTAGTTTTTGTGTTTTTCTCGTGACCCCAATATTTTGCACGTGATTTGATTTGCGTGAGAAACTAGTTTTTGTTTTGATTTCCACTATGCATGTGATGCACCCGCCAAGATTTTCCAACGGTGTATGACTGGCATGTCGTTTGGCGACCAGGTTAAGACATCTGCATGACATCTAAGGAAGTCTATGAGCTAGATGCATTGGTCCTCGGGTAGAGCCGATCCGACCCGAACAGTCCTCTCCGGATGATCTTTTTCTAGTGATACTTCCAGTATTGGTTCAGTGGGCTGGGGTCGAGTGTCTGGTTTGTAAGGTTCTCGGGGGTCAGGGACCGGAGTCTCCTTGCCTCTTTTGGGGATGGCAGTTGCCACTAGGTGGCATCACCTTGACTCCCGTGGGTTGCTCCTGATCTCTCCCAACCTTGCATTGGTCGGGAACTTCATGCTGCGGTGGTATGTGGAGACGACTGCCCTTAGATTGTTGAGAGTTGGCTGCCCAATGATCACATTGTATGTCGAGGGGAAGTCGACCACCATAAAAAGAATCATGAAGGTATTGGTTCTTGGCTCGTCGTCGAAAGTCATGGGGAGAGTTACGACCCCCATTGGAGTTATCACGTCCCCGGTAAACCCTGCCAAAATTGAAGTCATGGGGATGAGATCCTAGTTAGTCATTTCGAGCTTTTGAAAAGCGTCAAGGTACAATATATCGGTGGAGCTCCTTGTATCTATCATGATGAGCCTGACTCGGGCATTTATAATATGGGCCGTGATCACTATGGCATCGTCGTGATCTGGGTACTCTCGGATTCAATGGTGATCCCTGGATCACCCCGGGCTCGGGGCCTCTTCTAGACTTCTGCGTGGGTATAAGCTTTCCTTGCCGAGGAGCTATCACCACCCGCGGTTGGGCTGCCTACTTTGACATATACTTGCCTCTCCACAGGGCCTTTCGGGTGGAGGGACGACTCACGTGGCTTCCTTATATACCGATTGAGGTGGCCACGAACTCCCTTGCGTCATCCTGGCAAACTCCCGATACCCTCGGTGAGCTCCCGACGCACTCCTGACGAGTTCTCAATTACATTAACCCGATACATGGACTTGACATTGACCAACCCTGATTGTAATAATCATTCTGTCGTAATTAATCATGCATCAATCAATTCTAACAATCATGTTAGATCAATAACTTATCAATTGATTTCATCATCAAAATTCGAGATTCAGCATATTTTTCTCCGTCGAAAAAGTTAACGACATATGGATCCCAATACTATTTTTTAAAGTATAAGGATTGAGATATTAATCTTAATTAATTAGATAGGATAATCTATAATTATCTCATTCTTTCAATAAGAAATATTAGGTTCATAGTGTATAACAAAATGCAAGTGCTTTTACATAAATCATAAAGCACCTTAGGAATATCATGAAGCACTTGTCTACCAACACAAGGAAAAGTGAATTTCTAAAACTAATTAAATAAAAAAATAAAAAAAAATAAACTTAAAATGTTAACTAATATTTTACATTTATGAAATACATTGGACCATAAATCCCACCGTTCATAACGTGCACAGAGTTTAAAGCGGGTCAGACATGGATCGGGTGTTGAAATGGATGTGGTTCCGAACCCGTGAGGAGAAATGTCACTGCTTGGCGTACCGACTTCACTACATGGCTTCGATCAGGTGACGTGGTGGTAATCAAGGGTAAGAGCGTGAGGCAACGGTCGGCCCACCAGCTTATCTCTTTTCCACTCGTCTCGACTTGTCGTCACCCCCGATGGCAACTCAACCCCTGCATCCACGCCTCTGTGCCGCTCCTCTTCCTCCCATCTTCCTCCCTCGGGCCTGCGCCTCCCGCCGTTCCTGGGTTCCTCCGCTGCGTCGACGACCACAGAATCGGAAGGTACCATATCGTCTTCCGTCTTCAATTCCTCATCCCCTCTTCTTCGATCCATCCCCACTCGTAAGGTCGAATCGGGCAATTCCACTGAGTAACCGGTCCTCTTTTTATCTAGAGCCTAATTCTCTTCTGAAATAAAAGAAATTCATTTGCGTCAGTAGCATATTCGACACTTGAATTGATGGTTTGGGTTCACTTATTGATGACAGATGATCCATGGAAGATCCCTGAATGATCGAATTCTTGGCAACGAGGACTTTTCCGCGTTAGTCAAGGCCGTAATTGTGAACGAAGAACCTGACATTGCATTTCAACTCGTAAATGAATTGAAATCCAAAGGTTTTAAGCCTGGTTGTGATGTCCTCTCCTGTTTGATGCTTTGTTATGCTAAAAATGGCTTTTTCATGCAAGCCCAGGCTTTGTGGGGTGAGATCATAAACAGCTCGTTCGAGCCGCGCATCGAGGTCATCTGGGATCTGATGAAGGCTTATGCCCAGATAGGCCAGTTTGATGAGATAACCAGGATTGTCCATGAGACCACCCTCAGAAATTTTGGCTTCGGTCCTGAGGTTTACTCGATGGCCGTCTCTTGTTTTGGGAAAGCTGGCCAGCTTTGGTTGATGGAGGAAGCCATAAAAGAAATGGTCTCACGAGGTTATAAGGTTAACTCTGTAAGTGGCAACGCTTATGTTAAGTATTACAGCATATATGGTTCATTGGAAGATATGGAAGCTGCATATGAGCGCTTGAAGAAATCAAAAATTCTGATTGAGAAGGGAGCGATCCGAGCGATGGCATCTGCGTACATAAACCAAAGACAATTCTATAAATTTGGTGAATTTCTTCGGGATGTAGGTCTTGGCAGACGTAATGTGGGCAATCTTCTGTGGAACCTACTTTTGCTGTCTTATGCTGCAAATTTTAAAATGAAAAGCTTGCAAAGAGAGTTTCTTGGTATGTTGGATGCTGGTTTCTCACCTGATCTATCCACGTTCAATATCAGAGCATTGGCATTTTCAAGGATGTCTATGTTCTGGGATCTCCATTTGAGCATCCAGCAGATGAAGTATGAGTGTGTCATACCAGATCTTGTTACATATGGTTGCATTGTGGATGCCTACTTGGAGAAAAGGCTTGCAAGAAATATTTCCTTTGAATTAGGGAAATTGGATGTTGAGGCCACTCCAATTATGTTAACTGATCCGCTGGTTTTTGAGGTCTTTGGTAAGGGTGATTTCCATTCAAGCTCCGAGGCTCTATTAAAATCCCCAAGGCAGAGGGATTGGACATATTCAAAGCTACTAGCAATATATCTAAAAAAACAATACAGGAGAAACCAAATCTTTTGGAATTATTGATGAAATTCATTGATAATTTCTATGAAGACAATGATGAGGTTGCAACCAGAATATCTTTTAGAAGCGAATGAACTCAGTAATTTGAGGTTGGAGTATCACCAATCACCATAGGATTTATATATTTGAGCAGAGAATACATACATAAAATGCACACCAAGAATTAAGCACTCAGGTATTTCTCATTTGAGATTGTTACCATTCTTTTCCTTTTTAGAGTAGAGACCATTAGCATTGCAGGTATGGTTTGAATGAAATGGCTGATTGATTCATGTTGTAGCTATCAGATTCCTAGTTTTAGCATCAACACTTCATTTTCCAGATTTGGCAAGTACATGTAACATTGGACAAAATCATTTAGTGTGATATGTGATTACTTAGGGATACTGGTATGTCTTGTTTGAAGTAATTAAAAATATACAACACAATTTAACGACACATGATGGTAAATGTAAAGTGTTGTTACGAAATGAAGTGGAAGATTTATGTGTTTCCATGCTTTTTGTGAATCTCAATTCTTTACATATTGTCATTTTGCACCCAAATGTCATACAGATAGATGCTTAGTTATAGAAGTTTCAGTGTTAGGGGGCCGCTTGTTTGCTAGTGTCAATTCTGAAACTGAATAAGAATTTAAGGTATGGTGATCTTCAATATGTATTATCACATTCAGTTGGAATTGGTATAATCTGTTACTCTATTGCCTACAGAAACAATATGATCAAAACCATTATGTTTAGTGATCTGCCTATGATTGCCTACAGAAACAATTTGGTCTCTAGTTAACCAATTTATAGTTTTCTGTGATGAGCTGTGTTTGTATTTGAATGGAATTCCAGCGATATAGAGATATCTGACAATATTGATTAATTCGTGAATATATGCCAATTAACTCTTCACCTTAATTCTTCACTATATAGGCATGACATTGAGTAGTTTTATTTTTCTTTTTTCGAGCTTGAAAAATGGTATGCAGTTTTATGTTCCTATTCTGGAAAGTCATCCATTTGTACACAGCATGTGTCTAATTAATTTTTAGCACATACTACTGAATACCATGGAAGATTATTATAATCTCATAATATATAGTTTCCTTCGTGTATTTTTATTTCTTTCTTTCATCTCATAATCTCATTATTTTATAAGGACTTAAATAATAAAGAAGCAATTATGTTTTTTGGATTGTGTTAGAAATGCTGCCTAAATTTTGGTACAATGAAACTATAGGCAGAAAAGATGTGGGTTGATCTAAGTTGAAATTACATTTTTCAACTTTTCTTTAGAATATATTTACTTTGACATAACATGATATAATGTGAACATCTTGACAATTTTGAAAAGTAGGTCATGACAAGTCGTGGATGTGTTAGACATTGTTACAACAATATATATTAAAAATATGTAGCCTAAAACCTATGATAAATATAAATATAACATTACCAGAAGCATAATAATCATTGAAACAAACAATTCCCATTCAGAAAAATACTTAGATTCATATATGAAATATTCAAGAGATTATTCAGATCTTAAGACTTCAAAGAAAATTTTATACATATTGCACATATTCAATGGTCTCTTAAGGCTTGTGTCGTTGAGATATTCATCTGATATATATATATATATATATATATATATATATATATATATATATATATATATATATATATATATATATATATATATATATATATACATATACATAGATATATACATACATATACATAGATATATACATACATATATATATACATACATACATACATACATATATATATATATATATATATATATATACATATACATATACATATACGTATATATATATATATACATATTTATGTATAACTCTCAATTTTGATTTACTTTAGGCTTAATTATAATGACATGTGCACTGTTCTGTTCTGAAGATCACTTTAGTTTTGTCATTTCCTATCACATCTTGGTTAGTAATTTTACTATGACTCAATTTGCATAGTTGTATCCTGGTGATTAGTTTTATTTTCTTTTGCCTTGTTTTCTGGGGCTGTTTTATGAGATATTTAAATATAATTAATTTTTAGTTACTGCACATCTTTGAACAAAACAGAGAACCTTACTGTTAGCATTTCTGTATAGTTTATCCTTCTTTGAACTAGCATTACCCTGATGCTTCCTAATATGAACAAACCAACTGGCTAATTTGGTTTCTGCCGCCAACTCACCTGCACAGAAAGTTTGATAGCTGCCACTGATGTTTGACCATGAGCACTACTATTCCAGCATGCAGTAATGCTTATTATCTTCTGCAAGAACTTCTAAACTCTCTAGTTCTGCCAATACAACTTTCTGAACATCTGGTCAATATTTACTTCTCAACTCAGTGCGCTTAAGTTCTATTTCAGCAAAAAGCAGAGCCTCCTTAATTGGCTGTTTTCTTTTCTAAAAATTTTAGATAGCAAGATCTTGTAGTGCACACTATGCTTACTATTGTGACCGTGGCATTCCAATGCTGTCCATCAGATTGAAGAGAACTTATTTGCAGCAGAATAAAAATTCACCAACTTTTGTGTTATTCAAACCATCTCAAGGCTTCGATCTGATTCATTGGTTGACCTTGGCGGGAAAGCATGATCTTGGCTTTACAGAGCTCACAAATGATGTCTTAGTCACTGAGGTACTTGCATATGATATTGTGGTAGAATCTATGCAGGACCCTACCAAACGGTGGCATTTTTAATAAAGGACATATTGTATACATTGGTATGTTTGAGAAAATCTATAAGGAGGATTAATTCGGTTGAGTTGAAACTTGTTACATTTTTTTGCATTTTTCTTACTTGACCAAATCATCATGATGCAGGCCATGAGTTGTCCCACCCTGTCTGGCTTGGCACTACAGTTGTGTCATTCATTTATTAGGTGTCTGATAAAAAGGAAGGTAACAAGATGCACTGTACCTTCTGAACCAAGCAGGAAGCAACGGACCATGGTGTCAGTCTGAGGCTCGGTTGGCTTTGGATTTTAGCATGGAGAGGATAAATGACTGGCGCTGCCTTTTGGTGTTGCTGTCAAGGGTGCATAAATTAGGTAATTACTTTGTGATATTGGATCAAAATAAGGGCTGCTAGTGCTCAAGAATCAATTTTTGGTTTGAAAATGCAAGGGACAGATCATCTAACAAATCCACCCTTATTGGGGCGCCAAGCACCAGCATCTTCATAGCAGCAGCAAGAAACCAATTCTACTATGGATTTGGGCTACATCATGGTCATTTCCTATATGATTCCTTCGTCGTAGTAATTGAGTTGGTGGAAGCTCTGATTCCTTCGTCGTAAACATTCCTATATGAATATTTTGGTAATAGTATTCTTGTAGGATGTCTGATGGATCGATGAACTATGTATGGAAATTGAATTCATGCAAATTAATGTTGTGTAGTCTCAGTAGGCAAGTTGCAGACAACTGCATTGTATTATTTGTCACGACAGAGCAGCAGCTCAAGCACGAAAATTTGAGCCTACATGTACAGAAACAATGAGAAAAAGGAAAGATTAATTCTTTTACTTATGATTTTTGAGGCTGCATGTGCGGAAACAACATTCTCTTGGTTTGAGAAAGAAGCCCTAAGAAGCTGGTATTGAAGAATATTGCAAAAAGATAACCCTAATGGCACAGTTCTACCCAATTGCATTGGGTTTATTCACGTATATGCATGCTTGAATGGCATATAGAGCATGTGATTATACAGCCAGTGACATATAAAGATGGCATGTCACTTTTGTACTTATCTCTCTGAACTAATGTTTTAATTATGTGTCACGTAAATCTAAAAATTTATTTGAAGTTACTACGCATTGAAATTCTAATTTACATTAAACCTCCAAATATTTCTTAATTTCATGGAAATACTAGGAACAGTGATAGGTATTTCATATTTATATATATTTTTAATTTAAATAAATTAATAATATATATAACGGTTAGAAATAGTTAAACTAGCTTTTTAAATGGACAGTGATGATATGTTGATGTTCATTGGTGGATATATGAGATTAAAGTTTAGTTGGCGATTTTTCCATTCCAAATTCAACAAATATCTGAATGTAAAAAATCATTTCAATTTTTGAATATTTTAAGATAAACCAAAAGGCCGAATTGATACAAATTTAGAGCGTCGACTCTATTAATCCAGACTGATCGAACCGGCTTTTTTTAGCTTCTAAATTGCACCGGGCCGGGTTTTAAATAAAATATTGATTCAACCATACCGAAAGTGGTTCCGTACAGTATGGGAATCTATATAAGGAATTCTGAAACCAATCTCCTCTCCGTAGGAGCGCTAACCAAAACCTAACGCTAGATTTCGTGTGCCGCCGCCGTCGCCGTCGCCATGCCGCCAAAGTTCGATCCCACCCAAGTGGTCGACGTCTATGTCCGGGTCACCGGAGGCGAGGTCGGCGCCGCCAGCTCCCTCGCCCCAAAGATCGGTCCTTTGGGGCTCTCCCCGAAGAAGGTGGGCGAGGACATCGCCAAGGAGACGGCCAAGGAGTGGAAGGGCCTTCGAGTCACCGTAAAGCTCACGGTGCAGAACCGCCAGGCCAAGGTGTCGGTCGTCCCCTCCGCCGCTGCCCTCGTCATCAAGGCCCTCAAGGAGCCCGAGCGCGACCGCAAGAAGACGAAGAACATCAAACACAATGGCAACATCTCGCTCGACGACGTCGTCGAAATCGCTCGACTCATGCGGCCCAGGTCCATGGCCAATGATCTCGCTGGCACCGTCAAGGAGATCCTTGGCGCGTGCGTCTCCGTCGGGTGCACCGTCGATGGGAAGGATCCCAAGGACCTCCAGCAGGAGATATCTGATGGCGACGTCGAGGTGCCGCTCGAATGAGCTCTTCTGCTGCTGCTGCTGATATGGTTAGGCTGCATGTGAATTTAAAGCACTTTTTGCTTTAAGATGATTCCTTTGGTTACATTTCTTGTTTTGGGACTTACTATGATCTCAATATCACGCATGAATGCTATACAGTAGCTCTATGGATTTTCAATCTGGTTATGTATTGGTGTTCATCAACTTCTTTTGCAATCAAAATGTGATTTTGATCAAAGACTCAGGTATCTTTTTGTTTGTTCTGATCGGCTTTGTGATTGACTTGATAGGATTTGAATTGAATTGTTTTGGGGCGACTGAGAAGGCAGGCTGTCGGCAGTAATTTATGGTATTGATGGTTGTATGTGGTTAATGCCATTTTTTCGATTTAATCCTTAATATGCTAAGAATGTCACAAGAACCAGCATTCCTGTTTGGCAAACAGGTGGAGAACTGTTTTCAGGAACCAAATGTCTTTAGACTCTTTACCTAAACCTGGAATATGCTTGTGGTATAAGTTGGGCATCTTCTACCCCTTCATATTTGTTTATAAGTACCTATGTTATATATGACCATGATCAATCATTTTAATTTCTCTATTCTTAGCTAGTCACATGTATATATGCTTTTGTGAACAACAATCTTATTGGATTTATGTATGTCATGTTTTAGGTATAGGCTGGTATTAAAAATAAAATGAGGAAGAATCATCTAAATCTAGTTTTGACGCTTACGCACTTAGTCTTGTTTGTTACAATGAAGAAAACATTCAAATCAATAGGAATTTTGATTTTAAGGCAGAAGCAGAAGAACCACTAGCAGCTGACTTTGTGCTTGCAGAAGACTTTCGAACTGATCCTTCTCTTGAAACAGCTTCTTCTCCTGGACTTGCAACTTCAACAAGAACTGATTCTTCTCTCCGCGACATTCACTTTGCACAACCCTTTCTACTGTTTCTTGATACTTAACTGCGTAACGGGCTGTTGATTCTACTGTTCCTTTCCACTTAACCTCAGCGTGATAAAAGAGAATTCAGCTTATGGAACTCTACTCTACCTTGCTTCAGAATCAGAAGCACATTCACCAGGTGTTGGGCAATCAGAACCAGGCAATTCAACTCATAATCAGGTAAAGAACGGGTAGTTAGTGAAGAATCAGTTGAACGATCTGACATTGGAGAAGAAGCAGTTAATGTTGAAAGGCGTGACTCGCTCTAGCTAACGGGAAATACATTATTTTCATTGTTTGATTTGGTTGATTGCCCTACAGTTATCAAAAGCAAGATTTGAAGTCCTTGTGTGTGCGAGTGTTGGAGTAGAGTTTTGTTCAGAAAGTATAGTTTCAGTTGAAGGAGTGTCAGGAGCAGAGGATAGGCCTGTCGTTGAAGAACTTATGAAGTTTAGAAATAGGTAATCAAAATCAGCATCAGATGTTGTTAGAAAATCAAGTACTGGCTTTGAAGTGCTAACGGGAATATAAGTTTTGAATCGAAGAATTGAATTAAGAGTATCTTTTCTCTGCTGTCCACTCGGAGTTATAAATTCCTGTTTGTGATCTGAGTTGGTTATATTCACATTTCAGAGCATGCGCATCATAAGTTAAGTAAGAAGAAATTGAATCGACTTCGGATCAAGGCTCAGGGCATCAAAAGTTTTTAGGAGCAAGACCTTCAGAAAGTCGAGTTCTAGTAGAACCAGAATAAGTTCAAAAATAGCAAGTGATTCTGTTCGAATTGAATCGACGGGATCATAAGTTGGATCAGGCTCAGAAGTAGTGTGGGAATCAAGCAATACTGTTTGGAGATTAAGGTTGCTAATATCTGAGTGGTGTACACAATTCAATTGTTTTCAAGAAGCAATGAAACTCTAACAAGATTAAGTGGTCTTGTTGGGGCCCTACATCCACTAGTATTCAAAGAGAAGATTAGCCAGCCATAATAGTCATTTAACCTCACTATGTTCAAGGTTGCTCATAGGGAAAGATTCGTCTCAACTCTATTTTTGGACTAAAAGATTTTCCTGGTTAACTCGAAGCTCGATGTTAAGCATGCCATGCCCAACAAGACTAAGTATGCGTAAGTAAGCTCGAAAGAGGGAGTGAAGTTCCAATATTTTCTTGCAATCTGATCTTCTGCCCTTGCTTCTGATCAATAGGAATAGGAATCTGCTTCCAATGCTTTTCGATATATGATTCAACTCGGGATTCAAGTGGAACTAATAGTGCTGCTTACTTTCAACAGGAACTGGATACTTGACTCGAACAACATCTTTTCCAGCATCAGATCTTTCTTATGCCTTTGAATCTACTGCTCAAACTAGAAGTTGCATTTTCGCTGCCTGCGTTCTTCTTCGTGTTTGTCCGTATTGCAAAGCAGGTCAACCCCAGCTATAATGGTTGAGAATGGGGGGCCAATCCAAAGTAACTTCCTTAGCCTGGATTGGCTCGCTAGCAAGATGAAGATGCTCATACTAGCTCCAAGAGCTCAAGCAACTCTATCAGTGGACGATGCCCTACATCTCGTCCTACTTATCCCGCTTGTGTATGTTTATGAAAGCAAGCGTAAGAGCGGATCTATTCTCAACGCAAGGGGAATTGCTTCCTTTTGAATTTTGAATCGAAATGAAGAAGGTGAATCTGACGATCTCTCCATGGAACCTTTCTCACTTCAACTTAGGAAAAGAGGCCCTCCAAGTCTATTCGCTTGAAAGCCTGAGGAGCCTCAAAAGCCTTAACGAAAGCCTATTTGACAAAAGAAGGCTTGTGGCTAAAGGTTCATGGGACCTTACATTGCTGAACCTAGATGGACGATTGGACCTTACTTAACCTTTGTAGACGAGAATTTGAATTATTATAAAAGTAAGGTTTTCGATCACTTCAAATGGCATATTTCTTTGTTTTTAAAAGGTCCATGAGAAAACCCCAATGACAAAGGAACGAGCATTCTTGGTTATTATGCATCGTGGCCTGTCTTTGCTCTCACTCACCATTATGTGGCGTGGTGGTTGGCCAAACAAACAAGTATCCCCAGGTACTCTACTAGGTATGCAGTACTCCGTGATGATATACTCATTACTAGCTTTACAAGATTTTGTGTCACGATCTTGATCGAGAAGTCATTGATCTCCGCTCAGCTGAGTTTGCTAAGCAGTTTTGAGTGAGAGGGTTTTTTGCGGACCTCAATCCTATTCTAATTACTAATTTTTGTGAATTGCCATCATCTCTGTCTTGCTATCGCCCCCACTTCAAGTATCCGATCAGTCAAAAGATAAAGAGGAGAAATAGACCAAGACAATACGTACCTAAATCTACACAGTAGGCAAAATACTTAGGACGAAATCGAATAATTACCGTGCTCCGTCTCCGTGGAGCTCAAGATTAGTAGTGATGATTGATGCATAGGAAGATGACCCATTCCATTGGTTTTAGCTTCTGATGTGAATAGGCAAATGGGATTGATAAACAACTGTTCATACATCATGTTATGGAGCTCTGATACCCCTAGTGTACTTATTAACTAGTGGGAATTTGAGTCTAATCGACCAGTGAAGCAGGTATGGGGCACCTGAATTCCTTTGTATATGCTATTCTATTTATGTCAAAGGTGCCAAAAACTAGAAGCAAGATTTCGAGTCTAATATTCAAAGCTTTTAAGGGCTTTCCTGCTTTCTATTCGAGAGTAGGAATCGACTCTAAGAGTAGAGTCTGCAGCAAACTAGAACAGTGAAAACAACTATAAGACTAAGATGACACTGCAACTAGCTTAGCTTTGACTTTATTTGAAGTCAGAATGTTCTCCCGCTCAAAGAACGTGGTTCTATCACAAATAATGGTTGAAGAAAGGATTGCTTTACCCGTTGTTATGGTATTTGCTTGACCCCCTATCTATATAGAATAAATAGTCAGACCAGACCGGCTAGAAGCTTTCGACGAAGAGTCACTCTACACTTTTTAAAGAGTAAGCGGAACACCACCCAAAAATAGAATAGTCGGAAGAAGCTTCTCGAATCAGAACGGAAGTAAGCGTGGAGATGGTACCACTGGTTTAGTTGAAGACTTCGCTTCTTATTTTTAGGCTGATTTTATTTGGAAGCATTGACATTTGACTTCTGGGGAGTTGATTTACTAGCGTACATCTTTTTGGGGAAACTTAAATAAGGCAAGAAATCGAGAGGAATTTTTTTTTATTTTAATTTGCCTTCTCCGACATTCACTTCTAAGAAAACATTTTCTTATATAAAAAAAAGTCTAATTTCAACCAGAGAGCATAAAGTAGAATAGTAGTGAGGGATGGAACTAGTCCTTTCTTTTCTTACTTATCTTTAAATTTTTCAGTTTTGGGATAGCTATAAGAGGAAGCCTCTAGTAGAATATAAGAGGAAGCCTCTAGTAGAATGTGGAGTGAGAGGCCTAAAGGGTAATATTAAATCTATATTAAATCTATACTCAGATAAGACTTTTGATTACGGATGCACCCCCAAGAACAAACTATCTTGAAGGGGATGATTTGCAAGAGCTTTGTAGGTAGTATGGATGTTCTCGTCTTTCTTTATGTTGAGAAACATTATCATAGCATCATATGCATAGTGAAAATAAAAAATAAAAAATCTCACACGATGGTTTAATCTTCGTGCGATGATTGATACGTGAAAAATTATAAAATAAAAAAACTACACGTTGTGTTTTAGATGTTTTACCTAGGGAGATCATATATCCCTAAAAACTCAGATCCGTAGGCGTAGATGAAGAAGATCAAATGTCCTCCTCTCTAACGATACCCACACAGTAGATTGATGTAGTGATGCTCCTCCAATCGTAATATAATCTTCCTCTCCACATGCACTAAAGGGTTGCACTTTCTCCAAGAAAGGGTTGACCTTTCTTGCTGTACACACGCCCCAAATAGGGGTTGTTGGCTAAGGAGTAGAGGGAGAGGGGAGAATAAGAGGATGCAGCAATAGAGAGCTCTAGCCTATGAGCCATATGACCCCTTCCTATTTATAGAGGTGCATGATAGCTTAACCATAATGGATCATGCTCTATTGGGTACTAGATCTCTATCCAACTACCTAAACATTTTAGATTAGTTGATCTCTATCCAATAATATCTTAGTAGCTCTTATTGAATCTCATCCATAGGTTCCAATAAAATAAAATAGGAGCTTATTAGATATCGAATAAAATAGGGGCTTCATAGATATCTCATATCTGAACCTCTACTCACAGCAACATCTACCATATGTGTGTGACCCTTCAGGCCCAATACCGAGCTGACCATGAGTTGCACATGTCAAAACTCTTTCTGACTTAGAACTCCTACTAGCTCAATGAATTGTTATCCCATAATAATTCACTCAACTTAATGACTATGGACGTACTAGGCCACTACGTCATAGTCCCTAGACGGTACGGAGAAATCTTATCCATGGGACCCATCTATCCTCAATTATCATGTACTTATAGTTTCTCACCCATCTAATATCTTAGATATCATATATTGGGCATGATACTATCAGATCTCATACGGAACCCATCCGAGTCTCACTCTAATCAAATTCTCCGAGAGAACTCATTCTCTCTCAATTTAAATGACCATGGCCAGAGATTTGCTTGAGTAAGAACACACAAGATATCTCATGATATTGAGAGTGAACGATCATCTATTGACACTTAATTACTTTTGTAAGGTTGACTATCAATCCCAATAACCGATTATATCATATTTAGAACTTCCAAACTAGTAAGTCTGATGTCAAGAAAGGAGTACTCAAACAAGCATCATTGGTGTCTCAAGTGTAAGGATCAGACACATAACTGAGACTATGGAATCACTGTCTGACGTCAGGTATCATTAATCATCTAGCATTACGTAAGTAGATCAATCAGTGAACTCATTCTCCAATGAGCACTTGTACTGTACCCTTAGTATCCCCACATGAGTGGCTATGAGACCAGTTGCCTCCATCATATGGGCGAGTACAAAGCATACTGATATGTCTGATTAGCTCGATGTCTCTCGAGAATTTGTGTTTACAAGTAAATTGGTCTCATCATCATGATCTCATCACTATCTAATTTTCATTATATAAATCCAAGGACATCACAATATATATGTAATAAATAATATATATAATATGAGAAAATATCAATAATAATAATTATACAAAAAGATTGTACAATATGTCACACATGTCATCACTCACGTAATTGGCTTATAGGGCACCTGTAACCAATAATCTCCTACTTGATCTAAAGTCAATCACCTACGTGTCTGATCCTCATCAAACCCTTGTGATGCTCAAAGACAATCTGAGACCACGACTTCATTAGTGGATTTACAATGTTATCTTCGGATGAAACTCTTTCTACTACTACATCTTTACAAGATATGATCTCTCTAATTAGGTGTAACCTCCTCAGAACATGCTTGGACTTTTGATGAAACCTAGGTTCCTTTGCTTGAGCAATCGTCCAATTGTTGTGGCAATATATGGGAATCAACTTCTCGCTACTCTGTACGACTCCTAAATCTACGATGAACTTATTCATCCAGACTCCCTCCTTTGCTGCTTTTGTTATAGTAATATACTCTGCATCTATGATCGAGTCAATAATAATATCTTGCTTGGAACTCTTCTAGCTTATTGCTTCTCTATTCAGGGTGAAGACATACCCTAATTTCGACTTGCTATCATCGACATCGAACTGAAAACTCAAGTCTGTGTAACCCTCAACTTGGAGGCTACCTCCTCCATATACTAGTAAAAGATCCTTAGTCCTTCTCAAGTACTTAAAGATGCACTTTATTACCTTTAAATGTTTCAAACCTGGATCCGCTTGATGCCTGCTCATGATACTCAAAGTATGCACTATATCAGGCCTAGTACATAGCATGACATACATGATAGACCCTATCGTAGAGGTATAGGGTATCATATCAAGGTGAACTCTTTCTTTAGGAGTCTATAGAGACATACTCCTAGAAAGTGATATTTTATGTCTCATCGGTATGGGACATCTCTTGAAAATTTTCATGTCAAACCTTTTGACAATAGTGTCTGTGTACCTAGAATAGAACAAGCCAAGCATCCTCTTGGATTTATCTCTAGAGATCCGAATCCCCAAGATGTATGATGCTTTCCCTAAGTTCATCATGGAGAAGTGTTTGAATAGCAATCCTTAACTTTGTAGAGCATTCCTACATCATTCCCAATGATCAAGATATCATCCATATATAGCACCAAGAAGTTGATAGCGCTCCCACTTACCTACCTGTACATATAAGGCTAATCTTTGTTCTTAACAAAATCATAAGATCTAATCATCTCATCAAATCTTATGTTCCAACTTTAGGAAGCTTGCTTCAGTATATAGATGGACTTGAGCAATCTGCACACATTATCTGGACTCTCTTTTGATATGAATCCCTCAGGTTGTATCAGATACACCTCCTCCTCGAGGTTGTCATTGAGGAATGATATTTTTGTTGAATCTCAAATTTTGATAATAAAATTAATTGATGGGTTATTGATCTGACAGGATTGTTAGAATTGATTGATGCAGGATTAGTTACGATAGCATGATTATTACAATCAGGATTGACCAAGGTCAAGTCTATGCATCGGGTCGATATGATTAGGAACTCGCCAGGAGCGCGTCGGGAGCTCGCCGAGGGTATCAGGAGTTTGCTAGGATGGCGCAAGGGAGTTCGCTAGAGTAAGATTGAGACTCGCCGGAAGATTGTCGGGGGTAGCCGAAAAGTTTACCGGGAGTTAGGATGCTCTTGTAATAGATGTTTGGCAATTATGATTATATTTAATTAAGTCATAATTAACATCATGCAGGTCTAACTATGACAGGAGCAATGAAGTTATAACCAGATAATGGGCCAAGATCAAGCTTAGGCATTAGGCCAGGTTTAGATGATACAGTGAGACCTCACCGAGAGTTTGCTAGGAGATTTGCCGAAAGGATTAGGAAGCTCGCTAGGAGCATGCTGGGAGATCATCAAAAGAAGACCAGATGACTTACCGCAAGAATATCGGAGGTTACCGGATTGAAGGAAGTTGAGTCTTAGTTTAAGCTTGTGGTCTTTAAGCATTTTAATCGTTGAGTCGTAGTTAGAAGTGAGTCCTAATTGAGTTGGATTTAGATAAAATCTAAATCAACTCAATAAGGCAACCGAGTCCACTATTGGGGTTTGATTGAGCTCAGGTTAAGCTCAATTGGTTGATCAGAGGGTTGGTCAACATAAGGTTTAAGCCGGAATTCAAAAAGTGGAGGGAACCACTTTTGTAAAAATTTCGATGGGTAAACCGCCGGTAAGTGACGGGTGTACCACCATCGCCCAAGCTTTCAGGTGACTAATGGCGACTGACCCACCGAGGTGGGTGGTTGAACCACCCGCACCCAGGAATCTAGGTACTTTCAACGGTTGACCCGCCCAGGGTCGGCGGGTAAATCACCCATACCCGATTTTTTTTGAGTATGTTTGATTTTTGGCTCCAAAAATCTGAAGCCACTTGGTGCATATAAATACCCCAAGTTTTCTTGCATTCGACACAATAATTTTTAAGAATTATATTATGAGAAAATATTATGTGCGAATTGTAAGAAAAAAGGAAAGGGGTAAGAGAGTGATCAAAAAGTATAATCTTGTCTCCCTTGTAAGCAAAGTGTAAGGGTTTGGTCTTCACCTAAAGACGATCGGTAGTGGACACTGGTGTGCCTTAAGAAGGAAGACTTGGGAGTGGACATAGGCCGTTGGAGCCAAACCACTATAAAAATTGTGAGTGTTTCCTTGCTTTCAATTGCTTACATATTTTTGTATTGACGCTTCCGATTTAACTCAACTCTTTGAAAGCAAAGTTTTAATGATAAGTTCTTTCCTTTAAACGTTGCTTATCTTTCTGATTTTCTTAGCAACTTTCTCTCAATTACTCACTTGTTTCACTAAGAATGAAAAGCTTTGGACTTCCTATCTGGTTTAATTGAAAAATTTTCATCTAAACTGAAAATTTATACTTGCACTAATTCACCCTCCTCTTTTAGTGCCAATTGATCCTAACAATTGGTGTTAGAGCCTTGGTTTTTCTAATTTGGTTTAACACCCGAGAGAAATGGCTTTTATTGGCTGCAAGAGGGTTCTTCTATCGTTCGTCCGCTCATATTCAATGGGACAGACTACACTTATTGAAAAACTCGGATGAGAGTTTTCTTACTTTCTTTGAACCTTGATTTATGGACTATTATTGAAAATGGATTTGAAAAGTCTTCTCTTCCAATGAATAATTGGAATGATTTGGAGAAGAAGACTTTATATTTAAACGCAAAAACTATAAATGCTTTTTATTGTGCACTTGATAAAAATAAATTTGATCGGGTTTATTGTTTTGATTCGGCTTTTGATATATGACATGTATTAGAAATCACACATGAAAGCATAATTAATATAAATGAATCAATTAATAAAATATCTTATAAAAATAAACTTGAAGAACACCTTCCAAAAAATAGGAAGGAATTTGAACTGAGAACATATGACTTATCGAGTGAAATATCGAGTTATGAGGACCTTGAACCCTTGACAAATGAACCAGATAAATTAATGAACATGAACCTTAAAAATGATCTAAAGATGGATAAAAACCTCTTGCTATGAACGCAAGAAGCAGAGAAGCTCCAAAGATGAAATGCACAACCAAGAAGTGGAGAACCTCACTCTTATGGCCATCGAAGATGAGGTTAGTGAGTCTTTAAAGATTTCTTTTTCTGAATTATTAAGCATGTTTCATGATCTGTTTGATGAGTTGAAAAAACTCAACAAATCATTTAACCTGCTTAAGAATGATCATGAATTGCTAGTTAGTAGACTTTGACAAAATGCGTGACTCACTAGTATCACACAACAACACATGTTCTAAATATAAGATACTAGATAGTGTTAAAGAGAAAATATCATGCTTAAATCAACACTAGAAAGATTTCAAATAGGGAACAAATTCCTAAATATGATCCTTTCCAATAAAGGTCATATTAATAGTAGAAATGACATAGGCTTTGTTGGTAATGTTCAACAAAAGCCAATCATCTTTATAAAAGGACCTACATTAAATGTGTCACAAAAAATCAAGTGTAATTTTTGTGGAAGATTAAGACATATGGCTTACAAATGTCTATTTAAAAATTACAGTCCTCACAAGTTAGTTTGGGTTCCTAAATGAACCATAAAAAATCTTATGTCATTAGAGAAAATAGGAATAACATATCATGAAGGATCCAAACTCAAATGGGTACTTAAATCAAAACCTCCCATAATATAAAGTTATCTCCTAACAAGGCTAGGAGTACTAAGTAATATTTTAAAAGTAGATGCTCAAGACTTGAAATCTAATACTCTTTCAAAGCTCACTAGCCTATGTAACAATAACAACAAAAATATATTTGAATTAAGATGTTTGAAGCTTAATGATCATTGTTTTTATCATAACAAATCCTTTTATTGTAGCTAAAGCATGCTAGAATTAGAAAGAAGAAACTATAGTTAACTTAAATAAAAGTCATATGTATGAAAGAAAGATTTTGATGATGATTATTGTATTGATGTGTATTAACTTGTGTTGATGATTTATATTATTTTTTAACCTAAAGATCATATATGAAATCATTATTCTTTAAAAGAAAAACTTCTTGATAACATGATAGAATCTTCCACCATGCAAAAATCATTGGATTTAAAATGAAAGCTTTTGTTTGAAAATATTTTTGCAATGATCATAATGAAATGTCACTTTTGACTTTAAATGCCAATGCATTCTTGAAATAAATTTAAAAGAAGGATAATTCTTCTTGAAAGAATATTTATCCCATGAATCCTTAAACAAAGATAAAATGATACATTTATTGTTGAATCTCTTTAACTATAAAAATAAATAGAAAACTTTAGCTATTTTCTTTTGGAAAATAATCTATGATGACTTTATTGAAATTTTCCAAAAAGTGATTTTTGATGATGATTTTAGATAAGTTTTCAAATAATTTTATTTTAAAAAGAGATTAATGAATCGATTATGTTATTTTTATGACTCTCTTGAACTATGAAAGTGATTTTGACGATTTGATGATTTGAACTTGAATAAATTATTATCATGATTTTGGCAAGTTTATAAAATAAAATTTGAAAATCTTCTTATGAACCATATTATTGAAAACTTGAAGTTTCATATATATAAACCAATATCTTTTACTTTTTTTCTTTCTTAAAATTAACTCATGGTCTTAATATCTATAATATGATATCTTTATGAGATGTAGACTCTTCTGTGTTCTCTTATGGTTCTATTTTATTATTTAAGAAGAGATTTATTAAATTAAATCATGTCTTTAATATTCATGAATGTCTTTTGATATCAATATTTATCTTGACATGATTTATTTTAAAACTCATGAATGACATAACTTATCATCAAAATTAGTATTTCTTAAATTTGTGATAAGTTAAAAATTGAAAGAGATTTGTATTATCATGAATATTCCTTTAATTTGTTGACTTTTACGTTATGGGAATCACGTTATTGATCTATATAATTTTCTCTTTTTAATAAAAAAGAGATTTATGATCTTAACAATAATAATTAAAAATCTTATCAAAATCATTCTTCTTTTTTATTAAAAAGGTTTATCTTGGATGAATTGAGATTATCCCCTAAGATTCATTTTTATTATTCACAAAAAAAGGTGAAATAAACTTATTAAACAAAATCATGTTTAATGACATCATCTCCTTGTACTTTTTGGCGTAATTTGAATATGAATGCTAAGAAGAAATTATGCCATCATATTTCTTTCCTGACAAAAAAAAGGGGAGAGAAAATCATTAATATGATTAGAAGTAAATTTAGATATGATAACATTGAATGAGGAACAATTGCTTAGAAGAAAATTAGGACTTTCTAAATGCATGCAAAATACTTGATTTACAATTTGAGCTTGATCTACTATCATGCCTTCTTATGAAATCCTTGAATATCTTGATGTTTTGAGCTTAATTTTGAAATTCACATCTATGAAATTTACATCTTTAAAATTGAGTATTTTTGTGATATGATATTTTTTATTTCTCTACCTTGATTTTGCCTTCTTGCTCACACATGTGGAGAAAGAAAATCACTAGCATTTCAAGAGACTAATAAGTCTATTAATTATATTTTGAATCTCTTGAAAGTGATTTTGATGATTTTAAAATTGAATGAGTGATTTACCTATATCGTGGTTTTGATTTCTTAGAATTACAACTTGAAATCTTTTATGAATCAAAATCTTTTGTTATGTGTTCTCGTATTATTTAAAAAGAAATTTTTTATACAAATCATGAACTTGACAACTTGAGATTTCTTATGAATGAATCAAGAGAATTTATTTTATTTGTTTCTCTTATAATTTGTCTCTTGATAGTCACAATTTGTCTTCATAAATTGTACATCTTATCACTGTGTTAATTTTTCTTGATATATTTTATGTGATGATTTAAAAAATGATGTAAAGGGAAAAGTTTTGCACTGTCCCTTCTTTTTTATAATGATAAAGGGAAAGCAAAAGTTGTTAGCTTATAATTCTAGCTTAAACAATGCAAAGAAAAAATAAATATTTGCTAGCTTGCACTTCTAAAAAGAGAAGAATGGATTCACTAGCTTACATGTTCTAAAGTAATGAAAATTTTGTTAAATTGCTAAGCTTTTTTATATCAAAAACTTGTTAATTGCACTTCTCCTTTTGTTGATGACAAAGAAGGAGAATATATAATGATGTAAAATCATGTATGATGATCATGCATGTAATGATAATTTTGAAAATCTACATAAAGATAATGATTTGTTATTGTTCAGATTTATTTGCTATATTTTCTTGAAATTTACATGAGAAAATTTTATTGAGCTCATATTCAAAATTTTATATATAAGAGATTGAGGTTGAGACCTAGAAATGTTAAATCATGAAAATTTATAAATTACTAATATAGATTTCATGAAATGAAGCCTTTTTGTGATAACATTTAAAAAAAAAAACTTTCTCCATGATTTTATCTTATTGTTTTAAAAAAAAAGGAAGAAGAAAATGCATGAAGATGTACCACATTTGAAATTTACAAGAGATAATTTTTTATATCAAGATATGATTTTTGCTATATTTAAATACATAAGTAATTTTAAATCTCTTGAACTTTTGAGCTCATCTTAGTATTGATTTTAAGATTTATTAAGAGCTCTTCTCTATGATGAAATGATTAAATAACATTTCCATTATTTCTCTCTTTATTAAAGGGGAAATTTTTTTTATAATGCATATACTAACAGGGAGTAATGTCATCTTGTGCTTTTAAATTATTAGCTATATTTCATATTTTTGTTGATGACAAAAGGAGAGAAATATATATTGATGACACATGATGACACATGATCTTATTGAAATATATGGATATCTTGGATAAGGATATGAATTGGACATTTTGGATATAGATGCTTAATTCATTTTTACTCATGAGTTGATGACTTGATGGAAATTTATGTTGAAATTTGCATAGAATATTGATTGCTTGAATTTAGGAGTGTGTGATTCTCTTAAATTTAGGTGGCATAAATTTAGGGGGAGTTAAGATTAACTCCTGTCATCATAAAAAAGGGGAAGATTGTTGAATCTCGAATTTTGATGATGAAATCAATTGATGAGTTATTGATCTAACATGATTGTTAGAATTGATTGATGCAGGATTAATTACGATAGAATGATTATTACAATCAGGATTGGCCAAGGTCAAGTCCATGCATCAGATCGATGCGATTGGGAACTCGCCAGGAGTACATCGGGAGCTTGTCAAGGGTATCGGGAGTTTGCCAAGATGGCACAAGGGAGTTCGCTAGAAGATGATCGAGACTCATCGGAAGATTATCGGGGGTAGCCGAAAAGCTTGCCGGGAGTTAGGATGATATTTATTGTAATGGATGTTTGATAATTATGATTGTATTTAATTAAGTAATAATTAGCATCATGCAAGTCTAACTATGACAGGAGCAATGAAGTTATAACTAGATAATGGGCCAAGATCAAGCTTAGGCATTGTGCCGGGTTTAGACGATACAGTGAGACCTCGCCGGGAGTTCGCTAGGAGATTCGCCAAAGGGATCGGGAAGCTCGCTGGGAGCACGCCAGGAGATCACCGAAAGAAGATCAGATAACTTGCCATAAGAATACCGTAGGTTACCAGATTGGTGAAAATTGGGTCTTAGTTTAAGCTTGTGGTCTTTAAGCGTTGTAATCGTTGAGTCATAGTTAGAAGTAAGTTTTAATTAAGTTGGATTTGGATGAAATCCAAATCAACTCAATAAGGCAATCGGGTCCACTATTGAGGTTTGATTGAGCTCAAGTTGAGCTTAATTGGTTGACCAGACGGTTGATCAACATCAGGTTCAAGTCGAAATTTGAAAAGTAGAGGGAACCACTTTTGTAGAAATTCTGGCAAGTAAACCACTGGTGAGTAGCGGATGTACCACCATCACCCAGGCTTTCGGGCAGTTGATCCGCCCAAGCTGGGCGGTTAAACCGCTTGTACCCAGGAATCTGGGTACTTTCAACGGTTGACTCACCCAGGGCCGATAGGTAATCGCTCGTACCTTGGTGTTCAAGCGGCTGAGCTGCCTAGGTCAGCGGGTAAACTACCCGTACCCGATTTTCTTGGTATGTTTGATTTTTGGCTCCAAAAATCTGAAGCCACTTGGGGCCTATAAATACCCCGTTTTCTTATATTTTATACAATAATTTTTAGGGATTATATTCTGAGAAAATATTGCGTGAGAATTGTAAGAAAAAAGAAAAGGGGTAAGGGAGTGATCAAAGAGTGTAATATTGTCTCCCTTGTAAGCAAAGTGTAAGGGTTTGATTTTCACCTAAATAAGATCGATAGTGGACGCTGGTGTGCCTCAAGAAAGAGGATTCAGGAGTGAATGTAGGTCGTTGGCACCAAACCACTATAAAAATTGTGAGTGTTTCTTTGCTTTCAATTGCTTATATATTTTTGTATTGACGCTTCCGATTTAACTCAACTCTTTGAAAGCAAAGTTTTCACGATAAGTTATTTCCTTCAAACGTTACCTATCTTTCCAGTTTTCTTAGCAACTTTCTTTCAATCACTCACTTGTTTCACTAAAAATGAAAAGCTTCGGATTTCCTATCCTGGTTTAATCGAAAAGTTTTTATCTAAACTAAAAATTTACACTTACACTAATTCACTCCGCCCTCTTAGTGTCAATTAATCCTAATAATTTTTACATCTATCTGTCAAATCTCATAGTCATAGTATACTGGAATAGCCAAAAGAATTCTGATAGATTTCAATATGGTTATAGGTGAGAAGGTTTCATCATAGTCAACTCATTGTCTTTAATGATATCCTTTGGCCACCATTCTTAACCTCAGATGCATCAATAAGGTTCCAAACCTTATTGGAGTACATGAAATCCATCTCAGAATTTATGGTTTCTTACCACTTCTCGGAGTCTATACTCGTAATAACCTCGTTGTAGGTTTGAGGATCAACATCTTGAGTGTCGTCTCTATTGATATGACCTATATATCTTTCAAGAGGATGAAATACTCGGCTAGACCTGTGTAAAGTTGGAAATTGTGTGTTAGGTATCTAGATAAACACGACCTCCGGAATGGTGTTTGAGCTAGGTTCATCAATCTCGCTCAACTCTATCACGCTCATACTATTTCCACCAAGAATGTGTTCCTTCTCAAGTAACACTACCCTTTTAGCAACAAAGACCTTTTGATCCTCAGGATGAAAGGATAATACTCACAAGTTTTCTTGGGGTTTCCTATAAACTTGCACCACCCATCCTTAATTTCAACTTGTCGGGGTTGTATCTTCAAATATCAGCAAGGTAGCCCCAAATTTGAACAACCTTAAGTTTGGGCTTCTTCTCTCTCTATATCTTATATAGTGTATGTACTACTTGTTGAGAAACCTCAGCAGGAGCATCACATGCGTTGCGAAATAAAAAACAAACAGGTTTTCCACGTAGATTAAATAATCGTGCAAAAGATTGGATCATGAGAAAAAGCCACAAAATTAAAAACTGCATCGTGTGAGAGATTGTTTACCTAGGGAGATCATATATCTCTATTTTTCCAAATCTAGATTGAGAGGATGAAGGAGGTCAAACATCCTCCTCTCTAGTGGTATCCACATAATGGATTGCTACAACGATACTCCTCCAATCGCAGCCCCAAGTCTCACAACTCTTACGTAAAGGGAGGGAGGATAGGAGGGGTGGCCAAAGATACAGCCTATCTATCATCTATGTGCCTCCCATCCTATTTATAGAGAGCCACCAAAAATCATATGGGTCCTACCTTAGTGGGTATTGGATATCCATCTAATTACCCACTAACTTTAGATTATTGGATCTTTATCCATTAATCTCCTTTGACCTCTAATTGAGCCTCTTGTATGGAGCCCATCAATGTAGGGTCTCATCTAATGAGAACATAGGCTAATTTGATAACTCATATCATATCCTATATTCGTTGAAACATCAATCATATGTGTGTGACCATCTAGGCTCGATATCGAGCTAGTCATGAGTCGCTCCCATTAGAACTCCTGCTAAGGATACATTATGCTCATTGGAGAATGAGTTCACTGATTGATCTGCTTATAGAATGTTGTATGGTTAATGATACATAATGTTAGACAGTGATTTCATAGTCCCAATTGTGTCTATGGTCCTTAGACTTGAGACACCAAGGATGGTTTATTTGAGTACTTCTTTCTTTGACGTCGAACTTATAGGTTTAAAAAGTTCTAGACCTAGTACATACGATGTGGATATATATTAAATATATATATATGTCACACGACATATTAGGAGATCGATACAAAAGAAAACCCCTCCGATAATATTAAGTTAGTGAGCATGAGGTAATAAGATTAACCCACATGGCCTTCCATCATTATAGGAAGAAATTGAATCATGACATAGGTTGAGTTGGTCGAGTCACTCAAGGCTCACCTAAATATATGATCGAGATCTTGCCTACGACATATCACCGATGACTTGAGGACATGGTATACTTGGTCGAGTTACTTGAGAGCATATCATCGAATTAAACTCATCTTGTAACGATAGTGATAACTTAACTGAACTTTATGGTTGGTCGAGTAGTCAAGACACTGATAATTCGGAGGTCAAACATGATGGAAATCACAAGGAGTTATGATTGGCAAGAATTATCTACCTTTCGAGCTGTGTAATTGGTCAAGTCACTTGAGGTTACACAAAGACACTGATTGGATCTCGAACCCCACTAGAAGTCTATCGGAGACTTCTATTTCACGTGTCGAGGGTGTCATGTGATTTGTAAGGAAAATAGTGGGAGTACATTAAGATAGAAGTCCATATCTTCATTAGTCTTTCCACAAAATATATATGTTATTTATTTATGCTATATCTTGTTTGTCAGAAACATGTTGCTAGTAAATCCCCTACATGGCATACTTGATGACAACTGCCTCACTAGTCTTAACTACACGGATTGACTCAAAAATTTGAGAAT
Organism: Ensete ventricosum; assembly: GCA_029747655.1. NCBI lineage: Eukaryota > Viridiplantae > Streptophyta > Magnoliopsida > Zingiberales > Musaceae > Ensete > Ensete ventricosum. The sequence continues at coordinate 23,456,333 of JAQQAF010000007.1, read as the reverse complement.
TATTCTCACGACGGACAAAATCGCGTATGTCCTTGATATAATTATGCCCACGATGGAAGAAGGGACAAGCGAGAATGAGATCACTCGCTATGTTAAGTGTATATATGATCCCACATTAGCAAAATGTTACATGTTGACCTCCATGACTCCTGAGTTATAAAGGCAACATAAAAGTATGGATGTCAATTCTATCATTCATCATCTCCACCATCTTTTTTAGAAATAGGGAAGAACTCAAAGATTTGAGATATCCACGAGACTCTTTCAAGCCAGGATAATAGAAGGGACATCGGTTGAGAACCATGTCCTATAGATGATAAAGTGGATCGAGAAACTCACAGGTCTAGGAATACTCTTAGAGGATAACTTGTGCGTTGATCTTATACTTCAGTCCCTACCAGAATCTTTTTCTCACTTCATCATGAATTTTAACATGAGTCGGTTTGAGGTGACTCTCCCTAAGCTCCTCAATATGTTGAGGGAAGCTAAGCATGCCATCAATAAAAAGAAGACAGTTCGCTATATTGGTAAGACTAAGAAGAAAAGGAAGATCAATAAGACCCTTAAGAAAGGCAAGGGCAAAGATATACCAGGTAAGGCAAAGGTTGTCAAGAAAGACCCGATAAAGGATAAAGTATATTGCTTCCACTATGGCAAGGATGTGCATTAGAAGAGGAATTATAAGGATTACCTTGTAGATAAGGCGAAACAAAAGCCTAGAGAAGCTTCAGGTATTTTCATGATCAGTCTTCGCTTGTCAGATTTTTATGATAACACATAGGTATTGGATACTGTGAGTGCTTATCATATCTGTAATTCATTGCAGGTTCTGGCAAGGCCTAGGAGATTGGCTAGAGGCGAGATAGACCTCAAGATATACAATGAAGCAAGAGTTGCTATAGTTACTATTGGGGAGGTTACCCTACATCTGCCTAATGGAGCTATCATTGTATTAGATGCATGCTATTTTATTCACTCTATTATCAAAAATATTATTTTCATCTCTTGTTTGACAATTAGTGGATATAAATTAGTTTTTGAGAATAATATTTATTCAGTAATTATGGATGATGAGATCATCACTACAAGGACCCTAATAAATGGTGTTTATGTTAGACACTTCTCCACACATCATGAGAAGAAAAGAGATGAAGTGAATAATACATACCTATGGCATTCTAGGCTAGGTTATATACATGAGAGAATGATTCAGAAGTTGCTGAAAGATAGATACTTAGAGCCATTTAACTATGAGTCGTATGAAACTTGTAAACCTTACCTTCATGGAAAGATGACCAACTCTCTTTTTAGTAGAACTAGAGAAAGAGAGCCACTGAGTTATTAGCACACCTACATAGTGATGTATGTGGTCCCATGTCGACTCAGACTATAGGCGGTTACTCGTGCTTCATTACATTCACTGATGATTTCTTCAGGTATGGACATGTGTACTTAATGAAGTATAAGTCTGATGCCTTTGAGAAATTCAGGGAATATAAGAATGAGGTAGAGAACTAGATTAGAAAGAGTATTATGACTCTTTAATCATAACGAGGAGGAAAAATACTTGAGTATGAAGTTCACCCAATTCCTTAAGGACTATGAGATTCTATCCCAGTGGATACCTCCTTAAAAAATACCTCAACTCAATGGTGTATTAGAAAGAAGGAATCTGATGCTGTTAGATATAGTGCAGTCCATGATGAGTTTCATTGACCTACTCGTCTCATTCTGGGGATACATCATAGAGACCGCAGCTTACCTTCTGAACATAGTTCCATCAAAGTTGGTAGTGTCTATATCATATGAGATATGGAAAGAAAAGAAGCTCGATCTTAAATGGTAAAGATTTGGGCCTATCCTCCCCACATTAGAAGATACAATCTCGACAAGTTGGAATTAATGACAGAACTATGCACGTTCATGGGATACCTTAAGGAGACTTTGAGATATTATTTCTATCATCTTGAGGACCGAAAGGTCTTTGTTGCCAAGGGAGTTATATTCTTTGAGAAGGAACACATTCTTGGTGGAAATAGTGGGAGTGAGATAGAGTTGAGCGAGGTTGGAGAACCAAGTCAAGCACCATTCTAGAGTTCGAGTCTGTTCAGGCACCTAGCACATAGGTTCCAACTTTGCATTGGTCTAATAGAGTATCTCACATTCTTGAAAGATATGTGAGATATATCAGTGAAGAGGACTCTCAAGATGTTGATCCTCAGACCTACGAGGAGGCTAATGAGTATAGACTTCAGGAATTGGCAAGAAACCATGAATTCTGAGGTGGATTCCATATACTATAACAAGGTTTGGAACCTTATGGATGCACTTGAGGGTATCATACCCATCGGTTGTAAATGAAGCTTCAAGAAGAAGATCGAAGTGGATAGAAAGATGAAGACTTATAAGATAAGGCAGGTAGCTAAAGGATATCGTTAAAGGCAAGGAGTTTACTATGATGAAACTTTTTCACCTGTAGCTATGCTTAAATCAATCAGAATTCTTTTAGCCATTGCAGCACACTATGACTATGAGATTAAATAAATTGATATAAAAATGACATTCCTCAATGACAACCTCGAGGAGGAGTATATGATACAACCAGAGGGATTCCAAGCAAGATACTACTGTTGACTCAACCACAAAGGTGGAGTACATTGCTACACTAGAAGCAGTAAAGGAATAGGTGTGGATGAAAAAGTTCATCAAAGATTTAGGAGTCGTACCGAGCAACGTGGAGCTGATTCCCATATATAGCAACACCAATAGGGCTATAGCTCTGGCAAGGGAACCCAAGTCTTATCATAATTGTTTTGAGAAGGTTCCAATTGATTAGAGTGATCATGTTCGTAAAAATATAACAATGGAAAGAGTTACATCCAAAGATAACAATGTAGATCTAGTGATGAAGCTGTTGGCTCAGATTGTATTTGAGCATCATATGGGTCTGATGGTGATCAGACACATATATAATTAGCTTTAGGTCAAGTGGGAGATTGCTGGTTATAGGTGCCTTGCAAGCCAATCACGTGAGTGATCGCACGTGTGACACGTTACGTGATCTTTTTGCTTATGATTATTATTTGCATAGGCATATTCTCATATTATATTATATTATATATATATATATAATATGTATATTGTGATGTCTTTGGTTTTATGTAATAGGAATTAGATCGTGATGAGATCAAGATAATGAGATCGATTTATCTTTAAACACAGATCCTAAATAATCCTGATCATAAGCTATTCGAGAGGGACATCGAGATAACCGGACAAACCAGTGTACTATATACCCGTCCATATGATGGAGGCGGCTGGTCTCATAGTCACTTGTATGGAGACACTAAGGATACAGTACAGGTGCTCGTTGGAGAATGAGATCACTAGAAGTCCTATCTTAGTGGATATTGAATCTTCATTCAATTATCCACTAACCTTGGATTATTGGATCTCTATCCAATAATCTCTTTTGGCCTTTAATTGGTCCTCATGCAAGTAGCCCATCAATTTAGGATCTCATCCGATGAGAATATGAGCTAATTGGATAACTCATATCCAATCCTTTATTCATTGAAGCATCCACCATATATGTATGGCCCTCTAGGCCTGATACCAAGCTGGGTGTGAGTCGCTCCCATAAGAACTCCTTCTGATGTAGTGAATTATTATCCTCATAATAATTCACTCGACTCATCGACTATAGATATACTATGCCAGTACGTCATAGTCCCCACATGGTACAGGGGATCGAATCCATCGAACATGTCTGTGCAAAGTTACCATGTATCTATAGTCCCTCATCAAACTAATATCCTAGAGAATGTATATTGGATATGGTATAGTCATACTACATACGGAATCCATCAAAGTCTCACTATAATCGTATTCTCCTAGAGAACTCCTCTCTCAATCCGATTGACTCTAGCCAGGGATTTGTCTGAGCAAGCATACAAGGGATATTCCTCTCGTGATACTAAGAGTAGATGATCCTTTATTGACACTCAATTACCTTCATAAGATTAGCTACCAATCCTGATAACCGATTGTACTAGATTTGAAACTTTCCAAACTTATAAGTCTGGTGTCAAAGAAAGGAGTACTCAAACAAGTAACCTTGGTGTCTCAAGTTTAAGGATCAGATGCACAATTGGGACTACAAAATCATTGTCTAATATTAAGTATCGTTAACCATACAGTATTCCATAAGCGGATCAATCAGTAAACTCATTCTCCTATAAGCACTTGTATTATATCTTTAGTGTCTCCACACAAGTGGCTATGAGACGAGTCGCCTTTATCAAATGGGTGGGTATACAGTACATCGGTGTGTCCGGTTATCTCGATATCCCTCTCAAGCAACATATGATCGAGATTATTTAGGATCTGTGTTTAAAGATGGATTGGTCTCATTATCGTGATCTCATCACGATCCGATTCTCATTGCACAGAACCAAGGATATTATAATATATATATGCAACAAATAATATGATGTGAGAATTTGCCAACAATAATCATAAGTAAAAAGATCATGCAGCGTGTCACACATGTCATCACTCACTTGGCTTATAGGACACATATAACTGGCAATCTCCAACTTGACCTAAAGTCAATCACCTATGTGTTTGATCTCCATCAGACCCTTGTGACGCTCAAATAAAATCTGGGCCAGCGGCTTCGTTAGTGGATCTATAATGTTATCTTCAGATGAAACATTTCTATTGCTAAATCTTCCTGGGCTATGACTCTCTAATTATGTGGAACCTCCTCAGAATAATTCTAATAAGACTTGGATGCCCTTGCTAGAGCTATCACCCTATTACTATCATAATATATGAGAATCGACTCCACGCTGCTCGGTTTGATTCCCAAATCCCTAGTGAACTTCTTCATCCACACCCCTTCCTTTGCTGCTTCTACTGCAGTAATGTATTCCGCCTCTATGGTCGAGTCAGCAGGAGTATCTTGCTTGGAACTCCTCCAGCTTATTGCTTCTCCATTTAAGGTGAAGACATACCTTGAGTTTAACTTGCTATCATCGATGTTGGACTGAAAACTTGAGTCTATGTAGCTCTAAACCTAATGCTACTTCCTCCGTATACTAGTAAAAGATCCTTAGTTCTTCTCAAGTACTTAAGGATACACTTTACTGCCTTCCAGTGTTCCAAACTTGGATCCACCTAATACCTACTCATGACACTTAGAGCATGCGCTAAATTAGGCCTGCTACATAGCATAACATATATGATAGATCTTATCGCTGAGGCATAGGGTAGGTATCCTATCCATGTCTACCCTTTCTTCAGGAGTCTTTAGGGATATACGCTTAGAAAGTGATGTTCCATGTCTTATCAGTATAAGACTTTCTCTTGAAATTTTTCATGTCAAATCTTTTGACAATGAAGACTATGTATAGGATACTTCCCCTAAGTCCTTTATGGAGAAGTTTCTGTATAGCCAAGCGTGGAGAGTATTCCTACATCATTCCCAATGATTAGGATGTCATCCACGTATAACACCAAGAAGATGATAGCGCTCTCACTTACCTTCCTTTACACACAAGGCTCATTTTCGTTCTTAACGAAGTCATAAGATCTGATCACCTCATCAAATCTTATGTTCTAACTTTGGGATGCTTGCTTCAATCCATAATTTGACCTAAGTAAACTACACACTTTTTCTAAACTCTCTCTAGATACGAATCCCTCTGGCTGTATCATATATACATCATCCTCAAGGTTGCCATTAAGGAATACCATTTCTACATACATATGTCACATCTCATAGTCATAGTGTGCTGCAATAGCCAAAATAATTCTGATGCATTTAAGTATGGCTACGGGTGAAAATGTTTCGTCATAATCAACTCCTTGTCTTTGATGATATCCATTAGCTATCCGCCTTAACTTATAGGTCTTCACTTTTTCATCCACTCTGATCTTCTTCTTGAAGATCCATTTACATTCGATGGGTATGATACTCTCAGGTGTATCTACAAGGTTCCAAACCTTGTTGAAGTACATGAAATTCATCTCAGAATTCATGGTTTATTGTCACTTCTAGAGACTATACTCATAACAGCCTCATCGTAGGTTTGAGGATTAATATCCTAAGAGTCATCTTCACTGATATGTCTCATATATCTTTCATGAGGGTAAGATATTCTGCTAGACCTACGTAAAGTTGGAACTTGTGTGCTAGGTACCTAAATAGACTTAAACTCTGAAATGGTGCTTGAGCTAGGTTCTCCAACCTCACATAACTCTATCTTACACCCATTATTTTCTCTAAGAATGTGTTCCTTCTCAAGGAACATAGCTCTCTTGGCGACAAAGACCTTCTGGTCCTCAGAATGATAAAAGTAATACCCTAAAGTCTCCTTAGGATATCTCATAAATGTACATCATTCCGTCCTTGATTCCAACTTGTTAGGGTTGTGTTTTCTAACAGAGCCAGAACAGCCCCAAATCTTAACCACATTAAGATCAGGTTTCTTTCCTTTTTATTTCTCATATGGTGTAGACACTATTAAGTTTGATTAACTCTGTTCAAAAGGTAAGCTACAGTCTCTATGGTGTATCCCTAGAATGAGATGGGTAAGTCAACGAAACTCATCATGAACCGTACCCTATCTAATAGCGTGCAATTCCTCCTTTCTAATACATCATTAAGCTGAGATATATAAGGAGGTGTCCATTGGGATAAAATCTCATGGTCCCTAAGGAACTAGGTGAACTCCATACTAAAATATTCTTCTCCTCAATCTAATCGAAGAGTCTTAATACTATTTACAATCTGCTTCTCTACCTCATTATTATATTCCCTGAATTTCTTAAAGGCCTCAGACTTCTACTTCATCAAGTATATGTGTCCATATCTAGAGAAATCATCAGTGAATGTAATGAAGTATGAGTAACCACCGCCTATAGCTTGAGTCGACATGAGACCATATATATCACTATGTACAAGTTTCAATAACTCAATAGCTCTCTCTTCGGTTCTACTAACAGGAGAGTTGTTCATCTTCACACGAAGGCAAAGTTCACAAATTGTATACGACTCATAGTCAAATGGATCTAAGTATCCATCTTTTAGCAACTTTTAAATCATTCTTTCATGTATATGACCTAGTCTATAATGTCAAAGGTATGTATTATTCACCTCATCTCTTTTCCTCTTGTATGTATTTATATTTATGATGTGTGGAGAAGTGTCTGACACATATATGTTATTTATCAAGGTCCCTCTATTGATGATCTTATCATCCATAATTATTGAACGACTATTATTCTTAAAGACCAATTTATATCCATTAATTATCAAACAAGTGATAAAAATAATATTTTTGATAATAGAGGAAATAAAATAACATGCATCCAATGCAATGATAGCTCCTCCAAGCAAATATAGGGTGACCTCCCTTACGACAACTGTAACTACTCTTGCCTCATTGCCAATCTTGAGGTTCATCTCATCTCTGGCCAAGCTCCTAGGTATTGCTAAAACCTGCAATGAATTACAGATATGATAAGCACTCTCGGTATCTAATATACATGTGTTATAATGAAAATATGACAAGTGAAGACTGATCATGAATATACCTTAAGCTTCTCCAAGCTTCTGTTTTGCCTTGTCTGTAAGGTAATCCTTACAGTTCCTCTTCTAGTGCTTGTCATTGCTGTGGTGGAAGTACTATCCTTTGTCCTTTACCAGGTCTTTCTTGGCAACCTTTGTCTTACCCGGTCTTTCTCTACCCTTGTCTTTCTTAAGGGTCTTATTAACCTTCCTTTTCTTCTTGGTCTAACCAATATAGAGAACTTGCTTCTCTTTCTTGATGGCACTCTCAGCTTCTCTCAACATTTGAGGAGCTCAAGGGGAGCCACCTCAAACTTGCTCATGTTAAAATTCATAACTAAGTGAGAAAAGGAATTTATTAGGAACTAAAGCATGAGATCAACACACATGTTATCATCCTTTAGGACTATTCTTAGACCTGTGAGTTTCTCGATCTACTCTATCATCTTTAGGACATGATTCTGAATCAATGTCCCTTCTATCATCTTGGTTGAGAAGAGATTCTTGGATATCTCATATCTTTGAGTTCTTCCCTATTTCTCAAATAATTAGTGGAGATGAACAAAGATAAAATTGGCATCAATGCTCTCATGTTGCCTTTGTAACTCAGGAGTTATAGGGCCCAACATGTAATATTTCACCAATGTGGAATCATCTATATACTTCACATAGCGATCTATCTCATCCTCGCTTGTCCCTTCCAGCGTGGGCATAATTGTATCAAGTACGTACGCGATTTTCTCCGTCGTGAGATTAATTCTCAAATTACAGAGCTAATCCGTGTAGTTAGGATCAGTGAGGTGGTTGACATCAAGTATGTCATGCAGGAGATTTGTGAGCGACATATTCCTAACAAACAAGATATAACACAAATAAATAACAAGGAGATTTTGTGAAAAAAACTAACTAAGATATTGACTTCTATCTTAATGTACTCCCACTATTTTCATAGCGAATCATGTAACACCCTCGACATGTGAAACAAAAGTCTCCGGAAGACTTCTAGTAGGGATCGGGGTCCATTCCGCGTCTTAATATAACCTCGAGTGACTCGACCAATTACACTAAGCCCGAAAGGTAGACAACTCTTACAAATCATAACTCTTTGTGATTCCCGTCATGTTTGGCCTCTGAATCATCATGGTTTCGACTGCTCAACCAACCATGAAGTTCAGTTAAGTCATCATCATCGTTACAAGATGAGTCTAATTTGATGATATGCTATCGAGTGACTCGAACATGCATACCATCTCCTGATGTCACTGGTGACATCTGTATGTCATAGGCAAGATCTCGATCATGTAAATAGGTGAGCCTCGAGTGACTCGACTAACTTAACCTATGTTGTGATTCAATTTCTTCCTATAACGATGGAAAGTCATATGGGTCAATCTTATTGCCTCATACTCACCGACTTAATATTATCATACGAGGGGTTTTTGTTTTGTATCAGTCTCCTAATATGTCGTATCACACACATACATATTTAACATATATACATTGCATGCAAATATATATATATGTCTAGTAGGTGTATAACGCATATCACATATGCAAGTCATATCGGATGATCATGAGCCGTCACTTAATATGATTAAGTCTGAGCTAATGGGTCTAATCACTCATAATATGATCTATGTGTGCATCAGCACATCTCTATGCCCTGTGATCGTTGATCTCGTCATCATCAGTTCCATCGGATCCTCGTCACACCATCATGCGTCGTGATCTCGGCATCGTGTGTCCCGCTGTTACCTCCACACTCCCGTTACGTCTCTTCGTATAATTACAAAATAATCACAAGAAAGCAGTCCTGACAATAAACGAGAAAAAAAAGGCTCATAGGCCCTAATAATAATAATAGTCACATGTACATACATAACATCACATGGCTCATGATCATCCATCCATATCATACTAGATATCACCATGTAGGATTATTAGATAATAAATAATTAATTAAATTATTTAATTAACTATTTTTCTAGAAATCAAGACATGCTAGAAATTTCCAGAATTGTCAAAGACATTTTCAGAATTCTGGACAGGAGAGACCTAAGAATTTTTAGAAATGTTAAGAATATTTTCGAAATTCTGGACAGAAGGACAAATCTCAAAATTTCTCAAATTCCTAGGGGCATTCTCATCCTTTTACCACCGAGAAAACCCTAACCCTTACTGCCCTTGTTCTTATGGCTGTCGATGCTACTCCTATGCAGGCAATGGTGCTATGCGTCATCGGAGGCTGCCTTTGCCCCCGGGTGGCCACCACAGTCCTCGGTGGTAGCCCCTGCGGGTGACGATCTACGTATAGTCAGTCACCCATGAGTGTTATACCTGCATGTGTCGCCTACGCTAGTGGCCTTGGTCGCAGGTGGCTTGCCCGTGGGGTTGTGCTCACAGGCAGCCCCTATCGTAGCCTGGCCACTCCTGTAGGGGTCTTGGTTGTAAGCAACCACCCTTGTAAGCAGCAGCCTGACCACCCTTGTAAGTGGCTTAGCCGTGGGCAGCCATCCCTATAGGCAGCTAGCTCGTAGGTGGGCTGCCCCTTTCTCGCAAGCAGCGCTACCTTCGTTGCCAATCACTGTAACAAATGCGTAGAACAGTTCTACATGATTTAATCTCATCACACACAGTTTAAAACTAATCTTTTGCACGAACAACCTTGACTCTGATATCACTGTTGGGAAGCCTCAGTGAGAGCATCATATGCGTAGCAGAATATCAAAACAAAACTGATTTTCCATATAAATCAAAATCATCATGCAAAAATTGGTACGAGAAAAAGTCGCAAAACAAAAAACTATATTATGTAAGAGATTGTTTACCTAGGGATATTGTATATCCCTATTTTTTCAGATCTGGATGGAGAGAATGAAGGAGGTCAAACACCCTCCTCTCTAGCGATATCTACACGATGGATTGCTACAACGATACTCCTTCAATCATAGCCACAAATCTCACAACTCTTGCACAAAGGGAGTGAGGAGAATAAGAGGGGGCGACCAAACGTACAACCTATCATCTATGTGTCGCCCCTGCCTCCTATTTATAGAGAGCCATCAAAAACTCTAGAATCCTACCTTAGTGTGTATTGGATCTCCATCCAATTACCTACTAACCTTTGATTATTGGATCTCTATCCAATAATCTCCTTTGGCTTCTAATTGAATCTCAGAAGTCCATCAGTATATGGTCTCATTTAATGAGAATAGGAGTTAACTAGATTTCTATCAAATCCTCTATTCGCTGAAGTATCCACTATATGTGTGTGACCCTTTAGGCCCGATACCAAGCTGGTCATGAGTTACTCCCATCAGAACTCATTCTGATATAATGTATTATTATCTCAATAATAATTCACTCGACTCATCGACTATGGACATAGTCTCCAGATGGTACAGGAGGATCGAATATGTCTATCCAAAGTTACTGTGTATCTATAGTCCCTCATCCAACTAATATCCCAGAGATCATATATTGGATATGATACTGTCAGGTAATATATAGAAGCCATATGAGTCTCGCTCTAATCTAATTCTTCCAGAAAACTTATTCTCTCTCAATCCATATGACCCTGGCTAGGGATTTATCAGAGCAAGCACACAAGGGATATTCCTCTCACGATACTAAGAGTGGATGATCTTTTATTAATACTTAATTGCCTTTGTAATGTTGGCTAACAATCCCGATAACCAATTATACTGGATCTGAAACTTTTTAAAATTATAAGTTTGACATCAAAGAAAGGAGTACTCAAATACGGATCCTTGCTCAACTTCTAAATTTAAGCGGGTAGTTAAACTAAGAATAACTCGAATTGAGGATATTTTCATCACAGGAGAAAATATTTCTTCAAAGTCAATACATTTTTCTGACTGAATCCTTTCACAACTAATCATGCCTTATATTTTTGTTGTGAGCTATTATTTTTAGTCTTCAATTTATAAACTCATTTATTCTTGAGAGCTTTCTTCCCTATATAGGTAACTTTCCAAGTCATATGTGTGGTTCTCAAGCAAGGATCTCATCTCTTCTTCATGGCTTTAACACACTCATTCTTATGCTCATGTATAATAGCTTCTTGGTAAATTTCTAGCTCTCCCCCATCAGTAAGCATAACATAATCATGTGGATGGTATCTTGTAGATGGTCGTCGCTCTCTTATGGATCTTCTTAATGGAATCTCATATAGTGGTGGAGGTGCTTATTCAGTTTGTTCATCAACTATAGGAGCATCATCACTAATATTCTCACCACTATCTTCTTGTCCATCTCCCCCATAATCATCATTAACTATAGGTGGAGAAATTAGGCCCAAACTCTAAGGAATATAGATAGAGGTATTTTGCTTCTCAACATTATCACCATCATCAAATAATTGGTCTTCAAGAAACACGAAATCTCTTCTTCTAATAATCTTCTTATTCACCGGATCCCTGTACCCAAACTCTTCATAGTCATATCCCAAGAAAATACATGCTTTTACCTTATTATCAAGCTTTAGTATCTCATCTTTAGAAATATGAACAAATGCTTTACACCTAAATACTCTAAAGTGATCATAAGATACATTTTTTTCTTTCTATACTCTTTATGGAATATCATCATTTAGATGAACTAATGGAGAAAGGTTTATTAGATCAACTATAGTTCTCATAGCCACCTCCCAAAATGACTTAGGTAACTTGGCATGGGAAAACATGCACCTAATCCTTTCTTCAATGGTTCTGTTCATCCTTTCTGCCATACTGTTTTACTGAAGAGTTTTAGGAATCATTTTCTCAAGCCTGATACCATGAAACATGCAATAATTCTCAAAAAGACCCTTATACTCACCACCATTATCTACTAGAACACACTTTAGTTTTCTTCATGTTTCTCTTTCAACACTAGCATGAAACACTTTAAAAATATCGAGTACCTGGTCTTTAGATTTTAAAGCTAAAACCTAAACTTTTCTAGAATGGTCATCAATAAAAGTAACAAAATAAAGAGTACATCTAAGAGTTTTAGTTTGCATAATGCAGACATCGGTATGAACTAAGCCAATAACATTTAATCTTCTAGATGATGGATAAGTATGAAAGGTATCTCTATGTGTTTTTTCAACTAAGCAATGATTACAAGATTTAAGAGATATACCTTACAACTTTGGTAAGAACTGCTTTCTAGCAAGAGTTTAAAGTCCCTTCTTGTTGATATGACCAAACCTTTTATACCAAAGATCTATACTTTCATCCTTTTGAATTGCATTAATCTCTCTTTTGTATAGCTTGGCCTCTATGACATAAAAAGAGTTCTGCTTCTTTCCTCTTGCCATAACCAGAGAACCTTTAGTGAGCTTCCATTTGCTTTCACCAAAATAGTACATAAATCTCTCATCATCAAGTTTCTTTGTAGATATCAAGTTAAGATGAATATCTGAAACATGTCTTATATCTTTGAGTATCAATTTGCTCCAAATACTGGTTTCCAAGCAGATATCTTCAATACCCACAATCTTCGACATACCATTGTTTCCTATTTTAACATTATCAAAATCACCAACAGTGTAAGATCTAAAAAAATCACCATGAGAAGTAACATGGAAATAAGCACCAGAGTTAATTACCCAATTACTGTCCTGAGCTGCAAGACTAACACATCTATCATTACAAATAACAACAATACCACCTTTAGCAGCAACTGTATTAGTCTCTTTCTCATTTTTCTTTCTATCATTTTGTTCTCTCTTCTAGAACCTACACTCTTTCTTTATGTGACATGGCCTTTTTACAGTGGAAACACTTGATATCTCTTCTAGACTTGAATCTTTCTCTATAACCATGTGGATTCCTGCTATGACGTCTTCCATGTCTTTCTTATTTTTCAATAGCAAGTGCACCAAAAGAAGATTCTCCTTGTTCTTTGCTTCTGGTATCTTCATCTAGCAAACTGTCTTTAACTATATTAGAGTTAGAGTCCCCTCTAGCACGGAATTAGAAATTATCACCACATATGTTTCTCAACTTTCTAGTAAAGAATTGAGGAGTAACAATCCTTGCATCTCATAATTCATATTCATTTTCATAGTAACCAACTTATTAGTAAGACTCTTAAATAGGCTTATATGCTCAATAATATTATCACCATCTTTATGCTTTAAATTGACAAGCCGTATGAGGAGAGAAATTCTATTTCTCACTGTTTTCTTTGCAAAAAGATTTTCTAACCTTTGTCAAACAACATCAGCTCTGGTTTCATAAAAAATATGCTTATGCAGATTTATATATATCCATCTTCTAATATAGGCAATAGCTTTTCTATACTGTACTTTTCATTCCTCATCACCCATAGTTGAAGGTTTTTCTTTAACTTTGATGGGCTTATACAGATCTTTGTAATAGAGCAAATCATTCATTATACGCCTCCAATGAGTTCAATTTAATCATACCATCTGACTCTTTCATTTCAATCACATAAGAAAAATTTGCATTAAACAATCTGTGCTCTGATACCACTTGTTGGGAAAAGCGGAATAATTCTTTTCCCTCTTTGTGTATCATAATGAGTTTCTCACCGAATTACCAACTTGTTACCAAAAGCAAATATTAACTAGAACAATATCAACAGTAGAATAATAAATCAACCATAAAGTGAGATGCTAGATTTTTAACATGGAAAACCCAATGCGGAAAAAACCACAAGACCGTAGTCCACTCAAATCTCCACTATCACCAATAATGATAACAGGTTTATAATAAAACTTCTCCAGAATAACTAGAGGATCACAATAACATCAAGAACATAGATCTTGGTTCACCAATGATATATCATCATCAACATAGATGGATCTTATGAAAGGAAAAAAAATTAAACTCACTAAGTGGGTATATTAGAAAACTATCATAGAGAGGATAAACCACAGATCAGTAGTACCATTAGAATTATAGAGCTTGCTGTAAAAATTCTCCACATAAAATTTGGGTCAACTTACAAAGTTTTACCGTTCAATCCTGTTACAAAACTTACTTTCTCTTTCTCTTTTTTTTTTCTTTCTTCTTCCTATGTTATTACTGTTTACTACTGTATTGTCTCCGCCTGTCTCAAAAACTGCACCGTCACATATCCCATTTGGGTTTTTTTTCTTTTTTTAATCAATAATAAAATTTGGGTTCTACCCAAATGCCCAATCCAAACCCACCTATGACCGAATACAACACTAGATTAGTATCAATAGTAGATAGATAGGGGTAGTGTCCAATAACAAGTAATTTTAAAGTATATTTTGAATTGACCTAACGTAAGTTTTCCTTATTGTATTGGAATCCAATCAATCAGTTTTAGAAAGAGTTACAGAAGGAGTTAGGGAATTACTATAAAAAAAATATGAAAACTGAACTAGCCTTTATAGAGAGTCGATAAAAACTTTTATTGAGAGGTTAGAGTGCATCCTTTATAGAAGATAGGGACCTAACCTTAAACTCAAGCACGTAATCATCCTATTTAGAAACAGTAGAAAGTGAGTGTAATCACAATAGCAAAGCTAAGATAATCATAACCCGAAGCTGAATCTCAGTTTTCTCGTTGAGTGGAGCGATGTTGGGCTGCAAGCATGGAGCGAGAGCAAGAAGATCTACTTCATGACTAACTTCTGCGCTTGAATCAACAGATGAATAAAGTCAATCATAGACAGACGCCCTTCTTTATAGTTGAGCTTTGGCATTCGTAAGAAGGTCGGCACCCATTGTCTCATGTCTCTTCAAGATCCTTTTTAAATGATGTATAGGGTGTGCGGTATACTGATGAATGCGAGTATCTTTGGGAGCATCCAAGAAGTTTAGCTTTGGCATTCGTAAGCAGGTCGGCACCCATTGTCTCTTGTCTCTTCAAAATCCTTTTTGAATGATGCATATGGTGCGCGGTATACTGATGAATGCAAGCATCTTTATGCTTTATTTAGTGCACATTTAATGTGTGAAGAATCTTACCATAAAAATATTGGAAAATCTTCGCTTGGTATCATATGCATAGTAAAAAATAAAAATAAAAATAAAAAATTTCAAGGTCAAGTACTTGTTATCATGCGATGATTGGTGCATGAAAAATTACATAATCAAAAATTATGTGTATCATGTGAGATGTGTTATTCTGGAAGATTGTGCTGGTTACAAGTGTCCTGTAAGCCAATGAAGTGAGTGATGATATGTGTGACACACTACGCGATCTTTATGCTTATGATTATTATTGGTATATTCTTACATTACATTATTGCATATATATATATGTATGTATATATATATATATATATATATATATATATATATATATATATATATATATATTATGATGTCCTTGGTTCTATGCAATGGGAATCGAATCATGATTAGATCATGATAATGAGACCCATTCATATTTAAACACATATCATAAATAATTTCGATTATATGTTACTCGAGAGGGACGTTGAGACAACTAGACAGATCGGTGTACTGTATACCCACCCATTTGATGAAGGCGACTAGTCTCATAGCCACTTTTATGGAGACACTAAGGATACATTACATGTGCTTATGTAAAAACTATATTTTTACATGGTGACTTAGAAGAAGAAAATTTATATGGAGCAACCAGAAGGTTTCAAAGTTAAGGAAAAAGAAAATCTAATGTTTAAGCTTAATAAAAGTTTATATGGACTCAAACAGGCACCTAGACAGTGGTACAAGAAGTTTGATTCCTTTATGATGAGCCAAGGGTACAATAAAACCACATCTGACCATTGTCTATTTACAAAAAAGTTTTCAGATGATGATTTCATTATTCTCCTGCTATATGTTGATGATATATTGGTTGGCCATGATGCTGCTAAAATTGAGAAGCTTAAGAGAGAACTAAGTAAGTCTTTTATCATGAAAGACTTAGGATCGGTGAGATAAATACTTGCTATGAATATTTTTCATGATAAAAATAATGAAAAGATTTGGTTATCTCAGGAGACCTATATTGAAAAGGTTCTTGAAAGATTCAACATAAATAAAGCCAAAGCAGTTTATTCTCCACTTGCAGGTCATTTCAAGCTTAGTTCGAAACATTGTCCTACAAGTGAAAAAGAAAAAGAAGAAATGTTCAAAGTGCCTTACTCATTTGTAATAGGTAGCTTTATGTATGCTATGGTTTGCACTAGGCCAGATATAGCTTATGCAGTTGGAGTT
The DNA here is from genome assembly GCA_029747655.1 of Ensete ventricosum. NCBI lineage: Eukaryota > Viridiplantae > Streptophyta > Magnoliopsida > Zingiberales > Musaceae > Ensete > Ensete ventricosum. The sequence goes on along the minus strand of JAQQAF010000007.1, from coordinate 23,439,563 downwards.
GTTAATCGATTTCTCTCTAATCTTGATAAGAAACATTAGGCAGCAGTAAAATGGATATTAAGATATATGAGATGTACTACCATGTTGTGTTTATGTTTTGGTATTGGTAAACCTATGCTAGAGAGTTACACAGATGCAGACATGGCAAGTGACACTAATTCTAGGAAATCTACTTTGAGGTTCTTGATGACTTTTACAAGGGGAGCAGTCTCTTGGCAGTTAAGTTATATAATTATGTTTCTTTATCGACCATAGAAGCATAATACATAGCAATTACTAAAGCTTGTAAGGAAGCTTTATGGATGAAAAAATTTCTATAAGAATTGGGTTTGAAATAGGAAGGATATAATATTTACTATAATAGTCAGAGTATCATTCACCTCTCTAAGAATTCAACATACCATTCCAGATCTAAGCATATTGATGTAAGGTATCATTAGATCGTAATGTGCTTGAGATGAAAGAATTGTACTTAGAAAATGTACAATCGATGAGAATGAATCAGATATATTGATAAAGTCTTTACCTAAAGAGAAGCTTGAAGCATGTAGACGAAGAGCGGGCTTAGTACAACCCACCATATTGTCACGGACTTAGCTAGTTTTACCTAAGTCGTGCGGCACTCTTATGTGTCCGTCCATAAAGGTCAACCTCTCCGAAACCTCAAAGGGTCCTTTAGGACCTACAAAAGAGAAAACGGGTTAGAGGAATCATTTCTCATAGGATCCACAAGCAACTACTTTAGAAAATACTTTATATAGTAATATAAACTATAACTATGGACTTTACAAGTTCTGAACGGTTGCATACAAAGGATAATGGTTCATTACAAACCAAAGTCCCAACAAGTGTCTACATAACACAACTCAGAATTTACAAGACGAAATCGACCATAAAAGCTAACTAAACTAGGGCTGCCGAGCCTACTGCAAGCTTGCTACTTGTTGTACAAAGTATATACAAAATTGAACGATACAGACAAACATGTGCATTACATCGAACACCTTATTTATATTTTTGTCTGTGATATTCTACCCCACTTATTCCTTCAACGTCATCGTCGAAACCGCTATAGACGCATCATCTCCTCGCCTTTTGCTGCATTTTTGATCTTTTGCTTTGGCTGCAATATGCCCATTGGCTCCCAACTGCTTTCTGCCACTATTGTTGAGTAGTCGAACTCTGATTTGTCATGCTGCTTCAACTTGCCAATGATTGACTCTTGTGTGTGGTTGGCTGAGCTGTGCTGATCCTTATTGATTTATGTGGATCCTTCTAGTGAAAAAAAAGACATTCCTTGTTATACGCCAATATTGCAATAGTCTTATATTGCTTAAACTCGATGGATGTTTGTTGGAGCTTTAACGAGCATCGCTTCGCAGACTTTGAAGTTTTTGAGGTCCTTCCTCTACAAGATTCGCTCATTGATTCTTCTTCAATTTTAGTTGTCACTTCAAAGTAGGCTCGCGTCGCTCTCATTTTTTATTGGCATTCTATTAGGAAATAAAGCGGACAATCTACTCTTAATAGTATTTATTACCAACGGTGAGGATTTGACAACTATTGTCTTCCATTAGCTTTTCTCGTAGGGTCACTGAACTTATGTAGAGCTCCTCTACTGGATAAATATGAGAATCATGGTATTAAGTTTAGCTCATTCTCTTTTAGTTAAGAAGGCAAAAGTTACTTGATTTTGCCCGTTTTCTTGAGGTATGAGAACTGGGGTATTTGGTTTCGCTTACTCTCTTGAGTTGAGAAGGCAAAGATTACTTGATTTTGCTCGCCTCCTCGAGGTTGTACTTCATGCATCGAGTTGGTTACTAGCATTTCTCCTGCTCTTTGCTCACATTTTCGAAGTACTCGAAGTGTTTGCACTCATTGCGTTGAGTTAGCTACTGTAATTCATCTTCCCACTACTATCGAATTTCTGAAATGCAAGAAGTTTTGCTCAGAAAGAGCAAAAGTTTACCCCAACTTGGAGTAAGTCTTTGATAGTTCAGGTGCTTTTGGGATTATACTATCTTCTCCATCATCTTTGTCGCCTACTCCTCTGCATAGAAAAGGTACATCACTATGTACTGCCTATTTCGTTTCTTGGTTGAGCATTCCTGCATTAACCCGAAGTCTCTCACTTTCAGCTATCTTGATGAGAAGCTCATCGACACTGGTCTTATGAAGTTCCATGGCCTCTATCATACCACCCTGTCTTGGTACTTGAAGTTTGTCTTTGCATTCTCCACCTCCTCAGCCCATTTTACGACCAACGCTCTCCCTCTATTAGGGCAAGGGATTGATGACTCTACGGAAGTCCCACCTCGTGATACCATGGTGTTGCCAACTCATGGCCCTACTATCTGTAGCCTTACATCTGCACCCCTTTCTTCATGATTGGTAGGTTTGTCTCTGCGATATTGTGGCACTCCTCAGAGTCCACTGACTTTCTTACCGACGCTTTGCTTTTGGGTAGCTGAGCCCTCTGGACTCATCGTCACTTCCTTGCCCCTTTGACCACTTGCTTTAATACCTCTATGTTCTCCTAGCAGTTCTCCTTGGTCAATGGGAAGATAGACTGCAACTCTCATGCATGGCCTCCGCCATCTTGTTGTAGGACTTGCACCGATTTTGTTCTCCTTAGCTTCCTTGGTAGTAGCAATGTTCACTTACTCGGTCTTGTCCTCTACTGTGCCGAGCTCCCTTAAGCGAATATAAGTGTTGAATTTCGTATTTTGATTATCAAATCAATTGATGGATTATTGATCTAACAGGATTGTTAGAAGTTGATTGATGTAAGATTAATTATGACATAAGAATTATTACAATTAGGATTGGCCAAAGTCAAGTCCATGCATCGAGTCGATGCAGTTGGGAACTCGCCAGAGTGCGTCGGAAGCTCGCCGAGGGTATCGGGAGCTTGCTAGGATGGCGCAAGGGAGTTCACCAGAAGAAGACCGAGACTCATCGGAAGATTGTCGGGGGTATTCGAAAAGCTTACTGGGAGTTGGGATGGTCTTATAATGGATATTTTGGTAATTTTGATTCTATTTATTTAAGTCATAATTAGCAACGTGCAGGACTAACTATGATAGGATCAATGGAGTTACAACCATATGATGGGCCAAGATGAAGCTTAGGCATCAGGCCGAGTTTGGATGATGCGGTAGGATCTCGCCGGGGGTTCGCTAGGAGATTCACCAGAGGGATCGGGAAGCTCGCTGGGAACACGAAGGGAGATCATCGAGACAAGACCAGAAGACTTACCGTAAAAATGCCAGAGGCTACCAGATTGGTGAAAGTTAGGTCTTAATTAAGCTTGTGGTCATTAAGCGTTGTAATCGTTGAGTCGTAGTTAGGGTTTGAGTCCTAAATGAGTTGGATTTGGAAGGAATCCAAATCAACTCAATGAGGCAATCGGGTCCACTAAACAGTTCAATTGAGCTCAGTTTGAGCTCATTTGGTTGACCAGAGGACTAGTCAACATAAAGTCAAAGCTAGAATTCGAAAAGTGGAGGGAACCACTTTTGCGGAGAATCCGACGAGTAAACCGCCAATGAACGGTGGTTGGACCGCTCGTACCACAGAATCCGAGTGGTGGCCAGCAGCTTTCGGTGGGTAAACCGCCCAGGTGGCGGGTAAACCACCCGTACCATAAAATTCGGGCGGCGGCCAACGGTTGATGGCTGGTAAACCACCTAGGTCAGCGGGTAAATCGCTTGTACCTGATTTTTCCGGGTATGTTTGATTTTTGGTTCCAAAAATCTAAAGCAACTTGGGGCCTATAAATACCCCAAGTATTATTGTACTCCATACAACTATTCTGTGGATTATATTCTAAAAAAATATTATGTGAGAATTGTCGGAAAAAGAAAAGGGGTAAGAGAGAGAGCTTAGAGTTGTAAATCTAGTCCCCCTTATAAGCTCAAGTGTAAAGGTTTGATCTTCACCCAAAGAAGATTAGTAGTGGATGCCGGTGTGCCTCAAGAAGGAGGACTCGGGAGTGGACGTAGGCCTTTAGCGCTAAACCACTATAAAAATTGTGAGTGGTTCCTTGTTTTCATTGATTACATATTTCTTATATTAAAGCTTCCGATTTAACTCATCTCTTAGAAATCAAAGTTTTCACGATAAGTTTTTTACTTTAAATGTTGCTTATCTTTCCGGTTTGATTATTAATTTAGCAACTTTTCCTTTTTCACTCAATCATTTCACTAAGAACGAAAAGCTTCAGTTTTCCTATCTTATTTTAATCGAAAAGATATCATCTAGAAAGAAAACTTACAATTGCACTGATTCCCCCCCCCCCCCCCTCCTCTAGTGTCACTCAATCATTTTTCACTAAGAAAGAAAGCTTGAGTTCTTACTCTTTGGATTAACACCCACTTGAGTAAATGGCTTGTTTTAGCATAAATGAAAGATATTTCATTTCACGTCCACCCATGTTCAATGGGATGGATTACACATTGGAAAACATGGATACGTATTTTTTTCATCTCATTGGACTTTAATTTATGGAATATAGTTGAGAATAAATTTAAAAAATATTTCAAACCAATCAATGAGTTAAATGATTTGGAAAGGAAGAATTTTTCTCTAAATGCAAAGGCTATGAATGTCTTATTTTGTGCACTTGATAAAAATGAGTTTAATCGTGTTTCCGTTTGCGAATCAACTTTCGATATTTGGCACACACTAGAAATCACATACGAGGGGATTAGTAGAGTAAAAGAATCAAAAATAAATATTATAGTTCATAATTATGAGTTGTTTCGAATGAAACCAAGTGAGTCTAATGGAGACATGTACACCCGTTTCACGAATGTCGTCAATGGACTTAAAGCACTTGAAAAATATTTTTTTAATTTTGAGCTTGTGAGTAAGATTTTACGATCTTTGCCTAAAAATTGGGATCTTAAAGTAATTGTTATTCAAGAGGCCAAAGATTTAAATAACCTGCCTCCTAAAGAACTGATGGTCTCTCTTATAACTTATGAACTAAACTGTAAAGCTCATGATGAGCTTGATAAACCCCTTCCAAAGAACAGGAAGGATGTAGCAAATTTAATAACAAATGACTCCTCGAGTGATGATGACCATGACATTGCCCTTCTATCAAAAAAATTTAAGAAATTTATAAAAATGAACAAAAACTATAAAAATAAAAAGGACCAAAGAAAGACAACATCATTTGCTATGAATGAAAAAAACGGGATGCTTCAAAAGTGAATGTCCCCAACTGAAGAAGAAACTGACACTAAAAAAGAAAACACTTTCAGCCACTTGGGATGATTCAAGTTCCTCGGAAAATGAAGACCAATCCAAAAGAGAGGTGGCTAACTATGCCATAATAGTATTTGAAGATGAGGTTAGTGAGTCTTTAGATATTTTATTTTCAGAATTATCAAGCATGTTTCATGATTTATTCAATGAGTTTAGAAAACTTAACAAGTCTTTTAAGTCACTTAAAGTTTATCATGATTTGTTAGTTAAAAGACCAAACGAAATGCATGATTCCTTAGCATCACATAAACCATATTGTAAATGTGATATGCTAGATAATGTTAAAGAAGAAAATATCATGCTTAAAACTACATTAGAAAATTTTGAAATAAGAAATAAATCCCTAAATATGATCCTACATTAATAGAAATGGCATAGGCTTTGTTGGTAATGTTCAACAAAAGCCAATCATCTTTGTAAAAGGACCTACATTAAATTTGTCACTCAAAAATAAATATAGTTTTTGTGGTAGATTAGGATATAAAATCTATAAATATTTATTTAAAAATTATAGTTCACATAAATTAATTCGGGTTCCTAAAGGAACCATAAATAACCTTAAGCCATTAGAGAAAATGAGAAGAACATGTCATAAAGGATCCAATGTTAAATGGGTACCTAAATCAAACCTCCCATAATATAAAGTTATTTTCTAACAAGGCTAGGAGCACTAAGTTATGATTTGAAAGTAGATGCTCAAAGCACATAACTTGAGATCTAATATTCTTTCAAAGTTTACTAGCCTAAGTAATAACAAGAAAATCATTGAAATTAAAATTATTGATAATAAATCTTTTGATCGTTCATCATTATACAATTAATATTGATGATGCACATACAAGTATAAAAATAACCTAAAACCAAAGAACCTTAGTTATTCAAAAACATATTGAAACTTACACAAATGAGATTTTGAGTAAATGCTAAAATCATTGGCTTGTTTAAATGTAATGACTATTATTAAATAATTCAAATATTGACTAAGTTTGTGGAATGATTGATTTAAATGTTACATTGATTGAAATGTCACGATGATTGAATGATTATGTTGAATGCTAGAGAATAGAAAATATATATGCTTCATTTTTAAGATTAGTTTGTCAACTTCTTGCACTGTGTGTAAAGAGTTAATACTCATTTAAATATTGAAATTGAGATAGATTAAATTTATGTTTTGAAGATGTTTTATGTCTTATAGTAATGACCATGTTGAAATGAAATTTGGTTTTTAGTCTTAAACGAAAAATCATTGATTTGAAAATTATTATTGAAAGAAATCACATGAAACAACCAAAAGGAGGATAATTAATCTTAAAAATATTTATATCCTATGAATCATTCAATAAGAGATAAAATGATACTATTATTGTTGGATCTCTTTAACTACAAAGATGAATTAGAAAACTTTTAGCTATTTTCTTTTGGAAAATAATCTATGATGACTTTATTGAAATTTTTCAAAAAGTGATTTTTGATGATGATTTTAGATATATTTTTAAATAATTTTATTTTAAAGAATGGATATGTTTGAATCTATCCAACTTCATTGATATTTTACTTTTGATTATTTGATAACTTAAATTATGACCTTGAAATCTTGAAAATTATAATTTGAGATCTTTTTATTCACTAAAATTCCTACCATTTATTAAAGAAAAGTTTTCATCCTAATCATGATCTTGAATTCTCAATATTTATAAATTTATATTTCTATAAGAATTAAGATCCTTCTTACTTGATCTCCTAAGATTTTAAAAGCCTTAAAATTTCATCTATGAAGAAATGTGTCAAAATAAATCATGTTCTTGACATTTATGATTTGATAATAATATTCTTTATGACATGATTACTTACGACTTTCTTCTTAGTATAACTTATCACCAAAAATTAGTATTTTTTAAATTTATGATAAGTTAAAAATTAAAAGAGATTTGTATTATCATGAATATTCCCTTAATTTTTTGACTTGACTTATATGTTATGGGAATCACATTATTGATCTCTAAGATTTTCTTTTTTAATTAAAAGGAGATTTATGATCTTAACAATAATAATTAAAAAATTTATTAAGATCATTCTCCTTTTTTATTAAAGCTATTTATCTTGGATGAATTGAGATTATCCCCTAAGACTCATTTTTATTATTTACAAAAAAAGGGGAAAGAAACTTATTAAACAAAATCATTTCTTTTGATATTCAAAAATTTGATTTTATCTTTAATGACATGATCTCCTTATGCTTTTTGGCATATTTTGAACATGGATGTAAAGAAATTATACCATCATACTACATGACAATGACTAAAAAAGGAAAATAAAATTATCAATATAATTAGAAGAAATTTAGATATGATAACATTGAATAAGGAACAATTGCATAAAAGAAATTAGGACTTTCTAAATGCATACAAAATACTTGATTTACAACTTGAGTTTGATCTACTATCATGTTTTCTTTTAGAATTCATGATGATTCTTATCAAAATTACATGATATGATTTTAAATGCATGAGTAGCTCTTAAACTTTTGAATCTTCTTGAATATCTTGAAGTTTTGAGCTTAATTTTGAAATTCATATCTATAAAATTTACATCTTTAAAATTGAGCATTTTTATGATATGATGTTTTTCATTTCTCTATCTTGATTCTGCATTCTTATTCACACAAAGTAGATAAAGGAAATTACTAGCATTTCATAAGACCGATAAGTCTATTAATTTTATTTTGAATCTCTTAAAAATAATTTTGATGATTTTGATTATTAAAAATCGAATGAGTTCTTTACCTATATCATGATTTTGATTCCTTAGAATTATAACTTGAAATCTTTTATAAATCAAAACTCTTATGTCTTCTCATATTATTTAAAAGGAGATTTTTGTATAAATCATGATCTTGACAACTTGAGAATTATTATGCATGAATCAAGATATTTTATGATTTTTTGTCTTGATATTTATAATTTATTTTTATAAATTGAATATCTCATCACTATGTTAATTATTCTTGATATATTTCATGTGATGATCGAAAAAGTTTTGCACTATAGTAACCATCCCCTCTTTTTGACAATGACAAAGGGGGAGAAAAACTTGTTAGCTTGTAAAATTGCTAGCTTGAATAATTGAAAGGAAGTAAAAATTTGTTAGCTTTTACTTCCCAAAAGAGAAGATTGAATTCACTAGCTTGCATATTCTAAAGTAATGAAAAATTCGTTAAATTGCTAGGCTTTCATATATAAAAAACTTGCTAATTGCACTTCTCCTTTTGTTGATGACAAAGAGGGAGAAGGTATAATGATATGAAATCATGTATGATGATCATGCATGTAATGATGATTTTGAAAATCTATATAAAGATAATGATTTGTTATTGTTTAAATTTATTTGCTATATTTTCTTAAAATTTACATAAGAAAAATGTGTTGAGCTCATATTCGAAATTTTATATATACAAGATTGAGGTTGAGACTTAGAAATGCTAAATTAAGAAAATATATAAATTAATAATATAGATTTTATGAAATTGAGACTTTTTATGATATCATTTTTTTAAAACATTCTCCATAAATTTATCTTATTGTTTTTTTAAAAAAAGGGGGGTGGGGCCGAAAAAAAAAATTGCATGAAGATGTGCCACATTTCAAATTTATAAGAGATAATTTTGATATCAAGAGATGACTTTTGCTACATTTGAAATAGATAAGCAGTCTTTAAATCTCTTAAACTTTCGAGCTCATCTTAGTATTGCTTTTAAAATTTATTAAGAGCTCTTCTCAATGATGAAATGATTCAACAATACCTCCCTTATTTCTCTCCTTATTAAAGAAGAAGAAAATTTTATAATGCATATACTAAGGGGGAGTATTGTCATCATGTGTTTTGAAATTATTAGCTATATTTGACCTTTTTGTTGATGACAAAGGGGGAAAAATATATATTGATGAATACATTGATGACACATGATCTTGTTGAAAAATATGGATATCTTGATATAGATATGAATTGATATATCTTGGATATGGATATGAGTGCATAATTCTAATTATGATTTGATAACTTGAGATAATTCATTATTTGATGACTTTATACAAATTTATGTTGAAATTTGCATAGAAGGTTGATAGCTTGAATTTAAGAGTACGTGATTCTCTTAAATTTAAGTGATATAGATTTAGGGAGAGTTAGGATTAACTCCTATCATCAATTGATTGTCATCATCAAAAATGGGAGATTGTTGAATCTCGAATTTTGATGATGAAATCAATTGATGGATTATTGATCTAACAGGATTGTTAGAAGTTGATTGATGCAGGATTAGTTACGATAGAAGAATTATTACAATCAAGATTGGCCAAAGTCAAGTCCATGTATTGAGTCGATGCGGTTGGGAACTCGTCAGGAGTGCATCGGAAGCTCGCCGAGGGTATCGGGAGCTTACTAGGATGACGCAAGGGAGTTCGCCAAAAAAGACCAAGACTCGTCAGAAGATTATCGGGCGTAGCCGAAAAGCTTACCGGGAGTTGGGATGGTCTTATAATGGATGTTTTCATAATTTTGATTATATTTAATTAAGTCATAATTAGCATTATTTAAGACTAACTATGATAGGATCAATGGAGTTACAACCAGGTGATGGGCCAAGATGAAGCTTAGGCATCGGGCCGAGTTCGGACGATGCGATGGGATCTCGTCGGGGGTTTGCTAGGAGATTCGTCGAAGGGATCGGGAAGCTTGTTGGGAACATGAAGGGAGATCTCCGAGAGAAGACCAAAAGACTTACCGCAAGAATGTCGAAGGCTACCGGATTGGCGGAAGTTATGTCTTAATTAAGCTTGTGGTTATTAAGCATTGTATCGTTGAGTCGTAGTTAGGGTTTGAGTCCTAAATGAGTTGGATTTGGAAGGAATCCAAATCAACTCAATGAGGCAATCGGATCCACTAAAAGGTTTGATTGAGCTCAAGTTAAGCTCAATTGGTTGACCAGAGAACTGGTCAATATAAAGTCAAAGCCAAAATTTGAAAACTGGAGGGAACCACTTTTACGGAGAATCCGACAGGTAAACCGTCGGTGAATGGCAGTTGGACCGCCCGTACCACAGAATCCTGGTGGCGACCAATAGCTTTTGACAGGTAAACTACCCAGGTGGCGGGTAAACCTCTCGTACCATAAAATCCAGGCGACAGCCAGTGGCTGACGGCAGCGGGTAAACGCCCATACCCAGTTTTCGTGGGTATGTTTGATTTTTTGCTCCAAAAATCTAAAGCAACTTAGGGCCTATAAATACCCCAAATATTCTTGCATTCCATATAACTATTATGGAGATTATATTCTGAGGAAATATTGTATGAGAATTGTAAGGAAAAAAAGGGATAAGGGAGAGAGCTTAGAGTGTAAATCTAGTCTCCCTTGTAAGCTCAAGTGTAAGGGTTTAATCTTCACCCAAATAAGATTGGTAGTGGACGCCGGTGTGCCTCAAGAAGGAAGACTCGGGAGTGGACGTAGGCCTTTGGCGCCGAACCACTATAAAAATTATGAGTGGTTCTTTCCTTTCATTGATTGCATGTTTCTTGTATTAAAACTTCCGATTTAACTCATATCTTAGAAAGCAAAGTTTTCACGATAAATTCTTTACTTTAAACATTGCTTATCTTTCCAGTTTGATTATCAATTTAGCAACTTTTCCTTGTTCACTTAATTATTTCACTAAAAACGAAAAGCTTCAGTTTCTTTATCTTGTTTTAATCGAAAAGATATCATCTAGAAAGAAAACTTACACTTGTACTAATTCACCCCCTCTCTTAGTGCCAATTGATCCTAACAATAAGTGTTAGTATCAATTGACACTAAGAGGGGGGGGGGGGGTGGTGGGGTGAATTAGTGCAATCTAATATTTTTATTTCTAAAGTAAAAGATTTTCAAATAAGATAATATAGGAAATCCAAAGCTTTTCATTTTTAATAAAACAAGTGAGTGATTAAAAGTAAGAAGCCGGAAAGATAATCACGTTTGAGGAAAAGAACTTATCGTCTTACTTTCATGGAGTTTAGTTAAGTTGAAAGCATCAATTCAATAATATTCAAGCAATGCAAGTATGAAAGACTTATAATTTTATAGTGGTTCGGTGCTAACGGCCTACGTCCACTTCCGAGTCCTCCTTAAGGCACACCGGCATCTACTACCAATCTTCTTTGGGTGAAGATCAAACCCTTACACTTGCTTACATGAAAGACTTAGGAAGTTAATATCTCTAATCTCTCTCTCTTCCCTTTTCTTTTTCTTACAAATCACACACACTTTCTTTTTCATAGAATTTAATTGACCAAAAGAGTTGTTAGTGAATGTAAGAATACTTGGGTATTTATAGACCCCAAGTAGCTTCAGATTTTTGGAGCCAAAAATCAAACATACCCAAAAAAATTGGGTACGGGCGATTTACCCGTCGTCAGCCATTAGTCGTCGCCCGTAATCTATGGTACGGGCAGTCCAACCGTCGCTCATCGGTGATTTACCTGCCGACACCTGCTGGCCGTCGCCCGGATTCTGTGGTACGGTGGCCCAACCGCCGCTCACCGGCGGTTTACCCGTCGAAATTTTCACAAAAGTAGTTCCCTCCACTTTTCGAATTCCGGCTTGACTTTTACGTTGACCGCTGCTTTAGTCACTGATTGAGCTTAACCTCAACTCAACCAGACCTAGTAGTGGATCCGGTTGTCTCATTAAGTTGATTTGGATTCCTTCTAAATCTAACTCAATTAGGACTCTAACTTCTAACTACGACTCAATGATTACAACACTTAATGACCAATTAAACCTAATTAAGACCTAACTCCCGCATACTCCGGCAACCTCCGACAATCTTGTGGTAAGTCCTCTGGTCCTCTTCCCGGCGATCTCCCTTCGCGTTCCCAGTAAGCTTCCCGATTCCTTCGATGAATCTCTTAGCGAACTTCCGGTGAGATCCCACTACATCGTCAGAACTCAGCCTGATACCTAGGTTGTATCTTGGCCCATCATCTGGTTGTAGCTTCATTGATCCTACTATAGTTAAACATACACGATGCTAATTATGACTTAATTAAAGATAATCATAATTATCAAAATATCTATTACAAGACCATCCCGACCCTCAGTAAGCTTTTCGGCTACCTCCGATAATCTTCCAGCAAGTCTCGGTCTTCTTTTGGTGAACTCCCTTGTGCCATCCTAACAAACTCTCGATACCCTCGGCGAGCTTCCAACACACTCCTGGCGAGTTTCCAAACGTATCGACTCGATGCATGGACTTAATCTTGGCCAATCCTAATTGTAATAATCCTTCTATTGTAATTAGTCCTGCATCAATCAACTCTAATAATCTTGTTAGATCAATAATTCATCAATTGATTTCATCATTAAAATCCGAGATTTAATAATTAGCACTGAAGCAGTCCAACTATCTAGTCGCTCTGCTCTAGTCGCTCTGATCATACCTCTGTATGATCAAGTCCCCTCCATGGAACTCTCTAGCACTTGCAATCTGGTTTCTCACTTGGTGGTATACAACCCTCATATGTTGATGACCAAGGCTTTCATCTGATGCAAGATTCGATGCACACACACGGAAGACCCGCCTCTACGGCACCATGGTAGTCACATCTTGAATCCATAATCCTTCTTGTCATTGTGTTGTTCATCGAAGTGGAGCTCATAGTAGCTCTTGATCATACCTCTGCATGATCGTGTCCCTCAGGAACATCTTCCACGTGTGTTGTATTGCCTCGAACTATTCCATCATGATCCGCTGCACCATGTCACCTCCTGGTAACATCTCCATTACATATAAATTCTTATATGATGGACTCGTACTACGATCTCTCCATGTGTTGCGAAAGGGGAGCAAGGCTATTATATTACAATTAATGATTCTATTACTTATCAATATCAATGATTCTATTAATAGAGGTACTCCCGATCTCAGTATGCCGCTCATAACTTCCATTCTTCAATGCAAACCGGCACTCCCGTCTTTCATATCTGACTTCTAAGTTCAAGTCTCTCTACCTTTCCGGTGTCATTCCTATGCTATTGTTTGATTCCGTTACTGCTGAGTTCAAGCCCAACTTGTTAGTTTTTGTCTGCTAATTGCCTCTTTCTATTCCTTCGAGTGATAGGCTTCCCATACTTACTTGAATCTAGTAGTTAGATATCTCCCGGAAGAGCACAGGTATGATGTAGTGCATATAGTGCATATAGATTAAGAGTCGAAGTGGAACTAAGGAGGATAACTCTATGTACGGAAATGTTAGAATGCAGCTGCTGCTCTACAAGAGAATGAAACATAGTTTTCAGAATGAAAGGAGAGAGTGGAGGTTTTGAAGTCGGAATTCCACTTATGAGTCAGTGAATCAAAACGGACTTGCGGATTTGCACTTAGTAGTATAAGAAAGGATAGCCTTGGGAGCACCCATTCAATTCTACATTATAATCACAAAATATTGTTACCCCGGGCTCGAGTCCCTTGTATCGGTAACTTTAAGTCTTTGATGTAGTCAGTAGTTCCAATATAGTGCTTTGGGTGTCTAATCTAATAGGCAGTAGCTACAGGATGAGAAGCTCCAGTTCAATTCTGATTTATAGTTCTAGGTAATAGATAGACCCTTACTTTCTCATTTGATTCTTTATTTCCTACTTTAAAGAACCATTAGTATAGGTGGATTACTACTTGATATTTGTTTTCTTCCATTCGTAGTTGAGTTATTGTAACGGTGATGCATTCTGCTGATGTTAACCTAGAGTCTAAGCCCTAGGGAAAGGAAACAGATTTATAAGGGATAGACTTAAGTAGAATGAGATCGAGTAATAGCAGTTTAAAGTGAGTAAGGACAAACTTATGGATAGGGGACAGTGGGGCGGTTAGGCGGTAAGGCAAGACTTGAGTTGGGTAGATAAAGGCCAGAAAGAAAGGAGGGAATACCGATTTGGATCTAGTAGTTGTTGACTTATAATTAGGAGCTGTGGAATAAGGAAGAGGATAGAAGTTTCTCAAATTACTAAGACGTGATTCCGAAAGTGTGTAGCGGCCCCTCGACCAGTTGACCAACCTTATCCGATTATTCTTTTATGATATAGTGAAACGTCTTAGTAGTTGCTTAGGGAAATAAGGTGAAAAACCAGCTACACTTTCTCACTTCACTTGATAGTTTCGGTGTTAAGTAAACTTTCATATGATTTAAGACATAATAACACCCGTACTGATAAGACAATAGCGACTAAACTAATAGGAATATGGCTTATAAGTAGTAATACCCCTAAAAGCTCTAAGGTAAAAACACATTAGTAATAATCAATACTGAAAATCAAAGTAAGAACCAACCATTGATAGACTTATTGATGCTCCACTAAAAGATTAATTGATGTGACTAGAGGAGATTCGCTCTATATATGGTGTCATACTATGATTTCAATCAATGTGTCAATAAATAATGGTGTGTACCGGGCGGGAGACTTAGTTAATGACCAATCAAAGACTCATGGATGCTGCTCAAAGCTTAGTTTTTTTACTCGAGGAATAGTTTCATGGTCGTTATAGGTGTGTTTGGTACTCGGGTACACCATCCTATTACTATAGTACCATATGTTGGGCAGATGGTCCAGATTCAGCTCATAATGGGCTTTAGTGAAGCTCACAGTCCAGAACATCACTTATATTAACCTAAACCATATATTAGGTGGTTAGGGTTGCGATTAAGAGGGTAACGACGGTTGAAAACGTGGGAGAGAGAAAGAAGACTACAGATTGACAGTAGATGTCAAGAAAATAAGAGATCCAGGAAAGGGAAGAAGACGAGGACAGGAAAAGACTATTCTCAATCATTCATATCTTAGTTTATATCAGTTTGTAGTGGATTCTTACTGTGATCTCTTGAGAAGATTTTGGATATTGTGCTTAGTATTATAGTCTTTGTATCCTTGTGATTCTCTTGTGGCTATTGCTTAGGCTTAGGCAAGAAGCCTTGAGATCTATATATTCATTATTTTGATAGTGGATTTTCTCTAACTTATCCGGTGATTTTTACCCTTCGAGTTGAGGAGATTTTTCATATAAATCTTGGTGTTCATCTGATTATGATTTATGTTTGATTCCGTTGTGTATGACGGTCTGCTAATATTTATTCGTATATAAAATTTATTCCTATTTTATTCTCATCAACTAGTATCAAAGCGGGGTTTTAGTGGCATTTAACTTTTGTATTTGAACATGGAGGCCGATAATATTTCTCACATTATTAGTTTAAACGAGAATAATTGGATGATATAGAAACCAATAATGGAAGATCTCTTGTATTGCAAAGATTTGTATGGACCTTTATAAGGGGATAGTGCAAAGCCTACAACTATGACATATGATGAGTGAAAGAGGTTAGATCGAAAAACTGTTGGCTTTATTCGTCAGTGGCTTGATGATAGTGTCTTTCATTATGTTTATACTAAAAGTTCTGCTTACTCTCTTAGGAAAAAGTTAGAAGGTCTTTATGAAAGAAAAGGGGCTGGCAACAAAGCTTTCTTGATTAGAACACTTGTGAACTTAAAATATAATGAGGATACTTCTATTCCTGAGCATTTGAATGAAATGCAGAGTATTACTAACCAGTTATCCTCTATGAAAATGTCTCTTGATGATGAGTTACAAGCATTGTTACTTCTCAGTTCTTTACCAGAAAGTTGGGAGACACTGGTGGTTTCCCTCAGTAATTCTGCACCAGATGGTATTATCACCATGAGTCAAGTAACAAGCAGTTTATTGAATGAGGAGTTGAGGAGAAAGAATTCAACAACTTCTCAGATTGATTTACAGGCACTTGTCTCAGAGAATAGAGTAAGATCAAAGTCAAATGATAGAAGAGGTTCACGTATAGGTAGAAGTAAGTCAAGATCAAGGAAAGATATTTTTGCTACAATTGTGGTGAGAAAGGACATTACAAGAATCAGTATAAGCAACCTAAGAAGAATAAGAAAAGAAGAAAAGAAGTGGAGCATACAGAGTCAAAAGAGATTATCACAGCTACAATGCAAGGTAGTGATTATTTGATTTTATCTACTTTTGATGATATTTTTTCTTGTGTGTGCCAGGATCTCGAGTGGATAATTGACACAGGTGCTTCTTATCATGCTACATCACGAAGGGAGTTCTTTGCTACTTATAGGTCTGGAAATTTTGATGTTGTCAAGATGGGCAACTATGATACAACAAACATCATTGGCTTGAGAGATATCCATATAAAGATCAACCTTGGCTACAAGTTGGTGCTTAAGGATGTGAGACATGTGGTTGACTTAAGACTGAATTTAATTTCAGTTGGAAGGCTGGATGATGAAGACTTTGATGTCAGATTTCACAGAGGACAGTGGAAGCTCAGTAAGGGTTCTCTTATTGTAGCTAATGGGAAGAAATGTTATACATTGTACAAATTACAGGCTAAAGCTTGTGATGAGCAGTTGAATGCTACAGAGAAAGACTTCAACATGAAGTTTTGATAAGACAACAACGACTATATTAATAGGAATATGGCTCATAAGTAGTAATACCCCTAAAAGCTCTAAGGTAAAAACACATCAGTAATAATCAATACTGAAAATCAAAGTAAGAACCAACCATCGATAGACTTATTGATGCTCCACTAAAAGATTAATTGATGTGACTAGAGGAGATTCGCTCCATATGTGGTGTCATACTATGATTTCAATCAATGTGTCAATAAATAAGGGTGTGTACCGGGCCGGAGACTTAGTTAATGACCAATCAAAGACTCATAGATGCTGCTCAAAGGCATAGTTTTTTTACTCGAGGAATGGTTTCATGGTCGTTATAGGTGTGTTTGGTACTCGGGTACACCATCCTATTACTATAGTACCATATGTTGGGCAGATGGTCCAGATTCAGCTCATAATGGACTTTAGTGAAGCTCACAGCCCAGGATTAGGTGGCTAGGGTTGAGATTAAGAGAGCAACGACGGTTTAAAACGTGAGAGAGAGAAAGAAGACTACAGATTGACAGTAGAGGTCAAGAAAATAAGAGATCCAGAAAAGGGAATAAGACAATGACAGGAAAAGACTATTCTCAATCATTCATATCTCAGCTTAGATCAGTTTGCAGTGGATTCTTAATATGATCTCTTGAGAAGATTTTGGATATTATGCTTAGTATTATAGTCCTTATATCCCTATGATTTTCTTGTGGCTATTACTTAGGCTTGGGCAAGAAGCCTTTAGATCTGTATATTCATTATTTTGATAGTGGATTTTCTCTGGCTTATCGCGTGATTTTTACCCTTCGAGTTGAGGAGTTTTTCACGTAAATCTTGGTGTTCATCTGATTGTGATTTTTGTTTGATTCCACTGTGTGTGACAGTCTGTCAATATTTATTCATATACAAAATTTATTTCTATTTTATTCTCATAACTATATCAATATTACATACCATTGCCACAATGAATGTTGGTTGTGTCGACACCGATTATATTAATTATTTGATATGTATATGTATCATTGTTTTATCATTATAATATTTTGAGTAGTTCTCTTATGTTTTACAAGGGCCAAGCAACTTCTTAGAATGCAACTGCAATAACACATAATGTATATATGTATTAGTTGTTACTTCAGATGTGTTTACGGCGGCAGGGCTCTTTTATGTCTAAAAAGGGTCCAAAAAGGTCTCGAGTTTCTCATTTTTTTTATCAAATCACAGTAGTGAGTTTTTCTTTGTTTTATATGTTTGGTGCCGTGCCAACCTGACAACATGCACGTGGTATCACGCATTATTACTTTCAAGTGATGGATTCTTTTTTAGTGATAAATGATTTACTTAACTTAGATTATTGCTTTCATACGATGAGAGTTATTGGTTCAAATAGAATAATAGGTAAAACTTATTAGATAACAGAGTCGATTAAATGATATCTAATAAGTTTTTTTACTCATCTTTTTTTTTGTTTTATCATAATAGACTTGATTGTGTTCAATTGACAGAATCAACATGTGGTGTATAATAAAGAATTTTTAAAAAACTTTTTTTTATTATTTTGATGTATTGACTTGATTAGTAGGAAATAACAGTGACAGTCTACTAGTGTCCTCGCTCATTTGAGAGCTAGATTCGCTTCAATTATTTCTTTCTTATCCTCAACTCTATTTCAAGAGCTTATTGAGTTTCTTGTGGATACTTATTTTCACATCATTTTTTAAAATCGTTAACCATTAATCGTTGTTGACAATAGGGGCATAGTTTGGTAATACATCAATTTGACCACTATTAGTAGATAAAATGATTTCTTTCACTTCTGAATCATTAGATTATAATACTTCTATTTATTAGAAGTATTCCTTTTTCATTAAAATCTGGGTATAGGATCATTGCTTCTATTGATTTGATACAAATATGAATACATAATCTAATGCATCGAATGTATCCACTATTTCTTTACATAGCCTTGTCTCATTCCTATGCCCCGGGTGCATTTCCATGCTATTCTTTGATTACTGTGTCCGAGCCCAATTCTTTATGTAGAGAACTGTTCTTAGGTAGCTCCCCAGATTGTTAGTATTTCGGGGTTGATTATTCTCATAACCCCCAAAGACACACCAGATATCTATGCTTTATTATTTATTTGTTGAGTGATTCTCTCTTCCGTTTGGATTCATCTGGGCATTTTCTTTTGCTCTTGGGCTACTTATATGTGAATTCTGTATTTCTACTTAAATCGTAGCTACTAAAGATTTGAATGAAGCTCTATATCATTATAAAAGAATTGTTTTCATTCGGCTCTAATCTAAATAAAAGGAAAATAGTTCCCTTAACTCCAACTTATAAGAAAACTTATAAGCAAAAGCCGCTTACATGCATGTTCCTACACTACGTGGTAGGCGCTATGGTCAAATGAAAATTTTTTTATGTATTTATATTTTCAGTCAAATTCTTTTGCAGGGTAATTACCTTCCAAATACCAAAGGACCCTTCTTATGTTGGGTCAGATTGTTGAAATAGGAAGAAATAAAGAAATGCTCATTGAATTTATTGATTAATCATCAATTTATACAAGTGACGATAGGAGGATTTTCTTCAACTAAACTACGTGATTTCCTCATTCAGTTGGAAAAATCATATCTAAATCCTACCTTAATCCTATCTTCTATCATACCCCGCAAGATCGAGCTCCTATAAGGACGTCGATCTTGAACTAAGGACGTCGATCTTGAACCGATGATAATGAATCTGAATGAAGGAAGCCATTGTGTTGTCAACCGCGGTAAAGATCTGACGGCGGTTGACTTCGACGGTGATGTCAACCTAGCTGAGAAGGAAGTCATTGTGTTGTCAACCGCGGTGAAGATCTGGTGGTGTTGACTTTGACGACAATGTCAGCCTGACTGAGAAGGAGGCCGTTGTGTTGTCAATTGCAATGAAGATCTTACGACGATTGACTTTGACGACGATATCAACCTGGTTGAGAAAGCGCAGACGATTCTACTAGAGCCAAGTTCAAAAATCCGATTAGATCGGACTATCATGCCTCTGCAAGATCAAGCTCCTGTGAAGGATGCAGATCTTGAATAGTTGCTAATGAACCTGAAGAAAGAAGACTACTATGTTGTCAACCACGTGAAGGTTTGACAGTAGTTGACTTTAGCGACCATGTAAGCCTGGCTGAGAAGAGACCGCTATGTTGTCAACCATGGTGAAGGTTGACTTCAGTGGCCATATAAGCCTCGCTGAGAAGGAGGGTACAGGCATGGGAAGAAGAGGAGGTCCGACACAGGGCATGCGCAGTAGAAAGAATGGAGCATAAGCTGTCGTTGGATAGCAAAGTAGAGAACTGATAGAGTTGGTGCCAACTGTTGAGGAAGAAGGTGTCGGTACTATCGAGCAACAGCAACTGATAGAAGGATCTCGCTGGGCAAGCAAATGACGACAATAAGGACTTAAAGAAGCGAGGAGAGATAGATGCGACGGTGATGCCCTTCGTCCTCTTTTTTTTTTTTTTTTTTGACGATTGCTGCAGAGAATTACAATGGTGATGGAGGCAAGAGCAGCGGCATGGGAGGAAGAGGAGGCAACGGTCAGGCGGCTGACTAGAAGCGACTGGGCAAGGGAGAAAGGGGAAGAGCAGTGGTGATAAAGGCCGGCTGTGAAGGGTGGGGCAACTACTGCCTTCTTTGAAGCAGTGAGTGGGTCGAAGAACACCAGCGGGTGCGCCGTTGCAGGAATGTAGTGCGCAAAGGGGAACCAGGCGGGTGGGTGCTTGAACTCGAGATCCAGCAGGACGGGTTTCCTTGATGGGGTGGATGACTCGACAGTGCTGACGCTGGGGCTGGAGGACGTGACAGCACCGGTGCCATGGACGATAGCAATTGTGACGACGATTGGGGCGACAGGAGTGGATGCGGAAGATACTTCTTCTCTTCACCAAGAGAAGAGGATGAGGGAGAGGAGCCCTCGGCAAGAAGAGATTGCAACGATGGTAGTTGTGTCATAGATTTCACAAAAGGGAGATGCTTCTTCTCTTCACCGAGAGAAGAGGATTTGATGTCGTTGGACAGCAAAAAAATAGCTTGCTGCCCTTACAAGTGCTCTCGGCAAAGGAGGCAGCGTTAGAGGAGGCAACGACGGGCACCAGTGGCAATGGTGGTGCACGAGGAAGACGGCCTCGTGTGCAGAAGGATGCCTCGGCAGAGGAGTGAGGAAGCCGACGACGGTGAGTCCGACAAGGGAAGATGAAGCCGACGCACCAGAAGTCTTGTAGAATGGCTTTGACGTCAGCGAGAGGCTACCGTTTGACAGTAATAAGAGATAGAAACTATCGTTGGACAATGAATAAAGAAGAAAAATAATCTCTCTTATAGAGAGAAGGGCTCTGATACCATGTTGGGAATAGGAAGAAGTAATGAAAATGCCCATTGAATTCAATGATTCATCATCAATTTATAGATAAGAGGCGGATTCAAAATTTTCTGTCAAATCTTTTAGGAATTTATAGGGTCGCAGCTCGACCTAATCCTAATATATTATAAGTCATAGGCAGCACTACGAATATATCCTCGAGGAAGTTAATCAAGAGCCACTAGTGTGGGGAAAGCAGTCTCTGCAATGGATAAAAGAAATTTTCTGGGCATGAATTCATCATAAATTAATACCTTATTAGGGGAATAAGGGGATAAAGCCGACCAACGGAGAAGTCATAAAAAAGTTAAGAGAAATTGATGAATGGGATCAGGTGTATCAATTAAACGAAATCTCTGATGTAACTTCTTTATTCTTATAATAATATCGGGGCTATGTATGAAGATATACAAGTACAAAAGGCACTCCAAGGAGGGGAACTTAATGAGAGGATCGTCAAGTACTTGGAGCAAAAGGGGTTGCCAAAAGAGTATGCCCTAGAAGAAATTTAAGACAAATGTTTTCTACTAGATTGGGTGGCTTGTAATTTTATATTCAAAAGGCCGATCAAAATTAAACAGTTATTATTATACGGTCGACCGAGCTTGCAAAAAACTTTATGCCTGGAAATGTTAGGAGAAGTACTGAATATATACTATGCCATGAAAGAATGACTTCACCGATGTACATGACAACTACGATCTATGATTTTTGATGAATTTAACATAGCAGAAGACAGGAACGCGACAGTCTTTTTAAGACAAGAAGTAAAGGCTATTGGGCAGATGACCCGGATTCAACCCATAATGGGCTTTAGTGAAGTCCACAGCCCAGAACTTCACTTATATTAACATAAACCTTAGATTAGGTGGCCAGGATCGAGAATAAGAGGGCAGCGACGGCTGAAAACGTGGGAGAGAGAAAGTAGACTACAGATTGGCAGTAGAAACCAGAAAATAAGAGATCCAGGAAAGGGAAAAAGATAAGGACAAGAAATGACTATTCTCAATCATTCATATATCGGGTTAAATCAGTTTGCAGTGGATTCTTACTGTGATCTTTTGGGAAGGTTTTGGATATCGTGTTTGGTATTATAGTCCTTGTATCCCTATGATTCTTTTATGGCTATTGCTTGGGCTTGGGCAAGAAGCCTTAAGATCTGTATATTTATTATTTTAATAATAGATTTTCTCTAGCTTGTCCTGTGATTTTTACTCTTCGAGTTGAGGCGGTTTTCTATGTAAATCTTGGTGTTCATCTGATTGTGATTTCTGTTTGATTCTGCTGTGTTTGACGGCCTGCTCGTATTTATTCTTCTTAGGATCTTGAGTGGATAATTGACACAGGTGCTTCTTATCATGCTACACCACGGAGGGAGTTCTTTGCTACTTACAGGTTTGGAAATTTTGGTGTTATCAAGATGGGCAACTATAACATAGCAGACATCATTGGCGTGGTTGATAACCATATAAAGACCAACCTTGGTAGCAAGTTGGTGCTTAAGAATGTAAGGTATGTGGTTGACTTAAGACTGAATTTAATTTCAATTGAAAGGCTGGATGATGAAGACTTTGATACCAGATTTCATAGAAGGCAGTGGAAGCTCAGTAAGGGTTCTCTTATTGTAGCTAATGGGAAGACTTATGGTGAGCAGTTGAATGCTATGGAGAAAGACTTCAGCATGGAGTTGTGGCATAGGCGACTAGGACACAAGAGCGAGAAGGGGCTGTAAGAACTTTCCAAGAGAGAGGTATTGTCAGACCTCGGAGGTACACGTTTAAAACCCTTGTATTCATTGTTTGGTTGGTAAACAACATAGAGTTTCTTTTGTTAGCCCTGCCTTATCTAGAAAAATTCATGCCTTGGACCGTGTCTATACATATGTGTGTGGTCCTTTGAGGACAAAAACTCCTGGTAGATCTGTTAATGTTCCTAGTATCAGTGGTGTACTTTATTTTGTTACTTTTATAGATGACTTTTTCAGAAAAGTTTGGGCCTATGCTTTGAAGACAAAAAATCAGGTTATTAATGTCTTCAAGGAGTTTCATGCCAGAGTTGAAAGGGAGACAGAACGACAATTGAAATGCATAAGATCAGATAATGGTAGTGAGTACACAGGATTATTTAATAATTATTACAGGTCACATGGCATCCAGCATGAGTTGATAGTTCCTGGTACGCCTCAGCATAATGCAATTACAGAGAGGATGAACCACACCATCATGGAAAAGATAAGATGTATGCTTTCACAGGCCAAGCTACCCAAAAGGTTTTGGGATGAGGCTTTGAGGACTGCAGTTGATGTAATCAACTTATCATAATGTACAACTCTAGATGGTGATGTTGCAGAGCATATATGGTTAGGGAAAGATGTCTCTTATAGACATTTAAGAGTGTTTGGTTGTCGTGCATTTATATATGTTTCATACAATGAGAGGTCCAAGCTGGATGGTAAATCAAAAGAGTATATTTTCCTTGGTTACTCACATAATCAGTTTGGTTACAGGCTTTGGGATCCAGAAAAGCAGAAGGTGTTCAGAAGCAAAGATGTTGTCTTCTTTGAGGATCAAACCATTGATGATTTGAAGAAGGAGACACCAGCTAAGACTTCTGTAGAGGGATTTGTAGACTGTAACCTAGTTATTCCTCCAGTATATTAGGGTGATGGGGGAGATGTGCATCAAGATGGTGCAGAGCCAGATGTTAATCTACTTACAAGACATGTTGAGCAGAAAGAAGAAAGAGAGCAAGTTCCCACAGAACCTCAGTTAAGAAAATCTTCTAGACCACATCAGCATTCTAGGAGATACTCTACAAATGAGTATGTGATGCTTACTGATGCAGGTGAACCAGAGAGTTACCAGGAAGTAGTTAAAAGTGAGCAGAAAAAGAAGTGGCTTATTGCTATGCAGGAAAAGATGGATTCTCTACCGAAGAACCACACATATAATTTGGTACAACTACTAGAGGGAAGTAAAGTCTTAAAGAACAAGTGGGTTTTCTGGTTGAAGACTCAAGAATATTTTTCTCAACCAAAGTATAAAGCTAGATTGGTTGTGAAAGGCTTTAGTCAAAAGAAATGTATTGATTTTGAAGAAATTTTTTCTCCTGTTGTTAAAATGTCTTCTATCCGTGTTGCTCTTGGTATTGCTGCTAACCTAGACTTGGAGATTGAGCAGTTAGATGTGAAAACAACTTTCCTTCATGGTGATTTGGAGGAGAAAATTTATATGGAGCAACCAGAAGGCTTCAAAGTCAAAGGTAAAAAAAATCTTGTCTGCAAGTTGAAGAAGAGCTTGTCCGGGCTGAAGCAAGCTCCAAGACAGTGGTATAAAAAGTTTGATTCATTTATAATTGAAATTGAATACAAAAGAACAACTTCAAATCATTGTGTATACATTAAACGATTTGGTGAGGATTTTATTATTCTTTTACTTTATGTTGATGATATGCTTATCCTTGAGAAAGATATATCTATGATTGATAGGATGAAGAAGGAACTGAGTTAGTCTTTTGCAATGAAAGACGGGCCAGCAAAACAAATACTAGGCATACAGATTTCTCGTGACAGAAGAAAGAGAAAGATTTGGTTGTCACAGGAGAAATACATTGAGAATGTATTGGATAGGTTCAGTATTAGTAATGCAAAGCCAGTTGGTTCTCCTCTTGCAGGTCACTTCAAGTTGTGCTTAGATCAGAGTTCGTCAAGTGATGAGGAGAAGGAGAAAATGTAAAAGGTTCCTTATGCTTCAGTAGTTGAAAGTTTAATGTACGCGATGGTATATACGAGACCGGATATCGCATATGCAGTGGGTGTTACTAGCAGATTTCTTGCAAATCCAGGTAAAGAGCATTGGATAGTAGTGAAATGAATTTTTAGATATCTCAGAGGAAGTTCTAAAGTTTGTCTAAGCTTTGGAGGTGGACCACCTATGTTGACAGGTTACACAGATACAAATATGGCAAGAGATATTGACACAAGGAAGTCCACATCAGGTTTTGTACTTATTTTTGCAGGTGGAGTTGTGTCATGGTAGTCCAGATTGCAAAGGTGTACTGCTCTCTCCACCACAGAGGCAAAATTTATTGCTGCTACAGAGGTTTGTAAAGAACTGTTATGGATGAAAGGATTCTTACAAGAATTGGGGCTGAAACAGGAAAACTATGTTGTGTATTGTGACAGTCAGAGTGCCATCCATTTATGCAAGAACCCAACATTTCATTCCAAGTCAAAGCATATAAATGTCAAATATCACTAGATCAGAAATGTGCTTGAAGAGACGTAGTTACAGCTTTAGAAAATTCACACAGATGATAATGGGGTAGACATTTGACAAAGACTTTACCGAAAGAAAGACAGGAGATGTGCCGAAAGCTGATCGGCATGGCTTCACATTAAGGAGTCATGAGACAGCCTCCTTTATGGGCTGAAGGGGGAGGTTGTTGGGAGATGGCCCAAATTCAACCCATAATGGGCTTTAGTGTAGCCCGCAGCCCAGAACTTCACTTATATTAACCTAAACCCTAGATTAGGTGGCTAGGGTTGAGATTAAGAGGGCAACGACGGTTGAAAACGTGGGAGAGATAAAGTAGACTGCATATTGACAGTAGAGATCAGAAAATAAGATATCCGAGAAAGGGAAGAAGACAAGGACAAAAAAAACTATTCTCAATCATTCATATCTTAGGTTAGATCAATTTGCAGTGGATTCTTACTATGATCTCTTGGGAAGGTTTTGAATATTGTATTTGGTATTATAGTCCTTGTATCCCTGTGATTCTTTTGTGGCTATTGCTTGGGCTTGGGCAAGAAGCTTTGAGATCTATATATTTATTATTTTAATAATAAATTTTCTCTAGCTTGTCCCGTGGTTTTTACCTTTCGAGTTGAGGGGGTTTTCCACGTAAATCTTGATGTTCATCTGATTGTGATTTCTAAAACTCGAAGTAGCATATTATTCTCTACAGCCATTGATGGGAATAAAATAGGAATAAATTCTGTATACGAACAAATACTAGCAGGCCATCATATACAGCGGAATCAAACAGAAATTATAACCATCACTAATTCGCCGCTGCTAAGATTCAATTCCAACATACCTAAACTGCAAAGTGAAAGAATCGTTGCCACCCCTATATGGGTTTATGTTAAGGAGGCTACGGTAGAAAGATGCAACATGGGAAATTGCCAAGCAAATAGAACTCAAATACAATGAGACGCACGCCATCATGAAGTTCCAAGTTCCAGCGGAGAGATTAACGCAGCAACAACTAAAGCGTGGCGAGGCAATCAGAGAATCCATTGAAGGGCTCCTGTCAATTGGTGATAAAGCAGCGCTACTAATAAAGAATCCTGAGAAAAAGTCTAATATTTATATGGTGGCTATAGAGATTAGGGATATATATGATTTTAACAAACGAGGCGAATATATACATCTTGCAGCACAAATGTCATACATACACCACGTGTCTATATACCAAACGAGGCGATAGGGCGCCCACCCCGGTTAAGAAAGGAGAAAACTTATCTTTACTTGAATTTATTTTTGTACAACTAAGAGAATAATAGGACTCCAGCAGGGTTGAGTCCTAATCTCCCTAGAAGTAGTCAATAAAACCCTGCTAGATTATAATAAAGTCACTCCTATCTTATAAAGGAGTATAGCTAGGGTTTAGATTAGCCCTTAGGGCTTAGAAGTCGCCCCATGTTCCTATTAAGGTAGGATGGCTATAGGAGGGGTAAAAAGGTAATTTTATCTAGATAAGTGCCCCCTTGGGCTAAGACTTTGATCCCTATTTAAGATGTAGCCGCCCCCCTCTTTGAAATCAAGTAATTATCATCTTCAATTCAGCCTTTATGCAGAGTCTAGGAGGGAGGAACCCCTATAGCGTTCCAAGGGTTGATCCCCCTCAAGGATCAAAATCTATAGGGCTCCTTCTGGGGTCTTATCATATGGTATCAAAGCTGACCTAGTATTCGGGCATGGTGAGGGGATCTGAGTAGGAAAGGGCTACCTGTGTGTCTAGAGTGCTTTGAACTCGACACAGCATGGAGCCACCACTGGGCTAAGCCTCACATGCACCATACTAGAGTTCAATCTGGGATATGTTCGACCTTGATGAGGATGTCAAGTATATGGGTTGGGGCGAGTGTAACACCCCTTAGTCCCACATTGGAAATATGAAAATATGAGTGCCTTATAAGGGTTGATGAGTGTGCTACTGTTAACTCCCGACTCGAGCATTTTGGCCAGTGGTTGGGCCAAACTAAAAGCTATCAGGATAGTTAACTCATCAACCCGGGTTATGACATTTGGTATCAAAGCAGCAATCTTGCTACCCCTGTAGCTGTCATCTATGCCTCCACCTTCCCAAGCAATTCAATACTGTAAGATTCCTTACTTTATACGTTGAAGATTTTTTTCAAATTTTATCCACTGCAAAATTTGTTCATCGCAAACGTTATCATCATTGCAAAGACGAAACATTACAAAAATTTTCAACCGATTATTGCTTATTGAAACTAAACTTTTAATCATCCTTTTTGGCTAAAACTATTATATATTTTCATAGATCATCTTAGCTTTCATCTAAGACTGATCTCGTAAAAAAACTACTTATGGATCTGGACTTATAGCGCTGCGATTCTTTGTTGCACAGTACTGAAATTTTACAACGTAGAATCTGCCTTCTATTTATTGGCCTCTTGAAACCAAACTTTTGTTCATCCTTTTTGACTGAAATTTTTACACAATTCTCAATATCAAGTAACTTTCATCTGGATTTGATTTCACGAAAAGACTCCTTCTGGAACTGGTTTTCTTGTGCAATCTTTGACCATCACGCAGTTTTGAAAGTTTACGATGAAGGAATCTACCTTTCGTCTTTTGCCCTATTTTTCTACTATTATGCTGTCAAAATTTTGTCAAACTTTTTACTGGTATTAAAAACATCTGAACCAAGGGTTTCTACATAATTTTCTTAAACTTTTGCCTGGAATTTACATTGAGAAATCAGCGTTTCTCCGATGCAAAAACGGGTTCAGTAGGACAGCACATCGCATCACTTCTTTCCATCAAATTATTTCAGATTTAAGTGCTGTTTTTTGTGAGATTTTGGACTCTCCTTTCCTCATCACCAAACCCTACCATCCTCACCAAAAACCCTTCCAAATATTACCCTAAACCGAATCCAAATAGCCCCCAAATCAGCCACCCAAATTAGCCTACTTCCTTATCGATCCACCTACGTTTTAGAAAACCTTCCTTACCGAGACACCTACCCTTACTGCCATCTATCCCAGATCTAAAATCTATTTTCCTAAACTTCATCTACCGCTATCACAACCCTAAAACTACAACAATTCACAGCCTCAACCCCATAAAACTGCACCCCCAAATCTGCCCTAAACCGCAGCCAACTTTTACCCAAATCAATCCACCTTCCAACCGGCCACCCCTTTCTCCAAAATTCTCATGCCACTAACCCGACAACAAAAAAAAGATCTTAATATTATAGATCTTGAGGTGTATACTATGGCATCGGAGGAGGCTATCGATGCAAAGCTTGAAGCCTTTGAAAACAGCATGAAAGAGAAGATGTGATCACTTTTCACCGAATTCAGCATTGGCCGACCGTCGAGCCCGAGGAAATCACAGCACGGAGAAACTTCAGATCGGCGAGACGATCCTCAAGAACATGGCCACATCATCTCTGATTTCAATAATCCATGCATGAAGGTTGACTTCCTTAGATGGGAAGAAGGAGACTCGATCGGATGGATCTCGCGCGCGGAGCGCTATTTTCGGTTCTACCGAACCGCCGACGCCACACGGTGGAGATTGCTTCCATCCACCTCAAGGGAGATGCTATTCAGTGGTTTAATTGTTTTAAGCACACTCATGGAGGACTCTCTTAGTAGCAATTCAAGGAAGAACTACTAGACCGCTTCAGACCAACCGATTTCAACAACATCGACGGACAATTAGCAAAGATTCGTGAAACCTCTACAATGCAAGAATACCAAATAAGGTTTGAGCATTTATCTAACCAAACTGAGAATTGGTATGAGAAATAACTTTTACGTACTTTTATCGAGGGCCTAAAGCCGGAGATCCGAGGAGAAGTAAAGGCGTGGCAACCGTACACTCTTAGAGCGGCGATTTCCTTCCCACGTATCTAGGAAGAATAATTGAACCACTCGATATGAAGGACAAGGGTCGCTCCCCGACCAGCCATGCCAAGGCCTACTGCCCCCTCTACTGCCATCCAAGCCCCCGCACCAAAAAAGTTGACAAGAGACGAGCTTCGCGGATGATCGGCCAAGAGGTTGTGTTGGCATCGCGACGAACCGTGGAGCCATGAACATCACTGCAAAAAGGGCCGACTCCTTGTGATTGAACCAGCGGAGGATGAGGATAATAAAACATCTGAAGAAGCCCTTGAACCTAAAGAAGAAGCCATGGAGGAAGAGTCTCAACCGGCCGACTACGCAGTGCACGCATTGGCCAGCTATTCCAACCCGCAGATGATGAAAGTTGGAGGACTTCTAAAATAGCAACCCATCACGGTTCTCATCGACACGGGCAACACCAATAACTTCCTCAATAGTAAGGTTGCTGCACGTTTGGCACTTCAAATCAAAGGTTGCAACAAGTTTGACGTAAAGGTCACCGACGGTCGAATCTGTAATTGCGACCAACGATGCCTGCGGGTGAAACTACTCCTCCAAGACCAAGAAGTGGTAGCTGATTTCTTCCTCCTACCCATCGATGATTATGAAGCCGCACTCGGGATCAAATGGCTCATAACACTAGGTGATATCTCCTGGAATTTTTCTAAATTAATCATGAAATTTTATTGCAAAGGGAGACAGGTCATGTTACGAGGCAAGCGCAGAAGCCAAATTTCCATCGTTTCGTTGTAACAAATGGAGAAAGTTTTGCACAAAGCACATGGAGGATTTTTGATGCATATCTAGCAGCCATCTAAGGGGGAGAATATACAAATTTCATATCCTAAGCTTGCCCTCTTGCTGGATGAATTTGCGAAAGTTTTCACGGAGTCGTGCAAGCTGCCCCCTAATCGGCAGCATGACCACCGTATTCCTATTCTACCGGGCAAACCTCCAGCAAATTTACGTCCATATCACTACCCTCACTTGCAGAAGGATGAGATCGAGAACATCATCAAAGAGATGATGGACACCGAGGTAATTCGACCGAGTTGCAACCCTTATTCTTCACCGGTGTTGCTAGTGCGCAAGAAGGACGGTACATGACGGATGTGCATTGATTATCGGGCCTTGAACGCTATCACCATCAAGGACAAATATCCTATACCCGTCGTAGATGAGCTCTTGGATGAATTAAAAGGAGCTTGAGTCTTCACTAAACTAGATCTCCATTCCAGTTATCACCAGATTCGGGTATGCATTGAAGACATTCCGAAAACTGCATTCCGTACGCATAACGACCACTATGAGTTTCTGGTAATGCCTTTCGGACTTACAAATGCTCCTTCTACTTTCCAAAGCCTGATGAATGGCATCTTTCGGAGTTTTCTACACAAGTTCATATTAGTGTTCTTTGATGATATCTTCATTTATAGCCCTACGCTTGATATACATTTTCAGCACTTACGAACTTTTCTAACAATTCTCCGGGAGAATGCTCTTTATGTGAAACAGTCAAAGTATAATTTCTTACAGCATAAAGTGGAGTATCTTGGGCATATTATAACAGAGGACGGAGTGGCGGTAGACCCGACAAAGATCGAGGTAATGCAAGGATGGTCGAGACCTACAAACATTTAATCATTACGCGGTTCCCTTGGACTTACGGGCTACTACCAAAATTTTATGAAAGATTATGACAAGATTAATGCCCTGCTCACGTCCTTACTGAAGAAAGACTCCTTCTTGTGGTCGGATAAAGCCACCGCTGCCTTCGAGCGACTCAAGGCAGCCATGACGATGGCGTCGGTCCTAGCGCTACCCGATTTTGGCCGCACTTTGATCCTTGAGGCTGATACGTCAGGAGTTAGAATTAGGGCTATTCTTATGCAAGATAGTCGACTCCTAATTTATACCGAGGCTTCCCCTACACTTTATATGAGGTTTTTACAGGAGATACTAATTAATACCAAATTTAAAATATGGTTGGATACAGTTCCATGACACGAAAAATGAGTTAAACTAGAAGAATTATAATTTATGCTCATGCCAGATTGGGCTCTCATCATCCTGAATCATACCAGAGTGCAGTCACCATTCCAGAAGAAAGATTGGCTATCACTAAAGACTAACAATGTGGTAACCTATGCAAGGAAAAAACTTCCCCCTAATAAACGCCGAAGCAAAAGAAAATTTTCTGAGAAAGATCAAGTCCTCCTATATCTCCAGCTCCACCAGCATGAAATTCAAGCATTAAGAAATTGGTCTCCCTATTTTTTTAGGCCTTGCAAAATTGGGGATCATATTGGGGCCCCAACCTGGAGATCAGATTCGTGCACCAGATCAAAATTACAATTGATCCTCCAAGTATCCCACCTCAAATAAAAATTTAAAGACGATGACTCAGCTCAAGTTCTTCCAACTGACACCCAAGCTTATGAGGAGCTGAAGACCCGGTTCCCTGAGTTCATAGAATTTCAGCCTTGAGGGCAAGGCTAATTTTAAGAGGACAAGGCTAATTTTAAGAGGACGGGTTTGATAGGACTCCAGCAGGGTTGAGTCCTAATCTCCCTAGAAGCAGTCAATAAAACCCTGCTAGATTGTAATAAAGTCACTCCTCTCTTATAAAGGAGTATGACTAGGGTTTAGATTAGCCTTTAGAGCTTAAAGTCACCGCCCCCCTTACTGAGCAAGTCGGCCAGGGTTTCCCCCTGCTTAGGTCGGCTATAAAGCCAACCTAGCCGCCCCTTGTTCCTATTAAGGTAGGATGACTATAGGAGGGGTAAAAGGGTAATTTCACCTAGATAAGTGCAATGGGGAAGCTCGCCGGTGCCTTGAGAAAACAACGAAGAAGAGAGCAATGATCAAGTTGATAAGCTCATACGTGGAACCATAAGGCAGACTTTAGAGGTAACCTTGAAGGTCGCCGGAGGAACTGTCAGACAACAAGAGGAGCACGAAGGGGACGATGAACCTAGGACTTCGGAAATATGGGAGCCAGAAGATGCCTAAGGAAAACAATGAAACGAGGAGAAATTCGTATACTCGTCTATTAGTTGCTGGCTCTGAGGTGGTTTACTTCGGGAGGGCTGTTAGTTTCAATAAGTAATCCAGACGATAGGAATTGATTAATAATCAGAGTGCTGTCACCTAAGACTGGGCTACAGAACCCATTTCATAGAATTTCTTTTTTGTATTTTGTGTGGGAAATCAATCATACCAAAAGGCTCATCAAATCCATACCAAAAGGTTCATCAAATCAGAATAAAAGGTATACAAAAACCTATAAAGTAGAAAAAACACCCGGGTGCGAGTCTTATCCCACGCCCCACCACTCCAGTTTGATGGCTCAGAGTCAAATTCTCTAGCTCCGCTTCCAGTTTACTAGATTGGAGTCAAACTCTTTAGTGAAGTTTTCTTCCTCATTGGTCGGGTGCTCAGATGGCATGAACCCAGGGACGATAAAAGGAAATACGATTTTGGTATGATGCAAGGTGCCACTAATTCTGATGTTAGCGAGCAAAGGATCACTCTTATATAAAATGACAAATCACTCTTTCCTGGTTAGTTCTATAGGCACCCTGTGTAGGCACCCTATGTAGCATTCTCTTATATTGAGGGGCAGGTTCTCGTTCTTCAAGGTTTCCGGGCGTTAAGCACACGCTATATTATAGTAGAATAAGAAGAATAGAAAGAGAAGGGGTTTTCGAGTAAGAATAATAGAAGGAGAAGTAGAATAAGAAGAATAATAGAAGGAGAAGGGGTTAATACAGAATTCAATACAGGACAGTTAGGCGCAAACTTAGCAGCTTGTCTACACATTGCTTGTCTCTGCAATTCATAGTTTCGGGGAAGAGTCAGACTTACCGCGCCCACCCGGCGGTTTATCTTACTTCAAAAAAACAAACCAACCCACCTGTTTACTAGTAGAGAGTGAAATGCTTTAGTTGCGTTTTCGTTCTTAATCTTCCTACAAACCAATCTAGTGGTATCTTTTCTTCTCCGCTTGGTAGCTCTTCATTCTTCCTGTCCTTTACTTTCCTTATTCCGATCCCGGTCCTCTTATTTGATTCGCCTGTGTCGTCTAGAGTCCCATTCTTTTTACTTAATGAGGTGAATTCTCTCTATAAGGTGAATTCTCTTTATTGGGGTACAGTGTGAATCGAGGTGAATTCTCTCTCTTGGGGTATAGTGTGAATCTTGGTACAGTGCTCATCTCGGACAGTGCTCATACCAGACAGTGCATCATCTTAGTCTCTCGGTACAGTGCTCGTGTCTCATACAATACCTAATCTTAGACTACCGGTGCAGTGCTTATTTCATTATGACTGACGTTCAAAGACAGGGCTAAGTATCAATTTCAATTATTTGTTATTTGTTACTGAAGTCGTGTTTGTAGAAGTTACTTGTCTCTGTTGCTTCTTTCCGAAATGCCTTTTTCCGTGTTCTTATTCTTCTTCTAATAATTATTCAGTTAACTTAGGAATAATACAATAACTAACTTAGGAATAATACAATAACGAATTAAAATATATAAGAATTTGTTTTGCATGTGTTTTCTTATATAGATAGGAGTTTTCTACTTATGGAAAGAAAGAGGAGTTTTCTACTTTAGTAAGAAAGAAAGAGGAAGTTCTCGACTCGTGGAATGAGCGATCTAAGTAGCTGTGTGTGTGTGGTATCCTAGTTATTCGTGTGATTCTTGTGTTCGAATTTGATGCCTTCAATGTCCTTATGTTTTCGAGTTCGATGCCTTCATTGCCCTATTTAGAATCTCCCCGGCGCCCTTAAATTCCAAGTTGAAAGATTTCAATATGGCTTTGAGTTGAGAAGCTTTTACACTGAATCAGAATTATGGCCTTATAGTTGCTGTCTTCCACCCTAGAAGGGGATTTATCATTAGTGGTGTTAACGTTGAAGCCTCCCATTCCCACCTATAGTTCTGGAGTTCCCACTTGATGTCTGGGCTCTGAGTTTTGCTTTTTTCATTAGCGGTGAAAGTATCATCAGTAGCAGTTGAATTACCGGTTGTGAGTTTGATTCTAACTTTCTTAACATAGGTTCCTTTTTCACTTGGGAGGAATTTCAGTATGGAATCCATTAGACCTCTTAACCCTTCGGTATTCTTTCGATCGTACTTAATTCCTTATGAACTATCAATGGATGGTCGGTCTCCCTTTTTGTTCACCGAGCAATCATTTTTTTACCACTCATTTGAATCATTATTGCTATGTTTAAGTCTCGTAGTTGTGATAAAAAAGTGTACCCATATTCCTTAGATCGTATGATGAGTACGTTACCTAGGGAAGAATGAGTACAAAGTCATGTGATGAGTATAGAGTCAGGAGAATGAGTACAAAAAATAGATTTGATTCTGATAGTTAGCAGTAGCAGGTGCTCGTTAGTATTAGTTGAATTATGTGCTGGTGTTTCAATTTTGTCGGCCCAGCTCCGCTCTTTTAATGTCGATACTTAGTTACGAGTTTGATTCTTATCGTTGAATCTCGGATTTTGATGATAAAATCAATTAATGGATTATTGATCTAACAGGATTGTTAGAGTTGATTAATACAGGATTAATTACGATAGAAGGATTCTTACAATCAGGGTTGGCCAAGGTTAAGTCCATGCATCGAGTCGATACATTTGGGAACTCGCTAGGAGTGTGTCGGAAGCTCGCCGAGGGTATCGAGAGTTTGCCAGGATGGCGCAAGGAAGTTCGCCAAAAGAAAAATGATACTCGTCAGAAGATTGTTAGGGGTAACCGAAAAGCTTATCGGGAGTCAGGATGGTCTTGTAATGGATATTTTGATAATTATGATTATATTTAATTAAGTCATAATTATCATCGTGTAGGTCTAACTATGGTAGGATCAATGAAGATATAACCAGTGATGGGCCAAGATAAAGCCTAGGCATTGGGACGAGTTCGGACGATGTGCTGGGATCTCGCTGGAAGTTCGCTAGGAGATTCGCCGAAGGAATCGGGAAGCTCGCTGGGAACACGAAGGGAGATCGCCAGAAAGAAGACCGGAGGACTTGCCGCAAGATTGCCAGAGGTTGTAGGAATATACGGGAGTTAAGTCTTAATTAGGCTTAATTGGTCATTGAGTGTTATAATCATTGAGTCATAGTTAGAAGTTAGAGTCCTAATTGAGTTGGCTTTGGAAGGAATCCAAATCAACTCAATGAGGCAATCGGATCCACTACTGGGTTTGGTTGAGCTCAATCAGTTGACCAAAGAGCTAGTCAACGTAAAAGTCAAGTCGGAATTCGAAAAATGGAGGGAACCACTTTTGCAAAAAATTCGATGGGTAAACTGTCGGTGAGCGGCAGTTGGACCGCCCGTACCACAGAATCCGGGCGGCGAGCAGTAGCTTTCGGTGGGTAAACCACCCAAGTGGTGAGTGAACTGCTTGTACCACAGTATCTGGGTGGCGACCAGCTACCGACGATAGGTAAACCGCCTGGGATGGCGGGTAAACCGCCCGTATTCAGATTTTCCGAGTGAGTTGGATTTTGGCTCTGGTTTTGAAGCCAATTTGGGGCCTATAAATACCCCAAGTTTTCTTACATTTATAACAACACTTTTGGGAGATTATATTCTGAGAAAAGATTATGTGAGAATTGTAAGAAAAAGAAAAGGGGTAAGGGAGAGAGCCTAGAGTTGTAAATCTAGTCTCCATTGTAAGCTCAAGTGTAAGGGTTTCATTTTCACCCAAAGAAGATTGGTAGTGGATGTCGGTATGCCTCAAGAAGGAGGACTCGGAAGTAGACATAGGTCATTGACGCTGAACCACTATAAAATTATAAGTATTTCATACTTGCATTGCTTGAATGTTATTGAATTGATACTTCCAACTTAACTAAACTCCCTGAAATCAAGACGATAAGTTCTTTTCCTTAAATGTGATTATATTTTCTTTAAATGTGATTATCTTTTCCGCTTCTTTAACAACTTACTTTTAATCACTCACTTGTTTTATTAAAAAATAAAAAGCTTCAGATTTCCTATTCTATTTTATTCAAAAATATTTTGCTTTAGAAATAAAAAATTTAGCTTGCACTAATTCACCCCGCCCCCCCCTCCCCCAATCTTAGTGCCAATTGATCCTAACAATTGGTATCAGAGCAAGATTAACACCCACTTGAGTAAATTGCTTGTTTTGGCATGAATGAGGGTCATTCTATTTCATGTCCACCCATATTTAATCGTATTTTCACCTGTGATTCGACTTTCAATATTTGGCATACTTTGAAAATCACACATGAAAGCACAACTAATATAAATGAATCAATTAATAAAATACATTATAAAAATAAACTTGAAGAACACCTTCCAAAAAATAAGATGGATTGTGAACTAAGAATGACATATGACTCCTCTAGTGAAATATCGAGTGATGAGAACCTTGGTCATGAACTTTTAAAAAATGAACTGAAAAAATTAATGAACTTGAACCTTATAAAAATAATGGACACAACCTCTTGCTATGAATGCAAGAAGCCGAGGAGCTCCAAAAATTAAATGCTCAACCAAGAAGTGGAGAACCTTGCTTTAATGGCGATCGAAGATGAGGTTAGTGAGTCTTTAGATTTTTCATTTTCAGAATTATCAAACATGTTTAATGATTTATTTAATGAGTTTAAAAAACTTAGTAAGTCTTTTAAACTACTTAAAGTTGATCATGATTTGATAGTTAAAAGACTTGATGAAATGCATGACTCCTTAGCTTCACCTAAACTATGCTTAAAATGTGATATGCTAGATAATGTTAAAATAGAGAATTGTATGCCTAAAACTAATTTGAGATAGGGAATAAATCCCCAAATATGATCCTTGCCAATAAGGATCATATTAATAATAGACATGGCATAGGCTTTGTTGGAAATATTCAACAAAAGCCAACCATATTTGTAAGAGGACCTACATTAAATGTGCCACCAAGAGTTAAATATAATTCTTGTGAAAAATTGGGACATAATACCTACAAATGTTCATTTAGAAATTATAGTTCACATAAATTAATTTGGGTTCCTAAAGGAACCATAAACAACCTTAAGCTATTAGAGAAAATGGGACGAACATGTCATGACGGACCCAATGTTAAATGGATACCTAAATCAAAACCTCTCATAATATAAAGTTGTTTCCTAATAAGGCTATGAGCACTAAGTAATGTTTTGAAATTAGATTCTCAAGACTTGAGATCTAATACTATTTCAAAGCTCACTAGCCTATGTAACAATAACAAAAATAATTATTTGAATTAAGATGTTTGAAGCTTAATGATCCTTGTTTCTATTGTAACAAATCCTTTTATTGAAAATAGTTTATTATTATATAATTAATCTTGATAATGTATAGCTAGAGCATGCTAAGACTAAAACTAAAAGAACCCAAGTTATTATTAATAAAAAATTACTCATGTTGAAATTTACATAACTGAGATATTGATGATGATTAAAAAATTAGTTTAAATATACAAATTATTATTAAATGGTTCAAATATTGACAAAGTCTATAGAATGATTGGTTTAAATGTTACATTGATTGAAATACTATGATTGATTTGAATGATAGAATTTTAGCACAGAAGGAGAATAATTAATCTTAAATGTCATTATATTCTTGAAATAAATTTCAAAAGAAGGATAATTCTTCTTGAAAGAATATTTATATCATATGAATCCTTCAACAAGAGATAAAATGATACTATTATTGAATCTCTTTAACTACAAAAATGAATTAGAAAACTTTTAGCTATTTTATTTTGGAAAACAATCTACGATGACTTTATTGAAATTTTTTGAAAAATGATTTTTGATGATTATTTTGGATTTATCTTCAAATGATTTTATTTTAAAAAATGGATATGTTTGAATCTATCCAACTTCATTGATATGTTACTTTTAATTATTTGATAACTTAAATCATGATCTTAAAATCTTAAAAATTATAATTTGAAATATTTTTATTTAATAATATTCCTTTCAGCCTAAACATGATATTGACTTCTCAATATTTATAACTTGATATTTCTATAAGAATCAAGATTCTTCTTACATTGTCTCTTAAGTTTCAAAAGCTTTGAAATTTCATCTGGGAAGAAATGTGTTAAAATAAATCATGTTCTTGGCATTTATGATTTGATAATAATATTCTTTATGACATGATTACTTATGACTTGCTTCTTAGTATAACTTATCACCAAAATTAGTATTTCTTAACATTGTGATAAGTTAAAAATTAAAAGAGATTTGTATTATCATGAATATTCTCTTAACTTCTTGACTTGACTTATATGTTATGGGAATTACATTATTGATTTCTATGATTTTTAAAAGGATATTTATGATCTTAACAATAATAATTAAAAATTTTATCAAGATTATTCTTCTTTTCTATTAAAAAGATTTATCTTGGATAAATTAAGATTATCCCCTAAGACTTATTTGTAGTATTTACAAAAGAGGCAAAATAAAACTTATTAAACAAAATTATGTCTTTTAGATTTGAATTTTTAATGACATGATATCTCTTATACTTTTTGATATAAATTGAATATGGATGAAAAGAAAGTATGCAATCATATTTCTCTCTTGACAATAATAAAAAGTGGGAGATAAAATTTTTAATATGATTAGAAGCAAACATTGAATGATGAACAAGTGCTTAGAAGAAAATTAGAACTTTCTAAATGCATACAAAATACTTGATTTAAAATTTGAGTTTGATCTACCATCATGCCTTCTTATGAAATTCTTGATGCTTTTTATCCAAATTACATGAGATGATTTTAAATGCATAAGTAGCTCTTAAACTTTTGAATCTCCTTGAATATCTTGAAGTTTTAAGTTTAATTTCGAAATTCACATCTATAAAATTTATATCTTTAAAATTGAATATTTTTGTGATATGATATTTTTCATTTCTCTACCTTGATTATACCTTCTTATTCACATAAAATAGAGAAAAAAAAATCACTAGCATTTCAAGAGACTAATAAGTCTATTAATTATATTTTGAATCTCTTGAAAGTGATTTTGATGATTTTGAAATTAAATGATATATTTTGATTTCTTAGAATTATAACTTGAAATATTTTATGAAACAAAATCTTTTGTTATGTATTTTTGTATTATTTAAAAAGAGATTTTTATACAAATCATGAACTTGACAACGTAAGATTTCTTATGGATGAATCAAAAGATTTTATTTTAATTGTTTCTCCTACAAATTTATCTTTTGATATTCACAATTTACCTTCATGAATTGTACATCTCATCACTATGTTAATCTTTCATGATATATTTCATGTGATGATATTGAAAAATGGTGAAATGGGAAAAGTCTTGCACTATTGCAATCATCCCCTCTTTTTGACAATGACAAAAGGGGAGCAAAATTTGTTAGCTTATAAAATTGTAAGCTTGAACAATGCAAAAGAAGTACAATTTTGCTAGCTTGCACTTCCCAAAAGAGAAGAAAGAACTTACTAGATTTATTTATTATATTTTCTTGAAATTTACATGAGAAAAATGTGTTGAGCTCATATTCGAATTTTATACATCTACAAGATTGAGGTTGAGACCTAGAAATGCTAAATCGTGAAAATATATAAATTGCTAATCTAGATTTCATGAGATTAAGTTTTTTGTGATAATATTTTTGAAAACTTTCTCCATGATTTGGTATCTTATTATTTTGAAAAAATGCATGAAGATGTACACATTTGAAATTTATAAAAGATGATTTTATATATTAAGAGATGACTTTTGCTATATTTGAAATACATAAGTAGTCTTTAAATCTCTTGGACTTTTGAGTTCATCTTAATATTGCTTTTAAAATTTATTAATAGCTCTTCTTATGATGAAATGATTCAACAACACCTCCCATGTTTCTCTCCTTATTAATTATAAAAGGTATGGTTGATGATTAGAGATTAATTTTTAAATATATTAAATTTATTGAGAAAGGTATGCTCAATGACTTGAAAATCTTCTATGCACTATGACTTGAAATTTTCTATGACTTGAAAATTTTCTATGCACTATGACTTGAAATTTTCTATTACTTGAAATTTTTCTATGCTCAACTACTTGAAAATCTTCTATGCACTATGACTTGAAATTTTCTATCACTTGAAAATTTTCTATGCACTATGACTTGAAATTTTATGTGCTTATTGATTTAAAAATTTTCTATGCTTGATGATTTGAAGAAAATTTCTCAAATATTTTCAACTTCATGGCAATCCTTGAGAATTCTTGATAAGTTGAAAAGTTTAAAAAGTAAATCTTTGTTATATTTGAAAGGTTATATGCTTTAAATGCTTATTGCTTTGATTCGCTTGAATTCAAGAGGATGTGACTCTCTTGAATTTAAGTCTTTTATATTAATGCATATACTAAGGCGGAGTAATGCCATCATGTATTTTTTAAATTATTAGCTCTATATTTCACCTTTTTGTTGATGACAAAGAGGGAGAAATATATATTGATGACACATGACATTGAAAAATATTCATTGATAACACTTGATGATATAACTTAGATATTTTATAATTCATGATTTGATGACTTGATGCAAATTTGTGTTGAAATTTGCATTGAATGATTGATTATTTGAATTTAAGAGTGAGTGCGTCTCTTAAATTTAAGTGATATGGTTTTAGGGGGAGTTAGAATTAGCTCATGTCATCAATGAATTGTCATAATAAAAAAGGGAGAAATTGTTGAATCTTGAATTTTAATGATAAAAATTAATTAATGGATTATTGATCTAACAGGATTGTTAGAGTTGATTGATGAATGATTAATTACGATAGAAGGATTATTACAATCAGAATTGGCCAAGGTTAAGTCCATCCATCGAGTCGATGCATTTGGGAACTCGCCAGGAGTGTGTTGGAAGCTCGCCGAGGGTATCGGGAGTTTGCCAGGATGGCGCAAGGGAGTTCGCCAAAAGAAGATCGAGACTCGCCGGAAGATTATCGGGGGTATCCGAAAAGCTTGCCGGGAGTCGGGATGGTCTTGTAATGGATATTTTAACAATTATGATTGTATTTAATTAAGACATAATTAGCATCATGCAGGTCTAACTATGGCATGATCAATGAAGCTACAACCAGATTATGGGCCAAGATAAAGCATAGGCATCGGGTCGAGTTCGGATGATGCGGTGGGATCTCGCCGAAAGTTCGTTAGGAGATTCGTCGAAGGAATCGGGAAGCTCACTGGGAACGCAAAGAGAGATCACCGGAAAGAAGACTAGAGGACTTGCCACAAGATTGCCCAAGGTTGTTGGAATATGTGGGAGTTAGGTCTTAATTAGGCTTAATTGATCACTAAGTGTTGTAATCTTTGAGTCGTAGTTAGAAGTTAGAGTCATAATTGAGTTGGATTTGGAAGGAATCCAAATCAACTCAATGAGACAACCGGATCCACTACTGGGTTTGGTTGAGCTCAATTAGTTGGCTAAAGAGCTGGTCATTGTAAAAGTCAAGCCGAAATTTGAAAAGTGGAGGGAATCACTTTTACAAAAATTTCGACGGGTAAACTGTCGGTGAGCTACGGTTGGACTGCCTGTACCACAGAATCCGGGTGGCGGGCAGTAGCTTTCGGCGGGTAAACCGCCTAGGTGGTGGGTGAAAAACACATACCACAGTATCTGGGCGGCGGTCAGCTGCTGACGGCGGGTAAACCGCCCATACCCGGATTTTCCGGGTGAGTTAAATTTTGGCTCCGGTTTTGAAGTCAATTTGGGGCCTATAAATACCCCAAGTTTTCTTATATTTATAACAACACTTTTAGGGGATTATATTCTGAGAAAATATTATGTGTGAATTATAAGAAAAAGAAAAGGGACAAGTGAGAGAGCTTAAAGTTGTAAATCTAGTCTCCCTTGTAAGCTCAAGTGTAAGGGTTTGATCTTCACCCAAAGAAGATTGGTAGTGGATGCCAGTGTGCCTCAAGAAGGAGGACTCGGAAGTGGACATAGGCCATTAGCGCAAAACCACTATAAAATTATAAGTGTTTCATACTTTTATTGCCTAAATGTTGTTGAATTGATGCTTCCAACTTAACTAAACTCCTTGAAAGTAAGATGATAAGTTCTGTTCCTCAAACGTGATTATCTTTCCAGCTTCCTTAATAACTTACTTTTAATCACTCACTTGTTTTATTAAAAAATAAAAAGCTTCAAATTTTATATTCTATCTTATTTGAAAAGCTTTTGCTTTAGAAAGAATTTAGCTTGTAATAATTCACCCCCCACCCCCCCCCCCCCCTTCTCTTAGTGCCAACTTCCTAGTTTCGATTGAAAGCGCTATTAGTAGTAGTTGTTGCCTTATACTTAGGAGTGGGTTTCCTACCAGCTAGTCATTCTGATACTTTTGAGTTTGAGTACGATTCTAACTTGTCTACTTGCTTGGCATTTGAATCCATTGTTTTAGAGCTAGGGGAGTGGTATTGGAATTCCCTGAGCACCACGCTATTCTTAGGTGATCTAGTACAACTCTGGGTCAGCGCACCAAGTAATACTTCTGTTAATATAGGGGTTGTGCACTATAGCTATAAGTCTGATTTTGTGTAATAATAGTGAAAGATATAGTAGGTGTCCTCGTGGGTTCGTTCTTTTACCGTTTAGGGCAATTCTGATATTGACTACTCTATGGTCGAATACAAACAAAGGCATGAGAGACTTACTCTTGACTTTCATTCTTGTATTTATTACTGGAAAGAAATAGGCATGTCAAATCAATATAAGTCAACTAAATAAGAATCTGGGGTTCAATAAAGAAGGGAAAGTGAGAGTTAAAGCAAAGATAGTAAGAATCAGGGATAGTAATAGCAGCCTTGTCAAATTATAGTTGAATTATTGTTATCAGCAGTTTCATTCTTTCCATAGTGGGCTCATCATAGCTTAAAAGCCGGGAAGAGTATTCTTGTTGGCACCAAGGAAAGTTTGAGAAACGCTTATTCCATTTTATATTATAAGACAAAAGTATCGTTAAACACTAGTTAGAGTTAAGAAGCAAGGATTCGTATCAGTGGCTCAATTCTTATCGGTAGTAGTTGCTGGTTACAGGTGCCCTGCAAGTCAATCACGTGAGTGATGACACGTGTGACACGTTGTGCAATCTTTTTACTTATGATTAATATTGATATCTTCTCACATTATATTATCTATAGCATATATATTGTGATGTCTTTGATTATGTGCAATAGGAGTCGGATCGTGATGAGATCACGATAATAAAATTGATTCATTTTTAAACATAGATCCTAAATAATCCTGGTTAAAGGTTACTTGAGAGGGACATCGAGATAACCGAACAGATACCGTCCATATGATGGAGGCAGCTGGTCTCATAGTCACTTGTGTGGAGACACTAGGGATATGGTACAGGTGCTCATTGGAGAATGAGTTCACTGATTGATATGCTTATGAAATTTTGACGCTAGACTTACAGGTTTGGAAAGCTCCAGATCTGGTACAGTTCGTTATCGGGATTAGTAGTCAACCTTACGAAGGTAATTGAATGTCAATAGAGGATCATCCACTCTCAGTATCACGAGAGGAATATCTCATATGTGCTAGCTCAGACAAATCCCTAGCCAGGGTCATTCGGATTGAGAGAGAAAGAGTTCTCCGGTAGAATCCGATTAGAGCAAGACAAACTGATTCCGTATGTGACCTGACAGTACCATGTCCAATATACGGTCTCTGGAATATTAGTTGGATGAGGGATTATAGATACACGGTAACTGTTGATTGACAGGTTCGATGGATTTGATCCCCTTATACCATCTACGGACTATGGCGTAGTGGCCTAGTACGTCCATAGTCGATGAGCCGAGTGAATTATTATGGGGATAATAATTCACTATATCATAAGGAGTTCTGATGGGAGTGACTCATGGTCAGCTTGGTATCAGGCCTAGAGGGTCACACACATATGGTGGATGCTTCAGCAAATAGAGGATTGGATGGAGATCCAATTAGCCCCTATTCTCATTAGATGAGACCCTATGCTGATGGGCTCCTTGATTGAGACCCAATTAGAGGCCAAAGGAGATTATTGGATAGAGATCCAATAATACAATGTTAGTGGATAATTGGATGGAGATCCAATACCCACTAAGGCAAGAGCCCTAGGATTTTTTGGTGGCTCTCTATAAATAAGATGGGAGACTCATGATTGATGTGTTGTAGCCTTAGCCTCCTCCTCCTATTCTCATCCCTCTCTCTATACAAGAGTTGCGAGATCAGA
This sequence comes from Ensete ventricosum, assembly GCA_029747655.1. Classification (NCBI taxonomy): domain Eukaryota; kingdom Viridiplantae; phylum Streptophyta; class Magnoliopsida; order Zingiberales; family Musaceae; genus Ensete; species Ensete ventricosum. Next base: position 23,394,913 of record JAQQAF010000007.1, on the reverse strand, counting down.
TTAGAGGAGTTTCGCTATAGATATTCATCGTGTGGATACCGCTAGAGAGGAGGACTCTTGACCTCCTTCATCCTCTCCATCCGGATATGGAAATACATGGATATACGATCTTCCTAGGTAAAATCAATCTCTCATGCATCGTGGTTTTTCAGTTTTTGCATTTTTCTTACGACCCCAATCTTTTGCACGACGATTTGATCTGCGTGGGAAACCAATTTTTTGTTTTGATTTCCACTACGCATGTGATGCTCCCGCTGAGGTTTTCCAACAGTAGTATCGGAGCCAAGATTTTCGTGCGAAAGATTAGTTTTAAACTGCTTGTGATGAGATTAAATTACATAGAATCGTTCTACGCATTCTTAATATGTTTTCGCAATGAAAGCAGCGAGGAAAGGGGGCGACCGGCCATGGCCCGGCCCTCTACAAGGGCGACCGACCACGGCCACACCCCTTGTTGGGGTGGCCAGTCACGACCAGGCCACCTGTAGGGGTGGCAGGCCACGGCCAACCCCCTTGTAGGGGCGACTAGGCCACAAGGGGCGGCTACCCGCGGTGCGCCCCGCAAGGGGCTACTACCTGCGACATGCTTGCAAGGGGCAGTCGCTAGTGGCCAGCCCGCAAGTGCCAACCGACAGCGGCCAGCCTTGCCGCCAGCAGGGGCGACGGCGCTAGCCCCAAGGGTGGTCGCCTCTTAACAGAGTGACTGCCGACCGCAAGGGGCCGCCGCCGCCAACGAAGGGGCGCGATGACGACGTAGTGAAGGCAAAGAGAGCTAGGGCATCTTTTTGAAAAAAGATGATTATGCCCCTTAAAATTTAAGAAATTCTAATTTTGTCCCACTTTAAGAATTCTAAAAATACCCTCAATAATTCTGAAAATTCCGAGGACTATCTTTTCATCTAGAATTATGAAAATAACTTGACAATTCTGGAAATTCCGAGCTTGTCCTGATTTCTAGAAAAATAATTAATTAAATAGTTTGATTAATTATTATATATATCTAGTAATCCTACATATGATGTAATGTACATGTGATGTATGATGTGGATGGATGATCATGAGCCATATGTTGTGATGTGTGTAATTATGATTATTATTATTATTGGGGCCTATGAGCCTCCATTTTTCTCGTTTATTATCAGGCATGCGTGCCTATGATTATTTGTAATTATATGGAGAGACACGGTAGGAGCGTAAAGGTGACAACGGGACCCACGATACCGTGGCGGGAGATTATGACACATGGTGATGCGATGATCCGATGGAACCAATGATAATAAGATCAACAATCACAGGGCATGGAGATGTGCCGATGCACACATAGATCCTATTGTGAGTGATTAGGCCCATTGGCTCGGGCTTAATCAAATTAGGTGACGGCTCATGATCATCCGGTGTGGCTTGCATATGTATGTGTGTGACACGACATATTAGGAGACCGATACGAAATAAAAACCTCTCTTACAATAATATTAAGTCGATAAGTGTGAGGTAATAAGATTGACCCACATGGCCTTCCATCGTTATAGGAAGAAATTGAATCATGACATAGGTTGAGTTGGTCGAGTCCCCCGAGGCTCACATATCTATGTGATCGAGATCTTGCCTATGACATAGAGATGTCACCGGTGACTTGAGGACATGATATACTTGGTCAAGTCCCTGGAGGGCATATCATCGAATCAGACTCATCTTATAACGATGGTGATGACATAATTGAATATTATGGTTCATTGAGTCCCTCGAGACCATGATGATTTGGAGGCCAAACATGACGGGAATTACAAGGAGTTGTGATTGGCAAGAGTTGCCTACCTTTTGGGCTTAGTGTAATTGGTCGAGTCTCTCGAGGTTGCACTAAGATGTCGATTGGATCCCGATCCCCACTAGGAGTCTTCCGAAGACTTTCGTTTCACATATCGAGGGTATCGCATGATTCGCTAGGAAAATAGTGGGAGTACATTAAGATAGAAGTCAATATCAATTAGTATTTTCTGTAAAATCTGCATGTTATTTATTTTTGTTATATCTTGTTTTGTCAAAAACATGTCGCTCGCAAACCCCCTATGTGGCATACTTGAGAAATGTTCTCAAAACTACATGGATTGGCTTCGTAATTTGAGAAATGTTCTCACTACGGAGAAAATCATGTATGTCCTTGATACATTTGTGCCCACGCCAAAAGAAGGGGCAAGCGAGGATGAGATCGCTCACCATGTGAAGTATATAGATGATTCTACATTGATAAAATATTATATGTTGGCCTCCATGACTCCTGAGTTACAGAGGCAACATGAGAACATGGATGCAGATTTTATCCTTCTTCATCTCCGCCAGTTGTTTGAGAAACAGGGAAGAACTCAAAGATATGAGATATCTAAGAGACTCTTCCAAGCCAAGATGACAAAAGGGACATCGGTTATGAACCATGTCCTAAAGATGATAGAGTGGATCAAGAAACTCATAGGTCTAGGAATAGTCCTAGAGGATAACCTGTGCATTGATCTTATATTTTAGTCCCTACCAGATACCTTTTCTCATTTCATCATGAATTTTAATATGAGCAAGTTTGAGGTGACTCCCTGAGCTCCTCAATATGTTAAGGGAAGCTAAGAGTGCCATTAAGAAGGAGAAGTCAGTTCTCTATAATGGTGAGACCAAAAAGAAAAGCAAGGCCAGTAAGACCCTTAAGAAGGGCAAGAGCAAAGAAAGACTGGGTAAGACAAATGTTACAAAGAAAGACCCGGCAAAGGACAAAGGATAGTGCTTCTACTACGGCCAAAATGGGCATTGGAAGAGGAATTGTAAGGACTACCTTATAGATAAGGCGAAACAGAAGCTTGGAGAAGCTTCAGGTATATTCATGATCAGTCTTCACTTGTCAGATTTTCATGATAACACATGGGTATTGGATACCTAGAGTGCTTATTATACTTGCAATTCGTTGCAGGTTCTGGCAAGACCTAGGAGATTGGTCAGAGGCGAGATAGACCTCAAGATGGGCAATGGAGAAAGAGTTACTGCAATTGTTGTTGGGGAGGTCATCCTACATCTGCATGGTGGAGTTATTATTGCATTAGATGCAAGCTATTTTGTCCCTTTCATTATCAAAAAATATTATTTTCATCTCTTGTTTGACTTGTTCAATAATTATGGATGATGAGATCATTACTAGAGGAACCCTTATATATGGCTTATATATGTTAGATACTTCTCCACATATCATGAATATAAATATGTAAGAGGAAAATAGATGAGATGAATAATGCATACTTATGATATTGTAGGCTATGTCATATATATGTGGGAAGGATTCAAAAGTTACTAAAAGATGGATACTTAGATCCAATTGAATATAAGTCATATGTAACTTGCGAACCTTGCCTTCATAGGAAGATGACTAACTCTCCTTTTAGTGGAACTGGAGAGAGAGCTACCGAGTTATTGGAACTCATACATAGTGATGTATGTGGTCTCATGTCAACTCAGGCTATATGTGGTTACTCATACTTTATTACATTCACTGATGACTTCTCTAGGTATGGACATATGTACTTGATGAAGTACAAGTCCAAGGCTTTTGAGAAATTCAGGGAATATAAGAATAAGGTGAAGAACCAAATTGGAAAGAGTATTAAGACTCTTCGATTAGATCAAGGAGGAGAGTACTTGAGTACGAAGTTCACCCATTTCCACAAGGACAATAGGATTATATCCCAGCGGACACCTCCTTATACACCTCAGCTCAATGGTGTATCAGAAAGAAGGAATCACACACTTTTAGACATGATATGATCCATGATGAGTTTTGCTGACCTACCCGTCTCATTCTGGGGATACACCCTAGAGATCGCAGCTTATCTTCTTAACAGAGTTCCATCAAAATCGATAGTATTTACACTATATGAGATATGAAAAGAAAAGAAGTATGATCTTAAGGTAGTTAAGATTTGGGGCTGCTCTGCCCACGTTAGAAGACATAACCCTGATAAGTTGGAATCAAGAACGGCACGGTGCATGTTCGTGGGATACCCTAAGGAGACTTTGGGGTATTATTTCTATCATCCCGAGGATCGAAAGGTCTTTGTTGCCAAGAGAGCTGTGTTCCTTAAGAAGGAACACATTCTTGGTGGAAACAGTGGGAGTGAGATAGAATTGAGCGAGGTTGAAGAACCTAGCTCATGCACTATTCCAGAGCCCGAGTTTGTTCAGGTACCTAACACACAAATTTTAATTTTGTATAGGTCTAGCAGAGTATCTCACCCTCCTAAAAGATATGTGGGACATATCAATGGAGAGGACTATCAAGATGTTGATCCTCAGACCTACGATGAGACTATTATGAGTATAGATTCCAGGAAGTGGCAAGAAGCCAAGAATTTGGAGATGGATTACATATACTCTAACAAGGTTTGGAACCTTGTGGATGCACCTGAGGGTATCGTACTCATCGGCTGCAAGTGGATTTTAAAAAAAAGATCGGAGTAAATGAAATGGTGAAGACCTATAAGGCAAGGCTAGTAGCTAACGGATATCGTCATAGACAAGGAGGTGACTATGATGAAACTTTTTCACCTGTAGTCATGCTTAAGTCCATTAGAATTTTTTTGGCCATTGCAACACACTATGACTATGAGATCTGGCAGATGGATGTCAAAATAGCATTCCTCAATGGCAACCTGAAGGAGAAGGTGTATTTGATACAGCCAAAGGGATTCATATCCAGAGAGGGTCCAGATAAAGTGTGCAGGTTGCTCAAGTCTATTTATGAACTAAAGCAAGCTTCCCGAAGTTGGAACTTAAGATTTGATGAGACGATCAGATCTTATGACTTTGTTAAGAACGAAGATGAGTCTTGTGTGTACAGGAAGGTAAGTGAGAGTGTTAACACCTTCTTGGTATTGTATGTGGATAACATCCTAATCATTGAGAATGATATAGGAATGCTCTCTACAGTAAAGACTTGGCTATCCAGAAACTTCTCCATAAAAGACTTAGGGGAAGCATCCTATATTTTGGGGATCCAGATCTATAGAAATATATCCAAGAGGATACTTGGCTTACATAGACTCCATTATCAAAAAGTTTGGACATGGAGAATTACAAGAGAAGTCTAATACCGATGAGACATGGAATATCACTTTATAGGAGTATGTCCCCGAAGACTCTTGAAGAAAGGGCAGACATAGATAAGATACCTTATGCCTCAGCGATAGGGTCTATCATGTATGTTATGCTATGTACCAGGTCTGATATAGCACATGCTCTAAGTGTCACAAGTAGATATTAGGTAGATCCAGATTTAAAACACTGAAACGTAGTAAAGTGTATCCTTAAGTACTTGAAAGGGACTAATGATCTTTTACTGGTATATGGAGGAGGTAGTGTTCAGGCTAAGGGCTACACAGACTTGAGTTTCCAGTCTGACATTGATGATAGTAAGTCAAACTTATTGTATGTTTTCACCCTGAATGAAGTAGTAGTAAGCTGGAAGAGTTCTATCTAAGCAAGATACTATTGCTGACTTGACCATAGAGGCGGAATACATTGCTGCAGCAGAAGTAACAAAAGGATGGGGTGTGGGTGAAGGAGTTCATCAAGAATTTGGGAATCGTTCTGAGCAGCGTGAAGCCAATTCCCATATACAACAACAACGACAAGGCGATAGCTCTAGCAAGGGAACCCGGTCTCATCAAAATTACTCTGAGGAGGTTCTACTTAATTAGAGAGATTGTAGCCCGTAAAGATATAGCAATGGAAAGAGTTCCATCCGAAGATAACATTATAGATCCATTGACAAAACCACTGGGCTCATATTATATTTGAGCATCACAAGGGTCTAATGGGGATCAGAAACATAGGTGATTGGCTTTAGGTCAAGTGAAAGATTGCTGGTTACAGGTGTCCTGCAAGTCAATCACGTGAGTGATGGCATGTGTGATACGCTGTGCGATCTTTTTTACTTGTGATTAATATTGGCATATTCTCACATTATATTATTTGTAGCATATATATTGTGATGTTTTTGGTTCTTTGCAATGGGAGTTGGATCGTGATGAGATCACAATAATGAGATCGATTCACCTTTAAACATGGATCCTAAAAAATCTCGGTCATAGGTTACTCGAGAGGGACATCGAGATAACCAGACAAATCGGTGTACTATATACATGTCCATATGATGGAGGCGGCTAGTCTCAAAGCCACTTGTGTAGAGCTATTAAGGATATAATACAAGTGCTCATTGGAGAATGAGTTCACTGATTGATCTGCTAATGGAATATTATATGGTTAAAGATACCTAATGTCAGACAGCGATTCCATAGTCCCAATTGTGTATTTAGTCATTTGACTTGAGACACCAAGGATGTCTTATATGAGTACTCATTTCTTTGACTGACGCCAGACTTACATGTTTAGAAAGCTCCAAATCTGGTATAGTTGGTTATTGGGATTGGTAGCTAACCTTACGAAGCAATTAAGTGTCAATAGAAGATCATCCACTCTCGGTATCATAAGAGGAATATCTCATATGTGATTGCCTTAATAAATTCTTGGCCAGGGTCATTCGAACTGAGAGAGAAAGAGTTCTCCGGTAGAATCTGATTAAAGCAAGACAAACTGATTCTGTATATGACCAGATAGTACCATATCCAATATATGGTCTCTGAGATATTAGTTGGATGAGGGATTATAGATACACGGTAATTGTAGACAGACAGGTTCGATGGATTTGATCCCCTATATTGTCTAGGGACTATGGTGTAGTGGCCTAGTACGTCCATAGTCGATGAGTCAAGTGAATTATTATGGGGATAATAATTCACTATATCAGAAGGAGTTCTAATGGGAGTGACTCATGGCCAGCTCGATATCGGGCCTAGAGGGTCACATAAATATAGTGGATGCTTCAGCGAATAGAGGATTGGATGTAGATTCAATTAGCCTCTATTCTCATTAGATAAGACCCTATACTGATGAGCTCCTTGATTGAGACTGAATTAGAGGCCTAAAGAGATTATTGGATAGAGACCAACAATGCAATGTTAGTGGGTAGTGGGTAATTAGATAAAGATCCAATAACTACTAAGGCTGGAGCTCTAGAATTTTTTGGTGGCTCTATAAATATGATGGGAGACTCATGGTTAATGTGTTGTTGCCTTAGCCTCCCCTCCTATTCTCCTCCCTCCCTCTGTCCAAGAGTTGCAATATCAGATTGGAGGAGTTTCGTTGCAGAGATCCATCGTGTGGATACCACTAGAGAGGAGGATGCTTGTCCTCCTTCATCCTTTTCATTCGGATCTGTAAATACATGGATATACGATTTCCCTAGGTAAAATCAATCTCTCACGTATCGTGGTTTTTCAATTTTTATGATTTTCTCGCGACTCTAATCTTTTACACGATGATTTGATCTGCGTGGAAAATCGATTTTTTGTTTTGATTTTCGTTGCGTATGTGATGCTCCCGCTGAGATTTCTCAATAATATTTATATTCATATAGTTGCTGGGTAGGTGCGGGTTCTGTATTTCAAATGCTCCCGCTGAGATTTCCCAATAATATTTATATTCATATAGTTGCTGGGTAGGTGCGGGTTCTGTATTTCAAATGAATTCTGGATGGAGTTCTTTATCTCTTGTTTCAGCCTTACCGATATGAGTTGGCTTCTAACTTCTTTTTGTTATTCCCTTTTCCTATTTATAGTATGTGATTCTCTTAAATTTAAGTGATATAGATTTAGGGGGAGTTAGGATTAACTCCTATCATCAATTGATTGTCATTATCAAAAAGGGGAGATTGTTGAATCTCGGATTTTGATGATGAAATCAATTAATGGATTATTGATCTAACAGGATTGTTAGAAGTTGATTGATGCAGGATTAGTTACGATAGAAGAATTATTACAATCAAGATTGGCCAAAGTCAAGTCCATGTATTGAGTCGATGCGGTTGGGAACTTGTCAGGAGTGCATCGGAAGCTTGCCGAGGGTATCGGGAGCTTACTAGGATGGCGCAAGGGAGTTCGCCAAAAAAGACCAAGACTCGTCAGAAGATTATCGGGCGTAGCCGAAAAGCTTACCGGGAGTTGGGATGGTCTTATAATGGATGTTTTTATAATTTTGATTATATTTAATTAAGTCATAGTTAGCATTATATAAGACTAACTATGATAGGATCAATGAAGTTACAACCAGGTGATGGGCCAAGATGAAGCTTAGGCATCGGGCCGAGTTCGGACGATGCGGTGGGATCTCGCCGGGGGTTTGCTAGGAGATTCGTCGAAGGGATCAGGAAGCTTGTTGGGAACATGAAGGGAGATCTCCGAGAGAAGACCAAAAGACTTACCGCAAGAATGTCGAATGCTACCGGATTGGCGGAAGTTATGTCTTAATTAAGCTTGTGGTTATTAAGCATTGTATCGTTAAGTCGTAGTTAGGGTTTGAGTCCTAAATGAGTTGGATTTGGAAGGAATCCAAATCAACTCAATGAGGCAATCGGGTCCACTAAAAGGTTTGATTGAGCTCAAGTTAAGCTCAATTGGTTTGATTGAGCTCAAGTTAAGCTCAATTTAAGCTCAGAGGACTGGTCAATATAAAGTCAAAGCCAAAATTCAAAAACTGGAGGGAACCACTTTTACGGAGAATCCGACAGGTAAACCGTCGGTGAATGGCAGTTGGACCGCCCGTACCACAGAATCTTGGTGGCGACCAATAGCTTTCGATAGGTAAACTACCCAGGTGGCGGGTAAACCTCTCGTACCATAAAATCCAGGCGACGGCCAGTGGCTGACGACAGCGGGTAAACGCCCATACCCAGTTTTCGTGGGTATGTTTGATTTTTTGCTCCAAAAATCTGAAGCAACTTAGGGCCTATAAATACCCCAAATATTCTTGCATTCCATATAACTATTCTGGGGATTATATTCTGAGAAAATATTGTATGAGAATTGTAAGGAAAAAAAGGGATAAGGGAGAGAGCTTAGAGTGTAAATCTAGTCTCCCTTGTAAGCTCAAGTGTAAGGGTTTGATCTTCACCCAAATAAGATTGATAGTGGACGCCGGTGTGCCTCAAGAAGGAAGACTCGGGAGTGGATGTAGGCCTTTGGCGCCGAACCACTATAAAAATTGTGAGTGGTTCTTTCCTTTCATTGATTGCATGTTTCTTGTATTAAAGCTTCTGATTTAACTCATATCTTAGAAAGCAAAGTTTTCACGATAAATTCTTTACTTTAAACATTGCTTATCTTTCCAGTTTGATTATCAATTTAGCAACTTTTCCTTGTTCACTTAATTATTTCACTAAAAATGAAAAGCTTCAATTTCTCTATCTTGTTTTAATCGAAAAGATATCATCTAGAAAGAAAACTTACACTTGCACTAATTCATCCCCCCCTCTTAGTGCCAATTGATCCTAACAATAAGTGTTAGTATCAATTGACACTAAGAGTAGGGGGGGGGGGGGGGGGGGGGGGGGGGTGAATTAGTGCAATCTAATATTTTTATTTCTAAAGTAAAAGATTTTCAAATAAGATAATATAGGAAATCCAAAGCTTTTCATTTTTAATAAAACAAGTGAGTGGTTAAAAGTAAGAAGCCGGAAAGATAATCACGTTTGAGGAAAAGAACTTATCGTCTTACTTTCATGGAGTTTAGTTAAGTTAAAAGCATCAATTCAACAATATTCAAGCAATGCAAGTATGAAACACTTATAATTTTATAGTGGTTCGGTGCTAACGGCCTACGTCCACTTCCGAGTCCTCTTTAAGGCACACCGGCATCTACTACCAATCTTCTTTGGGTGAAGATCAAACCCTTACACTTGCTTACATGAGAGACTTAGGAAGTTAATATCTCTAATCTCTCTCTCTTCATTTTTCTTTTTCTTACAAATCACACACACTTTCTTTTTCATAGAATTTAATTGACCAAAAGAGTTGTTAGTGAATGTAAGAATACTTGGGTATTTATAGACCCCAAGTAGCTTCAGATTTTTGGAGCCAAAAATCAAACATACCCAAAAAATTGGGTACGGGCGATTTACCCATCGTCGCCCGTAATCTATGGTACGGACAGTCCAACCGTCACTCACCGGCGATTTACCTGCCGACACCTGCTGGTCGTCGCCCGGATTCTATGGTACGATGGCCCAACCGCCGCTCACCGGCGGTTTACCCGCCGAAATTTTCACAAAAGTGGTTCCCTTCACTTTTCGAATTCAGGCTTGACTTTTACGTTGACCAGCTCTTTAGTCACTGATTGAGCTTAACCTCAGCTCAACTAGACCCAGTAGTGGATCCGGTTGTCTCATTGAGTTGATTTGGATTCCTTCCAAATCTAACTCAATTAGGACTCTAACTTCTAACTACGACTCAATGATTACAACACTTAATGACCAATTAAACCTAATTAAGACCTAACTCCCGCATACTCCGGCAACCTCCGACAATCTTGCGGTAAGTCCTCTGGTCCTCTTCCCGGCGATCTCCCTTCGCGTTCCCAATAAGCTTCCTGATTCCTTCGATGAATCTCCTAGCGAACTTCCGGTGAGATCCCACTACATCGTCCGAACTCAGCCCGATACCTAGGTTGTATCTTGGCCCATCATCTGGTTGTAGCTTCATTGATCCTACCATAGTTAAACATACACGATGTTAATTATGACTTAATTAAAGATAATCATAATTATCAAAATATCTATTACAAGACCATCCCGACTCTCAGTAAGCTTTTCGGCTACCTCCGATAATCTTCCAGCAAGTCTCGGTCTTCTTTTGGTGAACTCCCTTGTGTCATCCTAGCAAACTCTCGATACCCTCGGCGAGCTTCCAACACACTCCTGGCGAGTTTCCAAACGTATCGACTCGATGCATGGACTTAACCTTGGCTAATCCTAATTGTAATAATCCTTCTATCGTAATTAGTCCTACATCAATCAACTCTAATAATTTTGTTAGATCAATAATTCATCATTGATTTCATCATCAAAATCTGAGATTTAATAATTAGCACTGAAGTAGTCCAACTCTCTAGTCGCTCTGCTCCAGTCGCTTTGATCATACCTCTGTATGATCAAGTCCCCTCCATGGAACTCTCTAGTACTTGCAATCTGGTTTCTCACTTGGTGGTACACAACCCTCATATGTTAATGACCAAGGCTTTCATCTGATGCAAGATTCGATGCACACACACGGAAGACCCGCCTCTACGGCACCATAGTAGTCACATCTTGAATCCATAATCCTTCTTGTCATTGTGTTGTTCATCGAAGTGGAGCTCATAGTAGCTCTTGATCATACCTCTGCATGATCGTGTCCCTCACGAACATCTTCCACGTGTGTTGTATTGCCTCGAACTATTCCACCATGATCCGCTGTACCATGTCGCCTCCTGGTAACATCTCCATTACATATAAATTCTTATATGATGGACTCGTACTACGATCTCTCCATGTGTTGCGAAAGGGGAGCAAGGCTATTATATTACAATTAATGATTTTATTACTTATCAATATCAATGATTCTATTAATAGAGGTACTCCCGATCTCAGTATGCCGCTCATAACTTCCATTCTTCAATGCAAACCGGCACTCCCGTCTTTCATATCTGACTTCTAAGTTCAAGTCACTCTACCTTTCCAGTGTCATTCCTATGCTATTGTTTGATTCCGTTACTACTGAGTTCAAGCCCAACTTGTTAGTTTTTGTCTGCTAATTGCCTCTTTCTATTCCTTCGAGTGATAGGCTTCCCATACTTACCTGAATCTAGTAGTTAGATATCTCCCGGAAGAGCACAGGTATGATGTAGTGCATATAGTGCATATAGATTAAGAGTCGAAGTGGAACTAAGGAGGATAACTCTATATACGGAAATGTTAGAATGCAGCTGCTGCTCTACAAGAGAATGAAACATAGTTTTCAGAATGAAAGGAGGGAGTGGAGGTTTTGAAGTCGGAATTCCACTTATGAGTCAGTGAATCAAAACGGACTTGCGGATTTGCACTTAGTAGTATAAGAAAGGATAGCCTTGGGAGCACCCATTCAATTCTACATTATAATCACAAAATATTGTTAGCCCGGGCTCGAGTCCCTTGTATTGGTAACTTTAAGTCTTAGATGTAGTCAGTAGTTCCAATATAGTGCTTTGGGTGTCTAATCTAATAGGCAGTAGCTACAGGATGAGAAGCTCCAGTTCAATTCTGATTTATAGTTCTAGGTAATAGATAGACCCTTACTTTCTCATTTGATTCTTTATTTCCTACTTTAAAGAACCATTAGTATAGGTGGATTACTACTTGATATTTGTTTTCTTCCATTCGTAGTTGAGTTATTGTAACGGTGATGCATTCTGCTGATGTTAACCTAGAGTCTAAGCCCTAGGGAAAGGAAACAGATTTATAAGGGATAGACTTAAGTAGAATGAGATCGAGTAATAGCAGTTTAAAGTGAGTAAGGACAAACTTATGGATAGGGGACAGTGGGGCGGTTAGGCGGTAAGGCAAGACTTGAGTTGGGTAGATAAAGGCCAGAAAGAAAGGAGGGAATACCGATTTGGATCTAGTAGTTGTTGACTTATAATTAGGAGCTGTGGAATAAGAGACAGGATAGAAGTTTCTCAAATTACTAAGACGTGATTCCGAAAGTGTGTAGCGGCCCCTCGACCAGTTGACCAACCTTATCCGATTATTCTTTTATGATATAGTAAAACGTCTTAGTAGTTGCTTAGGGAAATAAGGTGAAAAACCAGCTACACTTTCTCACTTCACTTGATAGTTTCGGTGTTAAGTAAACTTTCATATGATTTAAGACATAATAACACCCGTACTGATAAGACAATAGCGACTAAACTAATAGGAATATGGCTTATAAGTAGTAATACCCCTAAAAGCTCTAAGGTAAAAATACATTAGTAATAATCAATACTGAAAATCAAAGTAAGAACCAACCATCGATAGACTTATTGATGCTCTACTAAAAGATTAATTGATGTGACTAGAGGAGATTCGCTCTATATGTGGTGTCATACTATGATTTCAATCAATGTGTCAATAAATAATGGTATGTACCGGGCGGGAGACTTAGTTAATGACCATTCAAAGACTCATGGATGCTGCTCAAAGGCTTAGTTTTTTTACTCAAGGAATAGTTTCATGGTCGTTATAGGTGTGTTTGGTACTCGGGTATACCATCCTATTACTATAGTACCATATGTTGGGCAGATGGTCCAGATTCAGCTCATAATGGGCTTTAGTGAAGTCCACAGTCCAGAACATCACTTATATTAACCTAAACCCTATATTAGGTGGTTAGGGTTGCGATTAATATGGTAACGACGGCTAAAAACGTGGGAGAGAGAAAGAAGACTACAGATTGACAGTAGATGTCAAGAAAATAAGAGATCCAGGAAAGGGAAGAAGACGAGGACAGGAAAAGACTATTCTCAATCATTCATATCTTAGTTTATATCAGTTTGCAGTGGATTCTTACTGTGATCTCTTGAGAAGATTTTGGATATTGTGCTTAGTATTATAGTCCTTGTATCACTGTGATTCTCTTGTGGCTATTGCTTAGGCTTAGGCAAGAAGCCTTAAGATCTATATATTCATTATTTTGATAGTGGATTTTCTCTAATTTATCCGGTGATTTTTACCCTTCGAGTTGAGGAGATTTTTCATATAAATCTTGGTGTTCATCTGATTATGATTTATGTTTGATTCTGTTGTGTGTGACGGTCTGCTAATATTTATTCGTATATAAAATTTATTCCTATTTTATTCTCATCAACTAGTATCAGAGCGGGGTTTTAGTGGCATTTAACTTTTGTATTTGAACATGGAGGCCGGTAATATTTCTCGCATTATTAGTTTAAACGAAAATAATTGGATAATATGGAAACCAATAATGGAAGATCTCTTGTATTGCAAAGATTTGTATGGACCTTTGTAAGGGGATAGTGCAAAGCCCACAACTATGACAGATGATGAGTGGAAGAGGTTAGATCGAAAAACTGTTGGCTTTATTCGTCAGTGGCTTGATGATAGTGTCTTTCATTATGTTTATACTAAAAGTTCTGCTTACTCTCTTAGGAAAAAGTTAGAAGGTCTTTATGAAAGAAAAGGGGCTGGCAACAAAGCTTTCTTGATTAGAACACTTGTGAACTTAAAATATAATGAGGATACTTCTATTCCTGAGCATTTGAATGAAATGCAGAGTATTACTAACCAGTTATCTTCTATGAAAATGTTTCTTGATGATGAGTTGCAGGCATTGTTACTTCTTAGTTCTTTACCAGAAAGTTGGGAGACACTGGTGGTTTCCCTCAGTAATTCTGCACCATATGGTATTATCACCATGAGTCAAGTAACAAGCAGTTTATTGAATGAGGAGTTGAGGAGAAAGAATTCAACAACTTCTCAGATTGATTTACAGGCACTTGTCTCAGAGAATAGAGTAAGATCAAAGTCAAATGATAGAAGAGGTTCACGCATAGGTAGAAGCAAGTCAAGATCAAGGAAAGATATTGTTTGCTACAATTATGGTGAGAAAAGACATTACAAGAATCAGTACAAGCAACCTAAGAAGAATAAGAAAAGAAGAAAAGAAGTGGAGCATACAGAATCAAAAGAGATTATCACAGCTACAATGCAAGGTAGTGATTATTTAATTTTATCTACTTTTGATGATATTTTTTCTTGTGTGTGCCAGGATCTCGAGTGGATAATTGACACAGGTGCTTCTTATCATGCTACATCACGAAGGGAGTTCTTTGCTACTTATAGGTCTGGAAATTTTGATGTTGTCAAGATGGGCAACTATGATACAACAAACATCATTGGCATGAGAGATATCCATATAAAGATCAACCTTGGCTACAAGTTAGTGCTTAAGGATGTAAGACATGTGGTTGACTTAAGACTGTATTTAATTTCAGTTGAAAGGCTGGATGATGAAGACTTTGATGTCAGATTTCACAAAGGACAGTGGAAGCTCAGTAAGGGTTCTCTTATTGTAGCTAATGGGAAGAAATGTTATACATTGTACAAATTACAGGCTAAAGCTTATGATGAGCAGTTGAATGCTACAGAGAAAGACTTCAGCATACAGTTTTGATAAGACAACAACGACTATATTAATAGGAATATGGCTCATAAGTAGTAATACCCCTAAAAGCTCTAAGGTAAAAACACATCAGTAATAATCAATACTGAAAATCAAAGTAAGAACCAACCATCGATAGACTTATTGATGCTCTACTAAAAGATTAATTGATGTGACTAGAGGAGATTCGCTCCATATGTGGTGTCATACTATGATTTCAATCAATGTGTCAATAAATAGGGGTGTGTATCAGGCCGGAGACTTAGTTAATGACCAATCAAAGACTCATAGATGCTGCTCAAAGGCTTAGTTTTTTTACTCGAGGAATGGTTTCATGGTCGTTATAGGTGTGTTTGGTACTCAGGTACACCATCCTATTACTATAGTACCATATGTTGGGCAGATGGTCCAGATTCAGCCCATAATGGACTTTAGTGAAGCTCACAGCCCAGGATTATGTGGCTTGGGTTGAGATTAAGAGAGCAACGACGGTTTAAAACGTGGGAGAGAAAAAGAAGACTACAGATTGACAGTAGAGGTCAAGAAAATAAGAGATCCAGAAAAGGGAATAAGACAAGGACAGGAAAAGACTATTCTCAATCATTCATATCTCAGCTTAGATCAGTTTGCAGTGGATTCTTAATGTGATCTCTTGAGAAGATTTTGGATATTATGCTTAGTATTATAGTCCTTGTATCCCTATGATTTTCTTGTGGCTATTACTTAGGCTTGGGCAAGAAGCCTTTAGATCTGTATATTCATTATTTTGATAGTGGATTTTCTCTGGCTTATCGCGTGATTTTTACCCTTCGAGTTGAGGAGTTTTCCAAGTAAATCTTGGTGTTCATCTGATTGTGATTTTTGTTTGATTCCACTGTGTGTGACGGTCTGTCAGTATTTATTCGTATACAAAATTTATTTCTATTTTATTCTCATAACTATATCCATATTACATACCATTGCCACAATGAATGTTGGTTGTGTCGACACCGATTATATTAATTATTTGATATGTATATGTATCATTGTTTTATCATTATAATATTTTGAGTAGTTCTCTTATGTTTTACAAGGGCCAAGCAACTTCTTAGAATGCAACTGCAATAACACATAATGTATATATGTATTAGTTGTTACTTCAGATGTGTTTACGGCGGCAGGGCTCTTTTATGTCTAAAAAGGGTCCAAAAAGGTCTCGAGTTTCTCATTTTTTTTATCAAATCACAGTAGTGAGTTTTTCTTTGTTTTATATGTTTGGTGCCGGTGCCAACCTGACAACATGCACGTGGTATCACGCATTATTACTTTCAAGTGATGGATTCTTTTTTAGTGATAAATGATTTACTTAACTTAGATTATTGCTTTCATACGATGAGAGTTATTGGTTCAAATAGAATAATAGATAAAACTTATTAGATAACAGAGTCGATTAAATGATATCTAATAAGTTTTTTTACTCATCTTTTTTTTTGTTTTATCATAATAGACTTGATTGTGTTCAATTGACAGAATCAACATGTGGTGTATAATAAAGAATTTTTAAAAAACTTTTTTTTATTATTTTGATGTATTGACTTGATTAGTAGGAAATAACAGTGACAGTCTACTAGTGTCCTCGCTCATTTGAGAGCTAGATTCGCTTCAATTATTTCTTTCTTACCCTCAACTCTATTTCAAGAGCTTATTGAGTTTCTTGTGGATACTTATTTTCACATCATTTTCTAAAATCGTTAACCATTGATCGTTGTTGACAATAGGGGCATAGTTTGGTAATACATCAATTTGACCACTATTAGTAGATAAAATGATTTCTTTCACTTCTGAATCATTAGATTATAATACTTCTATTTATTAGAAGTATTCCTTTTTCATTAAAATCTGGGTATAGGATCATTGCTTCTATTGATTTGATACAAATATGAATACATAATCTAATGCATCGAATGTACCCACTATTTCTTTACATAGCCTTGTCTCATTCCTATGCCCCGGGTGCATTTCCATGCTATTCTTTGATTACTGTGTCCGAGCCCAATTCTTTATGTAGAGAACTGTTCTTAGGTAGCTCCCCAGATTGTTAGTATTTCGGGGTTGGTTATTCTCATAACCCCCAAAGACACACCAGATATCTATGCTACCCTTTCATTATTTATTTGTTGAGTGATTCTCTCTTCCGTTTGGATTCATCTGGGCATTTTCTTTTGCTCTTGGGCTACTTATAAGTGAATTCTGTATTTCTACTTAAATCGTAGCTACTAAAGATTTGAATGAAGCTCTATATCATTATAAAAGAATTGTTTCCATTCGGCTCTAATCTAAATAAAAGGAAAATAGTTCCCTTAACTCCAACTTATAAGAAAACTAATAAGCAAAAGCCGCTTACATGCATGTTCCTACGCTACGTGGTAGGCGCTATGGTCAAATGAAATTTTTTTTATGTATTTATATTTTCAGTCAAATTCTTTTGCAGGGTAATTACCTTCCAAATACCAAAGGACCCTTCTTATGTTGGGTCAGATTGTTGAAATAGGAAGAAATAAAGAAATGCTCATTGAATTTATTGATTAATCATCAATTTATACAAGTGACGATAGGAGGATTTTCTTCAACTAAACTACGTGATTTCCTCATTCAATTGGGAAAATCATATCTAAATCCTACCTTAATCCTATCTTCTATCATACCCCCGCAAGATCGAGCTCCTATAAGGACGTCGATCTTGAACTAAGAACGTCGATCTTGAACCGATGATAATGAATCTGAATGAATGAAGTCATTGTGTTGTCAACCGCGATGAAGATCTGACGATGGTTGACTTCGACGGTGATGTCAACCTAGTTGAGAAGGAAGTCATTGTGTTGTCAACCGCGGTGAAGATCTGGTGGTGTTGACTTTGACGACAATGTCAGCCTGGCTGAGATGGAGGCCGTTGTGTTGTCAATTGCAATGAAGATCTTACGACGATTGACTTTGACGACGATATCAACCTGGTTGAGAAAGCGCAGACGATTCTACTAGAGCCAAGTTCAAAAATCTGATTAGATCGGACTATCATGCCTCTGTAAGATCAAGCTCCTATGAAGGATGCAGATCTTGAACAGTTGCTAATGAACCTGAAGAAAGAAGACTTCAGGTGAAGGTTGACTTCAGTGGCCATATAAGCCTCGCTGAGAAGGAGGGTACAGGCATGGGAAGAAGAGGAGGTCCGACACAGGGCATGCGCAGTAGAAAGAATGGAGCATAAGCTGTCGTTGGATAGCAAAGTAGAGAACTGATAGAGTTGGTGTCAACTGTTGAGGAAGAAGGTGTCGGTACTATCGAGCAACGACAACTGATAGAAGGATCTCGCTGGGCAAGCAAATGACGACAATAAGGACTTAAAGAAGCGAGGAGAGATAGATATGACAGTGATGCCCTTCGTCCTCTTCTTCTATTTTTTTTTTTGACGATTGCTGTAGAGAATTACAATGGTGATGGAGGCAAGAGCAACGGCATGGGAGGAAGAGGAGGCAACGGTCAGGCGGCTGACTAGAAGCAACTGGGCAAGGGAGAAAGGGGAAGAGCAGTGGTGATGAAGGCCGGCTGTGAAGGGTGGGGCAGTAGCGACAGAGGAGGAAAAGGACAGAGGAGGCCGAGGCTGCGGTAGGTAAGATCCAGATCCGGAGGGGAAAGAGCGGTTGGCCAGAGATCAGATTCGGTGGCAGAAAGCAGAGGTCCAGCGAGGAATAGGTGCCCTCGACGCCTTTCACGATCGAGGCAGAGAAAGACGTAGGAGCTCTCAGTAGAGGAGCTCTTGGTGAGGGCGGAGGTAGCAGAGGCAGACCACACTGGCGAGAAATGATGGGTGCGACTGGAAGAAGATAGCAACAGACGGTGGATGGCAGGGGTGGGCATCTACTGCGATAGGGAAAGCAACGACATGGCAAGGCAGTGACAAAGCAACAGAGGAAAAAGATGGTTATGCATGGGTGACTGAAAGAGGGGATGAAGAGGGCTAGTCGGTGGTAGGTTGAGATTCAATTCAAAGTGAATCCACCCCATTAGGGTGCCAAGGCAATCCACCACCGACGATGGGTTCGAGTCGCTCTTCACCCCGCCACACATAGACGTCTTAAATCTCTTAACCCCAGGAGCCCAACTGGATGAGCAACTACTGCCTTCTTTGAAGCAGTGAGTGGGTCGAAGAACACCAGCGGGTGCACCGCTGCGGGAATGTAGTGCGCAAAGGGGAACCAGGCGGGTGGGTGCTTGAACTCGAGATCCAGCAGGACGGGTTTCCTTGATGGGGTGGATGACTCGACAATGCTGACGCTGGGGCTGGAGGATGTGACAGCACCGGTGCCGTGGACGATAGCAATTGTGACGATGATTGGGGCGACAGGAGTGGATGCGGAAGATACTTCTTCTCTTCACCAAGAGAAGAGGATGAGGGAGAGGAGCCCTCGGCAAGAAGAGATTGCAACGATGGTAGTTGTGTCATAGACTTCACAAAAGGGAGATGCTTCTTCTCTTCACCGAGAGAAGAGGATTTGATGTCGTTGGACAGCAAAAAAATAGCTTGCTGCCCTTACAAGTGCTCTCGGCAAAGGAGGCAGCGTTAGAGGAGGCAACGACGGGCACCAGTGGCAATGGTGGTGCACGAGGAAGACGGCCTCGTGTGCAGAAGGATGCCTCGGCAGAGGAGTGAGGAAGCCGACGACGGTGAGTCCGACAGGGGAAGATGAAGCCGACGCACCAGAAGTCTTGTAGAATGGCTTTGACGTCAGCGAGAGGCAACCGTTTGACAGTAATAAGAGATAGAAACTATCGTTGGACAATGAATAAAGAAGAAAAATAATCTCTCTTATAGAGAGAAGGGCTCTGATACCATGTTGGGAATAGGAAGAA
This sequence comes from Ensete ventricosum, assembly GCA_029747655.1. Taxonomy (NCBI): domain Eukaryota; kingdom Viridiplantae; phylum Streptophyta; class Magnoliopsida; order Zingiberales; family Musaceae; genus Ensete; species Ensete ventricosum. Next base: position 23,374,931 of record JAQQAF010000007.1, on the reverse strand, counting down.
GTAATGAAAATGCCAATTGAATTCAATGATTCATCATCAATTTATAGAGAAGAGGCGGATTCAAAATTTTTTGTCAAATCTTTTAGGAATTTATAGGGCCACAGCTCGACCTAATCCTAATATATTATAAGTCATGGGCAGCACTACAAATATATCCTCGAGGAAGTTAATCAAGAGCCACTAGTGTAGGGAAAGCAGTCTCTGCAATGGATAAAAGAAATTGTCTGGGCATGAATTCATCATAAATTAATACCTTATTAGGGGAATAAGGGGATAAAGCCGACCAACGGAGAAGTCATAAAAAAGTTAAGAGAAATTGATGAATGGGATCAGGTGTATCAATTAAACGAAATCTCTGATGTAACTTCTTTATTCTTATAATAATATCGGGGCTATGTATGAAGATATACAAGTACAAAAGGCACTCCAAGGAGGGGAACTTAATGAGAGGATCGTAAGTACTTGGAGCAAAAGGGGTTGCCAAAAGAGTATGCCCTAGAAGAAATTTAAGACAAATGTTTTCTACTAGATTGGGTGGCTTGTAATCTTATATTCAAAAGGCCGATCAAAATTAAACAGTTATTATTATACGATCGACCGAGCTCGCAAAAAACTTTATGCCTAGAAATGTTAGGAGAAGTACTGAATATATACTATGCCATGAAAGAATGACTTCACCGGTGTACATGACAACTACGATCTATGATTTTTGATGAATTTAACATAGCAGAAGACAGGAACGCGGCAGTCTTTTTAAGACAAGAAGTAAAGGCTATTGGGCAGATGACCCGGATTCAACCCATAATGGGCTTTAGTGAAGCCCACAGCCCAGAAATTCACTTATATTAACATAAACTTTAGATTAGGTGGCCAGGATTGAGAATAAGAGGGCAGCGACGGCTGAAAACGTGGGAGAGAGAAAGTAGACTGCAGATTGGCAGTAGAAACCAGAAAATAAGAGATCCAGGAAAGGAAAAAAGACAAGGACAAGAAATGGCTATTCTCAATCATTCATATCTCAGGTTAAATCAATTTGCAGTGAATTCTTACTGTGATCTTTTGGGAAGGTTTTGGATATTGTGTTTGGTATTATAGTCCTTGTATCCCTATGATTCTTTTGTGGCTATTGCTTGGGCTTGGGCAAGAAGCCTTAAGATCTGCATATTTATTATTTTAATAGTAGATTTTCTCTAGCTTGTCCTGTGATTTTTACTCTTCGAGTTGAGGGGGTTTTCTATGTAAATCTTGGTGTTCATCTGATTGTGATTTCTGTTTGATTCTGCTGTGTTTGACGGCCTGCTCGTATTTGTTCTTCTTAGGATCTTGAGTGGATAATTGACACAGGTGCTTCTTATCATGCTACACCACGGAGGGAGTTCTTTGCTACTTACAGGTCTGGAAATTTTGGTGTTATCAAGATGGGCAACTATAACATAGCAGACATTATTGGCGTGGTTGATAACCATATAAAGATCAACCTTGGTAGCAAGTTGGTGCTTAAGAATGTGAGGTATGTGGTTGACTTAAGACTGAATTTAATTTCAATTGAAAGGCTGGATGATGAAGACTTTGATACTAGATTTCATAGAGGGCAGTGGAAGCTCAGTAAGGGTTCTCTTATTGTAGCTAATGGGAAGACTTATGGTAAGCAGTTGAATGCTATAGAGAAAGACTTCAGCATGGAGTTGTGGAATAGGCGACTAGGACACAAGAGCGAGAAGGGGCTGTAAGAACTTTTCAAGAGAGAGGTATTGTCAGACCTTGGAGGTACACGTTTAAAACCTTTGTATTCATTGTTTGGTTGGTAAACAACATAGAGTTTCTTTTGTTAGTCCTACCTTCTCTAGAAAAATTCATGCCTTGGACCGTGTCTATACATATGTGTGTGGTCCTTTGAGGACAAAAACTCCTAGTGGATCTGTTAATGTTCCTAGTATCAGTGGTGCACTTTATTTTGTTACTTTTATAGATGACTTTTTCAGGAAAATTTGGGCATATGCTTTGAAGACCAAAAATCAGGTTATTAATGTCTTCAAGGAGTTTCATGCCAGAGTTGAAAGTGAGACAGAAAGACAATTGAAATGCATAAGATCAGATAATGGTGGTGAGTACACAGGATTATTTAATAATTATTACAGGTCACATGGCATCCAGCATGAGTTGATAGTTCCTGGTACGCCTCAGCATAATGCAATTACAGAGAGGATGAACCACACCATCATGGAAAAGATAAGATGTATGCTTTCACAGGCCAAGCTACCCAAAAGATTTTGGGATGAGGCTTTGAGGACTGCAGTTGATGTAATCAACTTATCACAATGTACAACTCTAGATGATGATGTTGCAGAGCATATATGGTCATGGAAAGATGTCTCTTATAGGCATTTAAGAGTGTTTGGTTGTCGTGCATTTATATATGTTTCATACAATGAGAGGTCCAAGCTGGATGGTAAGTCAAAAGAGTGTATTTTCCTTGGTTACTCACATAATCAGTTTGGTTACAGGCTTTGGGATCCAGAAAAGCAGAAGGTGTTCAGAAGCAAAGATGTTTTCTTTGAGGATCAAATCATTGATGATTTGAAGGAGGCACCAGCTAAGACTTCTGCAGAGGGATTTGTAGACTGTAACCCAGTTATTCCTCCAGTATATTAGGGTGACGGGGGAGATGTGCATGAAGATGGTGCAGAGCCAGATGTTGATCTAATTACAAGACATGTTGAGCAGAAAGAAGAAAGAGAGCAAGTTCCCACAGAACTTCAGTTAAGAAAATCTTCTAGACCACATCAACATTCTAGGAGATACTCTACAGATGAGTATGTGATGCTTACTTATGCAGGTGAACCAGAGAGTTACCAGGAAGTAGTTAAAAGTGAGCAGAAAAAGAAGTGGCTTATTGCTGTGCAGGAAAAGATGGATTCTCTACCAAAGAACCACACATATAATTTGGTACAACTACTAGAGGGAAGTAAAGCCTTAAAGAACAAGTGGGTTTTCTGGTTGAAGACTCAAGAATATTGTTCTCAACCAAAGTATAAAGCTAGATTGGTTGTGAAAGGCTTTGGTCAAAAGAAAGGTATTGATTTTAAAGAAATTTTTTCTCCTGTTGTTAAAATGTCTTCTATCCGTGTTGCTCTTGGTATTGCTGCTAACCTAGACTTGGAGATTGAGCAGTTAGATGTGAAAACAACTTTCCTTCATGGTGATTTGGAGGAGAAAATTTATATGGAGCAACCAGAAGGCTTCAAAGTCAAAGGTAAAAAAAATCTTGTTTGCAAGTTGAAGAAGAGCTTGTCCGGGCTGAAGCAAGCTCCAAGACAGTGGTATAAAAAGTTTGATTCATTTATAATTGAAATTGAATATAAAAGAACAGCTTCAAATCATTGTGTATACATTAAACGATTTGGTGAGGATTTTATTATTCTTTTACTTTATGTTGATGATATGCTTATCCTTGAGAAAGATATATCTATAATTGATAGGATGAAGAAGGAACTGAGTTAGTCTTTTGCAACGAAAGACGGGCCAGCAAAACAAATACTGGGCATACAGATTTCTCGTGACAGAAGAAAGAGAAAGATTTGGTTGTCACAGGAGAAATACATTGAGAATGTATTGGATAGGTTCAGTATTAGTAATGCAAAGCCAGTTGGTTCTCCTCTTGCAGGTCACTTCAAGTTGTGCTTAGATCAGAGTTCGTCAAGTGATGAGGAGAAGGAGAAAATGTAAAAGGTTCCTTATGCTTCAGTAGTTGAAAGTTTAATGTACGCGATGGTATATACGAGACCGGATATCGCATATGCAGTGGGTGTTACTAGCAGATTTCTTACAAATCCAGGTAAAGAGCATTGGATAGTAGTGAAATGAATTTTTAGATATCTCAGAGGAAGTTCTAAAGTTTGTCTAAGCTTTGGAGGTGGACCACCTATGTTGACAGGTTACACAGATACAGATATGGCAAGAGATATTGACACAAGGAAGTCCACATCAGATTTTGTACTTACTTTTGTAGGTGGAGTTGTGTCATGGTAGTCCAGATTGCAAAGGTGTACTGCTCTCTCCACCACAGAGACAAAATATATTGCTGCTACAGAGGTTTGTAAAGAACTGTTATGGATGAAAGGATTCTTACAAGAATTGGGGCTGAAACAGGAAAACTATGTTGTGTATTGTGACAGTTAGAGTGCCCTCCATTTATGCAAGAACCCAACATTTCATTCCAAGTCAAAGCATATAAATGTCAAATATCACTAGATCAGAAATGTGCTTGAAGAGACGTAGTTACGGCTTCAGAAAATTCACACAGATGATAATGGGGTAGACATTTGACAAAGACTTTACCGAAAGAAAGACAGGAGATGTGCCGAAAGCTGATCGGCATGGCTTCACATTAAGGAGTCATGAGACAACCTCCTTTATGGGCTGAAGGGGGAGGTTGTTGGGCAGATGGCCCAAATTTAGCCCATAATGGGCTTTAGTGTAGTCCGCAGCCCAGAACTTCACTTATATTAACCTAAACCCTAGATTAGGTGGCCAGGGTTGAGATTAAGAGGGCAACGACGGTTGAAAACGTGGGAGAGATAAAGTAGACTGCATATTGACAGTAGAGATCAGAAAATAAGATATCCGAGAAAGGGAAGAAGACAAGGATAAAAAAGACTATTCTCAATCATTCATATCTTAGGTTATATCAATTTGCAGTGGATTCTTACTATGATCTCTTGGGAAGGTTTTGGATATTGTGTTTGGTATTATAGTCCTTGTATCCTGTGATTCTTTTGTGGCTCTTGCTTGGGCTTGGGCAAGAAGCTTTGCGATCTATATATTTATTATTTTAATAATAGATTTTCTCTGGCTTGTCCCATGGTTTTTACCTTTCGAGTTGAGGGGGTTTTCCACGTAAATCTTGATGTTCATCTGATTGTGATTTCTAAAACTCGAAGTAGCATATTATTCTCTACAGCCATTAATGGGAATAAAATAGGAATAAATTCTGTATACGAACAAATACTAGCAGGCCATCATATACAGCGGAATCAAACAGAAATTATAACCATCACTAATTCGTCGCTGCTAAGATTCAATTCCAACATACCTAAACTGCAAAGTGAAAGAATCGTTGCCACCCCTATATGGGTTTATGTTAAGGTGGCTACGGTAGAAAGATGCAACATGGGAAATTGCCAAGCAAATAGAACTCAAATACAATGAGACGCACGCCATCATGAAGTTCCAAGTTCCAGCGGAGAGATTAACGCAGCAACAACTAAAGCGTGGCGAGGCAATCAGAGAATCCATTGAAGGGCTCCTGTCAATTGGTGATAAAGCAGCGCTACTAGTAAAGAATCCTGAGAAAAAGTCTAATATTTATATGGTGGCTATAGAGAATAGGGATATATATGATTTTAACAAACAAGGCGAATATATACATCTTGCAGCATAAATGCCATACATACACCACGTGTCTATATACCAAACGAGGCGATAGGGCGCCCACCCCGGTTAAGAAAGGAGAAAACTTATCTTTACTTGAATTTATTTTTGTACAACTAAGAGAATAATAGGACTCCAGTAGGGTTGAGTCCTAATCTCCCTAGAAGTAGTCAATAAAACCCTGCTAGATTGTAATAAAGTCACTCCTATCTTATAAAGGAGTATAGCTAGGGTTTAGATTAGCCCTTAGGGCTTAGAAGCCGCCCCATGTTCCTATTAAGGTAGGATGACTATAGGAGGGGTAAAAAAGTAATTTTATCTAGATAAGTGCCCCCTTGGGCTAAGACTTTGATCCCTATTTAAGATGTAGCCGCCCCCCTCTTTGAAATCAAGTAATTATCATCTTCAATTCAGCCTTTATGCAGAGTCTAGGAGGGAGGAACCCCTATAGCGTTCCAAGGGTTGATCCCCCTCAAGGATCAAAATCTATAGGGCTCCTTCTGGGGTCTTATCATATGGTATCAAAGCTGACCTAGTATTCGGGCATGGTGAGGGGATCTGAGTAGGAAAGGGCTACATGTGTGTCTAGAGTGCTTTGAACTCGACACAGCACGGAGCCACCACTGGGCTAAGCCTCACATGCACCATACTAGAGTTCAATCTGAGATATGTTCGACCTTGATGAGGATGTCAAGTATATGGGTTGGGGCGAGTGTAACACCCCTTAGTCCCACATTGGAAATGTGAAAATATGAGTGTGCTACTGTTAACTCCCGACTCGAGCATTTTGGCCAGTGGTTGGGCCAAACTAAAAGCTATCAGGATAGTTAACTCATCAACCCGGGTCATGACATTTGATATCAAAGCAGCAATCTTGCTACCCCTGTCTCCACCTTTCACCCCAATAGCAAATAAAATCAATCTGCCGCTGCCCCCTGTGTTTGATATGGAAATCTGGTATTTTTTTTATCATCCATGACTCTTCAATACTGCAAGATTCCTTACTTTATACGTTGAAGATTTTTTTCAAATTTTATCCACTGCAAAATTTGTTCATCGCAAACGTTATCATCATTGCAAAGACGAAACGTTGCAGAAATTTTCAACCGATTATTGCATATTGAAACTAAACTTTTAATCATCCTTTTTGGCTAAAACTATTATATAATTTCATAGATCAGCTTAGCTTTCATCTAAGACTGATCTCGTGAAAAAACTACTTATGGATCTGGACTTATAGTGCTGCGATTCTTTGTTGCACAGTACTGAAATTTTCCAACGTAGAATCTGCCTTCCATTTATTGGCCTCTTGAAACCAAACTTTTGTTCATCCTTTTTGGTTGAAATTTTTACACAATTCTCAAGATCAAGTAACTTTCATCTGGATTTGATTTCACGAAAAGACTCCTTCTGGAACTGGTTTTCTTGTGCAATCTTTGACCATCACGCAGTTTTGAAAGTTTACGATGAAGGAATCTGCCTTTCGTCTTTTGCCCTATTTTTCTACTGTTATGCTGCCAAAATTTTGTCAAACTTTTTACTGGTATTAAAAACATCTGAACCAAGGGTTTTTGCATAATTTTCTTAAACTTTTGCCTGGAATTTACATTGAGAAATCAGCGTTTCTCCGATGCAAAAACCGGTTCAGTAGGATAGCACATCGCATCACTTCTTTCCATCAAATTATTTCAGATTTAAGTGCTGTTTTTTGTGGGATTTTGGACTCTCCTTTCCTCATCACCAAACCCTACCATCCTCACCAAAAACCCTTCCAAATATTACCCTAAACCGAATCCAAATAGCCCCCAAATCAGCCACCCAAATTAGCCTACTTCCTTATCGATCCACCTACGTTTTAGAAAACCTTCCTTACCGAGACACCTACCCTTACTGCCATCTATCCCAGATCTAAAATCTATTTTCCTAAACTTCATCTACTGCTATCACAACCCTAAAACTACACCAATTCACAGCCTCAACCCCATAAAACTGCACCCCCAAATCTGCCCTAAACCGCAGCCAACTTTTACCCAAATCAATCCACCTTCCAACCGGCCACCCCTTTCTCCAAAATTCTCATGCCACTAATCCGACAACAAAAAAAAGATCTTAATATTATAGATCTTGAGGCGTATACTATGGCATCGAAGGAGGCTATCGATGCAAAGCTTGAAGCCTTTGAAAACAGCATGAAAGAGAAGATGTGATCCCTTTTCGCCGAATTCAGCATTGGCCGACCGTCGAGCCCGAGGAAATCACAGCACGGAGAAACTTCAGATCGGCGAGACGATCCTCAAGAACATGGCCACATCATCTCTGATTTCAATAATCCATGCATGAAGGTTGACTTCCTTAGATGGGAAGAAGGAGACTCGATCGGATGGATCTCGCGCGCGGAGCGCTATTTTCGGTTCTACCGAACCGCCGACGCCACACGGTGGAGATTGCTTCCATCCACCTCAAGGGAGATGCTATTCAGTGGTTTAATTGTTTTAAGCACACTCATGGAGGACTCTCTTAGCAGCAATTCAAGGAAGAACTACTAGACCGCTTCAGACCAACCGATTTCAACAACATCGACGGACAATTAGCAAAGATTCGTGAAACCTCTACAATGCAAGAATACCAAATAAGGTTTGAGCATTTATCTAACCAAACTAAGAATTGGTATGAGAAATAACTTTTACGTACTTTTATCGAGGGCCTAAAGCCGGAGATCCGAGGAGAAGTAAAGGCGTGGCAACCGTACACTCTTAGAGCGGCGATTTCCTTCCCACGTATCTAGGAAGAATAATTGAACCACTCGATATGAAGGACAAGGGTCGCTCCCCGACCAGCCATGCCAAGGCCTACTGCCCCCTCTACTGCCATCCAAGCCCCCGCACCAAAAAAGTTGACAAGAGACGAGCTTCGCGGATGATCGGCCAAGAGGTTGTGTTGGCATCGCGACGAACCGTGGAGCCATGAACATCACTGCAAAAAGGGCCGACTCCTTGTGATTGAACCAGCGGAGGATGAGGATAATAAAACATCTGAAGAAGCCCTTGAACCTAAAGAAGAAGCCATGGAGGAAGAGTCTCAACCGGCCGACTACGCAGTGCACGCATTGGCCAGCTATTCCAACCCGCAGATGATGAAAGTTGGAGGACTTCTAAAATAGCAACCCATCACGGTTCTCATCGACACGGGCAACACCAATAACTTCCTCAATAGTAAGGTTGCTGCACGTTTGGCACTTCAAATCAAAGGTTGCAACAAGTTTGACGTAAAGGTCACCGACGGTCGAATCTGTAATTGCGACCAACGATGCCTGCGGGTGAAACTACTCCTCCAAGACCAAGAAGTGGTAGCTGATTTCTTCCTCCTACCCATCGATGATTATGAAGCCGCACTCGGGATCAAATGGCTCATAACACTAGGTGATATCTCCTGGAATTTTTCTAAATTAATCATGAAATTTTATTGCAAAGGGAGACAGGTCATGTTACGAGGCAAGCGCAGAAGCCAAATTTCCATCGTTTCGTTGTAACAAATGGAGAAAGTTTTGCACAAAGCACATGGAGGATTTTTGATGCATATCTAGCAGCCATCTAAGGGGGAGAATATACAAATTTCATATCCTAAGCTTGCCCTCTTGCTGGATGAATTTGCGAAAGTTTTCACGGAGTCGTGCAAGCTGCCCCCTAATCGGCAGCATGACCACCGTATTCCTATTCTACCGGGCAAACCTCCAGCAAATTTACGTCCATATCACTACCCTCACTTGCAGAAGGATGAGATCGAGAACATCATCAAAGAGATGATGGACACCGAGGTAATTCGACCGAGTTGCAACCCTTATTCTTCACCGGTGTTGCTAGTGCGCAAGAAGGACGGTACATGACGGATGTGCATTGATTATCGGGCCTTGAACGCTATCACCATCAAGGACAAATATCCTATACCCGTCGTAGATGAGCTCTTGGATGAATTAAAAGGAGCTTGAGTCTTCACTAAACTAGATCTCCATTCCAGTTATCACCAGATTCGGGTATGCATTGAAGACATTCCGAAAACTGCATTCCGTACGCATAACGACCACTATGAGTTTCTGGTAATGCCTTTCGGACTTACAAATGCTCCTTCTACTTTCCAAAGCCTGATGAATGGCATCTTTCGGAGTTTTCTACACAAGTTCATATTAGTGTTCTTTGATGATATCTTCATTTATAGCCCTACGCTTGATATACATTTTCAGCACTTACGAACTTTTCTAACAATTCTCCGGGAGAATGCTCTTTATGTGAAACAGTCAAAGTATAATTTCTTACAGCATAAAGTGGAGTATCTTGGGCATATTATAACAGAGGACGGAGTGGCGGTAGACCCGACAAAGATCGAGGTAATGCAAGGATGGTCGAGACCTACAAACATTTAATCATTACGCGGTTCCCTTGGACTTACGGGCTACTACCAAAATTTTATGAAAGATTATGACAAGATTAATGCCCTGCTCACGTCCTTACTGAAGAAAGACTCCTTCTTGTGGTCGGATAAAGCCACCGCTGCCTTCGAGCGACTCAAGGCAGCCATGACGATGGCGTCGGTCCTAGCGCTACCCGATTTTGGCCGCACTTTGGTCCTTGAGGCTGATACGTCAGGAGTTAGAATTAGGGCTATTCTTATGCAAGATAGTCGACTCCTAATTTATACCGAGGCTTCCCCTACACTTTATATGAGGTTTTTACAGGAGATACTAATTAATACCAAATTTAAAATATGGTTGGATACAGTTCCATGACACGAAAAATGAGTTAAACTAGAAGAATTATAATTTATGCTCATGCCAGATTGGGCTCTCATCATCCTGAATCATACCAGAGGGCAGTCACCATTCCAGAAGAAAGATTGGCTATCACTAAAGACTAACAATGTGGTAACCTATGCAAGGAAAAAACTTCCCCCTAATAAACGCCGAAGCAAAAGAAAATTTTCTGAGAAAGATCAAGTCCTCCTATATCTCCAGCTCCACCAGCATGAAATTCAAGCATTAAGAAATTGGTCTCCCTATTTTTTTAGGCCTTGCAAAATTGGGGATCATATTGGGGCCCCAACCTGGAGATCAGATTCGTGCACCAGATCAAAATTACAATTGATCCTCCAAGTATCCCACCTCAAATAAAAATTTAAAGACGATGACTCAGCTCAAGTTCTTCCAACTGACACCCAAGCTTATGAGGAGCTGAAGACCCGGTTCCCTGAGTTCATAGAATTTCAGCCTTGAGGGCAAGGCTAATTTTAAGAGGACAAGGCTAATTTTAAGAGGACGGGTTTGATAGGACTCCAGCAGGGTTGAGTCCTAATCTCCCTAGAAGCAGTCAATAAAACCCTGCTAGATTGTAATAAAGTCACTCCTCTCTTATAAAGGAGTATGACTAGGGTTTAGATTAGCCTTTAGAGCTTAAAGTCACCGCCCCCCTTACTGAGCAAGTCGGCCAGGGTTTCCCCCTGCTTAGGTCGGCTATAAAGCCAACCTAGCCGCCCCTTGTTCCTATTAAGGTAGGATGACTATAGGAGGGGTAAAAGGGTAATTTCACCTAGATAAGTGCAATGGGGAAGCTCGCCGGTGCCTTGAGAAAACAACGAAGAAGAGAGCAATGATCAAGTTGATAAGCTCATACGTGGAACCATAAGGCAGACTTTAGAGGTAACCTTGAAGGTCGCCGGAGGAACTGTCAGACAACAAGAGGAGCACGAAGGGGACGATGAACCTAGGACTTCGGAAATATGGGAGCCAGAAGATGCCTAAGGAAAACAATGAAACGAGGAGAAATTCGTATACTCGTCTATTAGTTGCTGGCTCTGAGGTGGTTTACTTCGGGAGGGCTGTTAGTTTCAATAAGTAATCCAGACGATAGGAATTGATTAATAATCAGAGTGCTGTCACCTAAGACTGGGCTACAGAACCCATTTCATAGAATTTCTTTTTTGTATTTTGTGTGGGAAATCAATCATACCAAAAGGCTCATCAAATCCATACCAAAAGGTTCATCAAATCAGAATAAAAGGTATACAAAAACCTATAAAGTAGAAAAAACACCCGGGTGCGAGTCTTATCCCACGCCCCACCACTCCAGTTTGATGGCTCAGAGTCAAATTCTCTAGCTCCGCTTCCAGTTTACTAGATTGGAGTCAAACTCTTTAGTGAAGTTTTCTTCCTCATTGGTCGGGTGCTCAGATGGCATGAACCCAGGGACGATAAAAGGAAATACGATTTTGGTATGATGCAAGGTGCCACTAATTCTGATGTTAGCGAGCAAAGGATCACTCTTATATAAAATGACAAATCACTCTTTCCTGGTTAGTTCTATAGGCACCCTGTGTAGGCACCCTATGTAGCATTCTCTTATATTGAGGGGCAGGTTCTCGTTCTTCAAGGTTTCCGGGCGTTAAGCACACGCTATATTATAGTAGAATAAGAAGAATAGAAAGAGAAGGGGTTTTCGAGTAAGAATAATAGAAGGAGAAGTAGAATAAGAAGAATAATAGAAGGAGAAGGGGTTAATACAGAATTCAATACAGGACAGTTAGGCGCAAACTTAGCAGCTTGTCTACACATTGCTTGTCTCTGCAATTCATAGTTTCGGGGAAGAGTCAGACTTACCGCGCCCACCCGGCGGTTTATCTTACTTCAAAAAAACAAACCAACCCACCTGTTTACTAGTAGAGAGTGAAATGCTTTAGTTGCGTTTTCGTTCTTAATCTTCCTACAAACCAATCTAGTGGTATCTTTTCTTCTCCGCTTGGTAGCTCTTCATTCTTCCTGTCCTTTACTTTCCTTATTCCGATCCCGGTCCTCTTATTTGATTCGCCTGTGTCGTCTAGAGTCCCATTCTTTTTACTTAATGAGGTGAATTCTCTCTATAAGGTGAATTCTCTTTATTGGGGTACAGTGTGAATCGAGGTGAATTCTCTCTCTTGGGGTATAGTGTGAATCTTGGTACAGTGCTCATCTCGGACAGTGCTCATACCAGACAGTGCATCATCTTAGTCTCTCGGTACAGTGCTCGTGTCTCATACAATACCTAATCTTAGACTACCGGTGCAGTGCTTATTTCATTATGACTGACGTTCAAAGACAGGGCTAAGTATCAATTTCAATTATTTGTTATTTGTTACTGAAGTCGTGTTTGTAGAAGTTACTTGTCTCTGTTGCTTCTTTCCGAAATGCCTTTTTCCGTGTTCTTATTCTTCTTCTAATAATTATTCAGTTAACTTAGGAATAATACAATAACTAACTTAGGAATAATACAATAACGAATTAAAATATATAAGAATTTGTTTTGCATGTGTTTTCTTATATAGATAGGAGTTTTCTACTTATGGAAAGAAAGAGGAGTTTTCTACTTTAGTAAGAAAGAAAGAGGAAGTTCTCGACTCGTGGAATGAGCGATCTAAGTAGCTGTGTGTGTGTGGTATCCTAGTTATTCGTGTGATTCTTGTGTTCGAATTTGATGCCTTCAATGTCCTTATGTTTTCGAGTTCGATGCCTTCATTGCCCTATTTAGAATCTCCCCGGCGCCCTTAAATTCCAAGTTGAAAGATTTCAATATGGCTTTGAGTTGAGAAGCTTTTACACTGAATCAGAATTATGGCCTTATAGTTGCTGTCTTCCACCCTAGAAGGGGATTTATCATTAGTGGTGTTAACGTTGAAGCCTCCCATTCCCACCTATAGTTCTGGAGTTCCCACTTGATGTCTGGGCTCTGAGTTTTGCTTTTTTCATTAGCGGTGAAAGTATCATCAGTAGCAGTTGAATTACCGGTTGTGAGTTTGATTCTAACTTTCTTAACATAGGTTCCTTTTTCACTTGGGAGGAATTTCAGTATGGAATCCATTAGACCTCTTAACCCTTCGGTATTCTTTCGATCGTACTTAATTCCTTATGAACTATCAATGGATGGTCGGTCTCCCTTTTTGTTCACCGAGCAATCATTTTTTTACCACTCATTTGAATCATTATTGCTATGTTTAAGTCTCGTAGTTGTGATAAAAAAGTGTACCCATATTCCTTAGATCGTATGATGAGTACGTTACCTAGGGAAGAATGAGTACAAAGTCATGTGATGAGTATAGAGTCAGGAGAATGAGTACAAAAAATAGATTTGATTCTGATAGTTAGCAGTAGCAGGTGCTCGTTAGTATTAGTTGAATTATGTGCTGGTGTTTCAATTTTGTCGGCCCAGCTCCGCTCTTTTAATGTCGATACTTAGTTACGAGTTTGATTCTTATCGTTGAATCTCGGATTTTGATGATAAAATCAATTAATGGATTATTGATCTAACAGGATTGTTAGAGTTGATTAATACAGGATTAATTACGATAGAAGGATTCTTACAATCAGGGTTGGCCAAGGTTAAGTCCATGCATCGAGTCGATACATTTGGGAACTCGCTAGGAGTGTGTCGGAAGCTCGCCGAGGGTATCGAGAGTTTGCCAGGATGGCGCAAGGAAGTTCGCCAAAAGAAAAATGATACTCGTCAGAAGATTGTTAGGGGTAACCGAAAAGCTTATCGGGAGTCAGGATGGTCTTGTAATGGATATTTTGATAATTATGATTATATTTAATTAAGTCATAATTATCATCGTGTAGGTCTAACTATGGTAGGATCAATGAAGATATAACCAGTGATGGGCCAAGATAAAGCCTAGGCATTGGGACGAGTTCGGACGATGTGCTGGGATCTCGCTGGAAGTTCGCTAGGAGATTCGCCGAAGGAATCGGGAAGCTCGCTGGGAACACGAAGGGAGATCGCCAGAAAGAAGACCGGAGGACTTGCCGCAAGATTGCCAGAGGTTGTAGGAATATACGGGAGTTAAGTCTTAATTAGGCTTAATTGGTCATTGAGTGTTATAATCATTGAGTCATAGTTAGAAGTTAGAGTCCTAATTGAGTTGGCTTTGGAAGGAATCCAAATCAACTCAATGAGGCAATCGGATCCACTACTGGGTTTGGTTGAGCTCAATCAGTTGACCAAAGAGCTAGTCAACGTAAAAGTCAAGTCGGAATTCGAAAAATGGAGGGAACCACTTTTGCAAAAAATTCGATGGGTAAACTGTCGGTGAGCGGCAGTTGGACCGCCCGTACCACAGAATCCGGGCGGCGAGCAGTAGCTTTCGGTGGGTAAACCACCCAAGTGGTGAGTGAACTGCCTGTACCACAGTATCTGGGTGGCGACCAGCTACCGACGATAGGTAAACCGCCTGGGATGGCGGGTAAACCGCCCGTATTCGGATTTTCCGAGTGAGTTGGATTTTGGCTCTGGTTTTGAAGCCAATTTGGGGCCTATAAATACCCCAAGTTTTCTTACATTTATAACAACACTTTTGGGAGATTATATTCTGAGAAAAGATTATGTGAGAATTGTAAGAAAAAGAAAAGGGGTAAGGGAGAGAGCCTAGAGTTGTAAATCTAGTCTCCATTGTAAGCTCAAGTGTAAGGGTTTCATTTTCACCCAAAGAAGATTGGTAGTGGATGTCGGTATGCCTCAAGAAGGAGGACTCGGAAGTAGACATAGGTCATTGACGCTGAACCACTATAAAATTATAAGTATTTCATACTTGCATTGCTTGAATGTTATTGAATTGATACTTCCAACTTAACTAAACTCCCTGAAATCAAGACGATAAGTTCTTTTCCTTAAATGTGATTATATTTTCTTTAAATGTGATTATCTTTTCCGCTTCTTTAACAACTTACTTTTAATCACTCACTTGTTTTATTAAAAAATAAAAAGCTTCAGATTTCCTATTCTATTTTATTCAAAAATATTTTGCTTTAGAAATAAAAAATTTAGCTTGCACTAATTCACCCCGCCCCCCCTCCCCCAATCTTAGTGTCAATTGATCCTAACAATTGATATCAGAGCAAGATTAACACCCACTTGAGTAAATTGCTTGTTTTGGCATGAATGAGGGTCATTCTATTTCATGTCCACCCATATTTAATCGTATTTTCACCTGTGATTCGACTTTCAATATTTGGCATACTTTGAAAATCACACATGAAAGCACAACTAATATAAATGAATCAATTAATAAAATACATTATAAAAATAAACTTGAAGAACACCTTCCAAAAAATAAGATGGATTGTGAACTAAGAATGACATATGACTCCTCTAGTGAAATATCGAGTGATGAGAACCTTGGTCATGAACTTTTAAAAAATGAACTGAAAAAATTAATGAACTTGAACCTTATAAAAATAATGGACACAACCTCTTGCTATGAACGCAAGAAGCCGAGGAGCTCCAAAAATTAAATGCTCAACCAAGAAGTGGAGAACCTTGCTTTAATGGCGATCGAAGATGAGGTTAGTGAGTCTTTAGATTTTTCATTTTCAGAATTATCAAACATATTTAATGATTTATTTAATGAGTTTAAAAAACTTAGCAAGTCTTTTAAACTGCTTAAAGTTTATCATGATTTGATAGTTAAAAGACTTGATGAAATGCATGACTCCTTAGCTTCACCTAAACTATGCTTAAAATGTGATATGCTAGATAATGTTAAAATAGAGAATTGTATGCCTAAAACTACATTAGAGAAATTTGAGATAGGGAATAAATCCCCAAATATGATCCTTGCCAATAAGGATCATATTAATAATAGACATGGCATAGGCTTTGTTGGAAATATTCAACAAAAGCCAACCATATTTGTAAGAGGACCTACATTAAATGTGCCACCAAGAGTTAAATATAATTCTTGTGAAAAATTGGGACATAATACCTACAAATGTTCATTTAGAAATTATAGTTCACATAAATTAATTTAGGTTCCTAAAGGAACCATAAACAACCTTAAGCCATTAGAGAAAATGGGACGAACATGTCATGACGGACCCAATGTTAAATGGGTACCTAAATCAAAACCTCTCATAATATAAAGTTGTTTCCTAATAAGGCTATGAGCACTAAGTAATGTTTTGAAATTAGATTCTCAAGACTTGAGATCTAATACTATTTCAAAGCTCACTAGCCTATGTAACAATAACAAAAATAATTATTTGAATTAAGATGTTTGAAGCTTAATGATCCTTGTTTCTATTGTAACAAATCCTTTTATTGAAAATAGTTTATTATTATATAATTAATCTTGATAATGTATAGCTAGAGCATGCTAAGACTAAAACTAAAAGAACCCAAGTTATTATTAATAAAAAATTACTCATGTTGAAATTTACATAACTGAGATATTGATGATGATTAAAAAATTAGTTTAAATATACAAATTATTATTAAATGGTTCAAATATTGACAAAGTCTATAGAATGATTGGTTTAAATGTTACATTGATTGAAATACTATGATTGATTTGAATGATAGAATTTTAGCACAGAACAATATAGAAGGGAGAGAAAGAAATCACATGAAACAACTAAAAGGAGAATAATTAATCTTAAATGTCATTATATTCTTGAAATAAATTTCAAAAGAAGGATAATTCTTCTTGAAAGAATATTTATATCATATGAATCCTTCAACAAGAGATAAAATGATACTATTATTGAATCTCTTTAACTACAAAAATGAATTAGAAAACTTTTAGCTATTTTCTTTTGGAAAACAATCTACGATGACTTTATTGAAATTTTTTGAAAAATGATTTTTGATGATTATTTTGGATTTATCTTCAAATGATTTTATTTTAAAAAATGGATATGTTTGAATCTATCCAACTTCATTGATATGTTACTTTTAATTATTTGATAACTTAAATCATGATCTTAAAATCTTAAAAATTATAATTTGAAATATTTTTATTTAATAATATTCCTTTCATCCTAAACATGATATTGACTTCTCAATATTTATAACTTGATATTTCTATAAGAATCAAGATTCTTCTTACATTGTCTCTTAAGTTTCAAAAGCTTTGAAATTTCATCTGGGAAGAAATGTGTTAAAATAAATCATGTTCTTGGCATTTATGATTTGATAATAATATTCTTTATGACATGATTACTTATGACTTGCTTCTTAGTATAACTTATCACCAAAATTAGTATTTCTTAACATTGTGATATGTTAAAAATTAAAAGAGATTTGTATTATCATGAATATTCTCTTAACTTCTTGACTTAACTTATATGTTATGGGAATTACATTATTGATTTCTATGATTTTAAAAAGGATATTTATGATCTTAACAATAATAATTAAAAAATTTATCAAGATTATTCTTCTTTTCTATTAAAAAGATTTATCTTGGATAAATTAAGATTATCCCCTAAGACTTATTTGTAGTATTTACAAAAGAGGCAAAATAAAACTTATTAAACAAAATTATGTCTTTTAGATTTGAATTTTTAATGACATGATATCTCTTATACTTTTTGATATAAATTGAATATGGATGAAAAGAAAGTATGCAATCATATTTCTCTCTTGACAATAATAAAAAGTGGGAGATAAAATTTTTAATATGATTAGAAGCAAACATTGAATGATGAACAAGTGCTTAGAAGAAAATTAGAACTTTCTAAATGCATACAAAATACTTGATTTACAATTTGAGTTTGATCTACCATCATGCCTTCTTATGAAATTCTTGATGCTTTTTATCCAAATTACATGATATGATTTTAAATGCATAAGTAGCTCTTAAACTTTTGAATCTCCTTGAATATCTTGAAGTTTTAAGTTTAATTTCGAAATTCACATCTATAAAATTTATATCTTTAAAATTGAATATTTTTGTGATATGATATTTTTCATTTCTCTACCTTGATTCTACCTTCTTATTCACATAAAATAGAGAAAAAAAAATCACTAGCATTTCAAGAGACTAATAAGTCTATTAATTATATTTTGAATCTCTTGAAAGTGATTTTGATGATTTTGAAATTAAATGATATATTTTGATTTCTTAGAATTATAACTTGAAATATTTTATGAAACAAAATCTTTTGTTATGTATTTTTGTATTATTTAAAAAGAGATTTTTATACAAATCATGAACTTGACAACGTAAGATTTCTTATGGATGAATCAAAATATTTTATTTTAATTGTTTCTCCTACAAATTTGTCTTTTGATATTCACAATTTACCTTCATGAATTGTACATCTCATCACTATGTTAATCTTTCATGATATATTTCATGTGATGATATTGAAAAATGGTGAAATGGGAAAAGTCTTGCACTATTGCAATCATCCCCTCTTTTTGACAATGACAAAAGGGGAGCAAAATTTGTTAGCTTATAAAATTGTAAGCTTGAACAATGCAAAAGAAGTACAATTTTGCTAGCTTGCACTTCCCAAAAGAGAAGAAAGAACTTACTAGATTTATTTATTATATTTTCTTGAAATTTACATTAGAAAAATGTGTTGAGCTCATATTCGAATTTTATACATCTACAAGATTGAGGTTGAGACCTAGAAATGCTAAATCATGAAAATATATAAATTGCTAATCTAGATTTCATGAGATTAAGTTTTTTGTGATAATATTTTTGAAAACTTTCTCCATGATTTGGTATCTTATTATTTTGAAAAAATGCATGAAGATGTACACATTTGAAATTTATAAAAGATGATTTTATATATTAAGAGATGACTTTTGCTATATTTGAAATACATAAGTAGTCTTTAAATCTCTTGGACTTTTGAGTTCATCTTAATATTGCTTTTAAAATTTATTAATAGCTCTTCTTATGATGAAATGATTCAACAACACCTCCCATGTTTCTCTCCTTATTAATTATAAAAGGTATGGTTGATGATTAGAGATTAATTTTTAAATATATTAAATTTATTGAGAAAGGTATGCTCAATGACTTGAAAATCTTCTATGCACTATGACTTGAAATTTTCTATGACTTGAAAATTTTCTATGCACTATGACTTGAAATTTTCTATTACTTGAAATTTTTCTATGCTCAACTACTTGAAAATCTTCTATGCACTATGACTTGAAATTTTCTATCACTTGAAAATTTTCTATGCACTATGACTTGAAATTTTATGTGCTTATTGATTTAAAAATTTTCTATGCTTGATGATTTGAAGAAAATTTCTCAAATATTTTCAACTTCATGGCAATCCTTGAGAATTCTTGATAAGTTGAAAAGTTTAAAAAGTAAATCTTTGTTATATTTGAAAGGTTATATGCTTTAAATGCTTATTGCTTTGATTCGCTTGAATTCAAGAGGATGTGACTCTCTTGAATTTAAGTCTTTTATATTAATGCATATACTAAGGCGGAGTAATGCCATCATGTATTTTTTAAATTATTAGCTCTATATTTCACCTTTTTGTTGATGACAAAGAGGGAGAAATATATATTGATGACACATGACATTGAAAAATATTCATTGATAACACTTGATGATATAACTTAGATATTTTATAATTCATGATTTGATGACTTGATGTAAATTTGTGTTGAAATTTGCATTGAATGATTGATTATTTGAATTTAAGAGTGAGTGCGTCTCTTAAATTTAAGTGATATGGTTTTAGGGGGAGTTAGAATTAGCTCATGTCATCAATGAATTGTCATAATAAAAAAGGGAGAGATTGTTGAATCTTGAATTTTAATGATAAAAATTAATTAATGGATTATTGATCTAACAGGATTGTTAGAGTTGATTGATGTAGGATTAATTACGATAGAAGGATTATTACAATCAGAATTGGCCAAGGTTAAGTCCATCCATCGAGTCGATGCATTTGGGAACTCGCCAGGAGTGTGTTGGAAGCTCGCCGAGGGTATCGGGAGTTTGCCAGGATGGCGCAAGGGAGTTCGCCAAAAGAAGATCGAGACTCGCCGGAAGATTATCGGGGGTATCCGAAAAGCTTGCCGGGAATCGGGATGGTCTTGTAATGGATATTTTGATAATTATGATTGTATTTAATTAAGACATAATTAGCATCATGCAAGTCTAACTATGGCATGATCAATGAAGCTACAACCAGATTATGGGCCAAGATAAAGCATAGGCGTCGGGTCGAGTTCGGATGATGCGGTGGGATCTCGCCGGAAGTTCGTTAGGAGATTCGTCGAAAGAATCGGGAAGCTCACTGGGAACGCAAAGAGAGATCACCGGAAAGAAGACTAGAGGACTTGCCACAAGATTGCCCAAGGTTGTTGGAATATGTGGGAGTTAGGTCTTAATTAGGCTTAATTGATCACTAAGTGTTGTAATCTTTGAGTCGTAGTTAGAAGTTAGAGTCCTAATTGAGTTGGATTTGGAAGGAATCCAAATCAACTCAATGAGACAACCGGATCCACTACTGGGTTTGGTTGAGCTCAATTAGTTGGCTAAAGAGCTGGTCATTGTAAAAGTCAAGCCAAAATTTGAAAAGTGGAGGGAATCACTTTTGCAAAAATTTCGGCGGGTAAACTGTCGGTGAGCTACGGTTGGACTGCCTGTACCACAGAATCCGGGTGGCGGGCAGTAGCTTTCGGCGGGTAAACCGCCTAGGTGGTGGGTGAAAAAGACATACCACAGTATCTGGGCGGCGGTCAGCTGCTGACGGCGGGTAAACCGCCCATACCCGGATTTTTCGGGTGAGTTAGATTTTGGCTCCGGTTTTGAAGTCAATTTGGGGCCTATAAATATCCCAAGTTTTCTTATATTTATAACAACACTTTTAGGGGATTATATTCTGAGAAAATATTGTGTGAATTATAAGAAAAAGAAAAGGGACAAGTGAGAGAGCTTAAAGTTGTAAATCTAGTCTCCCTTGTAAGCTCAAGTGTAAGGGTTTGATCTTCACCCAAAGAAGATTGGTAGTGGATGCCAGTGTGCCTCAAGAAGAAGGACTCGGAAGTGGACGTAGGCCATTGGCGCAAAACCACTATAAAATTATAAGTGTTTCATACTTGCATTGCCTGAATGTTGTTGAATTGATGCTTCCAACTTAACTAAACTCCTTGAAAGTAAGATGATAAGTTCTATTCCTCAAACGTGATTATCTTTCCAGCTTCCTTAATAACTTACTTTTAATCACTCACTTATTTTATTAAAAAATAAAAAGCTTCAAATTTTATATTCTATCTTATTTGAAAAGCTTTTGCTTTAGAAAGAAAAATTTTAGCTTGTAATAATTCACCCCCCACCCCCCCCCCCCCCCCCCGCGCCCCCCCCGCCCCCTCTTAGTGCCAACTTCCTAGTTTCCATTGAAAGCGCTGTTAGTAGTAGTCGTTGCCTTATACTTAGGAGTGGGTTTCCTACCAGCTAGTCATTCTGATACTTTTGAGTTTGAGTACGATTCTAACTTGTCTACTTGCTTGGCATTTGAATCCATTGTTTTAGAGCTAGGGGAGCGGTATTGGAATTCCCTAAGCACCACGCTATTCTTAGGTGATCTAGTACAACTCTGGGTCAGCGCACCAAGCAATACTTCTGTTAATATAGGGGTTGTGCACTATAGCTATAAGTCTGATTTTGTGTAATAATAGTGAAAGATATAGTAGGTGTCCTCATGGGTTCGTTCTTTTACCGTTTAGGGCAATTCTGATATTGACTACTCTATGGTCGAATACAAACAAAGGCATGAGAGACTTACTCTTGACTTTCATTCTTGTATTTATTACTGGAAAGAAATAGGCATGTCAAATCAATATAAGTCAACTAAATAAGAATCTGGGGTTCAATAAAGAAGGGAAAGTGAGAGTTAAAGCATAGATAGTAAGAATCAGGGATAGTAATAGCAGCCTTGTCAAATTATAGTTGAATTATTGTTATCAGCAGTTTCATTCTTTCCATAGTGGGCTCATCATAGCTTAAAAGCCGGGAAGAGTATTCTTGTTGGCACCAAGGAAAGTTTGAGAAACGCTTATTCCATTTTATATTATAAGACAAAAGTATCGTTAAACACTAGTTAGAGTTAAGAAGCAAGGATTCGTATCAGTGGCTCAATTCTTATCGGTAGTAGTTGCTGGTTACAGGTGCCCTGCAAGTCAATCACGTGAGTGATGATACATGTGACACGCTGTGCAATCTTTTTACTTATGATTAATATTGATATCTTCTCACATTATATTATCTATAGCATATATATTATGATGTCTTTGATTATGTGCAATAGGAGTCGGATCGTGATGAGATCACGATAATAAAATTGATTCATTTTTAAACATAGATCCTAAATAATCCTGGTCAAAGGTTACTTGAGAGGGACATCGAGATAACCGAACAGATACCGTCCATATGATGGAGACAGCTGGTCTCATAGTCACTTGTGTGGAGACACTAGGGATATGGTACAGGTGCTCATTAGAGAATGAGTTCACTGATTGATCTGCTTATAAAATTTTGACGCTAGACTTACAGGTTTGGAAAGCTCCAGATCTAGTACAGTTGGTTATCGGGATTGGTAGTCAACCTTACGAAGGTAATTGAATGTCAATAGAGGATCATCCACTCTCAGTATCACGAGAGGAATATCTCATATGTGCTTGCTCAGACAAATCCCTAGCCAGGGTCATTCGGATTGAGAGAGAAAGAGTTCTCCGATAGAATCCGATTAGAGCAAGACAAACTGATTCCGTATGTGACCTGACAGTACCATGTCCAATATATGGTCTCTGGAATATTAGTTGGATGAGGGATTATAGATACACGGTAACTGTTGATTGACAGGTTCGATGGATTTGATCCCCTTATACCATCTACGGACTATGGCGTAGTGGCCTAGTACGTCCATAGTCGATGAGCCGAGTGAATTATTATGGGGATAATAATTCACTATCTCAGAAGGAGTTCTGATGGGAGTGACTCATGGCCAGCTTGGTATCAGGCCTAGAGGGTCACACACATATGGTGGATGCTTCAGCAAATAGAGGATTGGATGGAGATCCAATTAGCCCCTATTCTCATTAGATGAGACCCTATGCTGATGGGCTCCTTGATTGAGACCCAATTAGAGGCCAAAGGAGATTATTGGATAGAGATCCAATAATACAATGTTAGTGGATAATTGGATGGAGATCCAATACCCACTAAGGCAAGAGCCCTAGGGTTTTTTGGTGGCTCTCTATAAATAAGATGGGAGACTCATGATTGATGTGTTATAGCCTTAGCCTCCTCCTCCTATTCTCAACCCTCTCTCTATACAAGAGTTGCGAGATCAGATTAGAGGAGTTTCGCTATAGATATTCATCGTGTGGATACCGCTAGAGAGGAGGACTCTTGACCTCCTTCATCCTCTCCATCCGGATATGGAAATACATGGATATACGATCTTCCTAGGTAAAATCAATCTCTCATGCATCGTGGTTTTTCAGTTTTTGTATTTTTCTTGCGACCCCAATCTTTTGCACGATGATTTGATCTGCGTGGGAAACCAATTTTTTGTTTTGATTTCCACTATGCATGTGATGCTCCCGCTGAGGTTTTCCAACAGTGGTATTGGAGCCAAGATTTTCGTGCGAAAGATTGGTTTTAAACTGCTTGTGATGAGATTAAATTGCATAGAATCGTTCTACGCATTCTTAATATGTTTTCGCAATGAAAGCAGCGAGGAAAGGGGGTGACCGGCCATGGCCCGGCCCTCTACAAGGGCGATCGACCACGGCCACACCCCTTGTTGCGGTGGCCAGTCACGGCCAGGCCACCTGTAGGGGTGGCAGGCCACGGCCAGCCCCCTTGTAGGGGCGACTAGGCCACAAGGGGCGGCTACCCGCGGTGCGCCCCGCAAGGGGCTACTACCTGCGACACGCTTGCAAGGGGCGGTCGCTAGTGGCCAGCCCGCAAGTGCCAACCGACAGCGGCCAGCCTTGCCGCCAGCAGGGGCGACGGCGCTAGCCCCAAGGGTGGTCGTCTCTTAAATTTGAAGGGGCGCGATGACGACGCAATGAAGGCAAAGAGAGCTAGGGCATCTTTTTGAAAAAAGATGATTATGCCCCTTAAAATTTAAGAAATTCTAATTTTGTCCCACTTTAAGAATTCTAAAAATACCCTCAATAATTCTGAAAATTCCGAGGACTAGCTTTTCATCTAGAATTATGAAAATACCTTGACAATTCTGGAAATTCTGAGCTTGTCCTGATTTCTAGAAAAATAATTAATTAAATAGTTTGATTAATTATTATATATATCTAGTAATCCTACATATGATGTAATGTACATGTGATGTATGATGTGGATGGATGATCATGAGACATATGTTATGATGTGTGTAATTATGATTATTATTATTATTGGGGCCTATGAGCCTCCATTTTTCTCGTTTATTATCAGGCCTGCGTGCCTATGATTATTTGTAATTACATGGAGAGACACAGCAGGAGCGTAAAGGTGACAACGGGACCCACGATACCGTGGCGGGAGATTATGACACATGGTGATGCGATGATCCGATGGAACCAATGATAATAAGATCAACAATCACAGGGCATGGAGATGCGTCGATGCACACATAGATCCTATTGTGAGTGATTAGGCCCATTGGCTCGGGCTTAATCAAATTAGGTGACGGCTCATGATCATCCGGTGTGGCTTGCATATGTATGTGTGTGACACGACATATTAGGAGACCGATACGAAATAAAAACCTCTCTTACAATAATATTAAGTCGATAAGTGTGAGGTAATAAGATTGACCCACATGGCCTTCCATCGTTATAGGAAGAAATTGAATCATGACATAGGTTGAGTTGGTCGAGTCCCCCAAGGCTCACATATCTATGTGATCGAGATCTTGCCTACGACATAGAGATGTCACCGGTGACTTGAGGACATGATATACTTGGTCAAGTCCCTGGAGGGCATATCATCGAATCAGACTCATCTTATAACGATGGTGATGACATAATTGAATATTATGGTTCGTTGAGTCCCTCGAGACCATGATGATTTGGAGGCCAAACATGACGGGAATTACAAGGAGTTGTGATTGGCAAGAGTTGCCTACCTTTTGGGCTTAGTGTAATTGGTCGAGTCTCTCGAGGTTGCACTAAGATGTCGATTGGATCCCGATCCCCACTAGGAGTCTTCCGAAGACTTTCGTTTCACATATCAAGGGTATCGCATGATTCGCTAGGAAAATAGTGGGAGTACATTAAGATAGAAGTCAATATCAATTAGTATTTTCTGTAAAATCTGCATGTTATTTATTTTTGTTATATCTTGTTTTATCAAAAACATGTCGCTCGCAAACCCCCTATGTGGCATACTTGAGAAATGTTTTCAAAACTACATGGATTGGCTTCGTAATTTGAGAAATATTCTCACTACGGAGAAAATCATGTATGTCCTTGATACATTTGTGCCCACGCCAAAAGAAGGGGCAAGCGAGGATGAGATCGCTCACCATGTGAAGTATATAGATGATTCTACATTGGTAAAATATTACATGTTGGCCTCCATGACTCCTGAGTTACAGAGGCAACATGAGAACATGGATGCAGATTTTATCCTTCTTCATCTCCACCAGTTGTTTGAGAAACAGGGAAGAACTCAAAGATATGAGATATCTAAGAGACTCTTCCAAGCCAAGATGACAAAAGGGACATCGGTTATGAACCATGTCCTAAAGATGATAGAGTGGATCAAGAAACTCATAGGTCTAGGAATAGTCCTAGAGGATAACCTGTGCATTGATCTTATATTTTAGTCTCTACCAGATACCTTTTCTCACTTCATCATGAATTTTAATATGAACAAGTTTGAGGTGACTCTCCCTGAGCTCCTCAATATGTTAAGGGAAGCTAAGAGTGCCATCAAGAAGGAGAAGTCAGTTCTCTATAATGGTGAGACCAAAAAGAAAAGCAAGGCCAGTAAGACCCTTAAGAAGGGCAAGGGCAAAGAAAGACTGGGTAAGACAAATGTTACAAAGAAAGACCCGGCAAAGAACAAAGGATAGTGCTTCTACTGCGGCCAAGACGGGCATTGGAAGAGGAACTGTAAGGACTACCTTATAGATAAGGCGAAACAGAAGCTTGGAGAAGCTTCAGGTATATTCATGATCAGTCTCCACTTGTCAGATTTTCATGATAACACATGGGTATTGGATACCTAGAGTGCTTATCATACTTGCAATTCGTTGCAGGTTCTGGCAAGACCTAGGAGATTGGTCAGAGGTGAGATAGACCTCAAGATGGGCAATGGAGAAAGAGTTACTGCAATTGTTATTGGGGAGGTCATCCTACATCTGCATGGTGGAGTTATTATTGCATTAGATGCAAGCTATTTTGTCCCTTTCATTATCAAAAAATATTATTTTCATCTCTTGTTTGACTTGTTCAATAATTATGGATGATGAGATCATTACTAGAGGAACCCTTATATATGGCTTATATATGTTAGATACTTCTCCACATATCATGAATATAAATATGTAAGAGGAAAATAGATGAGGTGAATAATGCATACCTATGATATTGTAGGCTATGTCATATATATGTGGGAAGGATTCAAAAGTTACTAAAAGATGGATACTTAGATCCAATTGAATATAAGTCATATGTAACTTGCGAACCTTGTCTTCATAGGAAGATGACTAACTCTCCTTTTAGTGGAACTGGAGAGAGAGCTACCGAGTTATTGGAACTCATACATAGTGATGTATGTGGTCTCATGTCAACTCAGGCTATATGTGGTTACTCATACTTTATTACATTCACTGATGACTTCTCTAGGTATGGACATATGTACTTGATGAAGTACAAGTCCAAGGCTTTTGAGAAATTCAGGGAATATAAGAATAAGGTGAAGAACCAAATTGGAAAGAATATTAAGACTCTTCGATTAGATCAAGGAGGAGAGTACTTGAGTACGAAGTTCACCCATTTCCACAAGGACAATGGGATTATATCCCAGCGGACACCTCCTTATACACCTCAGCTCAATGGTGTATCAGAAAGAAGGAATCACACACTTTTAGACATGATATGATCCATGATGAGTTTTGCTGACCTACCCATCTCATTCTGGGGATACACCCTAGAGATCGCAGCTTATCTTCTTAACAGAGTTCCATCAAAATCGATAGTATTTACACTATATGAGATATGAAAAGAAAAGAAGTATGATCTTAAGGTAGTTAAGATTTGGGGCTGCTCTGCCCACGTTAGAAGACATAATCCTGATAAGTTGGAATCAAGAACGATACGGTGCATGTTCGTGGGATACCCTAAGGAGACTTTGGGGTATTATTTCTATCATCCCGAGGATCGAAAGGTCTTTGTTGCCAAGAGAGCTGTGTTCCTTAAGAAGGAACACATTCTTGGTGGAAACAGTGGGAGTGAGATAGAATTGAGCGAGGTTGAAGAACCTAGCTCATGCACTATTCCAGAGCCCGAGTTTGTTCAGGTACCTAACACACAAATTTTAATTTTGTATAGGTCCAGCAGAGTATCTCACCCTCCTGAAAGATATGTGGGACATATCAATGGAGAGGACTATCAAGATGTTGATCCTCAGACCTACGATGAGACTATTATGAGTATAGATTCCAGGAAGTGGCAAGAAACCAAGAATTTAGAGATGGATTATATATACTCTAACAAGGTTTGGAACCTTGTGGATGAACCTGAGGGTATCGTACTCATCGGCTGCTAAGTGGATTTTAAAAAAAAGATCGGAGTAAATGAAATGGTGAAGAAGACCTATAAGGCAATGCTAGTAGCTAAAGGATATCGTCATAGACAAGGAGGTGACTATGATGAAACTTTTTCACCTGTAGTCATGCTTAAGTCCATTAGAATTCTTTTGGCCATTGCAACACACTATGACTATGAGATCTGACAGATGGATGTCAAAATAGCATTCCTCAATGGCTACCTGGAGGAGAATGTGTATTTGATACAGCCAAAGGGATTCATATCCAGATAGGGTCCAGATAAAGTGTGCAGGTTGCTCAAGTCTATTTATGAACTAAAGCAAGCTTCCCGAAGTTGGAACTTAAGATTTGATGAGACGATCAGATCTTATGACTTTGTTAAGAACGAAGATGAGCCTTGTGTGTACAGGAAGGTAAGTGAGAGTGTTAACACCTTCTTGGTATTGTATGTGGATAACATCATAATCATTGAGAATGATATAGGAATGATCTCTACAGTAAAGACTTGGCTATCCAGAAACTTCTCCATAAAAGACTTAGGGGAAGCATCCTATATTTTGAGGATTCAGATCTATAGAAATATATCCAAGAGGATACTTGGCTTACATAGACTCCATTGTCAAAAAGTTTGGGCATGGAGAATTACAAGAGAAGTCTAATACCGATGAGACATGAAATATCACTTTCTAGGAGTATGTCCCCGAAGACTCCTGAAGAAAGGGCAGACATAGATAAGATACCTTATGCCTCAGCGATAGGGTCTATCATGTATGTTATGCTATGTACCAGGTCTGATATAGCACATGCTCTGAGTGTCACAAGTAGATATTAGGTATATCCAGATTTAAAACACTGAAACGTAGTAAAGTGTATCCTTAAGTACTTGAAAGGGACTAATGATCTTTTACTGGTATATGGAGGAGGTAGTGTTCAGGCTAAGGGCTACACAGACTTGAGTTTCCAGTCTGACATTGATGATAGTAAGTCAAACTTATTATATGTTTTCACCCTGAATGAAGTAGTAGTAAGCTGGAAGAGTTCTAAGCAAGATACTATTGCTGACTTGACCATAGAGGCGGAATACATTGCTGCAGCAGAAGTAACAAAAGGAAGGGGTGTGGGTGAAGGAGTTCATCAAGAATTTGGGAATCGTTCTGAGCAGCGTGAAGTCAATTCCCATATACAACAACAACGACAAGGCGATAGCTCTAGCTAGGGAACCCGGTCTCATCAAAATTACTCTGAGGAGGTTCTACTTAATTAGAGAGATTGTAGCCCGTAAAGATATAGCAATGGAAAGAGTTCCATCCGAAGATAACATTATAGATCCATTGACAAAACCACTGGGCTCATATTATATTTGAGCATCACAAGGGTCTGATGGGGATCAGACACATAGGTGATTGGCTTTAGGTCAAGTGAAAGATTGCTGGTTACAAGTGTCCTGCAAGTCAATCACGTGAGTGATGGCATGTGTGATACGCTGTGCGATCTTTTTACTTGTGATTAATATTGGCATATTCTCACATTATATTATTTGTAGCATATATATTGTGATGTTTTTGGTTCTTTGCAATGGGAGTTGGATCGTGATGAGATCACAATAATGAGATCGATTCACCTTTAAACATGGATCCTAAAAAATCTCGGTCATAGGTTACTCGAGAGGGACATCGAGATAACCAGACAGATTGGTGTACTATATACACGTCCATATGATGGAGGCGGCTAGTCTCAAAGCCACTTGTGTAGAGCTACTAAGGATATAATACAAGTGCTCATTGGAGAATGAGTTCACTTATTGATCTGCTAATGGAATATTGTATGGTTAAAGATACCTAATGTCAAACAGCGATTCCATAGTCCCAATTGTGTATTTAGTCATTTGACTTGAGACACCAAGGATGTCTTATATGAGTACTCATTTCTTTGACGCCGGACTTACATGTTTAGAAAGCTCCAAATCTGGTACAGTTGGTTATTGGGATTGGTAGCTAACCTTACGAAGCAATTAAGTGTCAATAGAATATCATCCACTCTCGGTATCATGAGAGGAATATCTCATATGTGATTGCTTTAATAAATTCTTGGCCAGGGTCATTCGAACTGAGAGAGAAAGAGTTCTCCGGTAGAATCTGATTAAAGCAAGACAAACTGATTCTGTATATGACCAGATAGTACCATATCCAATATATGGTCTCTGAGATATTAGTTGGATGAGGGATTATAGATACACGGTAACTGTAGACAGACAGGTTCGATGGATTTGATCCCCTATACTGTCTAGGGACTATGGTGCAGTGGCCTAGTACGTCCATAGTCGATGAGTCAAGTGAATTATTATGGGGATAATAATTCACTATATCAGAAGGAGTTCTAATGGGAGTGACTCATGGCCAGCTCGGTATCGGGCCTAGAGGGTCACATAAATATAGTGGATGCTTCAGCGAATAGAGGATTGGATGTAGATTCAATTTGCCTCTATTCTCATTAGATAAGACTCTATGCTGATGAGCTCCTTGATTGAGACTGAATTAGAGGTCTAAAGAGATTATTGGATAGAGACCAACAATGCAATGTTAGTGGGTAGTGGGTAATTAGATAAAGATCCAATAACTACTAAGGCTGGAGCTCTAGAATTTTTTGGTGGCTCTATAAATATGATGGGAGACTCATGGTTAATGTGTTGTCGCCTTAGCCTCCCCTCCTATTCTCCTCCCTCCCTTTGTCCAAGAGTTGCAATATCAGATTGGAGGAGTTTCGTTGCAGAGATCCATCGTGTGGATACCACTAGAGAGGAGGATGTTTGTACTCCTTCATCCTTTTCATTCGGATCTGTAAATACATGGATATACGATTTCTCTAGGTAAAATCAATCTCTCACGTATCGTGGTTTTTCAGTTTTTATGATTTTCTCGCGACTCTAATCTTTTACACGATGATTTGATCTGCGTAGAAAATCAATTTTTTGTTTTGATTTTCGTTGCGTATGTGATGCTCCCGCTGAGATTTCTCAATAATATTTATATTCATATAGTTGCTGGGTAGGTGCGGGTTCTGTATTTCAAATGCTCCCGCTAAGATTTCTCAATAATATTTATATTCATATAGTTGCTGGGTAGGTGCGGGTTCTGTATTTCAAATGAATTCTGGATGGAGTTCTTTATCTCTTGTTTCAGCCTTACCGATATGAGTTGGCTTCTAACTTCTTTTTGTTATTCCCTTTTCCTATTTATAGTCATAGGGAGCCAAGTGGAATTTTCTAGTACACCAGGTTACTCTTATACTTCTCAATTCCATGTTGCTATGTCAGTGTTGGATCCCTAGGTATTAGCTTGTCCTTTCATATAGAATGTGATCGGTGCTAATACTTCTGATGTCTTCTAGCGGCAATGTTGTTGTAAGAGACTTTCACTATCGAGTAAGAATCCAATTCCTCTGCTGCCAATAATGAATTGTACGTGCAGTTCTACCTCCACTACGATTAAGACACTCGCTGCTAACTCGGACTAACACAACGACTAAAGAAATAAACTAGTGCTAGCGAGAACCTTATTACTGCTCCCAATGCTGTCACTACCGCTTTAAGCCTGAAATCCCCTTTTCCTATTCTATGACTAACGATCCCCACCTACGTGCTTCTATCCCGGGGAAGACTGTTAGTCTAATATTCCCTTCTTGGATTCGAAAAACTCCCTCTATAACATAAGACTCTCACTGGAAGCTTGGAAACCAACTATTACTTATTGGAATTAACCTACTCCTGATGAGAGAACAACACTAAACTAGGAATTGAAGGCAGGAGGGGAAGCTCTAAATGTAAAAGCAGAATTCGTGGTATCCTTATTACTAGACTTGAGCTCAACTCCGCTACTAACTTACATTACTGATCTAAAATATTTATTTCACTTATTTGCCTGCCTTACCTTAGTGCATATTAAATCTTCCTTTGCTTGTTTTTATTCTCTCACTGCTGGATATTTTGCTTGCTTTTATTCTCTCACTGCTGGACATGATTCTGGCTTTGTAGACCATAGGCCCCATACTTGTATTCTATGACTGGACATCATATCTTTCCTCTAAACCCTATAACCTTAGCTCTAAACTCTTTATGCATTGATATGGATCTTTGTTTTTAAAATATGTGCCCCTTTTATTCTTTAACCACTGCATCTGATCCTTATGCCCTGTCTATTGGTTTGTTACTACCGACTTCAATACTTTCTCTTGTAATAAAGAAACCAACTACCCAACCTAGAATACTAACAAAGACTTTCACTCAAAATAGGAGATTCGACTTGTACTGATGAGACTGATATCACCACTAACAGGAATGTGGCTACTAGCAAAACAGGCTAACTATCCTTACTTTCATACTTTAATCAATGATCTGGATCTTTTTTTTGAAACTAATACCTACTTAGATCAGGTTTACTATCATTTCTCTTCTTCTTGAAATTACACTTGATGAACCGCTTGTAGCTACTTAACGACTAATTCTCTTATTGACAAAATTTGACCTTTTACAAGTGTGACAAGATCGCTCCTCCTATGTTGCTTTTGAATAATTATATCGTTCCTTTGAGGGCTCCGCCTATGTTGGACCAGCCCGCCTCGCCTTGTACTCAAAAAAGAAAAGGTAGTTGACAGACTTTCCTTACTAAACTAACTCCTGTTGTTCACCTTTGATTCTGCTACCACTAGAACCAAACCTTGCTTTGCTGGACAAATAAAAGCCTGCCCCTCATTCCAATACCCTGACATCTAAGTCTCACTATTCGGCACTTTAACCTAGAACTACTGCTGATAGGACTTTATCCAATACCGCTCATACCTATGCTCTAAACTCGTTCTTCCCCTACCGATATCGACCCCGAAGCTATCTTTACTGTCTAATAGCCTCGATATATGGCTTACTTCTTAGCTCGTCCCTAATGGTATAGCCTTACTTCTGTGTTTGATTCCTTGGGCTTGGGCGCATTAATTGATTCTTACTAATAGCGGTTTTACTCTCATACTTATATTAGTGTGGTAGCACCCTTGGACATAGTAATAGCATCATTGGACAGATATCCTTACTTTAAAGTTTCAGTTTACCAAATAGCTCTTATAGATAGTAGTTCAAGTCTGAGTTATGAGTTGAGGCATCGGAGTAACTAGTTAAAGCATTAATATCGAGTTGTTGCCTGAGAGCAATAGTGTCAGGTACAAATACGGATATGAGATCAAAGAATAGTAACTTGAGATAGTAGCTTGAGAATAGTGTCAGGTACAAATACGGATATTAGATTGAGCAATGGGGGACTTAAAGGCAGGAGTTTCACTCACTACCGAAAGAATGTAGCGGCCTAACTTACTACGTCACTTGCCAGAATGTCAGGAACAAATAAAGGAATATAGTTAAGGGATAAAGAATAAGATCAATGGATAGCTTAGAGGCAGGAAAGATATAGTGACTTGGTGGAAGAAAAGCTTGGAAGCTAATGAAGTAAGTCTAAAATTTCTTATTACTATTACTTATATTCTAGATGCGTTTGGCATGTAACCAATACTCTCTAATCCTTGTTTTAGTCTAATAGCAGTTGTTTTCGACCTGGTTATCAGTAGCTCAATTCTGTATTTACTACTAATCCAAGTCAGGTGTCCGTGCTCGTAGGCTTCTATATTACTGAGCTCAATTCTTTTGATTGGTACTTTGCTTCTTTATTTCTACCCTAGGTAGTTGGCTAGTAGGGTTCCCAGACCAGTATACTGTATTATTTATTTCATTCTGATTAATAGTAGTCGCTTGGTGACTGTTAGAAAGGAGCTTGGTGACTGATTAATAGTACGGATCGTAGGGTTCCCTGTTGGATACGTGAGGGAAGACTAAAGCTCAGAAGCAAGAGACAGTAGCGGCAGACCAAGTTGTAGAATCAAAGACAGGAGACAAAGGCTAAGTTATGCACGTTTAAGCCTAAAACCAATAAGCAAGGTTGTATAAATAAGTAGTGAGGGTCTCGGTGGTTGGATTCCAATAGAGTAGGATAGGATCTCTGCCCGGAAGATGGAAGAATCAAGTAAGCAGTGCGAGACTCAACTCACATGTAGGCAGAGCTGCTTCAGGTTCAGTAGCTAAGGTCTTATAGGCCATCAGTTAAAGAAGTAAAGGGGCATAAGACCCATAGGCGAAATATAGCTTTAAGGCAAGGAAAGCAAGCATTAGATGAAGTAGTGGCTTGGTGGCTTAAAATAACTAGTGAAAGAATAGAAGCAAGGGAAATAGACTGTGATAGGTGGGAAAGTAAGATTGGTCGGCAGGTTAATTAGAATAGTAGTTAGGCAGGGCAGGCTTGTAAGCTGATAAGGCAGTCGGGTTTTGAAGCTAGGCATTGAAGACATCAGTATAGGGAATGGGAGCAGGATACATAGTCCTAAAAGTAAGTCTGAGAAGCCCTTGCGGTATACAGTCCGAGAAACAGTACGTATAGATTGAAATCAAGTAAAGTAAGCCTAAGGATCCGTATCGGTCATTCAAGAATCAAGGCCATTAGATACAGTTTTCAAGTAAAGTAGGTAAGGAAAGGCAGCCTAACATTAAACACTTAGGATCCCCGGATCAATAGATAAAGATGTGAAGTCAGTCTAGAGTAGTTGGGCTCCTTTTGTATTTGAATAGGATTATTAGTATTAGCTCAATTCTTTATTCATATATTCTCTTTCACATTTGTAGAGAAATGTTAGGATTCTAGTTAAGTCAGGTCCATTTATTCAAGTTGAGTTATGTTAGTCAGAGTTAGTTATAATTGGTTATAAGTGAACCTTATCAAGTCAGTTATAAGTGGTTAGAGTTAGTTTTTATCTTCGGTTGAGACGAAGTGAGTTATTATTTTCAGTTAGAAGTTTATCAAGTTAGTTAAGAGTCAAAGATTAGTGGGACTCTTGGCAGAGCCCTATATATAAGGTTGTGATTCTTTTATGAAAATCAATCAATTAATGAAGAAGTCTTAGTTTTAGCCAAAAAGCAAAACCCTAGAAGGTAAATCCCCTCGAAGTGATCTAGGAGGCCCGATCCCCTCGAAAAGATCGTTTATCTCCTTTTTCCATCCTCTTTCTCCATGATACAACCCTAGGGTTCTACCAATTAGTATCAGAGCATCGATAGAAACCTTTGGGGTTCTATCAATTTGGTAACAAAGCATTGATAGAAACCTTTATGATTCTATCAATTGGTATTTGAACAGCGATCCTCGACGTTCCTGTTGTGATTCCGCGGTCGCTCCTCTTGTCATCATCATCGTCGTCACCATCATCGTCAACGTCATCATCGTCGCCATCATCGTCATATCTATCATCTTGCTATAAAAGAGAGAGAGAGAGAAGACAAAGAAGCCGCAGCCACCCCTCCTTTCTCCTCGTTTTCTAAAAAAAAAAAGAGAAAGAGAAAGAAAGGGAGAAAGAAAAAAGAGAGAGGGAAGAAGAAGAAGAAGGGCCCCGCACCTTCCCCCTTCTTCCTCCCCACCTACCTGCTGCCAGCCCTCTTCCTCTCCTCCTCTCCTACGACAGCAGTCGCACATCATCGTTGCCCTCTCCCTCGGTCGCCCCTTCCTCTGCCGACCACCTCTGTTCCTCTCCTCCATGCTGCTATCGCCGGCCACCATATCCTCATCTCCCCTGACGCAGCAGCTGCCCAGTCGACGCGCCTGCAGCTCCTCCCACGAGTTGTCATTATCCTTCCTTGGCCACGCACAGCCATCGGTCGTAGCCCTCGTTGCTGCCACATAGCCGCTGCCACCCCTCCTCTACAGCAGCCACTCCCAGCCTCTTCCAGTCGATCTTCACCGCTGCCTTTCCCTCCTCATGCCGCACCCCTTCTTCCTCCCATGCTCCTGCTGCCGGCCACCATCTCCCTTTCTCCTCCAGCGCCACCTCAGTCGCTGCCTCCCTTGCTCTCAATCGCAACCACCACTGGGCACTCGTCACGCTGACGCCATATCCTCCTCCCTCTCCAGTGCTCGGTCATCGCCCTGCCGTCGTTGCTAGCCACTGCTCAGCCACGTCGTCGTTGCCCGTTTCCCTGATTGCTACTGTCTCTCCTCCTGCCACCATCGTCGGCCATCCCTGCCCACGCTGCTCTTCCTTCCTCCTCTGCCAGTCGCAACCTTCACAGCCCCTTTTGCCTTACCGACCCTACTTGCCTGCAGATCCAGCACTGCCCAGCCACCCTTGCCATCCTTGCTGTCACATCTTCCACCCCCGCTGCTCCCTTGCTTCCTACTGCCCCTGCTTGTCGTTGTTGCCTTCATCCTCAACAATTGTAGCCATAGCCAAAGCCCTCGTTGGCCACAGCCGCTGCCCTCTCCTTCAGCCTTCTCTGCTTCCTGCTGCCCATGCTTGCCATCACTGCCTTCCTCCTCAATCGTAGTCGCATCGCTGTCCCCTGTCATAGCCCTCACCGCTGCCAACCATCTCTGTCCCCCACTTGCCGATGCTGATAATCTTATTGTAGTCAAGTCCTACTATATCTACGACATATGCCCTTGACTCGACAAAAAAAAAAAAAAACTGAACATCACTGACCTATAATCCTACATGATGACTACGGAGGATGCACTAGATGCAAGATTTAAAGCATTCGAGACTCGCATGAAAGACAGATTTTAAGAGCTCCTCCGTGAAATTAGAAGAAGTTGGTCAAACAGTCCCAACAAAACTCAACATGGTGAAAGTTCCAAAGGAAGTCGATCTGAAAAGTATGATCATGGGTAGGACACAGGAGACACACGCATGAGGGTGGAGTTTCCCATATGGGAAGATGGAAACCTGATTGACTAGATTTCACGTGCTGAAATTTTTTTTCATTTTCACAAAGCTCCGGAGGAATCCAAGGTGGAGATCGTCTCTATTCAACTTGAAAAAGATGCGATCCAATGGAATGATTTACATAAGACCTATCACGGAGTCCCTTCGTGGGGACAGTTCAAGAGAGAGCTCCTGATTTGCTTCGGACCATCGGAGTACAAGAACATTAATGGACAGCTCACTAAAATCTGTCAGACTTCTACAATATAGGAGTACTAGAGCATATTTAAGCACATGTCGAACCAAACCTAAGATTGGCCTTAAAGGGTGTAGTGGGGACTGTATTGGCGAAGAGTAGCAATCTAGCAATTGTATTTGCAGGGGCAGAACAAGGCACAAGTTGTTCAATAAGATGGAGTAGTCCAAAGGGGATAGTGGTCTCCGGAACTTCCAGAGGGGGGAATGCAAGATGAAAGTTACTCCAACAGGAAAGATATCTAAGAGGGAGAAGTCCTAGTTCTCTAGAGGGAGAATCATGTGCAATGGACTGCACATATTGAGGAAGAGTTCCTCAAGGCAATATCTTCATAATGTTCAATGAACCGAATGAGTGATGAGGAGTTGTCACATAATCTCGAATGAGGTAGTGCATTGGTGGATGCATTTCGAGATCAAGTGGGGGAGCAATCCAAGGCAACAACATATGAATGCACACTTAGAGTCGATGTGGAAATCGAACTCAACGGAGGGTTGACCTGTAGAATAGTGGGCGCGAGGATCATCAACTCAATGCAAATTGAGGAGCGGAACTACTTGGGTGGAACTTAGTGAAGTTTTCAAGCCGCATGAAGGGAGTCGACATAGAAGATGGAACATGGAGCGGAGGCACAGAGCTTTCCTTGGACGGAGGTCAAGGGCATGAACTATTGTAGAGGCAAGAGTGGGATCATGTCGTTCCATGGGTTCTTCATTCTGATGGGGCAGACTTATCTTGCATGGTGCCAAAGGCGAAGGGAGCTTCGAGGCACATGCACCTTACCTCAGAGATGCATTTGACAAACTAACTAAGGTGATTCAACTTGCAAAGGTAAAGTTGGGATCAAGAGACTTTAACACGGGGCAAGAGAACACAGAGGTGGGTACTCTTGAAGAATATACCACAATGTTGTCAATCGAGTTGTTAGGAATAAGTGGTGCATAGCGAAGATTGTGCTGGTAGGGGATAGAGGCCTAGGATCCAGACAGTGGTGCACCAATTCTAGCGAAGTCATGGGACTTCAGGAGCTACTAGGCGACGGACTGTCCTAGAGCTATGCTTCGTCTAGGTGTGACCCAAGAGTGGGTGGACGAAGGTGAATTGCTAATGGAGCGAACAAAAAAAAAATCTGAGATAGTGGAGGCCCTATGATGTGTTGGCAGATGCCACACATGGAGAAGTCATAGTCCGAGTTCATCACACGAGAATCTGTATGCAATAGAGATGTCATCAGAAGGTGACATGGTGCAGCGAATCATAGTGAAATAGTTCATAACAATGCAACGTAGGCGATCATGTCACGTGAGGGACAAGATCATGCGGAGATATCATCAGGAGTTATTGGGAGCTCCACTTTGGTGTATGATACAACAAGAAGAAGGGCTATGGATTCAAGGAGTGAATGTCGTGGTACCACAGAGGCATGTCTTCGTGTGTGCATCAGAGCTTGTATTGAATGAAAGCCTTGGTCATCAACATATAAGGGTTATATACCACCAAGGAAGAAGTCCAAGTACAAGTACCAATGAGTCCCATGGAGGGGGATGTGATCATGTTAATGATTAGGAGTTGCTGGGAGCTCCACTTCGGTGAACAATGCAATGGCAATAAGGGCTGTGGATTCAAGAGGTGAATGTCATGGTACCGCAGAGGCGGGTCTTCCGTGTGTGCGCATCAAAGCTTGCATCAGATGAAAGCCTTTGTCATCAATATATGGGAGCTGTGTACCATCGAGGGAGAAGTCAGATTGTAAGTACCAGTGAGTCCGATGGAGGGGACTTGATTATACAAAGGTATTATCAGAGCGGCTGGGGAGTTGGACTGCTTTAGTGCTCATATTCGCTTAAGGGAGCCCGACAAGTCAGAGGACAAAGCCGAGTAAGCGAACGTTGCTACTAAGGAAGCTAAGGAGAATAGAATTGGCACGAGCCCTGCAATAAGATGGCGGAGGCCATGCTTGAGAGTTACAGTCTATCTTTCCATCGACCATGGAGAATTGCTAGGAGGATATAGTGGTGTTGAAGCAGGTGGCCGAAAGAGGCAAGGAAGCGACGATGAGTCCAATGGGGCTCAGCTACCCAAAAGCAAAGCGTCTGTTAGAAAGGAGGTGGACTCGGAGGAGCACCACAATGCCGTAAAGGCGGATCTATTGATCGCGAAGAAAGGGA
Source organism: Ensete ventricosum (assembly GCA_029747655.1). Lineage (NCBI taxonomy): Eukaryota > Viridiplantae > Streptophyta > Magnoliopsida > Zingiberales > Musaceae > Ensete > Ensete ventricosum. The sequence continues at coordinate 23,335,738 of JAQQAF010000007.1, read as the reverse complement.
TGTAGATGCAAGGTAACGGATAGTAGGGCTATGGGCTTGACAGCACCATGGTACCGCAGAGGCGGGACTTCCGTGGAGTCATCAATCCCTTGCTCTCATGGAGGGAGAGTATTGGTCGTAAAAGAGACTGAGGAGGTAAAAAATGCAGAGGCAAACTCCAAGTACCAAGACAGGGCGGAGGGACAGAGGCCAAGGAACTTCATAAGACTGATGTCGATGGGCTTCTCATCAAGATAGCCGAAAGCGAGGGACTTCGGGTTGATGCAAGAGTCCTCGGCCAAGGAACGAAGTAGGCACTACGTGGTACTGTACCTTTTCTACTCAGAGGAGTAGGCGATAAAGGTGATGGAGAAGACGGTACAATCTCAGAGGCGATCAGAACTATCAAAGACTTACTCCAAGTTGGGGAACTCCGAGTTGGGGTAAACTTTTTAATCTTTTCGGATAAAACTTCTTGCATTCCAGAAGTTCAATGGTAGTGGGAAGGCGAATCACAGTAGCTAACTCAACGCAAGAAGTGCAAACACTTCTAATGCTTCAGAAGTGTGAGCAAAGAACGGGCGAATGTTAGTAACCAGCTCAATACATGAAGTACAAACTCGAGGAGGCAGGCGAAATCGAGTAATATTTGCCTTCTCAACTCAAGAGAATGGGCGAAACTGAGTACCCCAATTCTCTTAACTCGAGGAGGTGAGTGAAGCCAAGTAGTCTTCTCAACTACTAAGAGAATGGGTGAAATCGAGTATCTCAATTCTCTTACCTATTCAGCATAGGAGCTTTGCATAAGTTCAATGACCCTTCAAAGAAAGCTTATGAAAGATAATAGTTGTCAAATCCTCACTATTGGTGATCAGTACTACTGAGAGTAGATTATCCGCTTTATTTTCCAATTGAATGCCAATCGAAAGCGGGAGTGATGCTAACCTACTTGGAAGTGACAACTAAACGTGAAAGAAGGATTAATGGGCAAACATTATGGAGGAAGGATCTCAAAAACCTTAAAGTCTGCGAGGCGATACTCGTCAAAGTTCCAACAAGCATCCACCTAGTTCAAGCAACATGAGTATACTGCGATACTAGCGCATAATAAGGTAGGTCTTTTCCTTCATCAGAAGGATCTGCGAGAACCAACAAGTATCAGCACAACTCAGCCAACCCCACACCAGATTCAGTCATTAGTGAGTTGAAGTAGCATGATGGATCAGAGTTCGACTACTCAACAACAACGGTAGAGAGCGACTGGGAGCCAAAGGGGCATGTTGCAGCCAAAGCAGAAGATTGAAGATTCAGCAAAATGCGAGGAGATGTAGCATCTACAGTGGCTTCGACGAGGACCTCGAAGAAATAAGTGGGGGAGAATGTCACAGACAATAATGTAAACAAGGTGTTCGATGAAATGCTCATGTTTATCTGTGTCCTTCGATTTATGTACATACTTTGTACAATAAGTAGCGGGCTTGCAGTAGGCTTAGCAGCCCTAATTTAGTTTACTTCGTGGCCGAATTTGGCTTGTAAATATGAGTGTGTCTTATAAGCACTTGCGGGGATTTCGGTCTGTAATGGACCATTATCCTTTGTGTGCAACCTCTCTGAGTTTGTAATGTCCATAGGTGTAATTTGTATATGGCTATATAAAGTGTTTGTTTGAGCAGTTGCTTGTGGATGTCGTTAGAATTGATTCTTCTAGTCCGTTTTCTCTTTTGTAAGTCTAAGGGACCCTACGAGATCTCAGGGAAGGTTGACCTTTGCGGATGGACATGCATGGGTGTCGCACGGCTTAGGCAAAATTATCTAAGCCCGTGACAATACGCAAGAATGAAATTCAGTAGTCACAGAGTTAACCTTGCACACAGGTATTTTAGTAATTAGTCCCAGCCCGCTACTCGCTACCTATATTTTGTATTCCTAGATTGATTTTTATAGGCACTAGTTAAGTTCTGAATGGCATTAGTTCAAAGACGATAACCACTAACTTCTTGTTTATTCCTGGTTTAATCTATTAGAGGGCTTCTTCATTCTCATTAGTGGTAGCTGAGCTATATAAGTTAAGAGCCATAGTGCCTAGCCTAGTAGTTGCTTTATCGAGTTTGGTTCTTACTTTCTAGTTCCATTATTATACTGCTAAGTTTGATCCCCCTATACGTGTTGGGAAACCTCAGCGGGTGCATCACATGCGTAGCAGAAATCAAAACAAAAACTGGTTTCCCACGCAGATCAAATCATCGTGCAAAAGATTGAGATCACGAGAAAAACTATAAAAACCAAAAAACCACGATGTGTGAGAGATTGATTTTACCTAGGGAGATCGTATATCCCTGTATTCCAGATTCGGATGGAGAAGATGAAGGAGGTCAAGCGTCCTCCTCTCTAGCGGTATCCACACAATGGATCTCTGCAATGAAACTCCTCCAATCTGATCTCGCAACTCTTGCATAGAGAGAGGGAGGAGAATAGGAGGTGGTGGCTAAAGTTGTAGCCTATCAACTCTGAGTCTCCCCTCCTATTTATAGAGAGCCACCAAAACCCTAGGCCTCCTTCCTTAGTGGGTATTGGATCTCCATCCAATAACCGACTAATTTTACATTATTGAATCTTTATCCAATAATCTCCTTAAGCCTATAATTGGGCCTTAATCAAGGAGCCCATCAACACAGGGTCTCATCTAATGATAATAGGGGCTAATTAGATCTTCATCTAATCCTCTATTCGCTGAAGCATCCACCATATGTGTATGACCCTCTAGGCCCGATACTGAGCTGGTCGTGAGTTACTCCCATCAGAACTCCTTCTGATATAGTGAATTATTATCCCCATAATAATTCACTCTACTCATCGACTATGGACGTACTAGGTCACTACGCCATAGTCCCCAGACGGTACAGGGGGGATCAAATCCATTGGACCTATCTGTCCACAGTTACCATGTATCTATAATCCCTCATCCAAATAATATTCCAAAGATCGTATATTGGATATGGTACTGTTAGGTCATATACGAAATCAGTTTGTCTTGCTCTAATCGGATTCTACCGGAGAACTCCTCTCTCAATCCAAATGACCCTAGCCAGAGATTTGTCTAAGCAAGCACATATGAGGTATTCCTCTCATGATACCGAGAGTGGATGATCCTCTATTGACAGTCAATTGCCTTCGTAAGGTTGGCTACCAATCCCGATAACCAATTGTACCAGATCTGGAGCTTACCAAACCTGTAAGTCTGGCGTCAAAGAAATGAGTACTCATACAAGGCATCCTTGGTGTCTCAAGTCTAAGGACCAGATACACAACTGGGACTATGGAATCACTGTCTGACATTAGGTATCATTAAACATACAGCATTCCATAAGCGGATCAATCAGTGAACTCATTCTCCAATGAGCACCTGTACTATATCCTTAGTGTTTCTACACAAGTGGCTATTATTTATCTGATAATATGTCAGAATGATAATATGTCAATATGTGAGTTTAGGCCACATCGGATGATCATATGTGTAGATAATATGTCAAACTCACATATTGACATATTATCATTCTCCAAATGACATATTAGTAACTTCTTCTTACTAAGATGAGCACAAGTTAGATGCTTATCACATCCATCTAACTTGCCTTACCACTATTGGGCCTAAACTCACATATGGAAAGCTGAAAGCTCGTTGATAAGCATGAAAGAAGAATATAATAAAAAAATATAGTCTCTTTTTTTATTACACACGCATCCTTTGTGCTCATCTTAGTAAGAAGAGGGCATTGTGCACCGACCTTTGAGCAATCCTTTCCTTTCCATTAGCCGAGTCAATAAAGAATTCAAATAAGCAATTGATTCCTGTTAGCGAGCGACTTTCCCTTCTGAGCCACTTTCCCTTCCCGGGGTTTCAATTGAAATAGACGTAAATTTCACTTTAAAGACAATACTGCTTCTCAAACTTCCACTTCTTAAGCATAAATGATAGGTTTCAAAACCCCTTACTTTGGCGTAAGCCTTAGGAGCTCGCCTTTTCATTGAATCCTTTCTTTGTAGGCGCTGGCTCAATACTTTATTATAGTGTATTAGTATAGATTTGAGTAAAGATATACAGTATCTTATTCTTCAGCTTCTAATCCATTATCTAATTGAGAGTTCTGGAGTAGAGGTCTTGCTGTGTATGCTAATGGCAAATGCACAAGGTTGGCTTCAAAGCCTTTCATTTTGGAGAATATCCTAATTCTTTTGACTCCTTACCTCAAACTAGTACTAGCCATTCTTTTTCTTTAGGTACAAATCTAGCTTCTTAAACTAGAAATAGAACTCCATGACCGACGTCAACAACAAAACAAGTATACTTTACTGTCAACCGAGCATCACCTTGAAAGCGAAGAGGAGTGTCCTCTCTAGTTAACAATTTCGATAAAAACCCCTGAAACCCTTATAATTGAACTTGTGCCAACAAACACAGATGAAACTAGACCAATATTGAAATCTGGACCAACAAACACACTTGGACCACTTAGCGCATCAAAGCCAGTACCCGATCCATTTCTTTTCATTTGAGATTCTAGCACTACCTCCCCGCTCTTACCATATCTCGTATCTAATTCTGATTACTCACTTGCTCTCTTAACTGAACTTGAAGATTCTCTTAGCCCGAGATACTTAATAGTCTCTAATTTGATTGTAGATGTATAAAACCATCCTAAAAGTCTTGAGAATGTATTATTTATTTATTTAGAATATAATTAGAATTCAAAAAGTGACCTGTAAGTACACTTCCACGCAAGGGCTAGCATGAGTTCTAGAAAGCAAGGGAGGGCGCACTGAATCAAATAGTACATGTTAAAGAGTAACCTCACATATAATGAAAGAAGTAACCCAACTCTCCTTGAATAACCGACAAGCCAAGCAAGCACCTTTGACTCTCTTCACAGGAACAAATGATTAAAGTAGAACGGAACTTTAATAACCTGTAGTAGCGGACTCATCGCCAACAGTCAGATCTATACTGATTAAAGGGCACATCAAAAAACTAGATTCGGACCTTCACTTGAAAGAAAGAGCGCCTGCATCTTTTCTGGTGGACTTCCATGATTCTATATCTCTAATTGATCTCTTGCCATTAGCGCACTTAGTCTTATTTTTTTTATTTTTTTTCTCTATTAACTTAACATTTCCCTTACGCGTTGAAGTATTATTAATTAAGTAAGTTGGGCTATAGCCATAATCAAGGCAAGCATCAGAAACAGTCAATCAAAGATTTGAGTTCGGACCCCTAAAGTTATTCTACGGCATTTTAAGCCTCCATGTTAGGAGCTCATCCACAAATAAAACAGGCTTACTTTCTTTACTTTTTCATCGAGTACTGGCGAATGAATGAAAATGCACCTTTCTTTTCTAGAACAATCCCCATGAATAGGATAAAACCCCTTATTCTATGATATTTCCATAAGATATTCTCCTAATAAGTGGATGGCTCTGTCTTATCCCTGATCCAGAAGTAACCAGCTTTTTAGCCTATAGTTAAACTCAACGACTTCTTTTCTTTTTTTATCCCTGATCCACAAGTTGTAAGTCACATCAAGTCTTTCATTAGAATCAGTGCACATTGTGGTATATAGAGTAGAGTGCACCATCTATTTTTCCTTTGAGTCGTTGTGAAGTAAAAGAACTAGCACGTTCCGAGGCTGCTGTGCATAAAAGCGCTTACTGGAGCTGGAGCAGTTGCTTGTTCAACAAGTGAGTTGTTTCTTGTTTATTATATTAGTGCTGGATAAAAGAATTTAGCGTTTGTTCATACTGTATGTAAAATGTCACAAAACAACCTTTTCATTGAGAGCAGCGTCACTCATATCATATAGAAGTTCTACTTTGAGCAGTTTTTTACTTTCATGAGCAGAGCTCAAATCTATGTGAGTGAGGGCAGTGCTTGTGAGTAGAGACCCTTTCTTTCCGACCCTCACTCAAGACTGAAGTCAATAAATACTCCATTTATTTTTCAGGCATCAATCAGAGAATTACTTGAATTTCATATATGCTATTTTGATTATGGAGAATAACAATGGCATACGCAATAAGCTATGGATAACTGTGCCTCAATTCCTTTTCAAGAGCATCTGTATACTGAAAAGTGTAAAGTAAATAGCTTTGCTTGCTTTAAAGAAAGAAGTAAAGTAGCATTTACCATAGTACACGTAAATAACCAAATAGTAAAATAAATAACCTGCTTTGCGTTGCATTTCAAGACTAACTCACCCTTCACTAACGCGCGCGCAATCGGACTTTCTACCCTTGCTTGCTTTCTTCCGTAGTTTTTGGGGCATTGCTTAGTCTTTTCTTGTTTGTTCTGTTGCTTGTTGCATCTGGAATTGACTATAAATGCACACATGCTATAAGAAAGTAACCTAAGCTCACTCCTCACTCTAATGTAAGATATTAACCTGACTACTAACTGCGGACTCTCTTCTGCCTCATTACTGCTTCATCTATAATGAGAGTAAGAAAACTGCTTGTATCTTCCAAATTCTCTAAAAGTCTTATTACTTTTTGGATTCTTGGAGCGGTAAGTGACGAAGCCCTGCTCTTACTTCTTATGGAATATCAAACACAACTAATGGAATTGAGTCGAAGAACACCTATGCCTGCAGGCTCTTCACCAATAACTGCTAACTCTCTCTTCTGCCTTACGAACCCTATATGAGTAAAGAATGATTGCCTAATTATTACGTTTGCTTTCGATCTACCATTTGTTGATTTGCTTGTTCCTGGAGCTTTCAGATTCGAATTGAAACCGATATTGCTTGATTGAGAGCCGTAGGGCGACTTCTACTTCCTAACTCCCATAAGCTCTTGCATCCTAATAAGTAAAAGATTAGTGCTTGTTCCGTTGATCGGTGAATTCCTACTCAATGAAAAGAGAAGCCTATCTGATGAATTGAACAAAGGAGTCATAATTCTGTATTCTTTTCTTCTCCCCCTTGCGATCTCCAGGACATTGTCAAATCTCTGCAGATCCTTATATACCTTCTGCCGACTCTGCCTCAAGGTAATAGCTGTCAAAGAATGAAATGAAGACAAAGTAATCAGTGGTTCGTGTTTTCTGTGTGTTCAATCGATGTTCCTATGGGTGTTAAGTCGACTTTCTCTTCCAAAGCTTTTTCTGTGTGTTCAATCGATATTCCTATGGGTGTTAAGTAGGCAAATAACTTGTTATGCGGCAGGAGCTCTTACACTCTTCCAAAGCTATCGAAAATAATGCATTGGATGGATGCCCGGGCATTGAGAAGGAAGGACGCTTTCAAAGGCGAAAGGCCTTGGGGAGAGAGAGCGTCTGTGATCCATGGATCTCCGATCGGGAAACCATATCCAAGCTCCGTGGCTAGTCTGCGCTCTTTGGACTTTGAAAACTTAGCGAACTGAAACATCTCAGTAGCTAAAGGAAATCAAATCAACCGAGACCCCGTTAGTAGCGGCGAGCTAGAGCGGAACAAGGGTTTTAATCAAAAAGCAGTTTCATTCT